>OX183140.1:23635679-24835679 GCA_945261195.1 Cryptosula pallasiana | reverse complement strand
GTAAGAATACAATCTAGGTAGGTAAGAATACAATCTAGGTAGGTAAGAATACAATCTAGGTAGGTAAGAATACAATCTAGGTAAGTAAGAATACAATCTAGGTAGGTAAGGATACAATCTAGGTAGCTAAGAATACAATCTAGGTAGGTAAAAATACAATCTAGGTAGCTAAGAATACAGTCTAGGTAGCTAAGAATACAATCTAGGTAGCTAAGAATACAATCTTGGTAGGTAAGTAAGAATACAATCTAGGTAGGTAAGAATACAATCTAGGTAGGTAAGAATACAATCTAGGTAGCTAAGAATACAATCTAGGTAGGTAAGACTAAAATCTAGGTAGGTAAGAATACAATCTAGGTAGGTAAGAATACAATCTAGGTAGCTAAGAATACAATCTAGGTAGGTAAGAATACAATCTAGGTATCTAAGAATACAATCTAGGTAGCTAAGAATACAATCTTGGTAGGTAAGTAAGAATACAATCTAGGTAGGTAAGAATACAATCTAGGTAGCTAAGAATACAATCTAGGTAGGTAAGAATACAATCTAGGTAGGTAAGAATACAATCTAGGTAGGTAAGAATACAATCTAGGTAGGTAAGAATACAATCTAGGTAGCTAAGAGTACAATCTAGGTAGCTAAGAATACAATCTTGGTAGGTAAGTAAGAATACAATCTAGGTAGCTAAGAATACAATCTAGGTAGGTAAGAATACAAACTAGGCAGCTAAGAATACAATCTAGGTAGGTAAGAATACAATCTAGGTAGCTAAGAATACAATCTAGGTAGGTAAAAATACAATCTAGGTAGGTAAGAATACAATCTAGGTAGGTAAGAATACAATCTAGGTAGGTAAGAATACAATCTAGGTAGCTAAGAATACAATCTAGGTAGCTAAGAATACAATCTTGGTAGGTAAGTAAGAATACAATCTAGGTAGGTAAGAATACAATCTAGGTAGCTAAGAATACAATCTAGGTAGGTAAGAATACAATCTAGGTAGGTAAGAATACAATCTAGGTAGGTAAGAATACAATCTAGGTAGCTAAGAATACAATCTAGGTAGGTAAGAATACAATCTAGGTAGCTAAGAATACAATCTTGGTAGGTAAGTAAGAATACAATCTAGGTAGGTAAGAATACAATCTAGGTTGCTAAGAATACAATCTAGGTAGGTAAGAATACAATCTAGGTAGCTAAGAAGACAATCTCGGTAGGTAAGAATACAATCTAGGTAAGTAAGAATACAATCTAGGTAGGTAAGAATACAATCTAGGTAGGTAAGAATACAATCTTGGTAGGTAAGTAAGAATACAATCTAGGTAGGTAAGAATACAATCTAGGTAGCTAAGAATACAATCTAGGTAGGTAAGAATACAATCTAGGTAGGTAAGGATACAATCTAGGTAGGTAAGAATACAATCTAGGTAGGTAAGAATACAATCTAGGTAAGTAAGAATACAATCTAGGTAGCTAAGAATACAATCTTGGTAGGTAAGTAAGAATACAATCTAGGTAGGTAAGTAAGAATACAATCTAGGTAGGTAATAATACAATCTAGGTAGCTAAGAATACAATCTAAGTAGCTAAGAATACAATCTAGGTAGCTAAGAAGACAATTTAGGTAGGTAAGAATACAATCTAGGTAGCTAAGAATACAATCTAGGTAGCTAAGAATACAATCTAGGTAGCTAAGAATACAATCTAGGTAGGTAAGAATACAATCTAGGTAGGTAGGGATACAATCTAGGTAGGTAAGAATACAATCTAGGTAGGTAAGAATACAATCTAGGTAAGCAAGAATACAATCTAGGTAGCTAAGAATACAATCTTGGTAGGTAAGTAAAAATACAATCTAGGTTGGTAAGTAAGAATACAATCTAGGTAGGTAAGAATACAAGCTAGGTAGCTAAGAATACAATCTAAGTAGCTAAGAATACAAACTAAGTAGGTAAGAATACAATCTAGGTAGCTAAGAAAACAATCTAGGTAGCTAAGAATACAATCTTGGTAGGTAAGTAAGAATACAATCTAGGTAGGTAAGAATACAATCTAGGTAGGTAAGAATACAATCTAGGTAGCTAAGAATACAATCTAGGTAGCTAAGAATACAATCTTGGTAGGTAAGTAAGAATACAATCTAGGTAGGTAAGAATACAATCTAGGTAGCTAAGAATACAATCTAGGTAGGTAAGAATACAATCTTGGTAGGTAAGTAAGAATACAATCTAGGTAAGTAAGAATACAATCTAGGTAGCTAAGAATACAATCTAGGTAGGTAAGAATACAATCTAGGTAGGTAAGGATACAATCTAGGTAGGTAAGTAAGAATACAATCTAGGTAGGTAAGAATACAATCTAGGTAGCTAAGAATACAATCTAAGTAGCTAAGAATACAATCTAGGTAGCTAAGAATACAATCTAGGTAGGTAAGAATACAATGTAGGTAGCTAAGAATACAATCTAGGTAGCTAAGAATACAATCTAGGTAGCTAAGAATACAATCTAGGTAGGTAAGAATACAATCTAGGTAGCTAAGAATACAATCTAGGTAGGTAAAAATACAATCTTGGTAGGTAAGTAAGAATACAATCTAGGTAGGTAAGAATACAATCTAGGTAGCTAAGAATACAATCTAGGTAGGTAAGAATACAATCTAGGTAGGTAAGGATACAATCTAGGTAGGTAAGAATACAATCTAGGTAGGTAAGAATACAATCTAGAAAAGTAAGAATACAATCTAGGTAACTAAGAATACAATCTTGGTAGGTAAGTAAGAATACAATCTAGGTAGGTGAGTAAGAATACAATCTAGGTAGGTAAGAGTACAATCTAGGTAGCTAAGAATACAATCTAGGTAGCTAAGAATACAATCTAGGTAGCTAAGAATACAATCTAGGTAGCTAAGAATACAATCTAGGTAGCTAAGAATACAATCTAGGTAGCTAAGAATACAATCTAGGTAGCTAAGAATACAATCTAGGTAGGTAAGAATACAATCTAGGTAGGTAAGAATACAATCTAGGTAGTTAAGAATACTATCTAGGTAGGTAAGAATACAATCTAGGTAGGTAAGAATACAATCTAGGTAGCTAAAAATACAATCTAGGTAAGTAAGAATACAATCTAGGTAGCTAAGAATACAAACTAAGTAGGTAAGAATACAATCTAGGTAGCTAAGAATACAATCTAGGTAGCTAAGAATACAATCTAGGTAGCTAAGAATACTATCTAGGTAAGATTACAATCTAGGTAGCTAAGAATACAATCTAGGTAGCTAAGAATACAATCTAGGTAAGTAAGAATACAATCTAGGTAGCTAAGAATACAAACTAAGTAGGTAAGAATACAATCTAGGTAGCTAAGAATACAATCTAGGTAGCTAAGAATACAATCTAGGTAGCTAAGAATACTATCTAGGTAGGTAAGAATACAATCTAGGTAGCTAAGAATACAATCTAGGTAGCTAAGAATACAATCTAGGTAAGTAAGAATACAATCTAGGTAGCTAAGAATACAAACTAAGTAGGTAAGAATACAATCTAGGTAGCTAAGAATACAATCTAGGTAGCTATGAATACTATCTAGGTAGGTAAGAATACAATCTAGGTAGGTAAGAATACAATCTAGGTAGCTAAGAATACAATCTAGGTAAGTAAGAATACAATCTAGGTAGCTAAGAATACAAACTAAGTAGGTAAGAATACAATCTAGGTAGCTAAGAATACAATCTAGGTAGCTAAGAATACAATCTAGGTAGCTAAGAATACAATCTAGGTAGGTAAGAATACAATCTAGGTAGCTAAGAATACAATCTAGGTAGGTAAGAATACAATCTAGGTATCTAAGAATACAATCTAGGTAGCTAAGAATACAATCTTGGTAGGTAAGTAAGAATACAATCTAGGTAGGTAAGAATACAATCTAGGTAGCTAAGAATACAATCTAGGTAGGTAAGAATACAATCTAGGTAGGTAAGAATACAATCTAGGTAGGTAAGAATACAATCTAGGTAGGTAAGAATACAATCTAGGTAGCTAAGAATACAATCTAGGTAGCTAAGAATACAATCTTGGTAGGTAAGTAAGAATACAATCTAGGTAGCTAAGAATACAATCTAGGTAGGTAAGAATACAAACTAGGCAGCTAAGAATACAATCTAGGTAGGTAA
Source organism: Cryptosula pallasiana (assembly GCA_945261195.1). Lineage (NCBI taxonomy): Eukaryota > Metazoa > Bryozoa > Gymnolaemata > Cheilostomatida > Cryptosulidae > Cryptosula > Cryptosula pallasiana. The sequence continues at coordinate 24,831,508 of OX183140.1, read as the reverse complement.
GAATACAATCTAGGTAGCTAAGAATACAATCTAGGTAGGTAAGAATACAATCTAGGTAGGTAAGAATACAATCTAGGTAGGTAAGAATACAATCTAGGTAGGTAAGAATACAATCTAGGTAGCTAAGAATACAATCTAGGTAGCTAAGAATACAATCTTGGTAGGTAAGTAAGAATACAATCTAGGTAGGTAAGAATACAATCTAGGTAGCTAAGAATACAATCTAGGTAGGTAAGAATACAATCTAGGTAGGTAAGAATACAATCTAGGTAGGTAAGAATACAATCTAGGTAGCTAAGAATACAATCTAGGTAGGTAAGAATACAATCTAGGTAGCTAAGAATACAATCTTGGTAGGTAAGTAAGAATACAATCTAGGTAGGTAAGAATACAATCTAGGTCGCTAAGAATACAATCTAGGTAGGTAAGAATACAATCTAGGTAGCTAAGAATACAATCTAGGTAGGTAAGAATACAATCTAGGTAAGTAAGAATACAATCTAGGTAGGTAAGAATACAATCTAGGTAGGTAAGAATACAATCTTGGTAGGTAAGTAAGAATACAATCTAGGTAGGTAAGAATACAATCTAGGTAGCTAAGAATACAATCTAGGTAGGTAAGAATACAATCTAGGTAGGTAAGGATACAATCTAGGTAGGTAAGAATACAATCTAGGTAGGTAAGAATACAATCTAGGTAAGTAAGAATACAATCTAGGTAGCTAAGAATACAATCTTGGTAGGTAATTAAGAATACAATCTAGGTAGGTAAGTAAGAATACAATCTAGGTAGGTAAGAATACAATTTAGGTAGCTAAGAATACAATCTAAGTAGCTAAGAATACAATCTAGGTAGCTAAGAATACAATCTAGGTAGGTAAGAATACAATCTAGGTAGCTAAGAATACAATCTAGGTAGCTAAGAATACAATCTAGGTAGCTAAGAATACAATCTAGGTAGGTAAGAATACAATCTAGGTAGGTAGGGATACAATCTAGGTAGGTAAGAATACAATCTAGGTAGGTAAGAATACAATCTAGGTAAGTAAGAATACAATCTAGGTAGCTAAGAATACAATCTTGGTAGGTAAGTAAGAATACAATCTAGGTAGGTAAGTAAGAATACAATCTAGGTAGGTAAGAATACAATCTAGGTAGCTAAGAATACAATCTAAGTAGCTAAGAATACAAACTAAGTAGGTAAGAATACAATCTAGGTAGCTAAGAATACAATCTAGGTAGCTAAGAATACAATCTTGGTAGGTAAGTAAGAATACAATCTAGGTAGGTAAGAATACAATCAAGGTAGGTAAGAATACAATCTAGGTAGCTAAGAATACAATCTAGGTAGCTAAAAATACAATCTTGGTAGGTAAGTAAGAATACAATCTAGGTAGGTAAGAATACAATCTAGGTAGCTAAGAATACAATCTAGGTAGGTAAGAATACAATCTTGGTAGGTAAGTAAGAATACAATCTAGGTAGGTAAGAATACAATCTAGGTAGCTAAGAATACAATCTAGGTAGGTAAGAATACAATCTAGGTAGGTAAGGATACAATCTAGGTAGGTAAGTAAGAATACAATCTAGGTAGGTAAGAATACAATCTAGGTAGCTAAGAATACAATCTAAGTAGCTTAGAATACAATCTAGGTAGCTAAGAATACAATCTAGGTAGGTAAGAATACAATCTAGGTAGCTAAGAATACAATCTAGGTAGCTAAGAATACAATCTAGGTAGCTAAGAATCCAATCTAGGTAGGTAAGAATACAATCTAGGTAGCTAAGAATACAATCTAGGTAGGTAAGAATACAATCTTGGTAGGTAAGTAAGAATACAATCTAGGTAGGGAAGAATACAATCTAGGTAGCTAAGAATACAATCTAGGTAGGTAAGAATACAATCTAGGTAGGTAAGGATACAATCTAGGTAGGTAAGAATACAATCTAGGTAGGTAAGAATACAATCTAGGTAACTAAGAATACAATCTTGGTAGGTAAGTAAGAATACAATCTAGGTAGGTAAGTAAGAATACAATCTAGGTAGCTAAGAATACAATCTAGGTAGGTAAGAATACAATCTAGGTAGGTAAGGATACAATCTAGGTAGGTAAGAATACAATCTAGGTAGGTAAGAATACAATCTAGGTAACTAAGAATACAATCTTGGTAGGTAAGTAAGAATACAATCTAGGTAGGTAAGTAAGAATACAATCTAGGTAGCTAAGAATACAATCTAGGTAGCTAAGAATACAATCTAGGTAGCTAAGAATACAATCTAGGTAGCTAAGAATACAATCTAGGTAGCTAAGAATACAATCTAGGTAGCTAAGAATACAATCTAGGTAGCTAAGAATACAATCTAGGTAGGTAAGAATACAATCTAGGTAGGTAAGAATACAATCTAGGTAGTTAAGAATACTATCTAGGTAGGTAAGAATACAATCTAGGTAGGTAAGAATACAATCTAGGTAGCTAAGAATACAATCTAGGTAAGTAAGAATACAATCTAGGTAGCTAAGAATACAAACTAAGTAGGTAAGAATACAATCTAGGTAGCTAAGAATACAATCTAGGTAGCTAAGAATACAATCTAGGTAGCTAAGAATACTATCTAGGTAAGAATACAATCTAGGTAGCTAAGAATACAATCTAGGTAGCTAAGAATACAATCTAGGTAAGTAAGAATACAATCTAGGTAGCTAAGAATACAAACTAAGTAGGTAAGAATACAATCTAGGTAGCTAAGAATACAATCTAGGTAGCTAAGAATACAATCTAGGTAGCTAAGAATACTATCTAGGTAGGTAAGAATACAATCTAGGTAGCTAAGAATACAATCTAGGTAGCTAAGAATACAATCTAGGTAAGTAAGAATACAATCTAGGTAGCTAAGAATACAAACTAAGTAGGTAAGAATACAATCTAGGTAGCTAAGAATACAATCTAGGTAGCTAAGAATACTATCTAGGTAGGTAAGAATACAATCTAGGTAGGTAAGAATACAATCTAGGTAGCTAAGAATACAATCTAGGTAAGTAAGAATACAATCTAGGTAGCTAAGAATACAAACTAAGTAGGTAAGAATACAATCTAGGTAGCTAAGAATACAATCTAGGTAGCTAAGAATACAATCTAGGTAGCTAAGAATACTATCTAGGTAGGTAAGAATACAATCTAGGTAGCTAAGAATACAATCTAGGTAGCTAAGAATACAATCTAGGTAGGTAAGAATACAATCTAGGTAGCTAAGAATACAATCTAGGTAGGTAAGAATACAATCTAGGTAGCTAAGAATACAATCTAGGTAGCTAAGAATACAATCTAGGTAGCTAAGAATACAATCTAGGTAGCTAAGAATACAATCTAGGTAGCTAAGAATACTATCTAGGTAGGTAAGAATACAATCTAGGTAGCTAAGAATACAATCTAAGTAGCTAAGAATACAATCTAGGTAGCTAAGAATACAATCTAGGTAGGTAAGAATACAATCTAGGTAGCTAAGAATACAATCTTGGTAGGTAAGTAAGAAAACAATCTAGGTAGGTAAGTAAGAATACAATCTAGGTAGGTAAGAATACAATCTAGGTAGCTAAGAATACAATCTAAGTAGCTAAGAATACAAACTAAGTAGGTAAGAATACAATCTAGGTAGCTAAGAATACAATCTAGGTAGCTAAGAATACAATGTTGGTAGGTAAGTAAGAATACAATCTAGGTAGGTAAGAATACAATCTAGGTAGGTAAGAATACAATCTAGGTAGCTAAGAATACAATCTAGGTAGCTAAAAATACAATCTTGGTAGGTAAGTAAGAATACAATCTAGGTAGGTAAGAATACAATCTAGGTAGCTAAGAATACAATCTAGGTAGGTAAGAATACAATCTTGGTAGGTAAGTAAGAATACAATCTAGGTAGGTAAGAATACAATCTAGGTAGCTAAGAATACAATCTAGGTAGGTAAGAATACAATCTAGGTAGGTAAGGATACAATCTAGGTAGGTAAGTAAGAATACAATCTAGGTAGGTAAGAATACAATCTAGGTAGCTAAGAATACAATCTAAGTAGCTAAGAATACAATCTAGGTAGCTAAGAATACAATCTAGGTAGGTAAGAATACAATCTAGGTAGCTAAGAATACAATCTAGGTAGCTAAGAATACAATCTAGGTAGCTAAGAATACAATCTAGGTAGCTAAGAATACAATCTAGGTAGCTAAAAATACAATCTAGGTAGGTAAGAATACAATCTAGGTAGGTAAGAATACAATCTAGGTAGCTAAGAATACTATCTAGGTAGGTAAGAATACAATCTAGGTAGGTAAGAATACAATCTAGGTAGCTAAGAATACAATCTAGGTAAGTAAGAATACAATCTAGGTAGCTAAGAATACAATCTTGGTAGGTAAGTAAGAATACAATCTAAGTAGGTAAGAGTACAATCTAGGTAGCTAAGAATACAATCTAGGTAGCTAAGAATACAATCTAGGTAGCTAAGAATACAATCTAGGTAGCTAAGAATACAATCTAGGTAGCTAAGAATACAATCTAGGTAGCTAAGAATACAATCTAGGTAGCTAAGAATACAATCTAGGTAGGTAAGAATACAATCTAGGTAGGTAAGAATACAATCTAGGTAGCTAAGAATACTATCTAGGTAGGTAAGAAGACAATCTAGGTAGGTAAGAATACAATCTAGGTAGCTAAGAATACAATCTAGGTAAGTAAGAATACAATCTAGGTAGCTAAGAATACAAACTAAGTAGGTAAGAATACAATCTAGGAAGCTAAGAATACAATCTAGGTAGCTAAGAATACAATCTAGGTAGCTAAGAATACTATCTAGGTAAGAATACAATCTAGGTAGCTAAGAATACAATCTAGGTAGCTAAGAATACAATCTAGGTAAGTAAGAATACAATCTAGGTAGCTAAGAATACAAACTAAGTAGGTAAGAATACAATCTAGGTAGCTAAGAATACAATCTAGGTAGCTGAGAATACAATCTAGGTAGCTAAGAATACTATCTAGGTAGGTAAGAATACAATCTAGGTAGCTAAGAATACAATCTAGGTAGCTAAGAATACAATCTAGGTAAGTAAGAATACAATCTAGGTAGCTAAGAATACAATCTAGGTAGCTAAGAATACAATCTTGGTAGGTAAGTAAGAATACAATCTAGGTAGGTAAGAATACAATCTAGGTAGCTAAGAATACAATCTAGGTAGGTAAGAATACAATCTAGGTAGGTAAGAATACAATCTAGGTAGGTAAGAATACAATCTAGGTAGGTAAGAATACAATCTAGGTAGCTAAGAATACAATCTAGGTAGCTAAGAATACAATCTTGGTAGGTAAGTAAGAATACAATCTAGGTAGCTAAGAATACAATCTAGGTAGGTAAGAATACAAACTAGGCAGCTAAGAATACAATCTAGGTAGGTAAGAATACAATCTAGGTAGCTAAGAATACAATCTAGGTAGGTAAGAATACAATCTAGGTAGGTAAGAATACAATCTAGGTAGGTAAGAATACAATCTAGGTAGGTAAGAATACAATCTAGGTAGCTAAGAATACAATCTAGGTAGCTAAGAATACAATCTTGGTAGGTAAGTAAGAATACAATCTAGGTAGGTAAGAATACAATCTAGGTAGCTAAGAATACAATCTAGGTAGGTAAGAATACACTCTAGGTAGGTAAGAATACAATCTAGGTAGGTAAGAATACAATCTAGGTAGCTAAGAATACAATCTAGGTAGGTAAGAATACAATCTAGGTAGCTAAGAATACAATCTTGGTAGGTAAGTAAGAATACAATCTAGGTAGGTAAGAATACAATCTAGGTCGCTAAGAATACAATCTAGGTAGGTAAGAATACAATCTAGGTAGCTAAGAATACAATCTAGGTAGGTAAGAATACAATCTAGGTAAGTAAGAATACAATCTAGGTAGGTAAGAATACAATCTAGGTAGGTAAGAATACAATCTTGGTAGGTAAGTAAGAATACAATCTAGGTAGGTAAGAATACAATCTAGGTAGCTAAGAATACAATCTAGGTAGGTAAGAATACAATCTAGGTAGGTAGGATACAATCTAGGTAGGTAAGAATACAATCTAGGTAGGTAAGAATACAATCTAGGTAAGTAAGAATACAATCTAGGTAGCTAAGAATACAATCTTGGTAGGTAAGTAAGAATACAATCTAGGTAGGTAAGTAAGAATACAATCTAGGTAGGTAAGAATACAATTTAGGTAGCTAAGAATACAATCTAAGTAGCTAAGAATACAATCTAGGTAGCTAAGAATACAATCTAGGTAGGTAAGAATACAATCTAGGTAGCTAAGAATACAATCTAGGTAGCTAAGAATACAATCTAGGTAGCTAAGAATACAATCTAGGTAGGTAAGAATACAATCTAGGTAGGTAGGGATACAATCTAGGTAGGTAAGAATACAATCTAGGTAGGTAAGAATACAATCTAGGTAGGTAAGAATACAATCTAGGTAGCTAAGAATACAATCTTGGTAGGTAAGTAAGAATACAATCTAGGTAGGTAAGTAAGAATACAATCTAGGTAGGTAAGAATACAATCTAGGTAGCTAAGAATACAATCTAAGTAGCTAAGAATACAAACTAAGTAGGTAAGAATACAATCTAGGTAGCTAAGAATACAATCTAGGTAGCTAAGAATACAATCTTGGTAGGTAAGTAAGAATACAATCTAGGTAGGTAAGAATACAATCAAGGTAGGTAAGAATACAATCTAGGTAGCTAAGAATACAATCTAGGTAGCTAAAAATACAATCTTGGTAGGTAAGTAAGAATACAATCTAGGTAGGTAAGAATACAATCTAGGTAGCTAAGAATACAATCTAGGTAGGTAAGAATACAATCTTGGTAGGTAAGTAAGAATACAATCTAGGTAGGTAAGAATACAATCTAGGTAGCTAAGAATACAATCTAGGTAGGTAAGAATACAATCTAGGTAGGTAAGGATACAATCTAGGTAGGTAAGTAAGAATACAATCTAGGTAGGTAAGAATACAATCTAGGTAGCTAAGAATACAATCTAAGTAGCTTAGAATACAATCTAGGTAGCTAAGAATACAATCTAGGTAGGTAAGAATACAATCTAGGTAGCTAAGAATACAATCTAGGTAGCTAAGAATACAATCTAGGTAGCTAAGAATCCAATCTAGGTAGGTAAGAATACAATCTAGGTAGCTAAGAATACAATCTAGGTAGGTAAGAATACAATCTTGGTAGGTAAGTAAGAATACAATCTAGGTAGGGAAGAATACAATCTAGGTAGCTAAGAATACAATCTAGGTAGGTAAGAATACAATCTAGGTAGGTAAGGATACAATCTAGGTAGGTAAGAATACAATCTAGGTAGGTAAGAATACAATCTAGGTAACTAAGAATACAATCTTGGTAGGTAAGTAAGAATACAATCTAGGTAGGTAAGTAAGAATACAATCTAGGTAGCTAAGAATACAATCTAGGTAGGTAAGAATACAATCTAGGTAGGTAAGGATACAATCTAGGTAGGTAAGAATACAATCTAGGTAGGTAAGAATACAATCTAGGTAACTAAGAATACAATCTTGGTAGGTAAGTAAGAATACAATCTAGGTAGGTAAGTAAGAATACAATCTAGGTAGCTAAGAATACAATCTAGGTAGCTAAGAATACAATCTAGGTAGCTAAGAATACAATCTAGGTAGCTAAGAATACAATCTAGGTAGCTAAGAATACAATCTAGGTAGCTAAGAATACAATCTAGGTAGCTAAGAATACAATCTAGGTAGGTAAGAATACAATCTAGGTAGGTAAGAATACAATCTAGGTAGTTAAGAATACTATCTAGGTAGGTAAGAATACAATCTAGGTAGGTAAGAATACAATCTAGGTAGCTAAGAATACAATCTAGGTAAGTAAGAATACAATCTAGGTAGCTAAGAATACAAACTAAGTAGGTAAGAATACAATCTAGGTAGCTAAGAATACAATCTAGGTAGCTAAGAATACAATCTAGGTAGCTAAGAATACTATCTAGGTAAGAATACAATCTAGGTAGCTAAGAATACAATCTAGGTAGCTAAGAATACAATCTAGGTAAGTAAGAATACAATCTAGGTAGCTAAGAATACAAACTAAGTAGGTAAGAATACAATCTAGGTAGCTAAGAATACAATCTAGGTAGCTAAGAATACAATCTAGGTAGCTAAGAATACTATCTAGGTAGGTAAGAATACAATCTAGGTAGCTAAGAATACAATCTAGGTAGCTAAGAATACAATCTAGGTAAGTAAGAATACAATCTAGGTAGCTAAGAATACAAACTAAGTAGGTAAGAATACAATCTAGGTAGCTAAGAATACAATCTAGGTAGCTAAGAATACTATCTAGGTAGGTAAGAATACAATCTAGGTAGGTAAGAATACAATCTAGGTAGCTAAGAATACAATCTAGGTAAGTAAGAATACAATCTAGGTAGCTAAGAATACAAACTAAGTAGGTAAGAATACAATCTAGGTAGCTAAGAATACAATCTAGGTAGCTAAGAATACAATCTAGGTAGCTAAGAATACTATCTAGGTAGGTAAGAATACAATCTAGGTAGCTAAGAATACAATCTAGGTAGCTAAGAATACAATCTAGGTAGGTAAGAATACAATCTAGGTAGCTAAGAATACAATCTAGGTAGGTAAGAATACAATCTAGGTAGCTAAGAATACAATCTAGGTAGCTAAGAATACAATCTAGGTAGCTAAGAATACAATCTAGGTAGCTAAGAATACAATCTAGGTAGCTAAGAATACTATCTAGGTAGGTAAGAATACAATCTAGGTAGCTAAGAATACAATCTAAGTAGCTAAGAATACAATCTAGGTAGCTAAGAATACAATCTAGGTAGGTAAGAATACAATCTAGGTAGCTAAGAATACAATCTTGGTAGGTAAGTAAGAAAACAATCTAGGTAGGTAAGTAAGAATACAATCTAGGTAGGTAAGAATACAATCTAGTTAGCTAAGAATACAATCTAAGTAGCTAAGAATACAAACTAAGTAGGTAAGAATACAATCTAGGTAGCTAAGAATACAATCTAGGTAGCTAAGAATACAATGTTGGTAGGTAAGTAAGAATACAATCTAGGTAGGTAAGAATACAATCTAGGTAGGTAAGAATACAATCTAGGTAGCTAAGAATACAATCTAGGTAGCTAAAAATACAATCTTGGTAGGTAAGTAAGAATACAATCTAGGTAGGTAAGAATACAATCTAGGTAGCTAAGAATACAATCTAGGTAGGTAAGAATACAATCTTGGTAGGTAAGTAAGAATACAATCTAGGTAGGTAAGAATACAATCTAGGTAGCTAAGAATACAATCTAGGTAGGTAAGAATACAATCTAGGTAGGTAAGGATACAATCTAGGTAGGTAAGTAAGAATACAATCTAGGTAGGTAAGAATACAATCTAGGTAGCTAAGAATACAATCTAAGTAGCTAAGAATACAATCTAGGTAGCTAAGAATACAATCTAGGTAGGTAAGAATACAATCTAGGTAGCTAAGAATACAATCTAGGTAGCTAAGAATACAATCTAGGTAGCTAAGAATACAATCTAGGTAGCTAAGAATACAATCTAGGTAGCTAAAAATACAATCTAGGTAGGTAAGAATACAATCTAGGTAGGTAAGAATACAATCTAGGTAGCTAAGAATACTATCTAGGTAGGTAAGAATACAATCTAGGTAGGTAAGAATACAATCTAGGTAGCTAAGAATACAATCTAGGTAAGTAAGAATACAATCTAGGTAGCTAAGAATACAATCTTGGTAGGTAAGTAAGAATACAATCTAAGTAGGTAAGAGTACAATCTAGGTAGCTAAGAATACAATCTAGGTAGCTAAGAATACAATCTAGGTAGCTAAGAATACAATCTAGGTAGCTAAGAATACAATCTAGGTAGCTAAGAATACAATCTAGGTAGCTAAGAATACAATCTAGGTAGCTAAGAATACAATCTAGGTAGGTAAGAATACAATCTAGGTAGGTAAGAATACAATCTAGGTAGCTAAGAATACTATCTAGGTAGGTAAGAAGACAATCTAGGTAGGTAAGAATACAATCTAGGTAGCTAAGAATACAATCTAGGTAAGTAAGAATACAATCTAGGTAGCTAAGAATACAAACTAAGTAGGTAAGAATACAATCTAGGAAGCTAAGAATACAATCTAGGTAGCTAAGAATACAATCTAGGTAGCTAAGAATACTATCTAGGTAAGAATACAATCTAGGTAGCTAAGAATACAATCTAGGTAGCTAAGAATACAATCTAGGTAAGTAAGAATACAATCTAGGTAGCTAAGAATACAAACTAAGTAGGTAAGAATACAATCTAGGTAGCTAAGAATACAATCTAGGTAGCTGAGAATACAATCTAGGTAGCTAAGAATACTATCTAGGTAGGTAAGAATACAATCTAGGTAGCTAAGAATACAATCTAGGTAGCTAAGAATACAATCTAGGTAAGTAAGAATACAATCTAGGTAGCTAAGAATACAAACTAAGTAGGTAAGAATACAATCTAGGTAGCTAAGAATACAATCTAGGTAGCTAAGAATACAATCTAGGTAGCTAAGAATACTATCTAGGTAGGTAAGAATACAATCTAGGTAGGTAAGAATACAATCTAGGTAGCTAAGAATACAATCTAGGTAGCTAAGAATACAATCTAGGTAGCTAAGAATACAATCTTGGTAGGTAAGTAAGAATACAATCTAGGTAGCTAAGAATACAATCTAGGTAGGTAAGAATACAATCTAGGTAGCTAAGAATACAATCTAGGTAGGTAAGAATACAATCTAGGTAGGTAAGAATACAATCTAGGTAGGTAAGGATACAATCTAGGTAGCTAAGAATACAATCTAGGTAGGTAAGAATACAATCTAGAAAGCTAAGAATACAATCTAGGTAGCTGAGAATACAATCTTGGTAGGTAAGTAAGAATACAATCTAGGTAGCTAAGAATACAATCTAGGTAGGTAAGAATACAATCTAGGTAGCTAAGAATACAATCTAGGTAGGTAAGAATACAATCTAGGTAGGTAAGAATACAATCTAGGTAGCTAAGAATACAATCTAGGTAGGTAAGAATACAATCTAGGTAGCTAAGAATACAATCTAGGTAGCTAAGATTACAATCTTGGTAGGTAAGTAAGAATACAATCTAGGTAGGTAAGAACACAATCTAGGTAGCTAAGAATACAATCTAGGTAGGTAAGAATACAATCTAAGTAGCTAAGAATACAATCTTGGTAGGTAAGTAAGAATACAGTCTAGGTAGGTAAGAAGACAATCTAGGTAGGTAAGGATACAATCTAGGTAGGTAAGGATACAATCTAGGTAGCTAAGAATACAATCTAGGTAGCTAAGAATACAATCTAGGTAAGTAAGAATACAATCTAGGTAGCTAAGAATACAAACTAAGTAGGTAAGAATACAATCTAGGTAGCTAAGAATACAATCTAGGTAGCTAAGAATACAATCTAGGTAACTAAGAATACAATCTTGGTAGGTAAGTAAGAATACAATCTAGGTAGGTAAGTAAGAATACAATCTAGGTAGGTAAGAGTACAATCTAGGTAGCTAAGAATACAATCTAGGTAGCTAAGAATACAATCTAGGTAGCTAAGAATACAATCTAGGTAGCTAAGAATACAATCTAGGTAGCTAAGAATACAATCTAGGTAGCTAAGAATACTATCTAGGTAAGAATACAATCTAGGTAGCTAAGAATACAATCTAGGTAGCTAAGAATACAATCTAGGTAAGTAAGAATACAATCTAGGTAGCTAAGAATACAAACTAAGTAGGTAAGAATACAAGCTAGGTAGCTAAGAATACAATCTAGAAAGCTAAGAATACAATCTAGGTCGCTGAGAATACAATCTTGGTAGGTGAGTAAGAATACAATCTAAGTAGGTAAGAGTACAATCTAGGTAGCTAAGAATACAATCTAGGTAGCTAAGAATACAATCTAGGTAGCTAAGAATACAATCTAGGTAGCTAAGAATACAATCTAGGTAGCTAAGAATACAATCTAGGTAGCTAAGAATACAATCTAGGTAGCTAAGAATACAATCTAGGTAGGTAAGAATACAATCTAGGTAGGTAAGAATACAATCTAGGTAGCTAAGAATACAAACTAAGTAGGTAAGAATACAATCTAGGTAGCTAAGAATACAATCTAGAAAGAAAAGAATACAATCTAGGTAGCTGAGAATACAATCTTGGTAGGTAAGTAAGAATACAATCTAGGTAGCTAAGAATACAATCTAGGTAGGTAAGAATACAATCTAGGTAGCTAAGAATACAATCTAGGTAGGTAAGAATACAATCTAGGTAGCTAAGAATACAATCTAGGTAGGTAAGAATACAATCTAGGTAGCTAAGAATACAATCTAGGTAGCTAAGATTACAATCTTGGTAGGTAAGTAAGAATACAATCTAGGTAGGTAAGAACACAATCTAGGTAGCTAAGAATACAATCTAGGTAGGTAAGAATACAATCTAAGTAGCTAAGAATACAATCTTGGTAGGTAAGTAAGAATACAATCTAGGTAGGTAAGAAGACAATCTAGGTAGGTAAGGATACAATCTAGGTAGGTAAGGATACAATCTAGGTAGCTAAGAATACAATCTAGGTAGCTAAGAATACAATCTAGGTAAGTAAGAATACAATCTAGGTAGCTAAGAATACAAACTAAGTAGGTAAGAATACAATCTAGGTAGCTAAGAATACAATCTAGGTAGCTAAGAATACAATCTAGGTAACTAAGAATACAATCTTGGTAGGTAAGTAAGAATACAATCTAGGTAGGTAAGTAAGAATACAATCTAGGTAGGTAAGAGTACAATTTAGGTAGCTAAGAATACAATCTAGGTAGCTAAGAATACAATCTAGGTAGCTAAGAATACAATCTAGGTAGCTAAGAATACAATCTAGGTAGCTAAGAATACAATCTAGGTAGCTAAGAATACAATCTAGGTAGCTAAGAATACAATCTAGGTAGGTAAGAATACAATCTAGGTAGGTAAGAATACAATCTAGGTAGTTAAGAATACTATCTAGGTAGGTAAGAATACAATCTAGGTAGGTAAGAATACAATCTAGGTAGCTAAGAATACAATCTAGGTAAGTAAGAATACAATCTAGGTAGCTAAGAATACAAACTAAGTAGGTAAGAATACAATCTAGGTAGCTAAGAATACAATCTAGGTAGCTAAGAATACAATCTAGGTAGCTAAGAATACTATCTAGGTAAGAATACAATCTAGGTAGCTAAGAATACAATCTAGGTAGCTAAGAATACAATCTAGGTAAGTAAGAATACAATCTAGGTAGCTAAGAATACAAACTAAGTAGGTAAGAATACAATCTAGGTAGCTAAGAATACAATCTAGGTAGCTAAGAATACAATCTAGGTAGCTAAGAATACTATCTAGGTAGGTAAGAATACAATCTAGGTAGCTAAGAATACAATCTAGGTAGCTAAGAATACAATCTAGGTACGTAAGAATACAATCTAGGTAGCTAAAAATACAAACTAAGTAGGTAAGAATACAATCTAGGTAGCTAAGAATACAATCTAGGTAGCTAAGAATACTATCTAGGTAGGTAAGAACACAATCTAGGTAGGTAAGAATACAATCTAGGTAGCTAAGAATACAATCTAGGTAAGTAAGAATACAATCTAGGTAGCTAAGAATACAAACTAAGTAGGTAAGAATACAATCTAGGTAGCTAAGAATACAATCTAGGTAGCTAAGAATACAATCTAGGTAGCTAAGAATACTATCTAGGTAGGTAAGAATACAATCTAGGTAGCTAAGAATACAATCTAGGTAGCTAAGAATACAATCTAGGTAGGTAAGAATACAATCTAGGTAGCTAAGAATACAATCTAGGTAGGTAAGAATACAATCTAGGTAGCTAAGAATACAATCTAGGTAGCTAAGAATACAATCTAGGTAGCTAAGAATACAATCTAGGTAGCTAAGAATACAATCTAGGTAGCTAAGAATACTATCTAGGTAGGTAAGAATACAATCTAGGTAGCTAAGAATACAATCTAAGTAGCTAAGAATACAATCTAGGTAGCTAAGAATACAATCTAGGTAGGTAAGAATACAATCTAGGTAGCTAAGAATACAATCTTGGTAGGTAAGTAAGAAAACAATCTAGGTAGGTAAGTAAGAATACAATCTAGGTAGGTAAGAATACAATCTAGGTAGCTAAGAATACAATCTAAGTAGCTAAGAATACAAACTAAGTAGGTAAGAATACAATCTAGGTAGCTAAGAATACAATCTAGGTAGCTAAGAATACAATGTTGGTAGGTAAGTAAGAATACAATCTAGGTAGGTAAGAATACAATCTAGGTAGGTAAGAATACAATCTAGGTAGCTAAGAATACAATCTAGGTAGCTAAAAATACAATCTTGGTAGGTAAGTAAGAATACAATCTAGGTAGGTAAGAATACAATCTAGGTAGCTAAGAATACAATCTAGGTAGGTAAGAATACAATCTTGGTAGGTAAGTAAGAATACAATCTAGGTAGGTAAGAATACAATCTAGGTAGCTAAGAATACAATCTAGGTAGGTAAGAATACAATCTAGGTAGGTAAGGATACAATCTAGGTAGGTAAGTAAGAATACAATCTAGGTAGGTAAGAATACAATCTAGGTAGCTAAGAATACAATCTAAGTAGCTAAGAATACAATCTAGGTAGCTAAGAATACAATCTAGGTAGGTAAGAATACAATCTAGGTAGCTAAGAATACAATCTAGGTAGCTAAGAATACAATCTAGGTAGCTAAGAATACAATCTAGGTAGCTAAGAATACAATCTAGGTAGCTAAAAACACAATCTAGGTAGGTAAGAATACAATCTAGGTAGGTAAGAATACAATCTAGGTAGCTAAGAATACTATCTAGGTAGGTAAGAATACAATCTAGGTAGGTAAGAATACAATCTAGGTAGCTAAGAATACAATCTAGGTAAGTAAGAATACAATCTAGGTAGCTAAGAATACAATCTTGGTAGGTAAGTAAGAATACAATCTAAGTAGGTAAGAGTACAATCTAGGTAGCTAAGAATACAATCTAGGTAGCTAAGAATACAATCTAGGTAGCTAAGAATACATTCTAGGTAGCTAAGAATACAATCTAGGTAGCTAAGAATACAATCTAGGTAGCTAAGAATACAATCTAGGTAGCTAAGGATACAATCTAGGTAGGTAAGAATACAATCTAGGTAGGTAAGAATACAATCTAGGTAGCTAAGAATACTATCTAGGTAGGTAAGAATACAATCTAGGTAGGTAAGAATACAATCTAGGTAGCTAAGAATACAATCTAGGTAAGTAAGAATACAATCTAGGTAGCTAAGAATACAAACTAAGTAGGTAAGAATACAATCTAGGAAGCTAAGAATACAATCTAGGTAGCTAAGAATACAATCTAGGTAGCTAAGAATACTATCTAGGTAAGAATACAATCTAGGTAGCTAAGAATACAATCTAGGTAGCTAAGAATACAATCTAGGTAAGTAAGAATACAATCTAGGTAGCTAAGAATACAAACTAAGTAGGTAAGAATACAATCTAGGTAGCTAAGAATACAATCTAGGTAGCTGAGAATACAATCTAGGTAGCTAAGAATACTATCTAGGTAGGTAAGAATACAATCTAGGTAGCTAAGAATACAATCTAGGTAGCTAAGAATACAATCTAGGTAAGTAAGAATACAATCTAGGTAGCTAAGAATACAAACTAAGTAGGTAAGAATACAACCTAGGTAGCTAAGAATACAATCTAGGTAGCTAAGAATACAATCTAGGTAGCTAAGAATACTATCTAGGTAGGTAAGAATACAATCTAGGTAGGTAAGAATACAATCTAGGTAGCTAAGAATACAATCTAGGTAGCTAAGAATACAATCTAGGTAGCTAAGATTACAATCTTGGTAGGTAAGTAAGAATACAATCTAGGTAGCTAAGAATACAATCTAGGTAGGTAAGAATACAATCTAGGTAGCTAAGAATACAATCTAGGTAGGTAAGAATACAATCTAGGTAGGTAAGAATACAATCTAGGTAGGTAAGGATACAATCTAGGTAGCTAAGAATACAATCTAGGTAGGTAAGAATACAATCTAGAAAGCTAAGAATACAATCTAGGTAGCTGAGAATACAATCTTGGTAGGTAAGTAAGAATACAATCTAGGTAGCTAAGAATACAATCTAGGTAGGTAAGAATACAATCTAGGTAGCTAAGAATACAATCTAGGTAGGTAAGAATACAATCTAGGTAGGTAAGAATACAATCTAGGTAGCTAAGAATACAATCTAGGTAGGTAAGAATACAATCTAGGTAGCTAAGAATACAATCTAGGTAGCTAAGATTACAATCTTGGTAGGTAAGTAAGAATACAATCTAGGTAGGTAAGAACACAATCTAGGTAGCTAAGAATACAATCTAGGTAGGTAAGAATACAATCTAAGTAGCTAAGAATACAATCTTGGTAGGTAAGTAAGAATACAATCTAGGTAGGTAAGAAGACAATCTAGGTAGGTAAGGATACAATCTAGGTAGGTAAGGATACAATCTAGGTAGCTAAGAATACAATCTAGGTAGCTAAGAATACAATCTAGGTAGCTAAGAATACAATCTAGGTAGCTAAGAATACAATCTAGGTAGCTAAGAACACAAACTAGGTAGCTAAGAATACAATTTAGGTAGGTAAGAATACAATCTTGGTAGGTAAGAATACAATCTAGGTAGGTAAGAATACAATCTAGGTAGGTAAGAATACAATCTAGGTAGGTAAGAATACAATCTAGGTAGCTAAGAACACAATCTAGGTAGCTAAGAATACAATCTAGGTAGGTAAGGATACAATCTAGGTAGGTAAGGATACAATCTAGGTAGCTAAGAATACAATCTTGGTAGGTAAGTAAGAATACAATCTAGGTAGGTAAGAATACAATCTAGGTAGCTAAGAATACAATCTAGGTAGGTAAGAATACAATCTAGGTAGCTAAGAATACAATCTAGGTAGCTAAGAACACAATCTAGGTAGCTAAGAATACAATCTAGGTAGGTAAGAATACAATCTAGGTAGGTAAGAATACAATCTAGGTAGCTAAGAATACAATCTAGGTAGCTAAGAACACAATCTAGGTAGCTAAGAATACAATCTAGGTAGGTAAGAATACAATCTAGGTAGGTAAGAATACAATCTAGGTAGCTAAGAATACAGTCTAGGTAAGTAAGAATACAATCTAGGTAAGTAAGAATACAATCTAGGTAGCTAAGAATACAATCTAGGTAAGTAAGAATACAATCTAGGTAGATAAGAATACAATCTAGGTAGGTAAGAATACAATCTAGGTAGGTAAGAATACAATCTAGGTAAGTAAGAATACAATCTAGGTAGGTAAGGATACAATCTAGGTAGGTAAGAATACAATCTAGGTAGGTAAAAATACAATCTAGGTAGCTAAGAATACAATCTAGGTAGGTAAGACTAAAATCTAGGTAGGTAAGAATACAATCTAGGTAGGTAAGAATACAATCTAGGTAGCTAAGAATACAATCTAGGTAAGTAAGAATACAATCTAGGTAGCTAAGAATACAATCTAGGTAAGTAAGAATACAATCTAGGTAGGTAAGAATACAATCTAGGTAGGTAAGAATACAATCTAGGTAGGTAAGAATACAATCTAGGTAGGTAAGAATACAATCTAGGTAGGTAAGAATACAATCTAGGTAAGTAAGAATACAATCTAGGTAGCTAAGAATACAATCTAGGTAAGTAAGAATACAATCTAGGTAGGTAAGAATACAATCTAGGTAGGTAAGAATACAATCTAGGTAGGTAAGAATACAATCTAGGTAGGTAAGAATACAATCTAGGTAGGTAAGGATACAATCTAGGTAGGTAAGAATACAATCTAAGTAGGTAAAAATACACTCTAGGTAGCTAAGAATACAATCTAGGTAGCTAAGAAAACAATCTAGGTAGCTAAGAATACAATCTAGGTAGCTAAGAATACAATCTTGGTAGGTAAGTAAGAATACAATCTAGGTAGCTAAGAATACAATCTAGGTAAGTAAGAATACAATCTAGGTAAGTAAGAATACAATCTAGGTAGCTAAGAATACAATCTAGGTAAGTAAGAATACAGTCTAGGTAGGTAAGAATACAATCTAGGTAGGTAAGAATACAATCTAGGTAGGTAAGAATACAATCTAGGTAAGTAAGAATACAATCTAGGTAGGTAAGGATACAATCTAGGTAGGTAAGAATACAATCGAGGTAGGTAAAAATACAATCAAGGTAGCTAAGAATACAATCTAGGTAGGTAAGACTAAAATCTAGGTAGGTAAGAATACAATCTAGGTAGGTATGAATACAATCTAGGTAAGTAAGAATACAATATAGGTAAGTAAGAATACAATCTAGGTAGCTAAGAATACAATCTAGGTAAGTAAGAATACAATCTAGGTAGGTAAGAATACAATCTAGGTAGGTAAGAATACAATCTAGGTAGGTAAGAATACAATCTAGGTAGGTAAGAATACAATCTAGGTAGGTAAGAATACAATCTAGGTAAGTAAGAATACAATCTAGGTAGGTAAGGACACAATCTAGGTAGGTAAGAATACAATCTAGGTAGGTAAAACTACAATCTAGGTAGCTAAGAATACACTCTAGGTAAGTAAGAATACAATCTAGGTAAGTAAGAATACAATCTAGGTAGCTAAGAATACACTCTAGGTAAGTAAGAATACAATCTAGGTAGGTAAGGATACAATCTAGGTAGGTAAGAATACAATCTAGGTAGCTAAGAATACAATCTAGGTAGGTAAGAATACAATCTTGGTAGGTCAGAATACAATCTAGGTAGGTAAGAATACAATCTAGGTAGGTAAGAATACAATCTTGGTAGCTAAGAATACAATCTAGGTAGGTAAGAATATAATCTAGGTAGGTAAGAATACAATCTAGGTAGGTAAGAATACAATCTAGGTAGGTAAGGATACAATCTAGGTAGCTAAGAATACAATCTAGGTAGCTAAGAATACAATCTAGGTAGGTAAGAATACAATCTTGGTAGGTAAGTAAGAATACAATCTAGGCAGCTAAGAATACAATCTAGGTAGGTAAGAATACAATCTTGGTAGGTAAGTAAGAATACAATCTAGGTAGGTAAGAATACAATCTAGGTAGGTAAGAATACAATCTTGGTAGGTAAGTAAGAATACAATCTAGGTAGGTAAGAATACAATCTAGGTAGCTAAGAATACAATCTAGGTAGGTAAGAATACAATCTTAGTAGGTAAAAATACAATCTAGGTAGCTAAGAATACAATCTAGGTAAGTAAGAATACAATCTAGGTAGGTAAGAATACAATCTAGGTAGCTAAGAATACAATCTAGGTAGCTAAGAATACAATCTTGGTAGGTAAGTAAGAATACAATCTAGGTAGGTAAGAATACAATCTAGGTAGGTAAGAATACAATCTAGGTAGCTAAGAATACAATCTAGGTAGCTAAGAATACAATCTTGGTAGGTAAGTAAGAATACAATCTAAGTAGGTAAGAATACAATCTAGGTAGCTAAGAATACAATCTAGGTAGGTAAGAATACAATCTTGGTAGGTAAGTAAGAATACAATCTAGGCAGCTAAGAATACAATCTAGGTAGCTAAGAATACAATCTTGGTAGCTAAGAATACAATCTTGGTAGGTAAGTAAGAATACAATCTAGGTAGGTAAGAATACAATCTAGGTAGCTAAGAATACTATCTAGGTAGGTAAGAATACAATCTAGGTAGGTAAGAATACAATCTAGGTAGCCAAGAATACTATCTAGGTAGGTAAGAATACAATCTAGGTAGGTAAGAATACAATCTAGGTAGGTAAGAATACAATCTAGGTAGGTAAGAATACAATCTAGGTAGCTAAGAATACAATCTAGGTAGCTAAGAACACAATCTAGGTAGCTAAGAATACAATCTAGGTAGGTAAGAATACAATCTAGGTACCTAAGAATACTATCTAGGTAGCTAAGAACACAATCTAGGTAGGTAAGAATACAATCTAGGTAGCTAAGAATACAATCTAGGTAAGTAAGAATACAATCTAGGTAAGTAAGAATACAATCTAGGTAGCTAAGAATACAATCTAGGTAGCTAAGAATACAATCTAGGTAGCTAAGAATACAATCTGGGTAGGTAAGAATACAATCTAAGTAGGTAAGGATACAATCTAGGTAGCTAAGAATACAATCTAGGTAGCTAAGAATACAGTCTAGGTAGCTAAGAATACAATCTAGGTAGCTAAGAATACAATCTAGGTAGCTAAAAACACAATCTAGGTAGGTAAGAATACAATCTAGGTAGGTAAGAATACAATCTAGGTAGCTAAGAATACTATCTAGGTAGGTAAGAATACAATCTAGGTAGGTAAGAATACAATCTAGGTAGCTAAGAATACAATCTAGGTAAGTAAGAATACAATCTAGGTAGCTAAGAATACAATCTTGGTAGGTAAGTAAGAATACAATCTAAGTAGGTAAGAGTACAATCTAGGTAGCTAAGAATACAATCTAGGTAGCTAAGAATACAATCTAGGTAGCTAAGAATACATTCTAGGTAGCTAAGAATACAATCTAGGTAGCTAAGAATACAATCTAGGTAGCTAAGAATACAATCTAGGTAGCTAAGAATACAATCTAGGTAGGTAAGAATACAATCTAGGTAGGTAAGAATACAATCTAGGTAGCTAAGAATACTATCTAGGTAGGTAAGAATACAATCTAGGTAGGTAAGAATACAATCTAGGTAGCTAAGAATACAATCTAGGTAAGTAAGAATACAATCTAGGTAGCTAAGAATACAAACTAAGTAGGTAAGAATACAATCTAGGAAGCTAAGAATACAATCTAGGTAGCTAAGAATACAATCTAGGTAGCTAAGAATACTATCTAGGTAAGAATACAATCTAGGTAGCTAAGAATACAATCTAGGTAGCTAAGAATACAATCTAGGTAAGTAAGAATACAATCTAGGTAGCTAAGAATACAAACTAAGTAGGTAAGAATACAATCTAGGTAGCTAAGAATACAATCTAGGTAGCTGAGAATACAATCTAGGTAGCTAAGAATACTATCTAGGTAGGTAAGAATACAATCTAGGTAGCTAAGAATACAATCTAGGTAGCTAAGAATACAATCTAGGTAAGTAAGAATACAATCTAGGTAGCTAAGAATACAAACTAAGTAGGTAAGAATACAACCTAGGTAGCTAAGAATACAATCTAGGTAGCTAAGAATACAATCTAGGTAGCTAAGAATACTATCTAGGTAGGTAAGAATACAATCTAGGTAGGTAAGAATACAATCTAGGTAGCTAAGAATACAATCTAGGTAGCTAAGAATACAATCTAGGTAGCTAAGATTACAATCTTGGTAGGTAAGTAAGAATACAATCTAGGTAGCTAAGAATACAATCTAGGTAGGTAAGAATACAATCTAGGTAGCTAAGAATACAATCTAGGTAGGTAAGAATACAATCTAGGTAGGTAAGAATACAATCTAGGTAGGTAAGGATACAATCTAGGTAGCTAAGAATACAATCTAGGTAGGTAAGAATACAATCTAGAAAGCTAAGAATACAATCTAGGTAGCTGAGAATACAATCTTGGTAGGTAAGTAAGAATACAATCTAGGTAGCTAAGAATACAATCTAGGTAGGTAAGAATACAATCTAGGTAGCTAAGAAGACAATCTAGGTAGGTAAGAATACAATCTAGGTAGGTAAGAATACAATCTAGGTAGCTAAGAATACAATCTAGGTAGGTAAGAATACAATCTAGGTAGCTAAGAATACAATCTAGGTAGCTAAGATTACAATCTTGGTAGGTAAGTAAGAATACAATCTAGGTAGGTAAGAACACAATCTAGGTAGCTAAGAATACAATCTAGGTAGGTAAGAATACAATCTAAGTAGCTAAGAATACAATCTTGGTAGGTAAGTAAGAATACAATCTAGGTAGGTAAGAAGACAATCTAGGTAGGTAAGGATACAATCTAGGTAGGTAAGGATACAATCTAGGTAGCTAAGAATACAATCTAGGTAGCTAAGAATACAATCTAGGTAGCTAAGAATACAATCTAGGTAGCTAAGAATACAATCTAGGTAGCTAAGAACACAAACTAGGTAGCTAAGAATACAATTTAGGTAGGTAAGAATACAATCTTGGTAGGTAAGAATACAATCTAGGTAGGTAAGAATACAATCTAGGTAGGTAAGAATACAATCTAGGTAGGTAAGAATACAATCTAGGTAGCTAAGAACACAATCTAGGTAGCTAAGAATACAATCTAGGTAGGTAAGGATACAATCTAGGTAGGTAAGGATACAATCTAGGTAGCTAAGAATACAATCTTGGTAGGTAAGTAAGAATACAATCTAGGTAGGTAAGAATACAATCTAGGTAGCTAAGAATACAATCTAGGTAGGTAAGAATACAATCTAGGTAGCTAAGAATACAATCTAGGTAGCTAAGAACACAATCTAGGTAGCTAAGAATACAATCTAGGTAGGTAAGAATACAATCTAGGTAGGTAAGAATACAATCTAGGTAGCTAAGAATACAATCTAGGTAGCTAAGAACACAATCTAGGTAGCTAAGAATACAATCTAGGTAGGTAAGAATACAATCTAGGTAGGTAAGAATACAATCTAGGTAGCTAAGAATACAGTCTAGGTAAGTAAGAATACAATCTAGGTAAGTAAGAATACAATCTAGGTAGCTAAGAATACAATCTAGGTAAGTAAGAATACAATCTAGGTAGATAAGAATACAATCTAGGTAGGTAAGAATACAATCTAGGTAGGTAAGAATACAATCTAGGTAAGTAAGAATACAATCTAGGTAGGTAAGGATACAATCTAGGTAGGTAAGAATACAATCTAGGTAGGTAAAAATACAATCTAGGTAGCTAAGAATACAATCTAGGTAGGTAAGACTAAAATCTAGGTAGGTAAGAATACAATCTAGGTAGGTAAGAATACAATCTAGGTAGCTAAGAATACAATCTAGGTAAGTAAGAATACAATCTAGGTAGCTAAGAATACAATCTAGGTAAGTAAGAATACAATCTAGGTAGGTAAGAATACAATCTAGGTAGGTAAGAATACAATCTAGGTAGGTAAGAATACAATCTAGGTAGGTAAGAATACAATCTAGGTAGGTAAGAATACAATCTAGGTAAGTAAGAATACAATCTAGGTAGCTAAGAATACAATCTAGGTAAGTAAGAATACAATCTAGGTAGGTAAGAATACAATCTAGGTAGGTAAGAATACAATCTAGGTAGGTAAGAATACAATCTAGGTAGGTAAGAATACAATCTAGGTAGGTAAGGATACAATCTAGGTAGGTAAGAATACAATCTAAGTAGGTAAAAATACACTCTAGGTAGCTAAGAATACAATCTAGGTAGCTAAGAATACAATCTAGGTAGCTAAGAATACAATCTAGGTAGCTAAGAATACAATCTTGGTAGGTAGGTAAGAATACAATCTAGGTAGCTAAGAATACAATCTAGGTAAGTAAGAATACAATCTAGGTAAGTAAGAATACAATCTAGGTAGCTAAGAATACAATCTAGGTAAGTAAGAATACAGTCTAGGTAGGTAAGAATACAATCTAGGTAGGTAAGAATACAATCTAGGTAGGTAAGAATACAATCTAGGTAAGTAAGAATACAATCTAGGTAGGTAAGGATACAATCTAGGTAGGTAAGAATACAATCGAGGTAGGTAAAAATACAATCAAGGTAGCTAAGAATACAATCTAGGTAGGTAAGACTAAAATCTAGGTAGGTAAGAATACAATCTAGGTAGGTATGAATACAATCTAGGTAAGTAAGAATACAATATAGGTAAGTAAGAATACAATCTAGGTAGCTAAGAATACAATCTAGGTAAGTAAGAATACAATCTAGGTAGGTAAGAATACAATCTAGGTAGGTAAGAATACAATCTAGGTAGGTAAGAATACAATCTAGGTAGGTAAGAATACAATCTAGGTAGGTAAGAATACAATCTAGGTAAGTAAGAATACAATCTAGGTAGGTAAGGACACAATCTAGGTAGGTAAGAATACAATCTAGGTAGGTAAAACTACAATCTAGGTAGCTAAGAATACACTCTAGGTAAGTAAGAATACAATCTAGGTAAGTAAGAATACAATCTAGGTAGCTAAGAATACACTCTAGGTAAGTAAGAATACAATCTAGGTAGGTAAGGATACAATCTAGGTAGGTAAGAATACAATCTAGGTAGCTAAGAATACAATCTAGGTAGGTAAGAATACAATCTTGGTAGGTCAGAATACAATCTAGGTAGGTAAGAATACAATCTAGGTAGGTAAGAATACAATCTTGGTAGCTAAGAATACAATCTAGGTAGGTAAGAATATAATCTAGGTAGGTAAGAATACAATCTAGGTAGGTAAGAATACAATCTAGGTAGGTAAGGATACAATCTAGGTAGCTAAGAATACAATCTAGGTAGCTAAGAATACAATCTAGGTAGGTAAGAATACAATCTTGGTAGGTAAGTAAGAATACAATCTAGGCAGCTAAGAATACAATCTAGGTAGGTAAGAATACAATCTTGGTAGGTAAGTAAGAATACAATCTAGGTAGGTAAGAATACAATCTAGGTAGGTAAGAATACAATCTTGGTAGGTAAGTAAGAATACAATCTAGGTAGGTAAGAATACAATCTAGGTAGCTAAGAATACAATCTAGGTAGGTAAGAATACAATCTTAGTAGGTAAAAATACAATCTAGGTAGCTAAGAATACAATCTAGGTAAGTAAGAATACAATCTAGGTAGGTAAGAATACAATCTAGGTAGCTAAGAATACAATCTAGGTAGCTAAGAATACAATCTTGGTAGGTAAGTAAGAATACAATCTAGGTAGGTAAGAATACAATCTAGGTAGGTAAGAATACAATCTAGGTAGCTAAGAATACAATCTAGGTAGCTAAGAATACAATCTTGGTAGGTAAGTAAGAATACAATCTAAGTAGGTAAGAATACAATCTAGGTAGCTAAGAATACAATCTAGGTAGGTAAGAATACAATCTTGGTAGGTAAGTAAGAATACAATCTAGGCAGCTAAGAATACAATCTAGGTAGCTAAGAATACAATCTTGGTAGCTAAGAATACAATCTTGGTAGGTAAGTAAGAATACAATCTAGGTAGGTAAGAATACAATCTAGGTAGCTAAGAATACTATCTAGGTAGGTAAGAATACAATCTAGGTAGGTAAGAATACAATCTAGGTAGCTAAGAATACTATCTAGGTAGGTAAGAATACAATCTAGGTAGGTAAGAATACAATCTAGGTAGGTAAGAATACAATCTAGGTAGGTAAGAATACAATCTAGGTAGCTAAGAATACAATCTAGGTAGCTAAGAACACAATCTAGGTAGCTAAGAATACAATCTAGGTAGGTAAGAATACAATCTAGGTACCTAAGAATACTATCTAGGTAGCTAAGAACACAATCTAGGTAGGTAAGAATACAATCTAGGTAGCTAAGAATACAATCTAGGTAAGTAAGAATACAATCTAGGTAAGTAAGAATACAATCTAGGTAGCTAAGAATACAATCTAGGTAGCTAAGAATACAATCTAGGTAGCTAAGAATACAATCTGGGTAGGTAAGAATACAATCTAAGTAGGTAAGGATACAATCTAGGTAGCTAAGAATACAATCTAGGTAGCTAAGAATACAGTCTAGGTAGCTAAGAATACAATCTAGGTAGCTAAGAATACAATCTAGGTAGCTAAGAACACAATCTAGGTAGCTAAGAATACAATCTAGGTAGCTAAGAATACAATCTAGGTAGCTAAGAATACAATCTTGGTAGGTAAGTAAGAATACAATCTAGGTAGGCAAGAACACAATCTAGGTAGCTAAGAATACAATCTAGGTAGGTAAGAATACAATCTAGGTAGCTAAGAATACAATCTTGGTAGGTAAGTAAGAATACAATCTAGGTAGGTAAGAATACAATCTAGGTAGGTAAGGATACAATCTAGGTAGGTAAGGATACAATCTAGGTAGCTAAGAATACAATCTAGGTAGCTAAGAATACAATCTAGGTAGCTAAGAATACAATCTAGGTAGCTAAGAACACAATCTAGGTAGCTAAGAATACAATTTAGGTAGGTAAGAATACAATCTTGGTAGGTAAGAATACAATCTAGGTAGGTAAGAATACAATCTAGGTAGGTAAGAATACAATCTAGGTAGGTAAGAATACAATCTAGGTAGCTAAGAATACAATCTAGGTAGCTAAGAACACAATGTAGGTAGCTAAGAATACAATCTAGGTAGCTAAGAATACAATCTAGGTAGCTAAGAACACAATGTAGGTAGCTAAGAATACAATCTAGGTAGGTAAGAATACAATCTAGGTAAGTAAGAATACAATCTCGGTAGGTAAGAATACAATCTTGGTAGGTAAGAATACAATCTAGGTAGGTAAGAATACAATCTAGGTAGGTAAGAATACAATTTAGGTAGGTAAGAATACAATTTAGGTAGGTAAGAATACAATCTAGGTAGCTAAGAACACAATCTAGGTAGCTAAGAATACAATCTAGGTAGGTAAGGATACAATCTAGGTAGGTAAGGATACAATCTAGGTAGCTAAGAATACAATCTTGGTAGGTAAGTAAGAATACAATCTAGGTAGGTAAGAATACAATCTAGGTAGCTAAGAATACAATCTAGGTAGGTAAGAATACAATCTAGGTAGCTAAGAATACAATCTAGGTAGCTAAGAACACAATCTAGGTAGCTAAGAATACAATCTAGGTAGGTAAGAATACAATCTAGGTAGGTAAGAATACAATCTAGGTAGCTAAGAACACAATCTAGGTAGCTAAGAATACAATCTAGGTAGGTAAGAATACAATCTAGGTAGGTAAGAATACAATCTAGGTAGCTAAGAATACAATCTAGGTAAGTAAGAATACAATCTAGGTATGTAAGAATACAATCTAGGTAGCTAAGAATACAATCTAGGTAAGTAAGAATACAATCTAGGTAGGTAAGAATACAATCTAGGTAGGTAAGAATACAATCTAGGTAGGTAAGAATACAATCTAGGTAAGTAAGAATACAATCTAGGTAGGTAAGGATACAATCTAGGTAGGTAAAAATACAATCTAGGTAGGTAAAAATACAATCTAGGTAGCTAAGAATACAATCTAGGTAGGTAAGACTAAAATCTAGGTAGGTAAGAATACAATCTAGGTAGGTAAGAATACAATCTAGGTAAGTAAGAATACAATCTAGGTAAGTAAGAATACAATCTAGGTAGCTAAGAATACAATCTAGGTAGGTAAGGATACAATCTAGGTAGGTAAGAATACAATCTAGGTAGGTAAGAATACAATCTAGGTAAGTAAGACTACAATCTAGGTAGCTAAGAATACAATCTTGGTAGGTAAGTAAGAATACAATCTAGGTAGGTAAGTAAGAATACAATCTAGGTAGGTAAGAATACAATCTAGGTAGCTAAGAATACAATCTAAGTAGCTAAGAATACAAACTAAGTAGGTAAGAATACAATCTAGGTAGCTAAGAATACAATCTAGGTAGCTAAGAATACAATCTTGGTAGGTAAGTAAGAATACAATCTAGGTAGGTAAGAATACAATCTAGGTAGGTAAGAATACAATCTAGGTAGCTAAGAATACAATCTAGGTAGCTAAGAATACAATCTTGGTAGGTAAGTAAGAATACAATCTAGGTAGGTAAGAATACAATCTAGGTAGCTAAGAATACAATCTAGGTAGGTAAGAATACAATCTTGGTAGGTAAGTAAGAATACAATCTAGGTAGGTAAGAATACAATCTAGGTAGCTAAGAATACAATCTAGGTAGGTAAGAATACAATCTAGGTAGGTAAGGATACAATCTAGGTAGGTAAGTAAGAATACAATCTAGGTAGGTAAGAATACAATCTAGGTAGCTAAGAATACAATCTAAGTAGCTAAGAATACAATCTAGGTAGCTAAGAATACAATCTAGGTAGGTAAGAATACAATCTAGGTAGCTAAGAATACAATCTAGGTAGCTAAGAATACAATCTAGGTAGCTAAGAATACAATCTAGGTAGGTAAGAATACAATCTAGGTAGCTAAGAATACAATCTAGGTAGGTAAGAATACAATCTTGGTAGGTAAGTAAGAATACAATCTAGGTAGGTAAGAATACAATCTAGGTAGCTAAGAATACAATCTAGGTAGGTAAGAATACAATCTAGGTAGGTAAGGATACAATCTAGGTAGGTAAGAATACAATCTAGGTAGGTAAGAATACAATCTAGGTAAGTAAGAATACAATCTAGGTAACTAAGAATACAATCTTGGTAGGTAAGTAAGAATACAATCTAGGTAGGTAAGTAAGAATACAATCTAGGTAGGTAAGAGTACAATCTAGGTAGCTAAGAATACAATCTAGGTAGCTAAGAATACAATCTAGGTAGCTAAGAATACAATCTAGGTAGCTAAGAATACAATCTAGGTAGCTAAGAATACAATCTAGGTAGCTAAGAATACAATCTAGGTAGCTAAGAATACAATCTAGGTAGGTAAGAATACAATCTAGGTAGGTAAGAATACAATCTAGGTAGTTAAGAATGTTATCTAGGTAGGTAAGAATACAATCTAGGTAGGTAAGAATACAATCTAGGTAGCTAAGAATACAATCTAGGTAAGTAAGAATACAATCTAGGTAGCTAAGAATACAAACTAAGTAGGTAAGAATACAATCTAGGTAGCTAAGAATACAATCTAGGTAGCTAAGAATACAATCTAGGTAGCTAAGAATACTATCTAGGTAAGAATACAATCTAGGTAGCTAAGAATACAATCTAGGTAGCTAAGAATACAATCTAGGTAAGTAAGAATACAATCTAGGTAGCTAAGAATACAAACTAAGTAGGTAAGAATACAATCTAGGTAGCTAAGAATACAATCTAGGTAGCTAAGAATACAATCTAGGTAGCTAAGAATACTATCTAGGTAGGTAAGAATACAATCTAGGTAGCTAAGAATACAATCTAGGTAGCTAAGAATACAATCTAGGTAAGTAAGAATACAATCTAGGTAGCTAAGAATACAAACTAAGTAGGTAAGAATACAATCTAGGTAGCTAAGAATACAATCTAGGTAGCTAAGAATACTATCTAGGTAGGTAAGAATACAATCTAGGTAGGTAAGAATACAATCTAGGTAGCTAAGAATACAATCTAGGTAAGTAAGAATACAATCTAGGTAGCTAAGAATACAAACTAAGTAGGTAAGAATACAATCTAGGTAGCTAAGAATACAATCTAGGTAGCTAAGAATACAATCTAGGTAGCTAAGAATACTATCTAGGTAGGTAAGAATACAATCTAGGTAGCTAAGAATACAATCTAGGTAGCTAAGAATACAATCTAGGTAGGTAAGAATACAATCTAGGTAGCTAAGAATACAATCTAGGTAGGTAAGAATACAATCTAGGTAGCTAAGAATACAATCTAGGTAGCTAAGAATACAATCTAGGTAGCTAAGAATACAATCTAGGTAGCTAAGAATACAATCTAGGTAGCTAAGAATACTATCTAGGTAGGTAAGAATACAATCTAGGTAGCTAAGAATACAATCTAGGTAGCTAAGAATACTATCTAGGTAGGTAAGAATACAATCTAGGTAGCTAAGAATACAATCTAGGTAAGTAAGAATACAATCTAGGTAGCTAAGAATACAATCTAGGTAGCTAAGAATACTATCTAGGTAGGTAAGAATACAATCTAGGTAGGTAAGAATACAATCTAGGTAGGTAAGAATACTATCTAGGTAGGTAAGAATACAATCTAGGTAGGTAAGAATACAATCTAGGTAGGTAAGAATACAATCTAGGTAGGTAAGGATACAATCTAGGTAGGTAAGAATACAATCTAGGTAGCTAAGAATACAATCTAGGTAGCTAAGAATACAATCTAGGTAGCTAAGAATACAATCCAGGTAGCTAAGAATACAATCTAGGTAGCTAAGAATACTATCTAGGTAGGTAAGAATACAATCTAGGTAGGTAAGAATACAATCTCGGTAGGTAAGAATACAATCTAGGTAGGTAAGAATACTATCTAGGTAGGTAAGAATACAATCTAGGTAGGTAAGAATACAATCTAGGTAGGTAAGAATACAATCTAGGTAGGTAAGGATACAATCTAGGTAGGTAAGAATACAATCTAGGTAGCTAAGAATACAATCTAGGTAGCTAAGAATACAATCTAGGTAGCTAAGAATACAATCTAGGTAGGTAAGAATACAATCTAGGTAGCTAAGAATACAATCTAGGTAGGTAAGAATACAATCTAGGTAGGTAAGAATACAATCTAGGTAGGTAAGAATACAATCTAGGTAGCTAAGAATACAATCTAGGTAGGTAAGAATACAATCTAGGTAGGTAAGAATACAATCTAGGTAGCTAAGAATACAATCTAGGTAGCTAAGAATACAATCTAGGTAGCTAAGAATACAATCTAGGTAGCTAAGAATACTATCTAGGTAGGTAAGAATACAATCTAGGTAGGTAAGAATACAATCTAGGTAGCTAAGAATACAATCTAGGTAAGTAAGAATACAATCTAGGTAGCTAAGAATACAAACTAAGTAGGTAAGAATACAATCTAGGCAGCTAAGAATACAATCTAGGTAGCTAAGAATACAATCTA
Organism: Cryptosula pallasiana; assembly: GCA_945261195.1. NCBI lineage: Eukaryota > Metazoa > Bryozoa > Gymnolaemata > Cheilostomatida > Cryptosulidae > Cryptosula > Cryptosula pallasiana. Next base: position 24,800,596 of record OX183140.1, on the reverse strand, counting down.
GGTAGCTAAGAATACAATCTAGGTAGCTAAGAATACAATCTAGGTAGCTAAGAATACAATCTAGGTAGCTAAGAATACAATCTAGGCAGCTAAGAATACAATCTAGGTAGCTAAGAACACAATCTAGGTAGGTAAAAATACAATCTAGGTAGCTAAGAATACAATCTAGGTAGGTAAGACTAAAATCTAGGTAGCTAAGAATACAATCTTGGCAGCTAAAAATACAATCTAGGCAGCTAAAAATACAATCTAGGTAGCTAAGAATACAATCTAGGTAAGTAAGAATACAATCTAGGTAGGTACGAATACAATCTAGGTAGGTAAAAATACAATCTAGGTAGGTAAGGATACAATCTAGGTAGGTAAGAACACAATCTAGGTAGCTAAGAATACAATCTAGGTAGGTGAGAATACAATCTAGGTAGGTAAATTAGAAATTGGTCCAAATTGATTATCAAAGTTGGCAAATTTATTTGTGCAGAATAAATAAACAATTTTTTAGATTACAACAAAAGTGGCATGTCTAAAAATACGAAGTGACAAACACAGCGTGAAGTCCCACAACAGAGAGATGCAACTAGTTTATACAACTTTGGGTGCCAGAAAGGGCAATAAAAAAATAAATTAGAGTTGCTAAGAAAGTAAGTGACTTCCTGAGAAGACAATCAGGTGGAATAGATACATCAATTTATGTAGAGTAGAGCTTTCTTGGAGAGGTCTTTTCCAACCAACTCTGTGTAGAGACGTACCTGAGAGTCCCTGGCACCTGTCACTTTATTTGGGTGCATTGCCTTAAACGTGTCATACTCGTATATACTGTTGTTATAGAGACAATGAGTTGCCAAGTAGTCGTCTCTCTTGGCTTTGTTGGGATCTTCTGTAAGTGTAAGAAGGTGTTAGCAATGCGGTGACATAGCACTCGACTGCCTTTTTCGGCCTATCACGGGTGACCTATCACGGGTGACCTATCACGGGTGACCTATCACGGGTGACCTATCAAGGGTGACCTATCACGGGTGACCTATCACGGGTGACCTATCACGGGTGACCTATCACGGGTGACCTATCACGGGTGACCTATCACGGGTGACCTATCACGGGTGACCTATCACGGGTGACCTATCACAGGTAATGTATCATAGATGACCTATCACAACTGATCTATCACAAGTGAAGGCAGTAATGGAAAAGTCGACCATAATATTACAGGATGTTTTTTTTTTACAATTGCTGTGACTGGCGATGAAGTAGAAGATGCTTGCATAACTGGGCAAAGTTGTTGCAAAAGATGAACAAGAGAATTGGCATTTGACGACGATGTAAACAACAAAGTTAATAGCAAAGAGAAAATGAAAAAAAATAGTCGATGCTTATATTAATGATTATTTTTAAATATTACAATTAATATTTATTTATTTATTATTAATTGAATGCATACTGCATATTTTAGAGCACAATTTGCAGAACTCTATTAGCTTGTATTGTATCAAGTTTGTGTTCTTGTATTACAACATATATAGCTTGCCATACATAACTGGCCATACACATTTTGCCATACATAACTGGCCATACACAACTGGCCATACATAGCTGGCCATACATAGCTGGCCATACATAACTGGCCATACACAACTGGCCATACACAACTTGCCATACATAATTGGCCATACATAACTGGCCATACACAACTGGCCATACATAATTGGCCATACATAACTGGCCATACATAACTGGCCATACATAATTGGCCATACATAACTGGCCATACATAACTGGCCATACATAACTGGCCATACATAATTGGCCATACATAACTGGCCATACATAACTGGCCATACATAACTGGCCATACATAACTGGCCATACATAACTGGCCATACATAACTGGCCATACATAACTGGCCATACATAATTGGCCATACATAACTGGCCATACATAACTGGCCACACATAACTGGTCATTTCCTTTTACTCATTATGGTCACATAAAGTAACAAAATTAAAACTCCGTTCTTGTTTGACTTCGACTGCATTATGTTTAATAAAGATGACTATGGAAAATCTCATGTTGAGAAAACGTTCCAAATCGAATTGCAAATCATATTTTTCAAATTGGGAAGCTCTGGCCTTCATATTTGTTACCATTAGTTTTTGCTGGGATAAAATAAGTTTTTTAGAATTAATATGAATTATTCACTTTCAATAAAAAATGAAGTGCACTGAACATTATAATATATTCTTGTACAATATTTTAATAATTATTATCGGAGCTAACAAGGCGCTGCAGGAAAACTTAGTTTAGTTGATATTCAAATGAAAACTTCAGTAACCAAACTAACTGTGTTTATGAATAAGACAAGAGGTAAAAGCTCAGCACTTTCGGAGACACAAGAAGTATGTTGGCGTTGACGTGACAACTCGTCAATTGACAGAGATTTAAAATGCCCGTCAAGAAAGAACATAACTGTGTCTAGTAACGGGTTAGTCACTAACGAGACGCACATCATGTCATGTGAGAGGCTTCATTCTACTGACCTTGATCAGCCTGTGCGCAGAATCTGCTATACTTGGTAGCATTCAGCAGGGGTTGGCATTGCTCCATCGGGGTCCACTGATACGTCTCAGGACAGAGCAAGTAGGAGGGTGAGAAACCTGCTTTATACCTGCATAGTATGGTGTTGTACATTACTATAGAGTTATACATTAGAGCTACATATTACCATAGAGTTATACATTAGAGCTACATATTACCATAGAGTTATACATTAGAGCTACATTTTACCATAGAGTTATACATTAGAGCTACATATCACCATAGAGTGATACATTAAAGCTATACATTACAATAAAGTTATACCATAGACCTAGACATTACAATAGAGTTATATAACAGAGCTATACATTACAATAGAGTGATACAACAGGGCTACACACCAAACGCAGATTTATATAGAAGAGTTATACAACAAAATAAATTTATACATAAAAATAGAATTATCCATTGCTATAGAATTATACAATAAAGCTACATGTTACAATGGAGTGATACATTAGTGCTGTACATTGCAACAAAGTTCTACAACGTAATAGAAGTAACATCACATGCAGTAGAGATAACACTACATGCAATAGAGTTAACACCACATGCAATAGAGTGAACACCACATGCAATAGAGTTAACACCACATGCAATAGAGTGAACACCACATGCAATAGAGTTAACACCACATGCAATAGAGTTAACACCACATGCAATAGAGTGAACACCACAAGCAATAGAGTTAACACCACATGCAATAGAGTTAACACCACATGCAATAGAGTGAACACCACACGCAATAGAACTAACACTACACGCAATAGAGTTAACACCACATGCAATAGAGTGAACACCACATGCAATAGAACTAACACCACATGCAATAGAGTGAACACCACATGCAATAGAGTGAACACCACATGCAATAGAGTGAACACCACATGCAATAGAACTAACACTACACGCAATAGTGTTAACACCACATGCAATAGAGTTAACACCACATGCAATAGAGTTAACCCCACATGCAATAGAGTTATACAATACCAGCACACTTACTTCATCTTCTGACAGTCGTGTATATAAAAGCCCATGAGATAATACTGAAGGCTGGACAGTGATTTCTGTAGCTGCTGTATTAGATATATTGATCTGTAAGGATACAATACCACATGGTATACACTACAGCACATGTAGTATATACTACAGCACATATAGTATATACTACAGCACATATAGTATATACTACAGCACATATAGTATACACTACAGCATATATAGTATATACTACAGCACATATAGTATATACTACAGCACATATAGTATATACTACAGCACATATAGTATACACTACAGCATATATAGTATACACTACAGCACATATAGTGTATACTACAGCACATACAGTATACACTACAGCACATATAGTATATACTACAGCACATATAGTATATACTACAGCACATATAGTATATACTACAGCACATGTAGTATATACTACAGCACATATAGTATATACTACAGCACATATAGTATATACTACAGCACACATAGTATATACTACAGCACATATAGTATATACTACAGCACATATAGTATACACTACAGCACATATAGTATATACTACAGCACATATAGTATATACTACAGCACATATAGTATACACTACAGCACATATAGTATACACTACAGCATACATAGTATATACTACAGCATATATAGTATACACTACAGCACACATCGTATACTTAAGCACAAATGGCATACACAAGATTATAGCACACATAAACGTATAGTATACATAGACATGTAGTATACATAGACATATAGTATATATACATGTAGACATGTATCATACATAGACATGTAGTATACATAGACATGTAGTATACATAGACATGTATCATACATAGACATGTAGTATACATAGACATGTAGTTTACATAGAAATGTAGGATACATAGACATGTAGTATACATAGACATGCAGTATACATAGACATATAGGATACATAGACAAAAGTACCTGAAGGTGCTATAAGAACCCAGAGATAGAAAGTCATAAGTAGGATCGTAGAAGAGATACTTGGAAGAGACACACTCGGGTAGAAAGTCCATGACCTCTACAGCTATAATCTTACCATCCAGCACATACTGATGATGAAATGAGCCTAGTTCTACACCACATCTTGTAGCTTCCTGCATGGTACACAATAGCAAGTGACAGGTTCTGCTCACTCACCAGCATAAATGTGCCATGTGTGTAGACTCGCTAACACGCTCAAAGGTCAAACGCAAACAAGGAAATAAAAGCTGTCAACGATAGATAACAAGCTTTAGTGGACTCACTGCAAGTGGAGAGTCAACAAGGAAACGCTTAAACTGTTTCATGTCCACTTTAGACTTGGGATCCTTGTGAATCTGCACCTGGTACGCTTGGTAGACCTTCAACTCCTCATCTAATGTCTCCTTGAACTTTGCACAAGGGGGATGACTCCGCACTAGCCTCAACTGCTCACAAAATTATAACCAATCAAAAGAAGCGAACAAAATAAGTAATGAACGTGCTCTTTGTGAAGTGAATATGTAACGAAAAAAATGAAGGGATACAGAGATGATTTGAGGGGGTCGGAGAGGAGGGTCGGAAGGGAAGGTGAGAGGAAGGAAAAGGAGACGAAGAGAGGCGGGGATGGTAAGAAAACACACACCATAGCAAGTACCTCAAACTTATGTTTAGCTGTGGTGATGTCATACTCCCCTAACAGGTCTTCTAAACCTTTCTCCTCATTATTTTTGGGCTCGGAAAAGCTGGACACCAGCTGAGAGCTGGAACTTTCCATTTTTTGCAGTTTTTCTTGTTTCCTTTGAGCGCGCAGTTGCTTTGCTTTGATAGCTTTAGGCTTGCTAGGGTCGGCACCCGTACCTAGAAAAGCAGTGCTAATGCATAATACTTGCACAAGGCTAAGCGGTACACCTGTGTGTACCATTGTGGTACATCAACAGGTGATACAAAATGTAGATAATAATTACAAACGGTTGCTAACTAGTTATTGCAAAACACAAGACCAAAGGAAGTAAAATAAAAACTTTATTTGAGGTAAATAAAATGGAACAATAAAACATAAAAAAACACCTTGAGCCACTTGTTTCACTTTTTCTTTTGATGCAGCAGGTGGATTGGAGGCTTTCTGACCTTGACCTTCATTAGTCTCAGAAACAGAACCAGTCATCATGTACCTGCGGTAGGAGACAATTGGTCTACATATTACTGTATTGGTGGATAACTTGAGCTTGAACCAAGGGAATAGGCAAAGTATATTAGTTCTTTCATAGACACGGCCATAGACCTCGGCATATATTAAATCTATGAAAAAGTACATGACAAGCCTTCAAAGTCCAATACATAATATCCTTTGGTCTCAAGATCTAGCAGTAAAAAACAAAATCTAAATTCCATTTTAAATAATGCATTAAAACAATCACCAACTACCCTGAATATACCAGCTGCAAGGACCAAAGGCTGTCACACAGTGCCTACTGTCACACAGCGTCTACTGTCACACAGCGTCTACTGTCACACAGTGTCTGCTGTCACACAGTGTCTGCTGTCACACAGTGTCTACTGTCACACAGTGTCTGCTGTCACACAGTGTCTGCTGTCACACAGTGTCTGCTGTCACACAGTGTCTGCTGTAACACAGTGTCTACTGTCACACAGTGTCTGCTGTCACACAGTGTCTACTGTCACACAGTGTCTACTGTCACACAGCGTCTACTGTCACACAGCGTCTACTGTCACACCACGTCTACTGGCACACAGTGTCTACTATCACACAGTGTCCGCCGTCACACAGTGTCTACTGCCACACAGTGTCTGCTGTCACACAGTATCTGCTGTCACACAGTGCCTACTGTCACACAGTGTCCACTGTCACACAGTGTCCGCTGTCACACAGTGTCCACTGTCACACAGTGTCTGCTGTCACACAGTGTCCGCTGTCACACAGTGTCTGCTGTCACACAGTGTCTGCTGTCACACAGTGTCTGCTGTCACACAGTGTCCGCTGTCACACAGTGTCTGCTGTCACACAGTGTCCGCTGTCACACAGTGTCTGCTCTCACAATTACCTATTGAATCTCCTGATAACCTTCTTCTGATGTTTGCTGAGTTTGAAGTGTAAGGCAGCGCATCTAATCATGTAGGGAGGACAGCAGGTCCTATCCATCCAAGGGTGATAGCAGTAACAGCCGCTCCTGCAGTGTACGACATAAGTGTGTGAGAAAGTGACAAATGGCCGATTACTGTATATCGTGGAGCAAGCACAAGTCAATCATTGATGATACTTGCATCCAAACTTTGGTTTAACATTTGAAATCTTGTACACTGATCAACCAAGGGCTTAGCTTCCCCCTAAAGTAAATAGAATTTGTTTTACACGGTTCATTTTTTGATTAATTATAATTCCAAATGGATGCCAATTTTACGGCTTGCCCAAGTTTAGACCAGAGAGCTGCTATAAAGTTCATAGTGTTGGAAAGGTCAAACAAGACCAATGCAGAACAAGGAAACAACATGGTTAGAGTTGGATATGAAAAACTAAATTTCGACAAGTGAGATGAAGCATTTAAAACTCACGGAAAATAAACCAGTGATGTACAACAAAGCGCTGGGTAAGTGAAAATTTTAACTCCTTCTATTATTCAAGACGTTAAAAATCTGAAAAAGCGTGATAACAAAAGAGAGATAGATGATGTAGTTGAAATGTTGAGCATTTTGCATGGCACAGCTTACAGTATTGTATGCCAAAAGCAAAACTTTAAAAAGTGACTGTTGGAATAGAAGTATTACACTGATAGGATAAAAATGGGCTAATAGAGAAATGTGACAGATGTGGTGACAAGGAGAGTGACAGCATTGAAAAAGAAGAAAACTTTACCAATATGTGAATGCCACCTCAAGTTATGACAGAATTATCATTAATTATTGACTGACTCTCGCCTTCGCGGTCAAGTAATAAAATTTTAACAACAGGGCAAACTGAAATGGTACGAAAGTGACACGGCAGCTAGTTAGAGACATCTGTTATACACACACACCTTCTCCAGTTACGGTTGGTAAGGGCTTGATAGTCGTCTACTGATAGTCTGTGAGCCCACATTCCTACAACAAAATGAGCAATATTATTACATCCACTACTAGATTATTTAGTTCCAATACAAATATCAGTTAATAGTAATTAATCACACTACCATTACTGGCCACTGTCAATTTAGGATAATACCCATTATTTTATGGCAACTGGTCCCACAGGCGGCAAAAGAAATACTTTGGTTGAGAGTTGAAAAATTAAACCAAAATATTTATTTCACTAGAAATATTACTGTAAGAGAGAAATCATCAATTATAAATTATGTTAACGAAGAGAATATGTGGAGCTGAAGACCAAATAATCCAAGAAAATAAGTTAAGAATTATTTCAAACAAGACAAAAAGAATACAAAATTTATTTGAAAGACTTGATATTTGAATATTAACTGTACAGAAAATAGCCATGCCATAGTAGCAGAGGTGGAGACAATTACATTTCGGAATCTTATTTTCAATAGAGGATGAGGTTATAACGTGAGATAAGAAACAACTCATAATTACAGATGGATAAAGCAACAAAATTTGGTCAGAACGAGGTTCAACCATTCAGGTTTAAACCTAAAAATAGTGTCTATGCTACACTAAGTACTCATTATTATATAATAATCGTCATTAATTTATACATTGATGTTGTGCAGGAATTCATGGTAACGAGGTCGATTACCTCGGTAGCCACCCGCACCACCTCTACATAAGCAGTGTTGTCTATTTAGCCAGACAAGCTCGCTGGCAGACCATCTGTATCACTACTCAGCATTATCTGCCTGAAGGTAGGCCCTGATAGGCAGCGTCTGCCCGGAGAATCTGTCTCTCGTCTGCCACTCGCTGGACAACAACAAGGGTTTCGATCAGAGCAGTTGCCTTCAAGAGTGATACAGCTGTTTGTCTTTATGTCGTAGGTGCAAGAAGGTTCAAGATAAACTAGAGTCAGTGTAAGCTGTATGTTTTATTCAGGGAATAAAAGCCAGTTGCGCCTTGGTGATTACACTAACTTGAGAGAGGCTTGCAGCTGTATTTATGACATGTTCGACCTTTGCCCTTAGGGCGGTACTAAAAATCGTGGCCTTGAATAAATTTACTACAACGACAAAGACAAAACAAATAAATTAATATGATTATTTATAAAACTAAATGATTATTATTTAAAAAACTAAATGATAAATTATTATGCTAATGTAAATTAGTAATTTTAAATATAGTAACTTCATGAATGAATAATTTATTTATAATTAATGATTATTTATAAGCAAAATAATTATATTAATTTTAAATGATGATAAGAACTACCTACTAATAAGTGATGATAATTCATTAATTGTTGGGAATGAATACAAAAGACTCGCTGTGAGAGGGGGGCCGAGACTGGCGGGAACGGACAAGAGAGAAGGGCATTCTTGCAAAAGCTTCCAGGGAGCGTGGACGGCTGTGGCTGAGCTACATACTGCATCAGAGAGAGTGTGCTGTCTCCGTATAACTATTAAGGTGAGCAATACCTGAAATGGCTCCAGAAGTTTTCAAACGAACTAGCATTGATGTTTACAGCAACAGTAAGCGGGTAAACTGTATCGAAACATCCCGTGCACTATAGAGTGTGTTGCACTCATATTTGTCACCAATTGCGTCATCGAGTGTGTTGCACTCGTAAACCCTAACAACCGTGAATATGGTCGATTCAGAAGTTAGGCCAAAAGACAGGTTCGTGAGGCCAATTAATTTTGTCAATAGTAGCAACTTGTCAGCTGAATGGAAGACATTCAAGTCACAATTTAATACATACAAAATTGCCAATGGCATGTCGGAGAAAGGTGAAGAGGTTCAAATTGCCAACATGTTAGTCCTCATGGGCTCTGATAGGTGAACATATATAGACAGTTCTAGTGGGAGTGAGGTAACTACAAAGACAAAAATATTGGCTAACGTAACTAGGATGTTCGACGAGTACTTTGAACTCGTCAAGAATGTCATATATAAACTGGTGAAATTTAATCAGCTAGTACAACCGCCAGGGCAGTCAATTCATCGTCGCCGTACAAACTCAAGCAAAAACTGTGATTATGGGGATGCAATGTAAACGAACGGATCCGGGACAGGATCGTTGTTGGGGTAAGAGACAATAGTCTCAGACAATATCTCATTGACATTGATAATCTGACTATGGATACGTGCATTCAGAGGGCCAAACAGTATGTGACCTATCATGACCAGGTAGCCCAAATGCAGCAGTCTCAGTCCAAAGACGAGAATATGGATGCAGTAGCTGAAGAAAAGCAGTCTAAAAATAAGGAAAAGCATGACAGTATCTAAGTGAGGAGTGAGACTTGTGGTAAAGTTTCACAAAAGAGGCTTCTGTCCAGCACTCCGTGCAAAATGCATGAGATGTGGAGCAATGGGCCACTGGGCCAAATCAAAGTCATGTACCAAAGCAAAGAAGATGAATTAGTTAGATACGTCGACAAGCTGTGAAGAGATGGAAAACTGTTTCTCGGCTCGTCGTCCTTATGACTAGATGAAGTAACGTCTATCACGGAAACTGGCAAAACCTGGTATGCGACTGTCAGAGCGAATAACAAACCTGTGAAGTTTAAAATAGACACAGGTGCACCGGTAACCAAAATTTTAACAGCTCTAGCAAGCAAACTAGGACTAAGCCCAAAAGAAACGGTGATCAGACTTCGAGGGGCAGGTAATCACCAGTTGACGCTGGAAGGGAGTACTGAAGTAGCTCTGGGCTTTGGAAAGAGACAGGTTGAAGAGACCGTCTACGTCATCACGGAGTTAGTCAACCCGCTTCTAGGAAAACCAGCCATATCAAAGCTACAGTTATTGAACTTTGTGAGTGAAGTCACAGCAAGCAGCAGATGGGAAATGAAGTTTCCAAAGCTGTTCAAGGGGCTCGGTTGCATGGCTAATGAAGTGCCAATCAAACTAAACAAGGAGGTAAGTCCGTTCCGACAAGTCACACCCAGAAGAATAGCAGCAGCTTGTAAGAAACCTTTAAAAGATGAACTAGAGCGCATGAAAAAGCTGGGAGTAATTCAAAGGGTAGAAGACCTGACGAGATGGTGCTCTCTGTACATTGTAGTTCCGAAGGATAGCAAAATTCGCGTATGTCTAGAATTCACTAGGCTGAATGCGGCCATCCTCAGGGAGTATCACCCGTTACCTACTACGGAGGAGGCATTGAGTGATCTCAGAAATGTTAAGATTTTCTCCAAGTTGGATGCAAACTGCGGTTACTGGCAGACGCGACTCCATCCAGATTCTCAGAAGTTAACAATCTTTATCACTCCATTTGGCCGTTTGTACACAAAGAGGCTTCCTTTTGGAATCAGTTTGGCTCCCAAAATTTTTCAGCGGGAAATGCTGAAGACACTGGAGGGAGTAGTTTGTAAAATGCATCTATAGCGAGGCGGAAGCTGATCATGAAGTCAAAGTAAAAGCGGGCCGAGAAAGATTACAAGATAGAGGCCGACTCTCAACAAGGAAAAGTGAGAATTCTACAAGACGGAAATCAAATTCTTGGGTCATGTGATCAGTAAGGAGGGCATCAACCCTGATTCGGAGAAGACTGAGGCTATCAGTAATTTCCTCAGGGCCACGAACAAACGAGGCTTAAAAAGGTTCTTCGGAATGGTCAACTACCTAGGTAAGTTTTCTCCTTTATCGGCCAATGACACAGTAGCACTGCGTCGGCTATTAGGCAAAGACACAGATTTCTATTGGAATGATGTACTAGAGGAAGAGTTCCAGTCTCTTAAAAACAAAATCTACAAGTCGCCAGTTCTAGTCCCATTCAAACTCGATGTCGAAGCTATGATTTCTACCGATGCATCGTCATATGGATTGGGCGAGGCTCTACTACAACAGGAAGAGGGTGCTTGGAAGCAGGTGGCATTTGACTCAAGGTAAATGTCTCCGACAGAGTTGAGATACACACAGATTGAAAAAGAGGGGTTAGCAATCTGCTGAGCATGTGAAAAGTTTCACTACAACTTAGCAGGGCGCGACTTCAGAGTTGAAACGGATCATTAGCCGCTGATTGCAGTTCTGGGTGACAAAGAGCTGGCAAAGCTAACTCTCCGGGTGCAGAGATTCCGCCTGAGGATGATGAATTATAGTTACAATATTCAGTACACGCCAGGACAGAAATTGGTAATAGCGGACACACTGTCACGGGCACCCGTCAAGGTGGAAGAGGGAATAAGCGGACCTCACTCCAAACTTGAGTCTGGGGAGTCTGGACTAGCATGTGAACTGAAAGAAGCTCTACCTATAGCATCAAGCCGGCTCGAACGTCTGAAAATGTCTCTCATGGATTCTGTCATCAGAGCTAAGCTGACAGAATACATTACCATGGGATGGCCAGATTACCAGAAGTGTGATCCTGGAGTAAAACGGTTTTATACATTCAAGGACACTTGACATGTGTGGAGAGAATCATATTCGTCGAAGACCAAATTTATATTCCAGATGCGGAACGAGAGTCGGTACTAAAGGACACACAGGGGTCACCAAGGGGAGAATAAGTGTCTACGTCGAGCTAAAGAAGTGGTCTGGTGGCCCGGAATGACTATAATGGATACTCGCCATCGCAACTCCTACTTAACCGACAACTAAACTCGTTCGGGTTAAGCAAAAACTCCAAATTTGATCCGGAGTTATTTAGACAAATGGAGAGCGAGAGCAGGAGGAAGCAAGCACAGTGGTATGACTCGAGGCATACGGCTCAAGAAAAGAGCGCTATTTCGCTCTTGACGGATGTTAAAGTTTCTGATCCGGATCAAAAGCCTAAAGATGCCACAGTAGTAGCTACTGCAGGAAGGGGGGTTACAGGGGGGTTATTGTTTCACAGAAACAATAATATGGTGGTGCCACGAGCAGCTAACATGTCGCATCAAGCAAGGTCAGAAGTTGCTGGCTTGGTCGCTCCGGATGTGTCTAAAGCTTCTGGTGTGGTAGCACCTAAAGTTACGGGTGTGCTTCCACCTAATGTTTCACAGGTTAGTGGTGTGGTAGCACCTAACGTCTCTGAGGCAAGCGGTGTGGTCGCACCTAATGTTTCACAGGTTAGTGGTTAGGTAGCACCGCAAAACTCAAGTATTAAAACAACACGGTCGGGGACAGTAATCAAAGCACGAAGTAAACTTGATATATAACTGTTAATGTGTTGCAGATGAACCATCTCATACTAGGCAATTCACTGCCCCGAGGGATGGAAGTACGACGTGACAATTCCGGGTTTAGGCTGGTGACAAGCCAAGCAGTATATCTTAGATAAGAGAAATGAAACAAGAAACTCGTTTACATCATCATTGGTCTTGTCAGTTTTACTCGCCGCACACATCGACAGGAAGTAGTCTTTTCTAAACCTGCTGACACGCTGGGTGGCATCTTCAACTGTTTTTACACTGACCCGAGCCTGTCTTGTTTTGATATAAAACCTGTGTTATGTACTCTCTATCCTATGAACTTTACCACTTACAATTCACGAAGAGCTAGCAGAAGAAACGGAAATAGCCAAATCATGCAAGCATTTTACGATGAGTGGGATTTAACATCAAAAGTTACTGTGTCGTCGAAAACCGCATGATCACCCAGTTCAATGAGGCTCATGGGAACCAAACACCATTCTTACACAAAAGAATATTCCACCGCCGCAGCTTACACTATTGTTTTAGGGATAGCCACTTAACTGATGGACTCCACCCTTCTACAACTATAAAGAGCGAGTAGGCTGGTTAGCTGAGGCTAATCATTCGTCAGTATGCGAGTAAACTTTTTAAATAGACAGTATGTATGTTAAGGACTATTGTTGCACAAAAAAAAAAGAAAAAAGACAAATCAGAGGTGAATATTATTATATACTACATGGAATGGAATGTTGTACTTGTATTACCTTGTGTCAAGTGGGTCATACTTAAGCGACGACAATACTAATTTTGGAGGGAAGGTGTTGGGAATGTATACAAAGGACTCGCTGTGAGAGGCGGGGCCGAGACTGGCGGGAATGGACAAGAGCGAAGGGCATTCTTGCGAGAGCTTCCAGGGAGCCCGGACGGCTGTGGCTGAGCTACATAATGATAATACTGTACAGGAAAATGGCGCAGCTTCCTGTGGCAACCTGTCAACATAGTAGCAAGCAAGTGAGACTGCATACACGACCAAACCTGTTATAAACTTTCTTTGTCTAGCCAAGTATGTGCCACTGAGGCTATTTGTATACATGCTTAAGGCACCTTTTGTTAGCCACCCTTTATTATACATTGTAGTAAGGCTAACCCTACACAATAGATATTATGTAACATTTTATATAAATATAGCGGCTGGGCTCCACACTAGTCAGTGTTACTTTGGATGCTCAGCTGGCCTTTTGTTCTTAAGAATAAAAACCAGTTACACTCACTCAAGATTATCTTGAATTTATCACAGACTACATAAAGACTAGACAGCTCTACCACCCCAGGAGACAACTGCTTTAACGACCCTTCGGTCTAGAAGCTTTAAGTTGCCTAGGAGTGGCAGACAGACTACAGGCCTGCCTGGTAGGCGTTGCCTATCCAGCCTACTTTAGCAGACATGCTGAATAATAGGCAGTGATACCGACGGCCTGTCAGTAGTGCTGACTACAGCGAGTAGACAACTCTGCCTACCTAGGGAAGTGCAGGTGTGCTACCAGGGTAACTGGGAACGTTACCGGAAATTCCTGCACAATTATAATACCACATCAGAGAGAGTGTGCTGTCTCTGTATAACTATCAATCAAGAAGGAGAGCAATACACACTCACTACCTTATATAAATAAATAATATTTAACTAATTATAATAAAAAGTAAAAAAAACTATATAATAATAATAATTATAATAATAATAATTAATAGAAAATAAAATTAATTAATAATAATAAATTATTGATAAACTTATTAATTAATAATAAAACTTCACCTGCTGATGTAGAACAATCAGAGCCCGAGCAGTACCCACAATCCTGCGATGAATCATTAGTTAGAAATTGGAAAATACTATAAGAAGTCATAGTTGTTTGTTTGGTAGCAAGAAAGTGATAGATAAAGGAAGTTCAAACTTTTGGAGCATCCTCCTCTTTGGCCAATTGTTTATGGATTTTTCTTTATAAGGAGTTTTTTGTGCACGCGGTGATTGGTTGAAATCGGAACACGTGTTGCTTGGTCAATCAATCAATCAATATGTTTGTTTGTATGAATGTAGTCAACAATTGTAGTAATTTATAATTTACATTATGCTAAGTATTTTTGTATCATTGATCGCTGTTATAAATTTTTAATTTTTAAATAGTTTTTTTAATTTGTATTTATGATTATTGAGACAACCAATCGTGTGCCATGAACTTTTAAACCAATCATCGCTTGCACAAAAATCTCTTTATATAGAAGAGTTTGGGGAGAGAGGAGATAATTCTATGGTTTGGATAACTAAAGCTGCAGGTAGAACTCTCCACTAGTGAAGGAAGACATCATTTGCAAAAAAATATTGGTTATTCCCAGCTTATATTATAATCGGGTACTAAGTCATCTCGACCCCATGTAAACTTCGACCGGGCACCTCACCCCGCACCAGTCATTTCGGCCCCTGTCTCAACCTTACTTTCGATCTCGAGGAATGATTTCGACTCGCACTCAATGAGCAACAGTAGCCTTCACTAGCAAAACCTTCGAGTTCATTTTTGGAGTTGTCCTACTTTTAAAAGAGATAACTCCTGTATTTTACTTGCATTTCTGATGGAATTATGTCATGTATTATAGAGTTCACTCACTAATCAATCACATATTGACAAATAAATCACTATGCAAAACAAAACACTAAAGAACTACTCCATCTGCACATTTGCTGTAACCAGCTGTTAAAGTTTTTCTTAAGAAAACTTATTCTTACATTGGACTGTATCACTAGTTTGTACAACTGATTAAATAAGCAACATGAAATCTACTTGACAATTATTGGTTTTTTACTAATGAGCTTCAAAAAGTTACTGCATTAGAAATATTACATAGAAGTGCATATTTTTTGCATATAATATACTACAAGTTAGTCAGGCTACTAAAAACAATTGGTTTCAAACTTGGTTAAAAAATATATTCTTTATACCAACATATATGTTGCAGCAATACATAAAAACAGAAGAATACAATAACCTCAAGCCAGAAATATTTGTTAATTGCTTAAAATTTGCCAGTATTGTAGTATTATTACCAAACAATGTTAGTTCAAGTGGAAGTTCAAAGGCTAAAATAAAACTGGAATAATTCAGTAGTGAATGTTATTGACTGCGCCATCGTACGTTAGATAATGAAAACTTGAAGATTGTGCTTTATACTGCATGCCATCTCAATAGTATTGGAGGGAACTGCAAAATGAAGAACAAGTAAGTACATACGGCGGTGTCCATCTACCATGGCTGGATATCAATGAAGAGATTTATCAGTAGCGAACACCTTTTTTTATTTCAACTTAATAAAAAAAGACTAGCAAAGCATCGATTTGGAGTAAAAAGGAGTTTTTCAATTCACAAAAGGTAAATAAATAAGTGAAAACCAGAATAGTTAGCAAGCAATTGGGAGTTGTCTTATCAAGGAAAGACAAATAACACTTAAACGGGAGTTTAAAACGGATTAACTTTTAAAATCTTGCCAAATTACAATTTGATAAAGCAAGGATTGAATTATATTATTTCCCATTTACAATATGACAAACAAAAACTAGGCAACGAGAGAGCGTCTATGTCAAATGCATTTTTGTCAGTTTTTTATCACAAACGTAATGTGGTTATTTGCATGTAAAATATGTAAGGTAACTGAAAAAATTAACACTCGTACTTTCCTGACGAAGCTGCGGCCAAAAATGGAATTCCAAACAAGGAGAAAAAGTGCAGAGTTTTGCGCAACAAGTTATAAAAACAATCAATGGGATAGTATTAAAACAGCCTCAAATAAGTTGCTAGAGAAATTTTTAATCGAAAAAATCAGAAACTGGAGTGTATTGAAATTGTGTGAATTGTGGAGAGTTGACAACGTTATTTAATAAGCTTTTAGCATAGTCAAATTTTTTGCAAATCGCCTGAACACTTTGTGATACAGTTTATACGCTTTAAAAATCAAAGCTAATTTGCTGGTACACTATCAATTAGCAATTTTTTTAACTAAACACTGATGAAAACATTTTTAGTGAAATGAACGAGAAATTTTTTTTCATATTTGATTTATAACAAATAAACAATAAGAATTCTTCATATTCTTAAAAAATTTTCTTAGATTATTTGCAATCTGTTTATATGATCGAATAACTTTTTTAACGTTCATTCATTGATCACTACATCAATGTTAGAGATTTTGTACAGCTATAACAAAAAACAGAATGGCTGTTTTTGGTTAAATAGCTATGCTCTTTGCAAACCTTTCAAAATGATCTAGATAATTTTAAAACAGTTCAGACTATTTTAAAGTTGGATTTAAGTGATTCAAACTAGTTCTAAAGCTTTCTTACAATTTGTACACATCCAAATCGCCTGAACCATTTCAAAACAACCCAGATTATTCACAAAACGACTATTTGGTTCGGAAATTTCTACAGTTGTTAAACAGGAAATACGATTCTATGGTATGAAAATTCAAAACTGCCAAAGCTGATGCTCAGCTATTATAAGTACTTTGTGAGATACATTTCAATAGGTTATTTAAATTTAATACTTTCACAATTATTTTTTCAAAGCAGAGCCATCTACACTATGATCAACTGTACATAGGTGTGGGTTACTTACGGTTTCTACACTTGTTATTGCAACCTTCGCAGCCACCAGAGTACGTAGCGCACTACCTAACAAACAGAGTATTGTGAGAATAAAGACATGATATATACTGCAGATATACACAGGTTGTGGTCCCTCTTCACTTTACAACCTCATAAGTTCACGTGAGGATGAAGCCTGATAAGTCAGTGTCACGATGATGTACAATATATATAACATACACACATACAGTGCTGTAGTACAATATATATAACATACACACATACAGTGCTATAGTACAATATATATAACATATACACATACAGTGCTATAGTACAATATATATAACATACACACATACAGTGCTATAGTACAATATATATAACATACACACATACAGTGCTATAGTACAATATATATAACATACACACATACAGTGCTATAGTACAATATATATAACATACACACATACAGTGCTATAGTACAATATATATAACATACACACATACAGTGCTATAGTACAATATATATAACATACACACATACAGTACTGTAGTACAATATATATAACATACACACATACAGTGCTATAGTACAATATATATAACATATACACATACAGTGCTATAGTACAATATATATAACATACACACATACAGTACTGTAGTACAATATATATAACATACACACATACAGTGCTATAGTACAATATATATAACATATACACATACAGTGCTATAGTACAATATATATAACATACACACATACAGTGCTATAGTACAATATATATAACATACACACATACAGTGCTATAGTACAATATATATAACATACACACATACAGTGCTATAGTACAATATATATAACATACACACATACAGTGCTATAGTACAATATATATAACATACACACATACATTGATGTGCACTACAGTATATATAACACACATTCCTACACTACATACATTGCTGTGTACTACGCTATATATAACACTGAACAATACTCACCTCTGACAGGAGACTTGCTAACTTGTTCCAAGAACTTGTTGGAGTTTTCTGATAAACTGGATGATGAAATAGGATGAGGGAATGAATTTCTGCCTCAGACCTCAGTTCCTGCCACACGCAAACTTCACTTACAGCGTGCTAATCGCATATACTAGGAATGTACATTAGCATTGTACAGGATCATAGCACAATAATACACGGTACACTACACTGTACACACTTCACTACACACAGTACACTGCACACAACACACTACACTACACACAGCACTACACACAATACACTACATACAGTACACTATAGACAGTACACTATATATACAGTACGCTACACACAGTATACTACACGCAATACGCTGTACACAGTACATTACACACAGTACACTAAACACAGTACACTACACTACACAGTACATTACACAGTATGGTACACTACACAGTATGGTACACTACACAGTATGGTACACTACACAGTACACTACACACAGTACTCCACACACAGTACACCACACTGTACACTACACACAGTACACTACATACAGTACACTGTATATACAGTACGCTACACACAGTATACTACACGCAATACGCTGTACACAGTACATTACACACAGTACACTAAACACAGTACACTACACAGTACACTACACAGTATGGTACACTACACAGTATGGTACACTACACAGTACACTACACACAGTACGCTACACACAGTACTCCACACACTGTACACTCACCTCAGCTTCTCCAAAGTCAGCTGTCTTACTCTTGGTGCACACAAGTCTCTGGGCCCGTCAGTGAGAGAGTCAGCACTGGTGAGTCCAGTAATTGGCATATCAGAGCCTTATTTCTACAGCAAACAGTACAGTATTACATCTAGTACTACAGTATTACACCTAGTACTACAGTATTACACCTAGTACTACAGTATTACACCTAGTACTACAGTATTAGCATAACAGTACACAGTAATGTCACAGACACCCACCAGAGGCTGTCGAAAGTAAATCACTTACCCTCCATTCTTGCGATGGAGTTCCTTGCTGTCGCCATCATCCTACAAGTTGAATTGATACTAATATTTTTTTATCACACAGTTCAGTTGTATTATGTATCAAATCCACAATATAGTTAAATCTATGGCAACTAGCAAGAGTGGTAAATGATTAACTGCGTAATAAATAAATAATGTTATTAGCTTTACCTGCCCATAAACCATGGAGAGGAAGATAAATTGAATGCATAAAGAGTTTCCAGACAGTTCCATCATCCATCCAAACACAAGATCATCCAGTCAATGTCAATGCAGCTTGTATAAAAGAGTATCTTCACTGCAGCAGAGCTGCTCTTCACCTGTTGATACCTTGTGAATATTACCAAAGTTGTTGTACCACATGGAGAAAGCAACTTCTGTAATTATAACTAATAATAATATGTCTGTCTGTGTCAGCAAAGATAATAACTTTTACTGCTACTCTAACTTAACGATGGTATGTAATGTCTTTCTTGACAATAATAAACACCAACACTGAAAAATGAAGCAGCATTTATTGACAGTACTACTCAAAATGATGTTTTATTTATCTAAATCATAAATAGCTGCAACAATAATAAATAATAATAATTAGTAGTATTATTAATTATTATTAACTTTAACTAACTAACTAATAACTACTACCTATTATTATATTATAATAATAATTATTATTATAATTATTATGATGATGATTATGATGAGGTTGTTATGTGTTGCAAAAAATGGCTGCACAAAACAAGGATTTTTGTAAAGTCTCATAGGTTTCTACAGCGAAATTTAGTTTTATTAAAAATATTAGATACTCAGCTCTAAAAGTACAGCTGGAAATCAAATCTTACTTACTTATACCTGTTCGTGTAGCACAAAAATTGAAGAGAGCTATTTTCACCGCCATCTTGGGTCGAACTGACTGCTCCTGGACTCAAGTGACTCTAGGTCGAAACGTCGCTTGGGTCGAGGTGACTGAGATTCTTATTATCGCATCATAATTTTTGCATTTGTGCGCAACATCGAGAAAAAAAATTGAAGCTGCAATATATATATATATGTGCATGCATTCCTAACTTAGCAAAGCTCACCTTATTATGATTTGAGCACTCTATTGATTTATGACAGGAATCCGTTAAACATGCTTTGATGCAGCTTATTGCGAGGGCTGTCACCCTAGTACCGCGCTGCTGATGAGACAACAAACAACAACAACAAAATAAAATATAAATAATGCAACAAAATAAATTAATTTAATGTCACAACAGCTGCTGTCTGCATTAGTTTGAGTATCACTACAACAAACACAAAGTTGCTAAGGAATGTTTTTCTCCCCAACTACTATAACCTGTTTAGCAGTCATCATAATAAATAATAAGTTCGTTTAATAATTTATTTAAATAATTAAGTTGATAAATAATAATATAGTTTTATAGAAATTTTTTTTATACAGGTAAAAAAAAATCAAGATTATCATACTACCACTATTACTTGTTAATAGTAGTAGTATAATAATTTTGATCAACATCACATCATCATTCAACATCATTATTCAATTTCATACCTCATCATCATACGGATTAATATATATTGTTTATTATTATTAATTATTATTTGTTGTTGTCGTTATTTATTTATTATTTTCAATTCTGATAATAATGATATATATTCTAATAATTTATTATAATAATGCTACTATTATTAATTATTTTTATTAATAATAAGTATTATTTGTTTATTTGAAATATTTACGATAATCATAATTTTGGTGGCACTTTTTGTGGTAGTAGCGATGGTTCTTGTTGGTAGCATCATGAGGCATGGACGAATCCCAAATTATAGCGCACAGGAAAGGTCTAGCATACCTGCTCGTCATGATCATGGTTTCCCAAACAAATGCTCACTGCCAAATCATAGCTTTTTGACTCTCATAGACATATTATTGGTGCTATAATGATTATAACAATGATGAAGTAACTGCCATCATCACCTCGTGTAGCAGTTATGACACTGCAATGATTGTTATGCTTGAGATGTAAATTAGATGGTAGCGGGATAGTCTAGTATTGCATTACTATTAGGCTTTTCTCCTCAAGCTCAGTTTTACAAACTAAAACTCTGGAGCCACTCATCGTCCTAAAAGCTCATGACTATTACGCACTGTCAATCCAGTGTGGTTACAAATAAGTTTACTTCTTTCTTTTAAACGTGCTGAAACAGATCTGTCCAGGCATTTAATCCACCAGAGCTAAAATTAAGCATTATCTCCACCAGGTTTTACAATCAAGTTCTGCTGAGTTTCAAAGAATCGTTAACGAAGAGTTGATCTACTTCTAATCAGAACTTCCTGCCATATTCTACAGCGAAACATTCCTATTATCCAGAACACATAAAAATTTCGACCAGACTGGTCAATACAACAGGAATTAAATATTGCGCTGCTACCATTAATGAAGTAGTAATTTGCCTGTGCTGGTGGTATGTGCAAATCCCGTTCTACTTTAACATGGATTTTTAATACAAGTTGATTTACTAGAGGACTACGTGGTTGCCAACTGAGCTGTTGTTTGTATCTATCAGCAATACGTATGATTACCCACTACTTCTGGCTATCTACGGGGTAGCTTCTGCACACAGCAACATTTCTGCTAATACAAGCAATGCATTGTGTCCACCAACAAACAAGCAGTTCGAAGTTGAAAATTCACCAGCAGTTGTACAAGCTATAAGCAATAAACTATGTGTCAGTGTACTTATAGCATTAGCACAACTGCACTACACACTTATCTCAAGAGACAAGTATTGCTATTGATCATTACAATCAGATGTATACTAGCCCTGTTACTCGCCGTACTTAAAGATGCCTTCCATTCCCGACTCGTTCCACACCAGCTAATCTCAACTTCTCGCCCCAACCTTGCTGTACTTGGGCTCTGCCCTTACTTTTTCCCCACACACAACTTTTCCCCTCTTCACCTTCGCCCTGTCCCCTCTTTACCGGCCATGCGTTACTTTTTATTCCACCTTGTTCTACGACTCGCTATAGTTTCATCCCTACCTGGCTCTACCCTCCCCATTTGTCCCCCATGGTCAATAGTAGAGAAGACACAAATGAACAGTGCTGGTATATATTTCATTGAGCTTGGTCCTGAAACTCGATAATTACTTGTGTTAACTGCTGCAGTATACTGGAAACAAAAAGCAACTAACGAAAACATAAAGTTATGACAGTATGATGCTGTATATGCATACTGAAATAAAACAGTAAGACATAAATAAACATGGAATTACTTGATACAACATTCCAATTATTGGCTAGTGGCAAAGTGAGAACTTTTTTTCGGGTTTTGTTTCCCCTGAAACTTTTGAAGAAAAAATTAAAATCAAGTCTTCAACTTGCAACCGAACGACAAAACCCGATCCTGACACTATAATTAGGCAGTCCATAAACTGTTATTACAGCAGTGCTCCAAATGCCTCAGTGCAGTCCACTAGGCATACATCAAAGCATGCCAACATTGAACACTTTTTTGTCTAGCTCTTGAATAATCAGGTCTTAAGCAGCAGATTGGTGTATTGAATAACCTTTTAGGCCTAGTTGGTGCTGATCTACAAGCCTGCAAAATACCCTTCTTCCAGAAATGCTTGACAATTTTCACTCTGCATGGCGTCATCTTCTGATCGGAAATATATTTATTTCTTTCCTGTACATTATTTATTTGGCCAATCAGATCCCGCTAATTCTTTTTTATATCAATGTGATTTATTATTTTTACATACTCACTACCATCTAACTCACCAGAACAAGCACAATTTTTTTCTATTTTTTTGATGGAAAGAGTATCAGATTACCATTGTGATCACATTGGACTTGGACCACCTGACAAATCCTGCACTGGTCTCTTGTTGCCGTTTCACTTATGAACTTTGCGTAATAAACAAACATTGACTTTATTTACGATGCGTATACACTAATTGCGTCCATATTGAACGAAACCACTAATTCCGTTTTTATGTGTGCGGCGTGCAAATTCAAGCCAAATGAAAAATAGCGCCTAATAGTAAAGCACACCACTAAATCTTAGAACCAAATTTTGATGGGATGTTTTCATAAGGATTCTTCATTCCTGCTGCAATGGCCTTCAGTAGACCTAAGATTAAATGAATCGCCCAATCAGATTTCATTTTAATCGAACATGATGCAACTTCATTTATATAAATTTGCTATTATTTATTATAATTGACCACATCCACAATCCGAAGATGACGTACTCGGCCATTAATGGAACTTATAGTAAGCCAAATTTCAGCTGATGCAATGAGCATTTGAGGCCAACGGCTTTTTAGCAAGCTTTTGAATCAGGGCTGAGTGGGCCTCCAGAGTCATCCAATACATCAACCCGCAGCTTAAGACTTGAATATTTAGAAAATCAATAAATAAATGTTCAATGCTCGCATGCTTTACCGTAGGCAGACACATATAAGTAGTAATATATGAGCAGATCTCCCTACCAAGTGTTTTTTTGTGGATCTGACCTTGGAGTTGAGACAATGGGTTACGGCGTTGGATGAATTCGCCGAGTTTATATTGTATTTTACTTGAGGGGTACTTGAGTGGCATTTGAGTGGCATTTGAGTTTTGATTAGTTTTTTACTTAATTTGAACTTATATGGCATATAGATTTTGAATGTATGGCATTCAAGTTTTGATAACTTTTTTACATAACTCGAACTCATATGGTATCTTGAGAGAGAGGGGAGAGGAGAGAGGAGAGATGGGAGATGAGAGAGGAGAGAGAGGAGAGAGATTTTTTAGTTTTCTATACATTCATGTATATATGGTTAGTTATGTACATATTTATGGCTATATTTATATCTACATAGAGAGAGGAGATATATCTACATTGAACAAATATATTGATCAAAAATGAAAATTATATGATTATATACCTGATTACATAATAAGTAGGGAAAATCTTCTGGAGAGAGGAGGGAGGAGAGATGAGAGAGGAGAGAAGAGAGAGGAGAGAGAGGAGAGATTTTTTTAGTTTTTTATACATTTATGTATATATGGATAATTATGTACATATTTATGGATATATTTACATTTACATTGAATAATATACATTTATTACATAATAAGTATATTAAATGCTATAAAATATGTTGGAAAATTACCAAATTAGACCTCTAGATGGTTAAAATCTACAGTATTTGGGAAATAACTGCAAGAGAGGAGAGAGGAGTATTTGGTAGAGGAGAGAGTATGTTGAGAGAGAGAGAGGAGAGATAAAAAGAGGAGAGAGGAGAGAGGAGATATATCTACATTGAATAAATACAGTGATTAAAAATGAAACAATATGTGAATATATACATTTATTGTGTAATAAGTAGGGAAAAAATTTAAAATAATTACATGAAATTGAATTATAGCTTTAGTTACATTGGATAGTTTACATTATATAGAAAAGGGAAATAGCTCACCAAGTCACATTGTCCAACTTGTTTTTTGAATTAGAGACTATCCATCGCTAAAACACTCATCATTTTTTTTCAGCAACATATCCTGTCTCAAAATCATCAAAGTCTCCACATAGAAAATCTTCAAGTTCATCATCATCATCAATTTCTAATATTGTTTTGTTGTGCTTTGCTTGATCACAATATTGTTTCCAATACATTCGACCGAGACAGTATGGAGAGCAAAATGAAAGATCGTATTCTGTCTTAAATTTTCCGTGGGTTGTTTTTCCTCTGTAGATCATCACACCTGGAGTATATTTGTTAGCTTCTGAAGCATATTTGTCTGGTATGACGAGCGTCTTCAACAGCGTTTCTCCACATTGTTCAATGCTATAACGGATACAAATTACATTCGACTGCCCTCCTTTAAATCGATGAGGAACGAATCTATCAACAACATCTTGGTAAGGAAAAATAGCGCCGGGTTGAAAACTATTGAGGGTGTTGATGTTCAAGAAGCGTTTGAGCTGACATTTAGTCAATGTACTAAAATATAGTGATTCCTCTTCAGCTTTCTTTTTGCTTAGAGGATGTCTGCTAACACGTCTGACATCATACCAAAGAACGTTTTTATTTTTTGGTTTTCCCTTTCTACCCAAATATACAATGTTAAACGGAGGGGGGTAATTATCACAGTTGAAGTTTTTAGCTATTTCAACTGGACAGAGGAGTATTTTGGGTTCGAGTTCATTTATATCTGAAGGTTCATGGTAGTGTACTTGAGAATATCTACACTTCTCCTTACTTGATGGATGTATCACACCAGTCACTCGCATAATGCTTGGGATAGGAAGATCTTCAAATGTTTTGCAAATCGGAACTTTTGGTGAGTCAATCACTTGAGAACCTTTAGACTTTTCTAATTCCCTAGCTCTCCTTTCGTTGAGACATTCAACTGTTAAATGAGTTATAGCTGCGTTCTCCATTGTTTGCTTATCAACGGAAGTAGTTTGTTTTCTCACTGTTTGTTTTCGTTTCCTTACTATTCGCTTTTTTGGAGCAGTTTTCCTTCTCTTAGGAGTTGTTTTGCCGTTTTTCATTTTATTTTCTGTTGGATATGGATCTGTGCTAAGGAGCTCTTCAGAAAGAGTATCCATAACATTCTAAAAATAAAAGGGTAATATTTGCATGAGTGGCTAAGAGTGTATTTATTACTTAGAGTGTCTTATATATATATATATATGTATTTATGCCAAAAGCAGTTAAGATCATAGAGTTATGGTAGATTGAGAATGTGCTTATTAAACTATTGGGATGTGGAGACAGACAACAAAGGATGGATTCAAATATATATATATGTATTTACTTAATATTATACCGCTTTTAACATCTAAATTGGTAAGAAATAAAATATAATAGTTTGAACAAAATATTGTAAAATAATAAAAAACAACTAAAAATTTTTCATAAATATGTATGAAACGCTTCCAACATTAATTCTAAAATACCTACAGAAGAGGATAGAGCTTTATCTATTTGGACATAATTATAAATATGCTTTCTGAATTTATAAAAAGTTTTTTTGTTCCATGTCATGTTGTATAATTTTTTGAAAACTATTTGATTCCAAGCACTTCTTTCAATTTCTTTTAAAAAATTATTAATATTAACGACTTCCACCATTGACAAAACGATTTCGAAACTGTTTTTTATAATGTCATCAAAACGTTCTGTAGATATATCACGTTTCTTACAACACATCCCCATACTCATCATGTGTTGAGTTATACAGAATATTATAACTTGAAATGTCAAACGTTCTACAGCTTTTTCTTCAACAACATCATTATTTATCACATAGTTATGATACATTTCTGGAAGGAAGTCCTTTAAGTGGATTGGATTTGTTGTTGCATTGTTCTAAAATACAAGCGATAATTAGATAACTAAAATAATTAAAGGTGTTCAACAGGTGTTAAATAGTATTTTTTATTAATTCTTACCTTTTCATCAGGCTGAGATTCCGACTTTAGATACAATGGTTGGCTTTCTACGACTTGAGTATTCATTCTGAAAAAAACAGAAAAAAATTGGTTCAATTCTTTATAACCAATTTAAAGATAGATATGTCATAAAGCCTTCAGATAGTTGTGTTAGCTAGCGGAAATATTTGAATTTAAGTTTTACCTTTATGAAGAGAGAACTCTTAGTAGTTGCAATGGAAGATGTAGTAGATAGATGTTGCTCCTTTGCTCACTGTTGTTGAACTGGATGCTTTCTGTCTGAAACCGTTGTCTCTTATATAGGTGAATGTGTGAAAATAAATCTTTCATTCCCGCGAAAGCATTGGTTTGTATTCGCGTGAAAATAAATTGTTTATTCCCGCGAAAGCAACGGTTTTCATTCGCGTGAAAATAGCTTATTTATTCCCGCGAAAGCATTGGTTTCTATTCGCGTGAAAATAAATTCTTTATTCCCGCGAAAGCATTGGTTTCTGTTCGCGTGAAAATAAATTCTTTATTCCCGCGAAAGCATTGGTTTCTATTCGCGTGAAAATAAACTATTTATTCCCGCGAAAACATTGGTTTGTATTCGCGTGAAAATAAAATATTTATTCCCGCGAAAGCAACGGTTTCCATTCGCGTGAAAATAAACTATTTATTCCCGCGAAAACATTGGTTTGTATTCGCGTGAAAATAAAATATTTATTCCCGCGAAAGCAATGGTTTCCATTCGCGTGAAAATGAAGTATTGATTCCCGCGAAAGCTTTGGTTTGTATTCGCGGGAAAATAAAATTTCTATTCCCGCGAAAACAACAGTTTCTATCCGTGTGAAAATAAATTATTTATTCCCGCGAAAACATTGGTTTGTATTCGCGTGAAAATAAAATATTTATTCCCGCGAAAGCAATGGTTTCCATTCGCGTGAAAATGAAGTATTGATTCCCGCGAAAGCTTTGGTTTGTATTCGCGGGAAAATAAAATTTCTATTCCCGCGAAAACAACAGTTTCTATCCGTGTGAAAATAAATTATTTATTCCCGCGAAAACATTGGTTTGTATTCGCGTGAAAATAAAATATTTATTCCCGCGAAAGCAACGGTTTCCATTCGTGTGAAAATAAAGTATTGATTCCCGCGAAAGCAACGGTTTCCATTCGTGTGAAAATAAAGTTTTGATTCCCGCGAAAGCTTTGGTTTGTATTCGCGGGAAAATAAAATTTTCATTCCCGCGAAAGCAAGGGTTTCCATCCGTGTGAAAATAAATTATTTATTCCCGCGAAAACATTGGTTTGTATTCGCGTGAAAATAAAATATTTATTCCCGCGAAAGCATCTGTTTCCATTCGTGTGAAAATAAAATATTGATTCCCGCGAAAGCATTGCTTTGTATTCGCGTGAAAATAAAATTTTCATTCCCGCGAAAGCAACGCTTTCCATTCGCGTGAAAATAAATTATCTATTCCCGCGAAAGCATTGGTTTGTATCCGCGTGAAAATAAAGTATTCATTCCCGCGAAAGCAACAGTTTCCATTCGCGTGAAAATTAAATGTTTATTCCCGCGAAAGCATTGGTTTGTATTCGCGTGAAAATAAAGTATTCATTCCCGCGAAAGCAACAGTTTCCATTCGCGTGAAAATAAAATGTTTATTCCCGCGAAAGCATTGGTTTGTATTCGCGTGAAAATAAATTATTTATTCCCGCGAAAGCATTGGTGTTCTTCCGTAGAAACAATGTTTCATTAATTTAACCTTATGATAAATGGCATGATTTCAGCTATATAAGAAGCACTGTTTTTACACAGAAAGCAGTCACTTCGACATTAGCAACTGAAGGAGCAAGATCTACTACAACATCATCTACTACAACTGCTAGAAGGACTTTTCTGTTTGGAGGTAAGTCAACTTGATTGAGTATAAATTTAATTTTTATCGATTTAGATACTAACAGTGGTATGATATTGAGTAAATATATATATATGTATATATATCTTCAAATTGGTTTGGAAAAGAAATCATAACATGGATTTTTACTTTATCTTTTAGAATGTCGACACAAATCATATCAAAACAACTGAAGAATAAAGAACCAAAACCTTCACAAGACAAGAAGGTGATTGATGACAATGTACTTCTTCAACGCACTACGATTCCCTTTCAAAGCGCCAGTCTGAATACTCTGGCAACTCTCATCATCAAAAGCGCCTCTCTGTTAAGTACTCTATCTCCAGCTTCCAGAAGAAACATTGAAAACATAGTCAAAGTTGAAGATTTACCAATACCTACAGTTATGCAGGTGTTAACCGTTGAGCTCCATGATGAAACGAACTGCACCATCATATACAACTATAAAAAGGATGGAAAGGTAGTTAGAGTGAAGAGCACTATTCCATTAGCGGCGGGATTACTTGTCAATGAAGCTTCGCAAATACGACCACTGGTTTTGATCTACATGGGTGTTGAAAAGACTGGAAAAGCAATTTTTCGTGCTGCTACAGAAACAGGAACTACTTTGAGGTGTAAGAATGTATTTGATGTATTACCAGAAAAAAGTATGCGACAAATCAATGCTTATTTCGAGGTAGCTAATCTTCAGGATTTCCCAACAGATAGTGTCATATGTTTCCAAAACCCTGAAGTTATAACAAAGTCTGACAGGCGATGGAATGGAAATGAAGAGACTCTTCTAGTTCAATACAGAAGTGTTGTAGATGAAGAATTACTGATCGGAGATATGCGCATTCCTCATCAAATAGCTTCTGCTGTGACATCGGAGAGATTTGGAGTGATTTTGTTCAAGGGTCTGAGTCGAAACGCAGACAATTCAATTTTCTACAACATCAGTGTACTCGCAGCTCATCAAGCCTTCGTCCAAGCCTCGGAACTGGCTGATAATCCAAAATCTGAGGATTTTCTCAATCACTTCGATGATGCTGAAAAAGAAGACTGTGGAGAACAAACTCTCGAGAAGCTAATCTATAACTCAAGGGATTCATATCACTATAGGTAAGTTTTATTAATTTTTACCATAATTTTAAAAAGTTGATTTGTGAAAATTTAGTGTATTCTTACAATGAAAAACCCCTTAAAATGATAAATTTGTGAACATTTTTGTAAAAAATTTTTAAGTTATATATATATATATATATTTCGAATTAAAAAAGGATTTTGTTGTATCATCAGTGTTTTTTTTACATAAAAGTTGGAAAAATAACAAAAGGTGATAATTATTTTACAAAAATGTTCAATTTTTCACATAAATGATCAACTCATAACCTTTTTTGTAAAACATTTTTAAATTATATCTATTTCGGATTAAAAAAAGGACTTTTTTGTGTAATCAGTGTATTTTTTTACATAAAAGTTTTAAAAAATAACAAAAGGTTATAATTATTTTGCAAAAATGTTTAGTTTTTCACATAAATGATCAATTCATAAACATTTTTTGTAAAACATTTTTAAATTATAGCTATTTCGGATTAAAAAAGGATTTTTTTTGTGCAATCAGTGTATTTTTTTTACATAAAAGGTTAAAAAAATAACAAAAGGGTATAATTATTTTACAAAAATGTTTAGTTTTTCACATAAATGATCAATTCATAAACATTTTTTGTAAAACATGTTTAAATTATATCTATTTCGGATTAAAAAAAGGACTTTTTTGTGCAATCAGTGTATTTTTTACATAAAAGTTTAAAAAATAACAAAAGGTTATAATTATTTTACAAAAATGTTTAGTTTTTCACATAAATGATCAATTCATATACATTTTTTTTGTAAAACATTTTTAAATTATATATATTTTGGATTAAAAAAAAGGGTTTTTTGTGTAATCAGTGTATTTTTTTAGCTAGAAGTTGAAAAAAAATCACACCAAATGATAAAAAAGGACTTTTTTGTGTGTAATCAGTGTATTTCTTTTACATAGAAGTTGAAAAAATAACGAAAGTTTATATTTATTTTACATTAATTTTAATCATACTATACTAATACATCATTTTTTATTTTAGTCCATTTTATCGTAAAAAGAAAACAGAGTAAAGAACTTTCCCTAAGAAATATTGAGCTGAATGATGTAACTCAGTGAGTTATTTTCCTGTTATATATAAAATGTAAACTATCTAATGTAGCTAAGAGTAAAATTTATTTATATAATGAATAACTTTTGTATTTTAGTCAATTATTGGATCACAGAGAATACGGAATACAAGAGTTCCTCCCTGGGTCTAATAATATACCAGAAGAATATCGAGAAAGATATTGTTCAAGAAAAGCACTTTGTAACCATTGATATCGTAAGCTATAGTAGTTTGTATTACAGAAAATTTACTATAAAACAGTTTTATGAATGTAAAAACTAGATATGGTATTTTCTATTACAATTATTTACTTGTAAATTTTATTCATCTAGAGAGGTAATTTGGTGATTTTTTGACAGTTTTTAAAAAAGTTAAAAAGTACAAAAAAAATCAAAAAATATCGAAAACTGTATATTTCAATGATTATTTTTTAAAAGTAAATTTTATTCATCTAGAGAGGTAATTTGGTGATTTTTTGACAGTTTTTAAAAAAGTTAAAAAGTACAAAAAAATCAAAAAATATCGAAAACTATATATTTCAATGATTATTTTTTAAAAAGTTCAAAAAAATGTAATAAAGCTCTGTTTTGAAACATAAAAAATTTAAAAGGATTGTGTAGGATAAAATTCTCACTCTCACTCAAAAAATTATTAAAAATTGAATGAAATAAAAAAATATTTTCCCAAATACCATGAAAAACTCTATATATATACATTGTTTTTAAAATAATATCGAAAACTATATATTTCAATGATTATTTTTTAAAAAAATAAAAAAAATTTAAAAGGAAGGTGTAGGATAAAATCCTCACTCAAAAAATTATTGAAAATTGAATGGAATAAAAGAATATAAAGTGAAAATCGCTATATATATTTATTTTTTTAAAATAATATCGAAAACTGTATATTATAATGATTATTTTTTTAAAAAGTTGAAACAACAAAAAAATTTGTAATAAAACCCTGTTTTAAAACATAAAAAATTAAAAAGGAATGTAATAAAAGAATATTTTACCAAAATACCTCATTTTTTTTGTAAATATCTAGTAAAAATTTCTGAAATATTGTTGGTAAAATTTACTGGAAAATGGTTTCAAGTGTGTCAAAGACTAAATATGATGTTTTCATTGAAATGTTTATTTTCAAAAGATCCAAATAATAACATTGAATCAATTAGTTAAATTTAACAGTCAAATTCTTTTTTATCAAGTAGGCTTAATGTTTCTATTGTGATTAATTCTCAAATATTGTAAACTTGAACTATCTAGAGGAGTAATTTGTCGATTTTGATGTGTTTTTTTAAAAAAATTATCATGTAATACCACATACTTCAGTTCTAATTCGTTTTGAACAATTTCATGGGAGACAAAGAATAAAAAAGTTACATTGATTTAGTTTTTAGAATTAAAGTTGCTATCAAAAATGGATTGTTCTTCTTTAAAAAAAAAATGATTACGTAATACTACATGCTTCAGTTCTAATTCGTTTTTAGAATTGAAGTCGCCATCGAAAATGGTTTGTTCTTGAATGGGTAAAACCATAGCCTCCTCCTCCTCATCATGACAAAAGCTTTCTGATGGTTGCGTTTTGAAAAACAAATTGCGTTGTTTTAGTTTTCCGAATTGAAATTGCCATCGAAAATGGTTTGTTCTTAAACGGGAAAATCCATAGCCTTCTCATCATCATGTCTAAGTTTTCTACCCCAATATCTCTAACCTCTCAGAGATAGGAATTGTTCTGTTTAAAAAATAATGGAAATTGTATGTATAAATGATTGTTTTTGAAAAAAATGGTAAATTTTTGAAAAAAATTCAAAAGGAAAATGCAGGATAAAACCCTCACTCAAGAAACTAATTTTGTATGATAGGGTGCTCACCTAATAATAAGAAAATAATGAATGATTTATATTTAAACAATTATTGAAAGAATTAATGAAAATTGAATAGAATAAAGGAAATATTTTACCAAATAGTCTGTTTTTTTTGTAAAGATATACAAACAGATAAAATTTAACCATTTAAAGGATGATTTCTTTTTTTGCAAAAAAATAATGAAGATTTAATGAAATGAAAGAATATTTTACCAAATACCTTGTTTTTTTTCTAAATTTATACAATTAGAATAAGAAAATAGTGAATAATGTATATTTAAGCAATTATTGAAAAAATTAATGAAAATTGAATAGAGTAAAGGAAATATTTTACCAAATACCCTGTTTTTTGTAAAGATATACAAACAGATAAAATTTAACCATTTAAAGGGTGATTTCTTTTTTTGCAAAAAAAATAATGAATATTTAATGAAATGAAAGAATATTTTACCAAATACCCTGTTTTTTTTGTAAATTTGTACAATTAGATGAAATTTAACCATTTAGAGGATGATTTGTTTTTGTAAAAATTAATGAAAATTGAATAAATCGAAAAAATATTTCACCAAATACCTCTTTTTTGTAGATGTAAACAAATAGATGAATATCTAACAGCAATTATTGAAAAAATTAATAAAAATTGAATAGAGTAAAGGAAATATTTTACCAAACACCCTGTTTTTTGTAAAGATATACAAACAGATAAAATTTAACCATTTAAAGGGTGATTTCTTTTTTGCAAAAAAATAATGAATATTTAATGAAATGAAAGAATATTTTACCAAATACCCTGTTTTTTTTGTAAATTTGTACAATTAGATGAAATTTAACCATTTAGAGGATGATTTGTTTTTGTAAGAAATTAATGAAAATTGAATAAATCGAAAAAATATTTCACCAAATACCTCTTTTTTGTAGATGTAAACAAATAGATGAATATCTAACTTTATCCATTTTTTTCCATTTGGGATCATGTTTTGAAGGTTTTCAAGATAGTTTTTAGTAAAAGCTTATGCATTGATTTGATTGTCATTACAAGTTGTAGTGTTTGGTATTATTTAATATTTACTGACTCTAGCTATATTATATGAAATTTTCCCTACTTATTGCACAATAAATGTATATATTCACATATTGTTTCATTTTTAATTACTGTATTTATTCAATGTAGATGTAATGAGTCGAATTACAAAAAAATATCAAAACTTAAATGCCATACATTCAAAATCTAGATGCTCTATGAGTCAAAGTTATGTATATAATTATGTACAAGATTATCAAAACTTGAATGCCATACATTCAAAATTTAAAAGTTCAAATTAAGTAAAAAAATAATCAAAACTCAAATGCCACTTAAATGCCATTCAAATGCCACTCAAGTACCCCTCAAGTAAAATACAATATAAACTCGGCGAATTCATCCAACGCCGTAACCCATTGTCTCAACTCCAAGATCAAATCCACAAAAAAACACTTGGTAGGGAGATCTGCTCATATATTACTACTCATATACACACTCACAGATTTCTTTCACGTTTATATATACAGATTCACAGAAGATGAGTGTGACATTGACTCCTATAGAGAAAATCAGCTACCTTTCTAGCCGGGTTATACGTATTCTGGGATGTAACCCATCTCCTCTCACACTCCTTGGCACCAACACCTATCTACTAGGTACTGGAAAGGAGCGGATACTCATAGACACTGGAAATCCCAAGTATGTGCTTTTCGATTATTTATGAGCATGAGCGAAAAAGCTGTTCAAAATATGTTTCTTTTTGCTTGTAGTGTGCCAGAATATCAGGAACTGCTGAGCAAAGTTCTACGTGACACAAAGTCTGTAATTACAAAGATTATTATCACTCATTATCACGCAGATCATATAGGTAAACTTTTCTCTGCTTGGTTATCCTTAGCCCCTCTCCTTTATCATTGCTGTCTTTGCTGCTCTCGTTTGGCTCAGTCCCCTTTCTTTTAGTCCCCTCCCTTTCCCTCAGTCCCCTGCCCTTTTCCCTCATTCCCCTGCCCTTTTCCCTCAGTCCCCTCTCCTTTCCCTCAGTCCCCTCCCCCTCAGTCCCCTCCCCTTTCTCTCAGTCCCTTCTGCTTCCACTCAGCTCGTCGTGCATTGTTTCTCCTTTTGCCATCTTATTCCTGTAATACTTATTTTGCAACAAATTGTCTTCCGGTATAAATTAATAATAGAAGTTCAGCATAGCCATTGTGGATTTTTGTTTTGTTAGCAAAACCCCCTCAATGAGCGTCATTCGTCAAAGATGCATTTCATGCTTTCTCTTCCATAACAAATATCGTTCCATACTTTCTATGAATGGTTCAAGTCGGATGGCAAACGTGTGCTATAGTTTAAAAAATGCAAAAACCTACCATCATTTTCTGTAAATAGAGGAGACAACTTTGAGGAATCTAATAAAAATATTTTTCATCTGTTTAAAAATGAATTTATTGGACACATAGAAGTCGTATATCGAGCAATGCTCATTTAACAGTAAAAGGGGTGACAAATCCTGACTAGAAAAAGCTTTTCTTGGATGCGTAGCCAGAACGCTTCACTTGGACTTAGTGATATTTCTCTAGGGCTAAATGCATATAACAGAAGCTCATACACCTCTAGGATTATGCCATAGACGTAGAGATCTATGTAACCGCTAAATAGTTGTTTTACTTGTAGGTGGTCTAGCAGATGTGAGGAGGTTATGTAATAGCCGTGTACCAGCCTACAAAATGGATTTTTTATCAAATAAAGAGCGTTCCACTCATGGAAATTACTCATCTGATGTGGAGATAATTCCTGATAAGCATCAATTTAAGGTTACTATATCCACCATGTGATGAACATTGATTTCATACACATCCCATTCAGTATGTTTCCATATGGCTCATAGCTCCGGAATTTGGAGTTGCGCCACGAGAGATAGCAAGGCAAAACTGTTCTTATGGCGCCGTGAGTGTTGCGCAACGTATTTGGGAAGTCCCAAACTACTGGTTTTTCCATGCAGCAGGAAACACGTGTAGTTTGGATGGAGACATTTTGTTAGATCACTGCTAGTCACCAGAATGAATACTGATCAAAAATTGCAGCTCATCTGCTGCATATAATAACAATATATTATTAATAATAATTGAACATAATAACAATTATTTTTATAATCAATAATAATATATAATAAAATAGTAAATAATAAATGAAACTACTTCTTGTACCGTCTTTGATAATATTTATCAACACATATATAATATTATTGTCATTTATTAAAAACTGCCAACAAATAACCAGAGATGCTACATATCTTCCTCTCTTCAAGATACTTTGCTTTCAAGCCTTTTCATTTTGACCGCCATTGCTCAGCAGTTTCATCTGACCCCATGGACTGAGCAATGCCCCTGATCAATATTTCAATGTTACTTTTTTGTTTGTGTTTTTCCATCGATTCTAAGTTAGTTGTACTTTTTGTTCCTCAATTTTACTGAGAAAATTAAAGATCTCATGATCATTAAACTGGCATGGCATTGCACCTAACTAACTAACTAATTAATAAGAAGACAATGCAACTTTTATTGCTTGCAAAAGGTCAATCGGTAAGAAGAAACAGCAGTTTGTTTACGTTTTTTGCATACCGGATACAGCGTGGTTTACTCCGCTTCACAATGCGCATTTAACTGTTCCGCTATGCTGCATAGTGGCTGTTTTCGAAAAGAGTTTCCGCAACCAAAACTGGGGAATTCATTGCGCAAGCAGCTGTTCCCACATGAGGCATAACTCCAAATTTCGGAGCTATGAGCCATATGGAAACATACTGATTGTGTACCCGTTATCTATCTTTGGTTTTGTATGACTGGTTCAAACCTATGTAACCCTGACAGTGGTTAGAGTTTTGATATCAAGATATCCGCAACTGCTCATTGTACTTTCGATGGAATTCACTCGAGGTCTTCTGTCCGGTTACAGTGGCGTCTGCGCTAATAAGAATATAAACTCAAAGGATTGCCAGAGTTTCTGAGTACCAAATGACTTGAGCAAATTATTCATTTCCACATAAAAAGACAGCACCAAATTAATTACAGAGTTATCTTCTTTGGTAAAGATAACTCTGGGAAAGTACTTGTTTACGTCATAATTATCATGTACCACTGTTCCCGGCCAAAAATTGGAAATTATTAAGAATTTTTAGAGATGCTAAAGTATATTTCTTTCTTCTACAACAAAAAGTTTGCTGTTGACATTTTGAGATAAAAATATAGACTATAGTTGTAGTAGTTTGGTAGATGGGCTAATGACAAAAGCAACTGGCTATTCATTGTAATAAAGCCTAGTCAACATCTATTTATATAAACATGAGTAACGTCTGTTGTCTGTGTTTGTCTTTCATTGAGCTTCAAAGGACGCCTACATCACTACACTGAGAGAAATAACAGTTGCTGTAAAAGCATTTTATTGGATTAATCAGATGTATGGTGGAGGTTTACATCGGCCTTTTGTTCTTAAACTTGGGATATTTGCAGATTTAATTAATAGCTTCCAAAATGTGGGTGGAGACGAATCACAAACAGTTAAATTTTACTAACATGCGGCGGTTGCCCAACGGTTGCCTCGGCGGTTGTCTCTGCAGTTTCTTACTGTTAGAAATCATTTCATCCTTCTATGTATCATCTATAGCAGCATTTACTCTTCTATGTATCATCTATAGCAGCATTTACTCTTCTATGTGTCATCTATAGCAGCATTTACTCTTCTATGTATCATCTATAGCAGCATTTACTCTTCTATGTATCATCTGTAGCAGCATTTACTCTTCTATGTATCATCTATAGCAGCATTTACTCTTCTATGTATCATCTATAGCAGCATTTACTCTTCTATGTGTCATCTATAGCAGCATTTACTCTTCTATGTATCATCTATAGCAGCATTTACTCTTCTATGTGTCATCTATAGCAGCATTTACTCTTCTATGTATCATCTATAGCAGCATTTACTCTTCTATGTGTCATCTATAGCGGCATTTACTCTTCTATGTATCATCTATAGCAGCATTTACTCTTCTATGTGTCATCTATAGCAGCATTTACTCTTCTATGTAGCATCTATAGCAGCATTTACTCTTCTATGTGTCATCTATAGCGGCATTTACTCTTCTATGTATCATCTATAGCAGCATTTACTCTTCTATGTATCATCTATAGCAGCATTTACTCTTCTATGTGTCATCTATAGCAGCATTTACTCTTCTATGTATCATCTATAGCAGCATTTACTCTTCTATGTGTCATCTATAGCAGCATTTACTCTTCTATGTATCATCTATAGCAGCATTTACTCTTCTATGTATCATCTATAGCAGCATTTACTCTTCTTTGTGTCATCTATAGCAGCATTTACTCTTCTATGTATCATCTATAGCAGCATTTACTCTTCTATGTATCATCTATAGCAGCATTTACTCTTCTATGTATCATCTATAGCAGCATTTACTCCTCTATGTATCATCTATAGCAGCATTTACTCTTCTATGTATCATCTATAGCAGCATTTACTCTTCTATGTGTCATCTATAGCAGCATTTACTCTTCTATGTATCATCTATAGCAGTATTTACTCTTCTATGTATCATCTATAGCAGCATTTACTCTTCTATGTATCATCTATAGCAGCATTTACTCTTCTATGTATCATCTATAGCAGTATTTACTCTTCTATGTATCATCTATAGCAGCATTTACTCTTCTATGTATCATCTATAGCAGCATTTACTCTTCTATGTATCATCTATAGCAGCATTTACTCTTCTATGTATCATCTATAGCAGCATTTACTCTTCTATGTATCATCTATAGCAGCATTTACTCTTCCGCTGTATCATCAGGCTTGTATCTGATATTGTGGAATTACAGAATGCTTGGGTGACGCGTTGTGTGTGTATGTAGAGCCCATCAATAACACACAATAGTTTTTCATTTATTATTTTAATTAAACACAAAAAAAATTCAAAGAAAGACAAGATTGTGATCGGATTAAATTAGTTATAATGATAAGATAAATGAATGATTAGCAGCATATCATACGGGTGGTTGTCAAACAAACAATTGTGTGCTGGCTTATGACTAACATTACTTCCTTCCAGTATGCATAGATTGCATCATTCTTACATAACAAGTTGGTTGTTCAATAATGGATGCAGTGTAGTAGCCCACAGCACAACTGAGTCATCCTTGGAGTTGAGTGGAGAGAGAGTGAGGAAGGGAGAGATGGAGAGAGTAGAGTGGGACAAGGCTAGAACAGAATACTACGGTTGATACTGCTAGTTTTATATACAAATGACAGCGCTGCCAAGTTTTGTGAGCTCTTTCCAGTGTTAATAGAGAAAACACCGTCGCGGTCCATATCGTCATCAAATAGTAGATATATGAGCCGTTCAACAAAATAATTTATGCAACAATTCAACCCATCTCTGCCGAGATTTCTTAGTTTTTTTTTCACATAACGTGTAATCATCCCCATTGAGGGTTGTCCTTGATTGAGGAGACAACTCCAAGTTATGTTTCATGCGTTAACTCATTTGTGTTTGGCAGTTGGACGACGTGACACTGACAGCTCACTACAACCCCGGACACTCAGGTGATCACATGGTCCTGTGGTTTGAGGAAGAGAAAGCTCTTTTCTCAGCTGACTCCGTTCTAGGTAGATCCACGGGCTAGTTTATTTTGTGTACATTGTTATTTACTTGTACTTGTGTTGTTTACTTGTACTTGTGTTGTTGTTTACTTGTACTTGTGTTGTTGTTTACTTGTACTTGTGTTGTTGTTTACTTGCACTTTTGTTGTTGTTTACTGGTACTTGTGTTGTTGTTTACTTGTACTTGTGTTGTTGTTTACTTGCACTTTTGTTGTTGTTTACTGGTACTTGTGTTGTTGTTTACTTGTACTTGTGTTGTTGTTTACTTGCACTTTTGTTGTTGTTTACTGGTACTTGTGTTGTTGTTTACTTGTACTTGTGTTGTTGTTTACTTGCACTTTTGTTGTTGTTTACTGGTACTTGTGTTGTTGTTTACTTGTACTTGTGTTGTTGTTTACTTGTACCTGTGTTGTTGTTTACTTGTACTTGTGTTGTTGTTTACTTGTACTTGTGTTGTTGTTTACTTGTGTTGTTGTTTACTTGTACTTGTGTTGTTGCTTACTTGTACTTGTGTTGTTGTTCACTTGTACTTGTGTTGTTGTTTACTTGTACTTGTGTTGTTGTTTACTTGTACTTGTGTTGTTGTTTACTTGTACTTGTGTTGTTGTTTACTTGTACTTGTGTTGTTGTTTACTTGTACTTGTGTTGTTGTTTACTTGTACTTGTGTTGTTGTTTACTTGTACTTGTGTTGTTGTTTACTTGTACTTGTGTTGTTGTTTACTTGTACTTGTGTTGTTGTTTACTTGTACTTGTGTTGTTTACTTGTACTTGTGTTGTTGTTTACTTGTACTTGTGTTGTTGTTTACTTGTAGTTGTGTTGTTGTTTACGGCTCGTTGTTCACTCGAGGGCCA
The DNA here is from genome assembly GCA_945261195.1 of Cryptosula pallasiana. Lineage (NCBI taxonomy): Eukaryota > Metazoa > Bryozoa > Gymnolaemata > Cheilostomatida > Cryptosulidae > Cryptosula > Cryptosula pallasiana. The sequence goes on along the minus strand of OX183140.1, from coordinate 24,760,169 downwards.
ACTACAGTTATTCAAATAAGTTTTTGTCACTTTAAAGGAAAAGAACCAAAAGTTTTGTATTCTGGATCACAGTCTAATATGTTATTGATGGTTAGGCTTCACTGATCATTGTCTAATATGTTATTGATTGGTTAGGCTTCACTAATCATTGTCTAATATGTTATTGACTGGTTAGGCTTCACTAATCACTGTCTAATATGTTATTGATTGGTTAGGCTTCACTGATCATTGTCTAATATGTTATTGATTGGTTAGGCTTCACTGATCACTGTCTAATATGTTATTGATTGGTTAGGCTTCACTAATCATTGTCTAATATGTTATTGATTGGTTAGGCTTCACTAATCACTGTCTAATATGTTATTGATTGGTTAGGCTTCACTGATCATTGTCTAATATGTTATTGATTGGTTAGGCTTCACTAATCACTGTCTAATATGTTATTGATTGGTTAGGCTTCACTGATCATTGTCTAATATGTTATTGATTGGTTAGGCTTCACTGATCATTGTCTAATATGTTATTGATTGGTTAGGCTTCACTGATCATTGTCTAATATGTTATTGATTGGTTAGGCTTCACTGATCACTGTCTAATATGTTATTGATTGGTTAGGCTTCACTGATCACTCTGTGTATAAGATTATTGTAGAGTGTCATACGTTATCATTTATATAGAAGTATTTGACCTTGACATTGTCTTGACTGGTTGTAGGAGAGGGCACCACTGTTTTTACTAATTTTGGACTCTATATGAAGTCTCTGGAGCAAATCAGAGATATGAAAGCTGACATAATATATCCCTCCCATGGTGAATACAAGTGTATATTTCCTTCATATCGGAGCATACCATAGTATATAACTGTGTACTATAGTATATAACTGTGTACTATAGTATATAACTGTGTACTATAGTATATAACTGTATACTATAGTATATAACTGCATACTACAGTATATAACTGCATACTATAGTATATAACTGTATACTACAGTATATAACTGTATACTATATAACTGTATACTACAGTATATAACTGTATACTGGAGTATATAACTGTATACTGGAGTATATAACTGTATACTACAGTATATCATTTGGGCCTACATACATAATTTGTAATGTATCCTTTACCACAGGACCAGTAGTTGAGAATGTTCTGGAACATGTAAGTACATACATCAGTCACCGGCTGGAACGAGAGAAACAAATTGTTAGCTTACTGAGAGCTGGGGACCATTCAGCAAAGAGTATAGTGGAGGTTGGTGAGCTTGGTCCCTCACCTCAGTACTGTGTGGTAACACCACCTCGGTACTGTATGGTAATGCTACCTCGGTACTATGTGGTAACACTACCTCGATACTGTGTGGTAACACCACCTCGGTACTGTGTGGTAACATCACCTCAGTACTGTGTGGTAACACCACCTCAGTACTGTATGGTAATGCTACGTCGGTACTGTGTGGTAACACCACCTCGGTACTGTATGGTAATGCTACCTCGGTACTATGTGGTAACACTACCTCGATACTGTGTGGTAACACCACCTCGGTACTGTGTGGTAACACCACCTCAGTACTGCGTGGTAACACCACCTCAGTACTGTATGGTAACACTACGTCGGTACTGTGTGGTAACACCACCTCGGTACTGTGCGGTAACACCACCTCAGTACTGCGTGGTAACACCACCTCAGTACTGTATGGTAACACTACGTCGGTACTGTGTGGTAACACCACCTCAGTACTGTGTGGTAACACCACCTCGGTACTGTGCGGTAACACCACCTCGGTACTGTATGGTAACACCACCTCGGTACTGTATGGTAACACCACCTCGGTACTGTATGGTAACACCACCTCGGTACTATGTGGTACCACCACCTCGGTACTGTATGGTAACACCACCTCGGTACTGTGTGGTAACACCACCTCGGTACTGTATGGTAACACTACATTTTGTCCACTTGTCTGTATGAGGGACATTTCCCAGTGTTAATCAATTGTGAGCCAATCAACAAGATTGCTCTTTATAGATAATCTACAAGGATTATCCCGCTAATCTCTATGGATTTGCTGCTGGTGTAGTATTACTACATTTGAGGAAACTGGAGGATGATGGAAGAATAAGCCGGGTGGGTGAGCAGGTTGACAAGAGCACTGTGTGGTCGCTGACAGCTCGAGGAAACCTGTAGTCAGCCTGTCAGATGTGCTAGTTAGTCCAAACCAACTGTTACCTCTGCTATAAGACAATCCACTGCACCCTGCAGAGTGCCAAATTTCCATTTGAACGAGCAGTGCTAGTTGCGTGATATTTTTGTATGTTCGGATTGATCCGGTTTTGGGTGCGGATAAAATGAAACATGTTACAAATTTTTTTTTATAATTTAAATAACGTTATTTATTGATGACAACTCGTGTAATCTTGAGATTTGAAAAAAATGGACAGAGAATTCATGTGAAGTAGGGAGGCTTCCTAAGTGTAATTCCATATTCTGCTAGAGCTGGGGTCAGATCTTCCAATGTCAGTGTTGTCTTTTTGTCCTACAAAAACCATAATATTGCGACTTGTAATTTGTCTCCCCAGTCTAAGTACTAATTAGTCGAAGGACGTGAGATAACAATACAATCGTAATCAACTTAATGTCGTTTTTGGACTTTTTACTTTTGCCAAGTGTTTGATGAGCCTGAATTGGTTTCAATGATGAAAATAATGGAGTAGTTAGATGTGAGCAGACAACTGAATGTGAATCTTAGGTTGACTAATGCAATAAGTTTTCACATGGGACAATGCTGGAAGTAGGAAATGCAGCCCTTCCCACCTGTCGCTGCTTCTTGCTCACTGCAGACTGTCTCATCCTGAACTGTTGCAAAGAGTCATTCACCACATCGGATATGAATTTGTGAGTAGACAAGGATACGAGCCTCACCCTACAACAGAGAGAGCACACAACTCCAGAATAAACAATCTAATAAAGAGCACAAACTCCAAAATATGAAACACTACAACAACATCATCCAATTCCAAATTAAACACTCTACATCAGAGAGCACATAACTCCAAAATATGCGATACCCTAGAATAAATAGCACACAACTCCAAAATAAAAGACACCCTAGAATAAAGAGCACACAACTCCAAAATATGAGACACCCTAGAATAAAGAGCACACAACTCCAAAATATGAGACACCCTAGAATAAAGAGCACACAACTCCAAAATATGAGAACGACATCAAAGAGCACACAACTCCAATATACGAGACGTGCCAAAACAGAGCACACAACTCCAAAATACGAGACCCGGTAGAAAACAGAGCACACAACTCCAATATACGAGACATGCCAAAACGGAGCACACAACTCCAAAATATGAGACCCGCTAAAAGCAGAGCACACAACTCCAATATACGAGACATGCCAAAACAGAGCACACAACTCCAAAATATGAGACCCGCTACAAAACAGAGCACACAACTCCAATATACGAGACATGCCCAAACAGAGCACCCAACTCCAAAATATTAGACATCTTACACTAGAAAGCTTACAACTCTTACCCCAAACTATGGACAGGCAAAACATATTTTTGCCACCCTACTACATCCATCAAAGTTGATAAAAACATGTCCACAGTTTGAAATATGCGACTGAGATTTACCAGCAACCCTACTACATTTGATCCGTAGAAATATCCAACAATAGAAAGCATACAGCTCCATTATACCAAACCTCAACCATAGAGCACACAACACCGTAAAACATAATACTATATGATAAGACGGGAGAAGATAATCCCTGCAGTGCGGATTAAGCCTAGATTATTGAAGTGAGGATCGCTGCGATGTTAGATTCATGATCACACACTCCCTGAGGGATACACAAATAAACTTATCAACATTCGACCTGTCTAAAGATGTCAATAAATGTCTAGTGACATCTTCGAAGGGCCCCCAAAGGATTTGAACTAGTAAACCAACGAGTTAGCAGCAACTGTCACTGAGTATCCACAGGTTGTTGAAAGTGTTCAAAACATGGAAATATGTCAGGGCCAGAGTTGATTGAACAATATGTGCCTGTCATAACAATGAAATATTGAGCAATGCTACTCGTCTGGGCTATTGGTAAATATGGGAGTTGTCATCTACATATATAAATAAAATAAAAGCCTGATGCTATATCACCATCACCTCCAAGGGTTACAGGCTACTTACAGTCGAGGATCAACAGCATCAAAACCAGATTTGTTGAGATAGTGCGCTGTGACTACATCTGGAATCTACAAGAGATTAATTAAAGATTAACAAAAATCACTACATACACATTGTGTGATCGATAACAACATTAACTGGGCTAAAAAGAGATCATTTGTTTGAATACGAAGGAAAAATTGTTTCCATGGCAACAGCAGTCACAACACTTCATTGGTAAATAATTTAAATAACATCACCAGAAGGCAATTGGTCAATTAATTGCTAAATAACATCTCTAGTGGACAGTAGAATGATATCTCTAGTGGACAGTAGAATGATATCTCTAGTGGACAGTAGAATGACATCTCTAGTGGACAGTAGAATGATATCTCTAGTGGACAGTAGAATGACATCACTAGTGGACAGTAGAATGATATCTCTAGTGGACAGTAGAATGATATCTCTAGTGGACAGTAGAATGACATCTCTAGTGGACAGTAGAATGACATCTCTAGTGGACAGTAGAATGACATCTCTAGTGGACAGTAGAATGATATCACTAGTGGACAGTAGAATGATATCACTAGTGGACAGTAGAATGATATCACTAGTGGACAGTAGAATGACATCTCTAGTGGACAGTAGAATGACATCTTTAGTGGACAGTAGAATGACATCTCTGGTGGACAGTAGAATGACATCTCTAGTGGACAGTAGAATGATATCTCTAGTGGACAGTAGAATGGTATCTCTAGTGGACAGTAGAATGACATCTCTAGTGGACAGTAGAATGACATCTTTAGTGGACAGTAGAATGACATCTCTGGTGGACAGTAGAATGACATCTCTGGTGGACAGTAGAATGACATCTCTAGTGGACAGTAGAATGACATCTCTAGTGGACAGTAGAATGATATCTCTAGTGGACAGTAGAATGGTATCTCTAGTGGACAGTAGAATGACATCTCTAGTGGACAGTAGAATGATATCTCTAGTGGACAGTAGAATGACATCTCTAGTGGACAGTAGAATGACATCTCTAGTGGACAGTAGAATGATATCACTAGTGGACAGTAGAATGATATCACTAGTGGACAGTAGAATGACATCTCTAGTGGACAGTAGAATGACATCTTTAGTGGACAGTAGAATGACATCTCTGGTGGACAGTAGAATGACATCTCTAGTGGACAGTAGAATGACATCTCTAGTGGACAGAATGACATCTCTAGTGGACAGTAGAATGACATCTCTAGTGGACAGTAGAATGACATCTCTAGTGGACAGTAGAATGACATCTCTAGTGGACAGTAGAATGACATCTCTAGTGGACAGTAGAATGACATCTCTAGTGGACAGTAGAATGACATCTCTAGTGGACAGTAGAATGATATCTCTAGTGGACAGTAGAATGATATCTTTGGTGGACAGTAGAATGATATCTCTAGTGGACAGTAGAATGACATCTCTAGTGGACAGTAGAACGACATCTCTAGTGGACAGTAGAATGACATCTCTAGTGGACAGTAGAATGATATCTCTAGTGGACAGTAGAATGACATCTCTAGTGGACAGTAGAACGACATCTCTAGTGGACAGTAGAATGATATCTCTAGTGGACAGTAGAATGACATCACTAGTGGACAGTAGAATGATATCTCTAGTGGACAGTAGAATGACATCTCTAGTGGACAGTAGAATGACATCTCTAGTGGACAGTAGAATGATATCTCTAGTGGACAGTAGAATGACATCACTAGTGGACAGTAGAATGACATCTCTAGTGGACAGTAGAATGATATCTTTGGTGGACAGTAGAATGACATCTCTAGTGGACAGTAGAATGATATCTCTAGTGGACAGTAGAATGACATCACTAGTGGACAGTAGAATGATATCTCTAGTGGACAGTAGAATGACATCTCTAGTGGACAGTAGAATGATATCACTAGTGGACAGTAGAATGATATCTTTGGTGGACAGTAGAATGACATCTCTAGTGGACAGTAGAACGACATCTCTAGTGGACAGTAGAATGACATCTCTAGTGGACAGTAGAATGATATCACTAGTGGACAGTAGAATGATATCTCTAGTGGACAGTAGAATGACATCTCTAGTGGACAGTAGAATGATATCACTAGTGGACAGTAGAATGATATCTTTGGTGGACAGTAGAATGACATCTCTAGTGGACAGTAGAACGACATCTCTAGTGGACAGTAGAATGACATCTCTAGTGGACAGTAGAATGACATCTCTAGTGGACAGTAGAATGATATCACTAATGGACAGTAGAATGACATCTCTAGTGGACAGTAGAATGACATCTCTAGTGGACAGTAGAACGACATCTCTAGTGGACAGTAGAATGACATCTCTAGTGGACAGTAGAATGATATCTTTAGTGGACAGTAGAATGACATCTCTGGTGGACAGTAGAATGACATCTCTAGTGGACAGTAGAATGATATCTCTAGTGGACAGTAGAATGACATCACTAGTGGACAGTAGAATGACATCTCTAGTGGACAGTAGAATGACATCTCTAGTGGACAGTAGAATGATATCACTAGTGGACAGTAGAATGATATCACTAGTGGACAGTAGAATGACATCACTAGTGGACAGTAGAATGATATCACTAGTGGACAGTAGAATGACATCTCTAGTGGACAGTAGAATGATATCACTAGTGGACAGTAGAATGACATCTCTAGTGGACAGTAGAATGATATCTCTAGTGGACAGTAGAATGGTATCACTAGTGGACAGTAGAACGACATCTCTAGTGGACAGAACGATATCACTAGTGGACAGTAGAATGACATCACTAGTGGACAGTAGAATGATATCTCTAGTGGACAGTAGAATGATATCTCTAGTGGACAGAACGATATCTCTAGTGGACAGTAGAACGACATCTCTAGTGGACAGTAGAATGATATCTCTAGTGGACAGTAGAATGATATCTCTAGTGGACAGTAGAATGACATCACTAGTGGACAGTAGAACGACATCTCTAGTGGACAGAACGATATCTCTAGTGGACAGTAGAACGACATCTCTAGTGGACAGTAGAACGACATCTCTAGTGGACAGAACGATATCACTAGTGGACAGTAGAATGACATCACTAGTGGACAGTAGAATGATACCTTTAGTGGACAGTAGAATGACATCACTAGTGGACAGTAGAACGACATCTCTAGTGGACAGTAGAATGATATCTCTAGTGGACAGTAGAATGACATCTCTAGTGGACAGAATGATATCACTAGTGGACAGTAGAATACAATCAATAAATTGCAATCAGAGTGATCTACTTGATGGCAACTGTTACACCCAAACATCGAATTCATTTTGTTTGTAATCAGTAGAAATAACCACTGATAATCATTGAATCACTACAAGAGGTTGAGCAAAGGCTGTCTGACACTTACCACAGGCTCATACTCGGAGAGAGTGCTCACCAGCTGAGCCATACTGACATTGTTTGGTCCGATCTGATCGTGGAAAACGGTAGTTGGCTTCTTATCTAAATCTGATATGAGAGGCTTCTTATCTTGCTCAGCCATGGTCAGAGCTGTAATTAGAACATGAGCTAAGTGAGCTGCTACGATGATATACAAAAATTAGCCACAGCAGAGGCTTCTGGACAACTCGTCAAACATTGCTTGTTGGTTGTTTTACCTAACAAAGTTTACTACGCAATTTCTATTCTGGTTTTTCTGGCATCGATTGCTGATGAAAATTTAAGCGAAACCTCGGTTTTCAATAGGAAACAAGTCCGTCTATTTGGCGCAGCTAGATGCCATGAATACATTAGCTACAAAATTATCATGAATCACTGTACAATTTTGACAAAGCTGCAATAACACCCAAGTAGCGCATTCATGCATGAATCATGTCAAACCAAAATGAAACAAACAAATGAAACAACATTGTTGACCTCTCCAAAAAGAGCTTCCAAGAAACAAACATCACAGATTAGGGTAGATATTACGTGTCACATGCTATCCCAAGGAAGGAGATTTTATAATCAGCGTATTCTGGGTAGTCGAAGGCGGATTTGCTCGGGAAAGAAGAACTAGCTGCTTGCATGTATTCATTATTCATAAAATTGTTATGTTGGGATTTATGTAAATGGGATGGTAAGCGATAATGCATTGTAAACAGGAGTGAATGTGCCGATAGATGCTACCGCAAAATGTTTTATAAGCTACAATGACTAATCCTCCACGCATGTTACTATTTTTCCAGCTGGTATGACGCAATTTGACTGCCTTGGATCGTACGGCTTAGTAGTTAGAATCATATAATATGGTCGAGGTAGTTATATGCAAGTGTTTGCACTCAACAGCTTATGTTTATATCTACATACTTTCATAACAAACTTTTACCTATAGCGTTTGTACTGCAATGTAAGTATTGATAACAACAATAAACTTTTGTAACCACCAGAAAATCAGATAAGATTTGACCTCACAATGTCAAGGTCATCATCCATGATTGCTTTCTTACCATGATATAGACTGCTGCATTTCCCTGCATACAACAAAACTTGATTTCTGTTTTTTCAGCGAATTGCATCTCATTACTTCATTCAAATACTTGGAGTGAAAATCACAACCACAGGCCTACTGCAGAAAAGTTGGTGGGTTTTGGACCATTTTTCGGAAAGTTATGTTGTGTTTTGTTGTTGGTGTTTGGAAGGTAAGTCATAATTTGACAAACTTGTTTTCACATGCTGGCCTGCTGGATCAAAAATAATTTGGGCAGCACCCCACCAAGAAATTACCAAAAATTAAACCCTCTGGGCTGTCGATACTGACCTTTTTTATTCCAATCAGATGACTACCCGAGAAGCAGGAACAGCATGTTTCCAAAATTTGCGCTTGCAAATGGTGCTTCACGCAAAACTTCTTGTGATCACCTGGCTCTCCTAACTAGCAAGTCCTAGTTTATGGGGGCGACAAAGGGTACTCATCTCAGCTTTAACATTGTGGGTAACTAGTAACAGCCCACGAGAATGTTGTGAGGATAAACAAGACGGGCTTCGAGAGTTTGCGGAAAAAAGAAAGACGATGCAACCTTTAGCTACTGATTGTACTGATCGAGCGCTCTCGTTGAACAGTTGGAAAGAGGTAAAATAATTAATTATTACTGGGCGCATCTTCTCTATTTTCTTTGGCAGTAATGTGTTGTGGATCCTCAAAACACTAATACGGGCTAATACGAGTGCCCGCAGTCTCAAAGCTGAGATGAGGACTCTTTGTCGCCCCCGCGGGTTAGGAGTTGCTAGTTTAGGAGACTCGGTGATCACAAGTAATTTTGCGTGACAAGCATAAATATTGGAAACACGCTGCTGCTGCTTCTCAGATAGTCATCTGATAGGAATAAAGGCCAGTATGGACAGCCCAGAGGGTTTATTTTTGGTAATTTCTTGGTGGGGTGCTACCCAAATTATTTTTGAGCCAGCAGGTGAAAACAAGTGTGTCAAATTATGACTTACCTTCCAAACACCAACAACAAAACACAACGTAGCTTTCCAAAAAATGGTCCAAACCCACCAAATTTTCTGCAGTAGGCCTGTGACCACAACCATCATATATTTTGGTGACGATTGTCACTGTAATACTGGCATTTCTGATAAAAATTACATCATCGTGAAAGCAATGAATCCATCAACTTTTGACATCAGTTTGAAATTAGATTTTTTTGAAAATGTGTCGCCTGAAAACCAACATGAGAGCCAAAATTGGAGATGCTTTTATAAGCAATGTGATCATCATTTGCACTTCCTCTAATAAATAAATGTTACTTGAGATGATTTTATAACCAATTATGTCAGTATAAGTTTATTTATCACATATCAAGGTGTCAATGCTTTGCATAATATCTAATATGACTGAATTCAACAACACAGCCATAATTTTTACGCTTACATATGTCAGTATTATATTATTGTTTATGAAATAGTTATTCCATATTTTACAGTTAATGACTAACTATCATATATTACATGTAGCAAATAATCAAAACAGCTTTTCCTAAGTAAGCAACTTTAATCAAGTCCAAATTCAAAAACACCATTTTGAAAAACAATCGTTTTCAAACCAATTATTATTGAAACGACCAATTCTAAAATGGCATAAAATACTCATGCCCCAGAATCACAAAACACAAGCGAATGATATTTAGTTTCCAAAGATTGAGACAACTACCAAAACTTCTTAATCTTCAAAAAGGAGTTTTTATATATTTCTATTTTTATATAACTTCCTTCATTTTCACAATTGTCGATTAGGATAGCTAGTTTCACAGTCGATTGATAATGAAGAGAACAATTACAAAGATTGAAAATCACTTTTTATTTTCTCGTCATACTTGAGGAAATCTTGCGACCAGCTGATCATCAAACGACAGAAATATTTATTGGAAACTTATACATCACTTGTATAACAGAAAGGTAATCAATGGAGTAAAAAATAAATAGTACCATAATCATAAACAAACCGAGTAACTAAAATGAATTATATGTAACATATACTGCACAGTGTTGCGTATACAAGAAAAACAAAATTATAAATACTGTTTATATGTTATAAAGGAGGAAAAGTCAATGCTACTTATCTCATGTTGCATTCGAACCTGGTGAAATATGGAAAGGCACCACAAATAATAGATCAATTATGAGACATGTACATCCGAAATGACATTATCACCCTCATCTTGTTGCATAAATGTTACACGTTTAGTTGGACTGGGGAGTTCGCTTGGACTATTGCTTTCTCCCGACTCTAGATCCTCCCTATTCTGTTCTTCATTACCAGAGTCCTTATCTTCCTCTTTGGTCTCAGATGTAACCTTTGTTTTAGAATCGCCAATTTCAGCCGAATTACTTTCTGATAGCCTTAGCTCATCAACAGGCAATTCCTTAGCTGCATCCACCATACCGTTTACCACAGTGCTGCCAGTTTCTAAAACTGGTTGGTGCGGCAAAGGTTCAGCTGCTACAACAGCTTGTTCCATTGGTGAACTTTCAACTAGTGCCGGATTTTCTACCGCTGTTGGTTCTTCCACTGGAGCAGGAACAGGTTCTTTTACTGAAGTAGGAACAGGTTCTTCAACTGGAGCAGGTTCTTCCACTGGAGCAGGAACAGGTTCTTCCACTGGAGCATGAACAGGTTCTTCTACTGAAGCAGGAACAGGTTCTTCCACTGGAGCAGGTTCTTCTACTGAAGCAGGTTCTTCTACTGAAGCAGGAACAGGTTCTTCCACTGGGGGAGGAACAGGTTCTCCTACTGAAGCAGGAAAAGGTTCTTCCACTGGAGAAGGTTCTTCTACTGAAGCAGGAACAGGTTCTTCCACTGGGGGAGGAACAGGTTCTTCCACTGGGGGAGGCCTCACTTCCTCAGGAACTTCCATTGTATATAACGGAGCAGCCTTGACAGAATATTTTTTTCTGTAGGCTGCATTGAGCCTGGGCACACCAGAATAATCAGACCAGAAGTGAACGATTTCTTGGTCTGTGGGACAAGATGATCTGAAAGCTTTGACTGCATAAGCTCTATGGAGATATCTCCAAAGGTGTTTCAGGTCCAGAGGAATCTCAAAGTCTACAAAAGAGAAACACTACAAGTAGGGGTAGGCGGTTTGACCCAGGGGTACTGCACATGCTGCCAAGTCTAATAATAGACAAATGACAGCCAATACTCATTGGTTAATGCCTGCATACATTTATAAACTACTTCTTTAAGACATCACAAACTGACCATTGCACAAATGACCTCAAGCAAAATTTTCCTTGAAAGCAAAACAACTGCACAAGCCTTGCCCCTGTTTTTTCAGCATATATAAAAAATTAAAGGCTGAAAATCATCTGAAACCAAACCATTTTTAGATTAAATTTTCAAAATAATAAAATGCAGGTTGAAAATCAACTCGCTTGTACAGTATATTACTTGTACGGTATATTACTGGTACAGTATATTACTTGTACAGTATATTACTTGTACAGTATATTACTTGTACAGTATATTACTTGTACAGTATATTACTTGTACAGTATATTACTTGTACAGTATATTACTTGTACAGTATATTACTTGTACAGTATATTACTTGTACAGTATGTTACTTGTACAGTATATGGTACAGTATATTACTTGTACAGTATATTACTTGTACAGTATATTACTTGTACAGTATATTACTGGTACAGTATATTACTTGTACAGTATATGGTACAGTATATTACTTGTACAGTATATTACTTGTACAGTATATTACTGGTACAGTATATTACTGGTACAGTATATGGTACAGTATATTACTTGTACAGTATATTACTTGTACAGTATATTACTGGTACAGTATATTACTGGTACAGTATATGGTACAGTATATTACTTGTACAGTATATTACTTGTACAGTATATTACTTGTACAGTATATGGTACAGTATATTACTTGTACAGTATACTACTTGATATCAACTAATAAATTGAATGGTTTGCAAAGATCAAACAAGCTTGTCGTGGAGTGTTGCGTGGAGTGTTGCGTTAATGTAATAAGCAAACATTTGTGTAGTGGTAGTTAAGCAGGTAGTACACCACCAACTAGGAGGGTACATCACTTACCTCTGTACACCTTGGCAGCTACTCGAATGTGTTGTAGCTTTGGCAATAGAAGACAGTCAACGTGAGTTAGCGAATCACCATCGAGGAAAGAAGTTTTAACGTTAGACAAGAATCTGTCGATTTTGCTCAGCTCTCTGACGAGAGCCGCTGAGGAGCTGGTCACTCCTTTGATGAAGAAACAAAACTTGGAGAAAAGATCTCTAACTACGGGCAATGCCCCAGGGTTCTTTGTTCTACAATAATATAGATAATGACAATAGACTGGTGGATTGCATTAATAACGATAAATTATAATTAATCTAAAGCTTAATTAATTTCACTGCATTCATTGGAGGAGACTCCTTACTACAACAAGTTGATCAGAGAGTTGTGGGAGGGAGTAGATTGGTGAAATGTTCAATGGCGGAACAAGGACAACCAGTTGATCAGAGAGTTGTGGGAGGCAGTAGATTGGTGAAATGCTCAATGGCGGAACAAGGACAACCAGTTGATCAGAGAGTTGTGGGAGGCAGTAGATTGGTGACATGTTCAATGGCGGAACAAGGACAACCAGTTGATCAGAGAGTTGTGGGAGGCAGTAGATTGGTGACATGTTCAATGGCGGAACAAGGACAACCAGTTGATCAGAGAGTTGTGGGAGGCAGTAGATTGGTGACATGTTCAATGGCGGAACAAGGACAACCAGTTGATCAGAGAGTTGTGGGAGGGAGTAGATTGGTGACATGTTCAATGGCGGAACAAGGACAACCAGTTGATCAGAGAGTTGTGGGAGGCAGTAGATTGGTGACATGTTCAATGGCGGAACAAGGACAACCAGTTGATCAGAGAGTTGTGGGAGGCAGTAGATTGGTGACATGTTCAATGGCGGAACAAGGACAACAAGTTGATCAGAGAGTTGTGGGAGGGAGTAGATTGGTGAAATGCTCAATGGCGGAACAAGGACAACCAGTTGATCAGAGAGTTGTGGGAGGCAGTAGATTGGTGACATGTTCAATGGCGGAACAAGGACAACCAGTTGATCAGAGAGTTGTGGGAGGCAGTAGATTGGTGACATGTTCAATGGCGGAACAAGGACAACCAGTTGATCAGAGAGTTGTGGGAGGCAGTAGATTGGTGACATGTTCAATGGCGGAACAAGGACAACCAGTTGATCAGAGAGTTGTGGGAGGCAGTAGATTGGTGACATGTTCAATGGCGGAACAAGGACAACCAGTTGATCAGAGAGTTGTGGGAGGCAGTAGATTGGTGACATGTTCAATGGCGGAACAAGGACAACCAGTTGATCAGAGAGTTGTGGGAGGCAGTAGATTGGTGACATGTTCAATGGCGGAACAAGGACAACCGGTTGATCAGAGAGTTGTGGGAGGCAGTAGATTGGTGACATGTTCAATGGCGGAACAAGGACAACAAGTTGATCAGAGAGTTGTGGGAGGCAGTAGATTGGTGACATGTTCAATGGCGGAACAAGGACAACAAGTTGATCAGAGAGTTGTGGGAGGCAGTAGATTGGTGACATGTTCAATGGCGGAACAAGGACAACCAGTTGATCAGAGAGTTGTGGGAGGGAGTAGATTGGTGAAATGTTCAATGGCGGAACAAGGACAACAAGTTGTTACGCGCTACCAAAGTTGGCCGATTTACAGCTTCTGCTGTTTATTTTAAAGAAAACCATAGCTATTGCCAAACAAAATGGTTTCAATTAAACTGGTTTTTGAAATTTCATTTGAAGCAAAAAATTTACAAAGCGCTATGACTCAGTTATATCAATCCATCATATAAAATGTTCAAGCCAGACATAATCAAAAGCCAGAAGAGACTCTGCCTGGAGAGCAAACCATCATAAATGATAAATCATATAAAAGACACAAAAGGAATTAAATGTTACTATTGGCTTCTAATTGACCAATGGGAGATTGAGATGAAGATTTTCATAGGGTTTATGATTTAAAAAAAACTTCACACTCACTCGATTCGATGCTCCGACCAGATGGAGTCAAAGAAGTTAAGAAACTCGTCCATGTCGGTGATGTTGATACTTTCTCCATATTTTAAAAAAGGCACTTTGTTAGAAAACATCTTGAACTCATCTGGAGGACTTCGGAGGTCTACAGTTTTGACTCTGTAGCTAACATAGGTCAGTTCTGCCTACAAGAGAGTACAAACTTGTGTAATGCTATATCAGGTAGCAGAACAATGAGTCAATAGAACATTGTATACTGAAGGAAAGAATAAACACTATTCGAACAAAGAGTTGATAGAAGCACACCACAGTGACTTCATTCTTGTACAAAGTGAACACAAAATATTACATCGATAAAGCCAAAGGTGAGCCTTAGCTTCAAGGCAGACAAACAAACATGTATTCAACCAAGATACAGAATAAACAAAGGTGACATAATAAGGAGTCCCATCATCAGACAACACAAAACTTCTGCTAGAACTGAAGTGTCCGTGCACACAAGATGAGAGATAACATACCTTCACTAACAACATCAGGATAGCGCTCTGACAGAAAGGACAAGCCCCATAGGATGCACCATTCTGTCCCGCCTTCACATACAACAAGACTGTCGTGTCATCCACGTCTCTAGTCTGAGTCATAAACTCTAAGCTCACTCCTCCTGGCAGCTTTGAAGCCATATTTGCTTTTATTTGCCTGCAACACAACGCACCTTAAATTATCCTGGCTCTAATATGAAACAGGTTTGTTATTGTGTGTAGACCGTACGCGTGGATGTGTGAGTTACAGAACCTTATTATTACTAGTATATACTACTAGTTGGGCACACACAACAGTGCTCATTGGTAATATATATATACTAGCAGCGGTGTACATTACACAAGTATTGGATGTACCGCCATAGTACACAAGCTACTGTATAGCAGTATGATATAAACTAGTAACCTAATTACTGAGAGAAACATGAGGCGCATTAGCTTCCTAAAATCTTCACTCCAAAAGCAAGTGCCTGAATCTTTAGCACTTTCCAGTGTTTGTATCCAATGAAGAACACCAGCGAGAGCTTAAAAATTTGGGTACATATTTGTGGAATGAACATTTTAGGAAAGCAATGCGTCCCTTCACAGTGAGCTAGTGCGCAGTGAATATTGGTCACAACTATCTATAGAAATGAAATAAGGATTTATGTCCTACAAAAGCCACACCAGAATGTATAATTATAGCCTTCGATGCATGTACCTACTGCAACTGTTGTGGAGGGGTACCTAGAGCCCCTGTAGTGGAGGGGCTCTACATGTACCTAGAGCCCCTGTAGTGGAGGGGCTCTACATGTACCTAGAGCCCCTGTAGTGGGGGGGTACCTAGAGCCCCTGTAGTGGGGGGGTACCTAGAGCCCCTGTAGTGGGGGGGTACCTAGAGCCCCTGTAGTGGAGGGGTACCTAGAGCCCCTGTAGTGGAGGGGCTCTACATATACCTACTGCAGCTGTTGAGAGAGACAAAGGAAACAGTTTATGAGGTTTGTGTATTCAATGGAGACTACACAGCCACGGAAGGTGGAAGTATTCTAACAACAACTGAGGGAAATATGACCACTAAATGCACTGACAAAGACAAAAGCTCTGATTACTGGGTGTTCAGGTGAGACCAGAACAATATCCATGTTGTTTTAACCACTAAACTACTGTGTGCAGCACAATGAGGTGTGGACGTTTGAATTAAAAGAGAAACAATAGGCTGTGCAATGAGGATTGGGTAAAGCGTAGTAAAAGATTTCACTCAGTGAATTTAAATGAGCACAGAAAAAGAGTGATACATTTTTAGAAAAGAAAGAGGAACACAGTCTAGGGTGAGCTTGCTTCAAGGACTATAAACCAGTGCAAATAGAAAACCGGTAGACTGATAAAACTGCCAAAACTAAAAAGAATAACCTTAGTGAAAGCAAATAACGTGGGCTGATTAAATGGAGCGAAAGTGCAGCAACTAGCCAATTGTCCCCAATCTATGGGTTATCAGCGCTGAAGCACTTTGATAGTTTGCCAATTAGCTGTTTATCTCCCAGTTACCGGTTACACCCTAACCAACCTGATAGGGCCAACGCTGACAGGATAGAAAGGCACACATATTGGCAGCAGGTACAGGCAGCCATACATATTGGCAGCAGGTACACGCAGCCATATTGTACAGATAATCAATAATTTCTTAAAATAGAGCGGCAACTTTCTTTTGATCTAGCAGCTGTGGGTAACAAATGAACGATGGATGCCTCAAGGTCGTGACCTTAGAATGTCAGCTATATAACGCAATCTTACAGTAAACCTGAGCAACAAACATTCACTGTTCAGGTGTCAATCACAGACAATAAAAGATAACCTAGAGACTAACTCGAGTGCCCTTCACAGGGATATAATATTTTGTCTGGTATACTGACTGGTGGACCTAATCACAGGTGATACAGTCTACAGTGTTTGGTATACGAGCTGTCACACCAGTGCTGACCAACTTACCTCTACTGCTTATCCAGTAAGTGGTCAGCTATATCCAAACAGTTAGTGACTCTTCAATGCTAGAGCTATGCGCTTCCGTCAATGCTGTAGAATGAGTGTAAGCCACTGGCGACTACTAGAAGGAGGCTATTATCTACAATGTACAATGTACAATTAACTACCTGCGTCACACCAGTTACAGTCAACTCCTTAAGCATTACCGCTAAGGCACATAAAGCATTGATACGCATTTGGATATTGATAGAATGTTACTACCGTAAATCAATAAACAAATGAATCTTATCACACCTATTAATAATTAATACTTCGTTTCATTCATTCACCACTAACTAATTCAAGGCCAACAATGAAATAAAACTATGGGGAGATAAATCCTGACTACTTACCAACTGGTATCGAATTGATCATTTCCCACATCTATTCCTCATCTTTGTCGACGGCTGCAGCTCAACGCAGACATTAAATTGATTCGCCATGAAACCACCAAAAATATAGCGACTAGCAAGACGTAATGCGACCTGATAGCAACACCCCTTGGATGGTTCTTTCTTCCAGACAAACAGTTGAAATTTGAAAAGAATACAAACAAAACCGTGACAGTCGCCACCAAATGCAGTATTTATGGGACACAGTTTGCCTCTTGACCTCTAAAGCAAACCCCAAATATCACAACTGGCAGACTGTGAGACGAAATACGTGAAACCCTCACCAAGTCACCCTCTACCGACTAATACTACACACTACTTAGGACTAATAATACACACTACTTAGGACTAATAATACACACTACTTAGGAATAATACTACACATTACTCAGGACTAATAATACACACTACTCAGGACTAATAATACAAACTACTCAGGACTAATAATACAAACTACTCAGGACTAATAATACACATTACTCAGGACTAATAATACACACTACTCAGGACTAATAATACACATTACTTAGGACTAATAATACACACTACTCAGGACTAATAATACACACTACTTAGGACTAATAATACACACTACTTAGGACTAATACTACACACTACTTAGGACTAATAATACACACTACTCAGGACTAATAATACACACTACTTAGGACTAATAATACATACTACTCAGGACTAATAATACACACTACTTAGGACTAATAATACAAACTACTCAGGACTAATAATACACACTACTCAGGACTAATAATACATACTACTCAGGACTAATACTACACACTACTCAGGACTAATACTACACACTACTTAGGACTAATAATACACACTACTCAGGACTAATAATACACACTACTTAGGACTAATAATACACACTACTTAGGACTAATAATACATACTACTCAGGACTAATACTACACACTACTCAGGACTAATACTACACACTACTTAGGACTAATAATACACACTACTCAGGACTAATAATACACACTACTCAGGACTAATAATACACACTACTCAGGACTAATAATACAAACTACTCAGGACTAATAATACATACTACTCAGGACTAATAATACACACTACTCAGGACTAATAATACACACTACTCAGGACTAATAATACACATTACTTAGGACTAATAATACAAACTACTTAGGACTAATAATACAAACTACTTAGGACTAATAATACACACTACTTAGGACTAATAATACACACTACTTAGGACTAATAATACAAACTACTCAGGACTAATAATACACACTACTCAAGAGTAAATTGGCAACCTACCAAAAAATGAATGTAAAACTAATGCTTCATGCACGTTTACGGATTAGCTATTGATTCGCCATAACTGATCGGAAATGACGGCAAGGTGTTTCCCTTATTCTTTTTTTCACTCGCCATTCTTTTTCAATTCTGGTTGATGTTGCTGTATGTGATGTCATTGTTAGCCACGTTATGCTTTACAACCAGAAAGTAGAGGCACTAAGGAGCGGCCCTTTTTGTATTAATACTCGCGCTAGAGAAATCGTTTTATTAGGAACATTGAAACTGTAAGAGGTGATGTGATTGGTCAAATCACAAATTATCTATCAACTTTTTTATCACGATCAAAACCTGCCGATAGACTCAAATAACATGGCATCAATTGTTTTGCAAGTTTCACAGGAAGTAGAAAGTCCTCAATAAGTAGGGAGTATTGATAGAGGTACAGGTAGAGGTACAGGTAGAGGTACAGGTAGAGGTACAGGTAGAGGTACAGGTAGAGGTACAGGTAGAGGTACAGGTAGAGGTACAGGTAGATGTACAGGAGACTTTAGATGGCTGGTAAATGTATAATTGCATTTTACAGCCTTTCGTCATTGTGTGTAGTCAAAGCATTGGTGAGCAAATCAAATATAACAATACATAACGGTGTGGCTCGATTGTCTGCGCTACAATCTTGCATTTCTCTTCTTTATGGTAGGTAACTGCTGCACTTTTCGTTTTGGTTCACATTTTACTGCAAATCAACTCCATGTTTTTACTTATCAGCTTATTTCACAAGCAAAATAACAATAGCACCATTGGAGGTATCTCTGTTGGTCAGTGCACAGAACAAAAGAAACCTTGCTATCAGTGCTAGCTAGCATTGGTTACTATAAAAAGAAGAAAGTAACAACAAATCTCCTAGCCTACTACATGTGGATATTGTGTGATACTTCGAGCATACGGTGAGATGAACAGCAGCGCAGATTAATAAATTATATAAAGCACATTTTAGATACAGAAATAAGCAGTCATGTTCTGGAGCGGCCATTTTGCAGCACGAATTCGTGTAGTGGAATCGGAAAAAGAGCATCAAAAAATCTATTTTAATCGTTTCATTATATTTTCATCACAAAGTACGAACAAAAATTTCATTATTAATTGTTTTGTATTGAATAAATATTAGACAAATTTATTAAATGCACGAACAAATATGATTTGTTGTTAAGGAAGCAGCAATAAAAAAATGGATGACAAACAAAGAGAAGAAAACTCCAAAAGCTTTCAAACCTTATAATGCAATGTTGTGCTAGGCTAACGGCTGTTTTCGGGCTACACACTTCAACCAAATCTAACGTGTTGCTGCATTTTTTGTTGCAGTTGTAGTACCTCCCAATGCTCTATACTTATGGAGTTACAATGTAACATTGCCCACATTATATTACTACAGTGGATATATGACTTCACAACTCCTAGCCTGGGTTTGAACGTAGTGGTAAGGGGTGTAACAGCACCAACCTTTATGTGAGGTTAGAAACCAAGGCTGTCACAGATACCAGAACTCTAGTGATCACTCTGGCAGCTCTATAGAGGCTCTAGAACAAAACAATGAACTTTAGCGGGCAGCACTTACATAATTATAATATAACAGGTAAATCACCTAATCAGGTGTACTAATCGTTTAGGAGAGAATTGTCATCATTTGATGAGCAATGAATTTAATCATACATCTATTTATGCTTGTCAGTTCTTGTTGGAGTGATTTGCAATACTTCAGAAAAAAATGCGCAACCTGTGCAAAAACATTATTACTGGGAATCCAAAAAAATAATTATTGCGGACTTATATAAAACAATGAACAAATTCTGGAAATCCCCGTAATTAATTGGGGTTTCCTCACTGTTTGAAAACTTTCCTAGGCTGCGTGTTTTTCTTTATTATTGCCATAAACAGTCTTCAGGCTACTGAGTTGGATGTAGGAAAAGCCTTCAGCATAACTCTGCTCAAACGCAAAACTCTTTCACTTCTTAGTTGTGAAGCGATAAAGTGAAATAATAATAGTGAAGTAACTCACTTTTTTGGCATGCTGCAGTTTACTTAGAAAAACTTGACATGCAACTCAAGGAAACGTTAAAGACAGCACAGCTGACTGGTTGAATGTCATTTGAATGCTAATGAATGAATGTATAAAAGAACAAGTGGTAAATTGATTGCCTCTTTGGTATCTCAGAGAAAATCACTCAATCAATGGCCAAGATTGTTTTTTTATAGCTATGCATTAAATTTAAAAAACTACTGCAGCAGCTAATCCTTGCTCAATTACATTATGTAACAAGCGCATTACCAATCATGCATCAGTTTTGATAATGTGATGCAATAATTAAAAACAGACCAACTTTACACAATAAAAATATTTTTGGTATCGGCTTACAATTTATTTTTTCCTTTTTTCAATGCTGTAATTATCAAACTCATCCGTCGTGTAGCAGAGAATAAGGCGCTGTTTTACCACAATTTGAACAATTTACCTAATTTTTTTCAGACCAACAATGCACGGAAACAAACGAAAAGTATAAAATAACTACTTATTGATATGGTTTGCCACACAATATTGTAAACAAATACAATAATGATAAGCCAAATCCACCAATTCCAAATATAAATCATATGGCAGTATCCTGTTGATGTATCTAATACTATGTGAACCGATACATTTGATAGACCGCCCAAAGCAAAAAATAACTCCATAAAGAAAGTAGTATATGTACTGTGCAGGAGACAACCAGTACGTGTATAATGGGCACCTCATTCAGTTATTTCCTGCATCACATTTGGAATTGTATTTATTAGATATTGTTTTAAATCTACATATATGTATGAAAAAATGTGAAAGATGCCGGTCTGTTCGTCTGTATATACATCCGTGGGTTTTCCTCTATGATACATGACTGAACCACTATCCTAAAAGAAATGAAAACTGCCATTTTTGGTCAAACCAAAGATATCTGTAGATATGATATTTTTCAGAATGTAGGTTGAGACAAATTACAAAAAGTCACACTTTGCTTATGCCAGATGGTTAAGGTGTCTAATAAGCGATTCCGTGTTGGTTTGTAACTCACTCTATCTTCCTTTTGTATGCATATAGTAGTGATTGCACAGTGCTAGCAAACTCTTTTCCGTGCCATCTTTTAAGTTGAACAGGAACATACAAGGAGAGGGAATGATAAAGTGTAGCAGAACAGGGGTGGAGAAAGACAGGGGTGGAGAAGAGCAGCAATGGAGAGGAGCAGAAATTGAGAAATCGAAATGGTAGATAAAGGGTGAGAGGTAGAGTGGGCTAGACAAGGCGGGGTAAAATAAGAGCGGGACGGGAATAGAGCAGGCCGATGTATTTGAATTGGATGGGTACTAGTGCCTAGTATTGTATGAAAAAGGGGTATGGCCTACAATATTGTAAATAACAATTTCATGCATTTTGTACATATGTTTGGCAGGCCCCAAGTTTTATTACTAGTTTTTAAACATTGCGTGGCAACAACATTGGAGCAGACCCTATTTTGCGCTGCAATAAAAGCAGCTGCATAACACATTTTAAGACGGTGTAGTAATAAAACTTGTGTCGTACAGAATAAATAAAGTAAAGTCTACAGGAGCACAGTTATATCTTTCTCTAAACTCCAAACTCTGTAGAGCTATAAATAGAGCACTAAAAGGACGCAACTAGCTAGCTGACCTAAACACTGACTAGTGAAGTCGGCAGCCAGACTAAGAGAGTATCTATGTGGGTTGACCAAGAGAGTCAGTTATGTGGTCCGACTAACAGAGTTGACAACTGAATTTGTCTGATTACCTCACTATTTTGGGCATACGAGAAAACCAGGTCAGACCGCTAAGGACTAACATTGGGCTAACATGTCTTGTGCAGTGAACTTTCTGTCACACATGAGCAAAAGGCTCACAGCAAAACCACTGCACATTACTAATGTCCATAAAGCAATAAAAGTAATGACGATAATGCACAAATAATAATCATAATAATGATAATCACAATAGTCATTACTACTATTCAAGGTAACAATTAATTAACACTATTATATATTTAACTAATATAAATAAAAGAAATAACCACATCTTCCTCGAAGTAACATAGGAAGAAACGAATAATAGTATCATTATGGTAATTGTAGCGTGCTGATGTGATAAAAATAGCGACCTTGTCTCAAGTGAAACGTACATGACATTGACGCTACACACTGTATTATATTGCTGAAACATGAGGTGATCTAGTAGCGTGTACTTTGGAATTTACTAAAGATAGTCTGGGCAGTAAGCTAGTGGAGTTGGTGCTGTTGAGTTTTGCTTAGTTATGTGAAGTGGTGGAAGAGTTTCTGACAATCAAATAAACTGATATTAACCACAAATAACTTACTGCAAATTATCTACAAGCTATTTTGGCATACACTATGGCTAGTATGAAGTACTCAGACATCATAGGATTACAATACAAGTGAGGAGTTCTCTATATGGGCGGAGAAACTTGAATTGGTGACACAGCTTCAGTCTATCAAGGACAAATTGAAGTTTCTACCGCTTTTTCTGTCAGGACTGGTTTTTGCTGTCTATCAACAGCTTACAGCTGCTGTGAAAACTGATTATGATAAACTAAAAAAGAACGTACAACTGCGTTCAGCACTAATGCCTTCTCGTCGTATGACCAGCTGCGGAATAGAGTGCTATTGGAGAGTGAATCAGTAGATGTTTATCTTGCTGATCTAAGAAGGCTAGTTAACCTGATGGGACAAACTGATGCTGAGATGTGCATTTGTGGTAGGACTGCCATCAGATGTTGCATTGCAGCTGAAGTCAACCGTTAATGTGGATAGTATGGAATTAGCGGAACTAGTTAGCAAAGCAAGAGCAATGATGGCGTCTAAGAGTGATGGTGGCAGCTTTGGGTGTGCAGGGATTAGACAAGATAGTAGGACTGGATTTAGACAGAAAAAGAGAATAGATAACAGGGTGGATAGTAGAGGGAATAGACAGGATGCTAGGGCTGGGCAGTGTTACAACTGTTCAGGCGTGGGACATATTGCTAGAGATTGCCCTTCTGGGAGAAATGGCACGAACCGAATTCGCAAATGTTACATCTGTGAGTCAATAGAGTATTTGGCCAATAGATCTCAATGCACGGGAAACGTGACCGGAGCAGCGTCTGCGTCGGATGCTCGCTCTCAAAGCCACAGTAAAATCAGCGCTACCAATCATCGTGGCTGATATTAATGGACTCGGTTGCAAATCGCTAGTCAACACAGGATGCCAACAAATCGTTGTGAATTTGGGCGTTCTCAAAACGGTTGGTGCAAGGTACACACAGCAGAGGACAATTGTTACCATGTTAGATGGAAAAACTACAGAGTGCCTAGGGGAGGTTGATTTGTGTATAGTAGTGGAAGGTAAGACGGTGAATGTACGGTGTTTAGTATCAGAGATGTTGGTGTGTGGATGTTCTCTCATCATGGGAATGGATGTTATTAGAGGTTTGGGAGGATTGCATGTGAGTTCGAAAGGAGTGCCAAGATTTAAGGACGAGAATGGTACAAAGGAGCGAACAGTGGTGGCAGTGGGTGAAAGCTCCAGATTGCAAGTTGATGACACAGACTTCACGGCGCTGTTTGATGGAGAAAAATGGAGAGTTGGGTGGAAATGGAAAGATAGTCAGCCCACACTACAAAATCAGTGTGCTCAGTATAGGATAAATGAGGAGTGTCAGGAAGAGTATGAGTCAGAGATGGGACAGTATATACAAGATGGGTGGTTGGAAGAGCACAATGAGTCAATCCACGGCACGGTTCAAGAGGTGATACCACTCATGGCAGCATTCCAACCAAATAAGCAGAGGAAAGTCAGGGCGGTGAAGGATTATGGTAAAGAGCTTAATTAGTATATAAGCTGCAACCCAGGAGCAGATATGGCAGTATGTCAAAACAAATTGAGGGAGTGAAGAAAGTTAGGAACTAACTGCTGTATGCTGGACTAAAGAAAGCAAATCTACAACTTCATGTGGCCCAAGAACTCCAGAAGTTTCAAGCCATAAGGTATGGGAACAAGCTCTTTGTGATGACTAGAGTGGGGTTTGGACTTAATGTTGCCCCGAAGATAATGAGCAAGGTGTTAAGCTATGTGTTAGGATTAGACAGGAAAGTAAATGCAGGTACAGACCATTACATAGATGATATCATCGCTGACTTGGACAAAGTATCAGTCTCTCAGGTGAGAGAACATTTAGCGAAGTATGGGTTGGTAACAAAGGAGCCAGAGAGTATCAGTGATGCCCGAGTGTTGGGGCTTAGATTAAAGAAAAATAGTTCAGGAAAGTTAGAATGGAGCAGAGACAATCCACTGGAAGGTGATATTGACTCACTCACAAAGAGAAAGCTGTTCTCTTTGTGTGGCAAGCTAGTGGGTCACTATCCAGCTGGTGGATGGTTGAGGGTGGCGTGTAGCTACATAAAGAGGCAGGTAAACAAATGCAGTTGGGACGACCCAATACCAGAGGCAGTCAATTGGATGGTGAGAGAAGTGTTAGACAGGGTTAAGTCCAAAGATCCAGTCAACGGCCAGTGGACAGTAGCAGATAATAGAGAGGAAACTGTGTGGTGCGATGCTGGCAAGTTAGCCATTGGGGTTACTGTGGAGATAAGTGGTGAGCAAGTGGAAGATGGAAGCTGGTTACATAAGGATGAGGGTAATCACATCAATGTGGCAGAGCTTGATGGAGTGATCAGAGGCATCAGTCTAGGAGTTGAGTGGAACATCAAAGCTTTGCGTTATGACTGATTCTGCAACAGTGTATATATAGTTGGGTGAAGTCGATCATTGCCAATAGCAACCGCCCCAAGGTGTGTGGTTTAGGTGAGATGCTTACTAGGAGGAGGCTTAGTATGATAGCCGAGTTGGTAAATTTGTATAGTTTTGAAGTAGAGATGAGGTTAGTGAAGCCAGAGGAGAACAAAGCTGATGTGTTAACTCGTGTTCCGAAGAGTTGGTAAGACATGAAAGTGTGCGTTGCAGTTGCCCAGCAGGGTAATCAAGGATCAATCCAGGACATTCGGGACTTACATGACACACATCATCTTGGTGTTGCTAAGACGCTGTATTTAGCAAGGCAGAAGTGGGGGTCAGCAGTTAATGAAGAAGATGTGGCAATAGTTGTGTCAGAGTGTCACATTTGTAAGCGGATCGACCCAGCACCTATCAGGTGGGAGAAGAGAGAGCTAGGAGTACAGGTCAACTGGACAAGATTAGCTACTGACACCACTCACTATAATGGGACACCTTACTTAACAATCATAGATCGTGGACCGAATCAATTTTCCTTGGAGAAAATGTTAAGAAATGAGACAGCAGAGAGTGTTTTATGAAAGAGGAGCGCCAAAGAAGATTCTGTCAGACAACGGTCCGTGCTACCAGAGTCAAAGAATAAAGGATATGTTGAGAAAACGGGGAGCAGAACATGTGTTCAGCTGTGCATATCGAGCGTCAGGCAATGGAATCATAGAGAGGCACCATAGGACAATAAAGAGAATGATGGCCTGAACAGGCAAGGGTGTTTAGGAGATGTTGTATTGGTACGACTTCTCTCCAAAAGTTGAAGGCGTAATTCCAGCGGAAGAGATCTATAGGACTGGCAAGTACAATCCACCAGATGTGTCCGGAAACTCGTTCAAGCCACGTGATAGTAGTTTGAATCCGTTCAAACCGAACGACATGGTGTATGTCAAGCCACAGAACTCGAGGTGTACGACGCCATGGAAGGTAGGAAGGGTAACAGCATTAGTGTCAATCACGGCTGTGCAGGTCGACTCAATGACTAAGCACATTAGTGATGTGAGGTTGTGCCAACCAGACTCCCTGCCGAGCAATGAATCGTTGGGGTGCAAACAACATAATCAGCAGGCTGATGACGACGATAGCGATGCAAATGACGAGTATGGTGACGGACGGATTTGCAATGACAATGCACGGAGAGCAGTCAGAGAGAGGAAGCTCCTCTCGTGGTTAGCTGACTTTTATGTTCCTTGACAAATTGGTGATTGGAAATCAAGGGGAGATGTAGTGTGCTGATGTGATACAAATAGCAACCTTGTCTCAAGTTCAACGTTCATGACGTTGACAATGATGCTACACACTGTATTATATTGCTGAAACCTGATTGGCCAGAAAGATGAGGTGATCTGGTAGCGTGTACTTTTGAATTTACTAAAGATAGTCTGGGCAGTGAGCTAGTAGAGTTTGTGCTGTCGAGTTTTGCTTAGTTATGTGAAGTGGTGGTAGGGTTTCTGACAATCAAATAAACTGATATTAATCACAAACAATTTACTGCAAATTATCTTCAGTAATTAACTATTATTAATTGGACATATTATTGATAATAAACCTTATTTAGAAATATTATTATCAAGTGTGTATCATTATAATAATCCTTATGATAGTAGTAATATTGAATATGCCATAGAAGATAGAATAATAATCAAAATATTAAAAAAATGATTTATTAATAATAGTTTAATATAATAATCAACAACACATATAATAAATCGATTACATATATCAAATTAATTAAATATCATACCATTATTATGATTATTATTATTAATAAATAATTGTTATTAATAAATATTATTAAATTGATATTTTTTTAACTATTATTCATAACAATCAATTATTACACACATGATCATGATGATGATGTAGTACTTACATATATAATATTAATAATAATAATAATGATAAATTTAAATAACATAATAATATTGTTTTCACTATTATTATTATTCTTTGATAATAATAATGATAAAATTTTGCAAAAAAATGTTATAATAATAATAAAGTTTACTTTCTTCATCATCATCATCGATCCTGAAGATTGTCATTTTTTCTACTACTACTAACTACTATCTACTAGCACTACTACTACTACTACCAGCACTGCTACAACTACTACTAGTAACACTGCTACTACTAGCACTACCACTAGTACTACTAGCAAACTAACTACTACTAACACTACCACTAATTACTAACGCTACTATTAGCACTACTACTACTACTAGGGAATTAATTAGTAATAATAATAATATAATAATAATTAATAATGATGATAATAATCCAACGGACGGAAATAATAATAGTATTACTAGGGCCAAAATAATTTGTGATTGAAATAAAACAACAGCAGGTAATTTTAGCCTGGTACGAATTATCATACTATCACTTTGAATGCATAAAAAAAGAGTGGAAACCGAGAAAAGATAACAATAATAATGACAAGATAATAAAAAAAAATAGAACTGCAACAACCAGAGAACTTGAAAATTTCAACATTCGTACGACCTTGACATCAACTGTAATCGTCAGAACTTGTGCAGAGGGAGTGCATTGGGTTTTCACATAGACCTATAAGGGGGTTATAGGTCTATGGGTTTTCAACCGTTACTCTTTAAGATTGATGGTTAATTTAGCAAACCCATTATCGGTAAAACCATGGATGAAAAACATTTTATCCATGGGTAAAACACAATAGAAGATGACTCCCACTAAGTGCCAACAAACAACGTCATAAACAATTGTACCAAAAGCAATGTGTTTATTTTATGTACATGTACTTATGATAAAAACTTGTATCAATCGTAACAATATAATTGATATAAAAAAGGATCAACAAAAATCTTATAAGGGTAAATGGCAAAAAGCAAGTAATGCATGCATCGGTTTGACTAGTGGGTTGGAATGTATATTGACTGTGTACAATAAGACTAGTACATAGAGCTTTGCCGTCGCTGTTTCTCTAGTTTTGTTGTGGGAAGTGCTGCGCTTTTGTCTATTATCTCATTTACCAGTCTTACAATTTCAGAAGCGACGGGTTCTGCTGCTTCAAAGTCGTGCTGTCTAATGCTTACAGCTGATGGGTCACCTGCGTTGAAATGGAGACTAAAAACTGTTTTACCTACAAAAACAAAGTTAAATCCGCACTATGAATGAAATTAATGCAAGACTCATAAACATAGCTACCCTGGTGTTATTCAAAGAAAGCAAGAGTAAACAAATACTACAGATACTGACCGCTAGAGCGTGACTTGGTAACTGCGCATGCTAGTATTGCGCTGCTGTCTATCATTGATGTCTTCTTCATCAGTAAGCTTTTAATAGCACTCTTTGTATTTACTGGGTGTATCTCAATACCAGTTGCAGATAAGCCTAAACAAAACAATGCAATAGGCTTTAATATAAACAAGACTAAAAACGAAAACAAACAAGTTATCCAAAATCAAAAGGTATTTAAGTGAAGTTGTCTCCTCTTAAAGAGAAAATAACTCAGCACATACTCAGCTGCACTTGAGGGTTGGAGAATACTTTGGTTACAAGATTGACGGAGTATTGTTTGGCATTAGCAGAGGTATTGTCTGGTAACAATTGTGGGTTTTTTTCGTCTGCTGAAGTGACTGAGTCTATATCAGGGAACATCGTGCTGTCAGATGAGTTGTTACTGTCTATCATAGAGATAGCCCGAGGTCCTGAAATTGTGATCAGATGAGTAAACATGGTGGGTGGCACTGTTAGTGCTGCTACTAGTTACTAACACTACTACTAGTTACTAACACTACTACTAGTTACTAACACTACTACTAGTTACTAACACTACTACTAGTTACTAACACTACTACTAGCTACTAACACTACTACTAGTTACTAACACTACCACTAGTTACTAACACTACTACTAGTTACTAACACTACCACTAGCTACTAACACTACTACTAGTTACTAACACTACTACTAGTTACTAACACTACTACTAGTTACTAACACTACTACTAGTTACTAACACTACTACTAGTTACTAACACTACCACTAGTTACTAACACTACAACTAGTTACTAACACTACCACTAGCTACTAACACTACTACTAGTTACTAACACTACTACTAGTTACTAACACTACCACTAGTTACTAACACTACTACTAGTTACTAACACTACCACTAGTTACTAACACTACTACTAGTTACTAACACTACCACTAGCTACTAACACTACCACTAGTTACTAACACTACTACTAGCTACTAACACTACTACTAGCTACTAACACTACCACTAGTTACTAACACTACTACTAGCTACTAACACTACTACTAGTTACTAACACTACTACTAGTTACTAACACTACTACTAGTTACTAACACTACTACTAGCTACTAACACTACCACTAGTTACTAACACTACCACTAGCTACTAACACTACTACTAGTTACTAACACTACTACTAGTTACTAACACTACTACTAGTTACTAACACTACCACTAGTTACTAACACTACTACTAGTTACTAACACTACCACTAGTTACTAACACTACTACTAGTTACTAACACTACCACTAGTTACTAACACTACCACTAGTTACTAACACTACTACTAGTTACTAACACTACCACTAGCTACTAACACTACCACTAGTTACTAACACTACTACTAGCTACTAACACTACTACTAGTTACTAACACTACTACTAGTTACTAACACTACTACTAGTTACTAACACTACTACTAGCTACTAACACTACCACTAGTTACTAACACTACTACTAGTTACTAACACTACTACTAGCTACTAACACTCCCACTAGTTACTAACACTACCACTAGCTACTAACACTAATAGTTACTAACGCTACTACTAGTTACTAACACTACTACTAGCTACTAACACTACTACTAGTTACTAACACTACCACTAGCTACTAACACTCCCACTAGTTACTAACACTACCACTAGCTACTAACACTAATAGTTACTAACGCTACTACTAGTTACTAACACTACTACTAGCTACTAACACTACTACTAGTTACTAACACTACCACTAGTTACTAACACTACTACTAGTTACTAACACTACTACTAGTTACTAACACTACTACTAGTTACTAACACAACTACTAGTTACTAACACTACTACTAGCTACTAACACTACCACTAGTTACTAACACTACTACTAGTTACTAACACTACTACTAGTTACTAACACTACCACTAGTTACTAACACTACCACTAGTTACTAACACTACCACTAGTTACTAACACTACTACTAGTTACTAACACTACCACTAGTTACTAACACTACTACTAGTTACTAACACTACTACTAGTTACTAACACTACTACTAGTTACTAACACAACTACTAGTTACTAACACTACTACTAGTTACTAACACTACCACTAGTTACTAACACTACTACTAGTTACTAACACAACTACTAGTTACTAACACTCCCACTAGTAACTAACACTACTACTAGTGACTAACACTACCACTAGTTACTAACACTACTACTAGTTACTAACACTACGACTAGTTACTAACACTACTACTAGTTACTAACACAACTACTAGTTACTAACACTACTACTAGTTACTAACACTACCACTAGTTACTAACACTACCACTAGTTACTAACACTACCACTAGTTACTAACACTACTACTAGCTACTAACACAACTACTAGTTACTAACACAACTACTAGTTACTAACACTATCACTAGTTACTAACACTACTACTAGTTACTAACACAACTACTAGTTACTAACACTCCCACTAGTAACTAACACTACTACTAGTGACTAACACTACCACTAGTTACTAACACTACTACTAGTTACTAACACTGCTACTAGTTACTAACACTACCACTAGTTACTAACACTACTACTAGTTACTAACACTACTACTAGCTACTAACACTCCCACTAGTTACTAACACTACCACTAGCTACTAACACTAATAGTTACTAACGCTACTACTAGTTACTAACACTACTACTAGCTACTAACACTACTACTAGTTACTAACACTACCACTAGTTACTAACACTACTACTAGTTACTAACACTACTACTAGTTACTAACACTACTACTAGTTACTAACACAACTACTAGTTACTAACACTACTACTAGCTACTAACACTACCACTAGTTACTAACACTACTACTAGTTACTAACACTACTACTAGTTACTAACACTACCACTAGTTACTAACACTACCACTAGTTACTAACACTACCACTAGTTACTAACACTACTACTAGTTACTAACACTACCACTAGTTACTAACACTACTACTAGTTACTAACACTACTACTAGTTACTAACACTACTACTAGTTACTAACACAACTACTAGTTACTAACACTACTACTAGTTACTAACACTACCACTAGTTACTAACACTACTACTAGTTACTAACACAACTACTAGTTACTAACACTCCCACTAGTAACTAACACTACTACTAGTGACTAACACTACCACTAGTTACTAACACTACTACTAGTTACTAACACTACGACTAGTTACTAACACTACTACTAGTTACTAACACAACTACTAGTTACTAACACTACTACTAGTTACTAACACTACCACTAGTTACTAACACTACCACTAGTTACTAACACTACCACTAGTTACTAACACTACTACTAGCTACTAACACTACCACTAGCTACTAACACTACCACTAGTTACTAACACTACTACTAGTTACTAACACAACTACTAGTTACTAACACTCCCACTAGTAACTAACACAACTACTAGTTACTAACACTACTACTAGCTACTAACACTACCACTAGTTACTAACACTACTACTAGTTACTAACACTACTACTAGTTACTAACACTACCACTAGTTACTAACACTACCACTAGTTACTAACACTACCACTAGTTACTAACACTACCACTAGCTACTAACACTACCACTAGCTACTAACACTACTACTAGTTACTAACACTACTACTAGTTACTAACACAACTACTAGTTACTAACACTACTACTAGTTACTAACACTACCACTAGTTACTAACACTACTACTAGCTACTAACACTACCACTATTTACTAACACTACTACTAGTTACTAACACAACTACTAGTTACTAACACTACTACTAGTTACTAACACTACTACTAGTTACTAACACTACTACTAGTTACTAACACTACTACTAGTGACTAACACTACTACTAGTTACTAACACTACTACTAGCTACTAACACTACTACTAGCTACTAACACTACCACTAGTTACTAACACTACCACTAGCTACTAACACTACTACTAGTTACTAACACTACTACTAGTTACTAACACAACTACTAGTTACTAACACTACCACTAGTTACTAACACTACTACTAGTTACTAACACTACCACTAGCTACTAACACAACTACTAGTAACTAACACTACTACTAGTTACTAACACTACTACTAGTTACTAACACTACTACTAGTTACTAACACTACTACTAGTTACTAACACTAGCACTAGCTACTAACACAACTACTAGTAACTAACACTACTACTAGTTACTAACACTACTACTAGTTACTAACACTCCCACTAGTTACTAACACTACCACTAGTTACTAACACTACTACTAGTTACTAACACTACTACTAGCTACTAACACAACTACTAGTAACTAACACTACTACTAGTTACTAACACTACCACTAGCTACTAACACTACTACTAGTGACTAACTACTAGGCACCACATAGACCAACCAATAGTGGTGCGTGAACAAGTCATGTAGAACTCTCTAGAAGATGTATCTGCTATTAACACATCATCATCTAGTTTCTGACTGAATTCGTTGCCTAGTTGGAACTTCTCATTGGTCACAGAGAACAACTGCAATAGAAAGGGACCAATCACACGTGAGAATAATCTGTTGTGAACAGACAAGAGTGCTAGCGGTAAAGTAGAAAGCAGTAGCCAGTGACAATAAATAATACTCATCAGCGGCCAATGAAATGGTGTGGCACATACATTACGTCTCTCCTGCACCAATTGTATGAGCTGTGCTACTGTAACAGTTCCCACATCCACAAGAAGTTTGGTAGAGCCATGGTCAGGTATGTGTCTATAAATAGAACATCAACTATGGATATCTCCAGCAACTCTTTACAATCCATGGTAATGATACGTTCAATCGGTGAACCTGACAGCGGCACAAAGAAGTCATCCAGCCAACCACAAAAGGTTATGGACACTGTAAGCCAATCACAGTCGAGTCCTTACATTGTCACCAACTGAGTGTTTCTGTCGGGCATTGCAGCCGTCTGCTTCCTCATCCGCACAGGTTCACCAGACTTCGTGGGCCGTACTGCAGTTTTATGCGCAACTGGATTGGGGGGCTTTTGCATCACTAGGGCTAATCTTGCAAACCCAAACTTGGATATCAGTTGCTGAAATACAGCAAGTTTGACAAGGAGATTACATTATATGGTATCAGGTACACACTAAGTGGTATCAAGTACACACTAAGTGGTATCAGGTACAAACTATACAGTATCAGGTACATACTATACGGTATCAGGTACGTACTATACGGTATCAGGTACACACGATACGGTATCAGGTACACACTTGATGGTATCAGATACGCATTACATGGTATCAGGTACACATTACATGGTA
Source organism: Cryptosula pallasiana (assembly GCA_945261195.1). Taxonomy (NCBI): domain Eukaryota; kingdom Metazoa; phylum Bryozoa; class Gymnolaemata; order Cheilostomatida; family Cryptosulidae; genus Cryptosula; species Cryptosula pallasiana. Next base: position 24,725,592 of record OX183140.1, on the reverse strand, counting down.
TCAGGTACACACTACATGGTATCAGGTACACACTATATGGTATCAGGTATGTACTATATGGTATCAGGTACACACAATACGGTATCAGGTACACACTTGATGGTATCAGGTACGTACTATATGGTATCAGGTACACATGATACGGTATCAGGTACACACTTGATAGTATCAGGTACGCATTACATGGTATCAGGTACACATTACATGGTATCAGGTACACACGATACGGTATGAGGTACACACTTTATGGTATCAGGTACACACGATACGGTATGGGGTACACACTTTATGGTATCATGTACGTACTATATGGTATCAGGTACGTACTATATGGTATCAGGTACACACGATACGGTATCAGGTACACACTTGATGGTATCAGGTACGCACTATACGGTATCAGGTACACACTACACGGTATCAGGTACACATTACATGGTATCAGGTACACGCTACATGGTATCAGGTACACACTATATGGTATCAGGTACACACTATATGGTATCAGGTACACAGTATACGGTATCAGGTACGCACTATACGGTATCAGGTACACACTATATGGTATCAGGTACACACTACACGGTACCAGGTACACATTACATGGTATCAGGTACACACTACATGGTATCAGATCCACGCTACATGGTATCAGGTACACACCTTGTGATCAAGTGCTGGGAAGTCATCATCTACCTCTCCATCATCCTCAGTCATATGCAGAGAATACAACTTCATATCTTTGCTACACAAAAAACAAGACAATTGTTTAAGATTTCCACTAGGTGTCTCTCCTCACATTTGACTACATTACAATATGACAAGAGCAGACAAATCCCAACTCTGGCTGTATATTCAAATTTAAAATGAGTGTTTCAACCAAGCCCACTAATATTATTTGCTGTCAACTTAATTACACCAGTAATTATTATTGCATAACACGATCATTCAATGCACAATAATATCAGTTGATTGTTACGGTGGACAATTTTTCATGTAATAAAAAAAAAATGGCAGAGACATATTTCCATTATATGACGTATGATATATGTATCGGTTTATTTGAAACCTTTACCTAATCAAATATGCTAATACTCCATTTTTTGCAAATTTTCCCAGATCTGATTAACATACATATAAGAAATGCTGGCAAGCTATCTGAATGCAGTGCACAAGCAAATGCAAAGTATGTCAACTCAGATTGTGCAAAGTGCAATTTTACACTTCGCTCACTTGGGTGGTGCCTTACACAATGGTAGAAAGCCAAAACCTTCTTGCATTTTTTCAAAAAAAACACCCGTGTCAAGGCTTATTCAAGAGAGCCTACATGATTTTGTAGTTGCAGACAGGGACAGGTGGAGGGACCTTATGGGATTGTTAAGTGATAAAAAGGTACCAACTAAACTAAAGGCCCTTCTATACAAAACCACTATAAAACCCACACTCATGTATGGCAGTGAAACCTGGCCTGTCACACAAAGAATGGAAGATAGAGTGGATGCAACAGAGATGAGGATGCTGAGACATATCTATGGGATTAGATATGAGGACCATGTTGAAAATGCTGAGATAAGGAGACAGGCGGAAGTCAAGAGAATATCAGCAGACATGAAAAAGAGACGCCTGCAGTGGCATGGTCACGTCTGCTGAAGGAATGAGGATGAAGATATCCGTCATGTTACAAATCTACAGGTCATCGGTAGAAGGAGGAGAGGAAGACCTCGGCGACGATGGAAGGACACCATAAAGTCAGACATGAGTCGGTGGAGGCTACAGCAAGAGGATGTATACGACAGGGTCCTATGGCATTCCATGATTGAGCTCGGAGCTTGAAGAACGGCTACCCGGTAAAGACTACAGCCGGTTAGGTGAGAAAGAAAGGTGAGAAAAAACTAATCAAGTTGTTCTAGTCAACACTGTAATCGAAAACGTCAATAATAAATGAATATTATATAATAATAATATACAAACAATAGATAATAATAAATAAACAATAGATAGTGATTAATAAATAATTTGGTTTTGTTTCTGATCTCCTATACACAAGTAAGATTACAAGGTGTCGTATCAGACTACAATACAAAGTTCAATGACTAAACTACTGTCAGTGCGGACAATCCCAGACAGTGCAGACAACTCCCAGAAAGTGCAGACAACTTCCAGACAGTGCACACAACTCCCAGATAGTTCTGATAGCTCCCAGACGGTGCAGAAAACTCTCAGAGAGCGCAGAAAAAGTTCCCAGACAGTGCAGACAAAGAGTGCAGACAACTCCCAGACAGTACATATAGACAGTGCAAACAACTCCCAGACCGTACACTTGGTCAAGGTTGAGTAATCGTTCACAGTGATTCATTCTGCTACTATGGGCTTGGTTTCTGTACAACTTACTGTAGTTCTGGTTTCCTGCCCTGTATTGTGTACTTCCAACAAGCCAGTCCGATGGTTTGTTGTACGGTTGCTGTGGTAACAACCACGACAGGAAGTAGCTTAGAAGACCCGGGTTCTTGCATGGTCATGTATATGTCTATGGATTTCTTATCTACATGATTCTACAAATAGAGTCAACATCACCGGGTGCATAAGGACAAAAAGGATTCTATGGGCCTATACTTCTGATGTATTAAGGCTCAAACACACTGGAAGCGAAACATGAGCGGCGCGGCAGTTTGACCACCAACAAAGCCGCCTGATGCTGCGGCGTCAAAGCACACTGGTGAATGCCGCTAGCGATTGCAACCGGAGTTATCTACTCCCAAAGTGCAGATAACTTTTGTTATAAACTAAACACTGCATACATTTACTTTATAATCTGTGTGTGATAAATCATAAATGCAAGGTCTTTGGCAAGTTTCATTCATTAGCACCTCAATATTACACACTATTACCTCGTGTACATCTACCGATTAGCTCTCGATTTGCCTTACCGATTGAGGATTTCCTTGCATACGTTTCTTGCGTGACGTAATGAAGTAATCGGTAGCATTTTATTTGAGGCTATTGGTAGGTTTTGCTCGTGGTCAAAAAATCGGTAGATATTTTGTGATTGGACCAATCATATCACCGTTCGTGGTTTTGATGTTTCCAACAAAACTGTTTCTCAAGTGCAATTATTTTTAGATGAAGAATCGTTTTTTAGCGTCCCGTCTTTTTTGTTTTAAATCACTTTATGGCTAACTATGGAAAAAAATGTAGCGAGTTTCACCGGTATTGGGTGAGAGTGGCAATTGGAGAAAAAAAATAGGGGAAACTCCTTGACGTCATCTCCATCGGTAAGGGAAAATCGGTAGGTAATCGGTAGATGTACATGTAGCATATGAATTGAAGTACGAGTAGTAGTTTATTTATTTTTTATAATGAACAATAATAATCTTTATTATTATTGCGTTACGACAGCTACCACAACTTCTCTACTATTTAATAATGTGAAAATGAAAAAATTAGCTCGCTATCATAAAATTTACCAAGTTACTGACCAATCAGCGTGTTTGCCGCAGCAAAATATCAAACATGTTTAATATCTTGAGCGTCTATATATTTTTTGACACGCGGCACGCCGCGGCAGATTCGCTGGCGAATTTCGCGCTTGCCGCTTCCAGTGTGTTTGAGCCTTTACATGGTAATCAGCATAAAAGTCTATCAAAACTGTACCAACGATATTAATTTTCGTATTTTAGAAATTTTCCAATTGTAGATTATGATTATATTATAATTAATTGTTAATTAAACAATTATAATACAATCAATATATTATATTAAGGTTGAGATGGAATGCTAGAATACTAGAAACACAGTCACGCTGCAAAATAATTTTGAATACTTGAATAGTTGAAATATATTTGGAATAAACAAGTACAAACTATAAATAAGACACAACAATATTGCTCTGGCAGGTTGTACTAGTGACCTAGACAGTGACATAGACAATGACACAGACAGTGGCATAGACAGTGACATAGACAGTGACGTATACAGTGACATAGACATAAACAGTGACATAGACAGTGGCATAGACAGTGACATAGACTGTGACACAGACAGTGGCATAGACAGTGACATAGACAGTGACATAGACAGTGACATAGACAGTGGCATAGACAGTGACATAGGCAGTGATATAGACAGTGACATAGACAGTGGCATAGACAGTGACATAGGCAGTGATATAGACAGTGACATAAACAGTGGCATAGACAGTGACATAGACAGACACACCTCTCCATTGAACTGCTTGTACTCATCAAACAGATTCTTAGAACCAACTTCTTTGCTCATCTTGAGCAGCTGTGAGAGGGTAGACTTGGGACCCTTGCGGGATTTTATCTCTTTTCTTCCAAACATTTCCTCCAGGGTGGCTTCATCTGACAATGACAGTCGACCAATGAGCATTTACTATTTTAAGTAACAGCCAATCTGCTGCAGTTGAATAATTGAGTTGTTTTGAGATGAATACCGACTAATATTGAAGGGAGAAGAACTGACTGATCTAGAAATGATGGACTCCTCACCTGGCTCGGTAGACGGGTCGTGGTGTTTCCATTTAATAGATTTCACTTTAGACCGAGTATTTTTCTCTTGTTTAATCTTCTCTATCCTGTAGGCAGTGTTAGATCGCAGGCGTCCACCCCCTGCATGTAAGGATACAAAAGAACTGATGACTTTATGTCCAAGTTAAATAATGTCATTACAATGCAATTATAGGTCAAGAGCCAGTTACACCAATTTTTTAACTTAGGTGATAATTAAAGGACACTTGGGGAGGGGGGGGGGGGAGGAGCTGATGGAATGAGAACTTAAAATTCTCTTACCGTAGTCCATGTCCGAGAGAATATCTGGTGATACACTTATCTCGTGCTCGCTGCCAGAGTGTGAGTTGCTGCAGGTAAAGAAAACACTCAAGTCATCCAACAGGCACAAATTGTCACGTATTGAACATCATCACAATAAAACTTGTTTTGCAAACTGATATTAAAGGCTTCTAATTGGGCTATAAAAGACTTTTGTATCAATTAATTATCAGCCACTCAACAAACTAAGAGATCAATGTAATCCCTCAACAAACTAAGAGATCAATGTATTCACTCAACAAACTAAGAGATCAATGTATTCACTCAACAAACTAAGGGATCAATGTATTCCCTCAACAAACTAAGAGATCAATGTATTCCCTCAACAAACTAAGAGATCAATGTATTCACTCAACAAACTAAGAGATCAATGTATTCCCTCAACAAACTAAGAGATCAATGTATTCACTCAACAAACTAAGAGATCAATGTATTCACTCAACAAACTAAGAGATCAATGTATTCCCTCAACAAACTAAGAGATCAATGTATTCACTCAACAAACTAAGAGATCAATGTATTCCCTCAACAAACTAAGAGATCAATGTATTCACTCAACAAACTAAGGGATCAATGTATTCCCTCAACAAACTAAGAGATCAATGTATTCCCTCAACAAACTAAGAGATCAATGTATTCACTCAACAAACTAAGAGATCAATGTATTCCCTCAACAAACTAAGAGATCAATGTATTCACTCAACAAACTAAGAGATCAATGTATTCCCTCAACAAACTAAGAGATCAATGTATTCACTCAACAAACTAAGAGATCAATGTATTCCCTCAACAAACTAAGAGATCAATGTATTCACTCAACAAACTAAGAGATCAATGTATTCACTCAACAACCCAAGAGATCAATGTATTCACTCAACAACCTAAGAGATCAATGTATTCACTCAACAAACTAAGAGATCAATGTATGCACTCAAAAACCTAAGAGATCAATGTATTCACTCAACAACCCAAGAGATCAATGTATTCACTCAACAAACTAAGAGATCAATGTATTCTCTCGACAATCTAGGATATCAATGCAGGACTAACTTGCTGAGTTTAGAGCTAGATCGCTTCCTCTGGTCATCTTTGATAAGATCTGGTTCGACCAGAAGCTCACACAGGCCCGAGTCATCGCTGGTGATAAAACAGGTGCGAAGGTGTCGCAGCAAAAACTGTGTGTCGTCAACTGTGCTCATCGTGGAAGCTGCAATATGTAAAACATACAGTAAATAGCCACAAAGAATTGTGTTGCTCAAACGTACGTTAAATGTCATGACATTGCAGGGTTCGAGGTCCAACATAAATTAAAGCTACCTATAAAGCTACCTAGATTTAATTATTAAAAAACTATTTATTTGATTGCTTAGTTATGTAAAGTCAAAATAACTAAGAAAGGTAATGAATGTTGATATGGCAATAAATGCCAAACAACCTCTGTCAAAATGGCAGAAAAAATGTGTAGATTTAATATATAACTTCGTGACTATAATTGATAATTATTATAATAAATAATTAAACAGACAGTTTTAATGTCAATGCCAATATTCGATGCCAAAAAAATATGAAAATATATACGTGGAGTCTGCGCTAGAATTTATTTTAGGTAAAATATCCTGCAAGATAATTTTCATCAACTGTTTAATAGTTAGTATTAATATATTTATTTATCGAGGCTTGTGTAATCACTCAGTGAGAGTAAAACATCTCATGCCAACCTCCTTCCAACCAGTTCCTTGACACATTGTACAAAAACCATCAACAGTAGTTACAGAATAGACTTTTAGCTACAAAAACATGTAACTCCTTTGTTATAATAGCCACACAGGAGCCACCATTTACTGATTTTTGGTTACGGTTACCTAGCCTGTCTCAGACAAACTTTGTTTTCTCAGGAGTTGTCTACAACTCCCGCGAAAACAAAGCTTGTCTGAGACAGGGTGACGGCAACCCTGCAGTTACAAAAGCCAAAATCAGCGACACTGTGAGTTGGAGCTCTGAGTAAAATAAAAATAACTCTTAAGGTAACCAAAATGAATGTTTAAAGTTAAAACTCTGGACAAGTTTTCTGAGATGTTGGATATTGCTGAGATATGGTGGAACTCTATAAAAAAATAAAAATGTTACAGAGCTACCATTGAATATGCTCAAACAAAACTGCTAAAAATCTCTGCACTGATCTGCAAATATATGCCAAGAAAACAACGCGTGACCTAACAGGAATACAAAGCCTCTGCAGAATAAATGTATGATTGAGCATAGAAATACAAAAAGTAAACTTCAGAGAAATCTCAATATCTCAAAGACAACATCTGCAAAGACAATCTTACTTCATTAACGGGTGGACAATCTTTTACTAAGGACCAGTTTAAAGCAGACTTGGTACAACACATTGCTCCACAATCAATGGGATTCTATACAAGCACAGACAACTGAGCAGACAAACTTTTGCCACTGAGCACAAAGAGCACCACTGCTGACCGGACCATATCACAAAACGTATGGGGACTAATCCTTACTTAGAGTGAAAGGTTTCAATGTCAAATTACATACCAGGTAGTAGATCTCTGGTCCAACCAAAGTTTGCTGGTGTTACACAGAAAGGTATCAACTACAAGAGCAGATAAAACTGTCCCTCACAAAGCTGTGAATCATTCCAAACATAAAATCATATACAACGAACTGAAAACCAGATTTTTTAAGCAAGCACAACAAACCTCTGGACCTATGGTGAGCACACTAAGCTAAGCTGGCCATCACTTCTCATGTACCCCAGGCACACAATTATGGCCATTACTGATTTCTATATACATCAACGATATTTTTTTCTTTTGTTAGCTTCAATGACAGCCTACACAATATAGCATACTGTTTACTCGCCAAGATGCAATAAGGTTGCATTATCAACAAAATCTGTGGTCGGTTTGGGGACACCATTCAACAAGGCGAAATCTCACAAAATTGCTTTCAACAATGGAACCAAACTCAAACCTGGTTACAGCTAACAAAAAAATAGCTTGAAGTAACAAAATTCAATAAGTGAAACTCAAGCACAATACCAATGTTAATAAAATTGTAGACTACATTAGATGCGTATTTGACGATCACCAGCCAAAGTGAGACTAACAACTATTAGCTTCTGCCATCCAACAGCAGACAGATGGCATTTATACGATACAATGCAATCTGACTCGCCTGAAGTATTTACAAAGCACACAAACTGTTGAGAGGTTGGGTCTTCAGAGTTGTCGAACTGTGGAAAAGGCACGACTTTCTTTGCTATAAAGATTCTCTCAAACAAACAAAAAATTGACCTTCATTTCGCAGAAAACAGTTTACAACAGCTTTTTTTCTCATACTGTCGAAGACATGAGGTCAAACTCAATCAAAAATAGCAATCAAAGATGCAAAATATAGCACACGTATTTCTTCTACATTTCATTAATCAGTGCACAGGCCCCCTTCAGCCATATTGGTGATCAAGTGAGTTTTAAGAAGACGAGGTACTTGGAGTTACACTATTGATGGTCAGCAATAATCGACAAAGTAACAACATCGCAAGTACAACTACTACAACTACTACTACACAAGAACAACTGTTATATATATAAGTATTGCGGCGACTATGACTCTACTGTAGCTACTATTATTTATTACTATAGCTGTAACTATAACTTTCTCCGTTTATTAATGCCTCACATATTGTGTAGGAAGAAGCATGGAATCCTGCTGAAACTCTTGCGATTACCTTGGGAAATTTTCTTAGCAATAGCGATCAACCTACTAATGAAGTGAGTGTTGTTTTGAGATTACAGGTGTAACTCCTAACCGCACGACTTGTAAATACATACATCTTCTTTAAATTATTGGTTAATTCCTGTTTTGCTACTAGTCCAAGCATTTTACCATTGAAATTTTCAAGATTACCAACATCCAATTAATAGCGTGGCTAATGCTGTGGTATAAAAGTTTGCTGTAACTATTTGCTACAGAGTGATAGTAGGAAAAGTGCAGCTTGAAGCAAAAAGACTCAGAAAGAGACTCATAAAAATATTACGCTCATCTCTCTCAATCTCATCAATTTTGAAACAAGAACATAAGCACAGTTGCGTAAACAAGGAGCCAGCCGATATGATAGAGTAAACTGACAATCATATACAAAACTAGCAAGCAGGGTTGATGCTTCTACCAGTTGTATCAGACCTAAGACATAGCTAGACTAAATCAGATCAAGTTCGAACAAGTCAAGTAGTCACAGGCGACTCGCCACTATTTGATTAAAGTTATTGGCATATATTAGTATGGTAACTATGCAAGTTGGAAGTGAGTGCAGGTTGTTCTACCCAGAAGCACGACCAATAGTAATCATTCTAAACTCCTGCACAATACTACTACAACATATAATTATTATCAATAAGTTATAACAATAATATAAGTTATAAGTACTTGATGGTAGTTATCCAGGTAAAGAAGTCCAGTCCAAGTTATTCATTATGTACCATATTCTAAATTATCATAGTTTTCACAATATTAATCGATATTTCAATAATAATAATAATAGTAATAATGATATTGTGCAGGAAATACGAATGTCATATTCACTTACCATATTTTATTAACCTCTGACAATGAAGTAGAAACTATTAACCCTGTTACGCTAACTAAATATTCTATACTGTTGTTTGTTGGCAAATTACTGGACACCGCAGACTCGCGGTATATAGGCAGATATTTATGCACTATAACTCTCATAGCTATCGTTATATTACTATTATTTGTCATGTACCCAAATGTTATACTTATACCATGACAACGCTATTGCATAAATTTTTCTGTATGTAAGCTGGCTGCTTTGTCTCCAAGTGAGAGTAGCAGAAGACGTGTAGCCAGAAGAACAAAGCAATAGAGTTAACAAGAACTCTTCTCTCATTGCCTTTGTCGTGGAAAAAGTCACAGCACTGGCACTTCAATAAATTCAAGAATATTCTTGGCCTGCAAGCAAGAAAAACATAATAAGCCAGCCAGTAGACCCAGCCCTTAGTAATATCTAGCACAAGGTTCTGTCAAGTAGAGGTCAGAGCAAGATGGCAATGTCTTGTGCCTACAACTAACCAAAAGAGTCCGAAGCTCAATGGCAACTAGTAGGTCGCATTCTGTTGTCGCAGTCTCATAACCTGAGGGTTGGTATTACCTTTGAAGACATTGAACACTCAGGAACTCAAATTAAAAGGAGTGCCTCAGTTGGTTAACAGCGTGTTAATGTGTATGGTCACAAGGGTTACAGTAACCTGCAGTTTATTTTTCATCAATATGTTCATCAGTAGTCTTTCTCTAACAGGGGAATTAGAACTACTACCCTCTTGCTTTTATTTGAGTGCTTTTAGTATTTTGTGTGTTTACTTTATGCTTTCTCTAGTGTCTCTGATGGTCTTTGGTAAGAAATTACTACGGTAAACTTGTGATGCTGCATACACAGAGGCCAGCTCACTTTTGGCAGCGAATCTAGTTGTCACAGACATATTTTGGCAATGCTGAGAGATTTCATCATATGCCAGAGCCAAGGTATTGCGCAGTTGTTCACCCTGGAGAGTTTTCATCAAGAGGGCTAGTTGGTGAACTGTTCTCCTCTGATTCAATGTCTGGAGGCCACCAAACTCAAAGCAAGTTTCTCTGAAGCAGCTAATAAACCTGATTGCTCGGTGATGTTTCATCTCATAGGACTCAACACCATTATTAAGTGTAGGATCCCATACTGTATCCACATGGGTGTACTGGGTGGCATAGACTTGTATAAGCTAGCAGACGACATTCCTTGGGGGCTTCATGTAGGGTGTGTTTGATGGAATGAAGAGTTTTTGATGCTTATTCTTTCATAGACGCTATATGTTGGTTGAAGATTAGATCAAATTGCATGATAACTCACAGGTACTTTGTAGTAGCGCAGGCTCATTCCATGCAAGTGTACTACCCCTTACACAACAACTAGACCTAGTTCTACCACCATAGGTCAAATTCTTGCACAATAGAATATATTATAAATAATTAAGTCAGCTAAACCAATAATTTTTATAACAATGATAAATAAAATAATAATAATAATAGTAAAAATTTAAATAAATATTGCAATTAAACCATTATAATAATTGTGGTGTAAATATGGCATAATGTTGGGCAATTATTGTACCTTGGTTAGGATAACATGTACTATTATAATTTATTGTGACCTTGCTGTGAGATTTTGTAGTGTTCTGTAATTAATTGCCTGAATGGTCGATTCTGTATATCATTCATTCATATGAATATTGTAAAGGATTTCCGTGTGAATGACAACAGAAACTTTACCGACACCTGTTGGAAGTAGCTCGTATGCAACTAATAGGCACACGGTTATTACTGAAAGCAAACAAGTGGTAGCGTGAGCTTCTCAGTGTAAAGCAATCTCCAACGTAAACGGTTATAATTAAACTATAGCAACAACAATACGGTAACTTCCTGTTCTTTTATTCGGGAGATCTGTATTATTGCAGACAGATCCGGTTCACGTAAGGTTTGCAACCTAGTTTCCAAGAGTTTCCAAGAACATGTTATAGACAACTTAGCACTGTAGGCAAAGCAATGACAGTAACAGAAGAGTTGCAGGTTTATCAACAGCATATATATCATCGAGAATATACAAAAACCTTATAACGAGAGAAAGTCCACGAAGTGTATAACAAACTTGACAATAATTAGAAACCCACTAATTCAGTTCAAGTCTATATAAGAACACACTACGTTATCCTCAAAAGTACAAGGTGTATTCAATACATATCCTCTACCAACTCTAACACACTGGGCGATCTGCCATTCTATTTATGCAGAAACATAGCAGTTGAAATATGAGCAATATGATTGGCTGAATAAAATACAACATGACTGGCAAAATATAAACAGGCGCCTTAATAGTCATACCTCGATAGCACCAGACATAAAAATATATACAACAAAGACAACACACAAGCGAGCGCAATCAGGGCCTCGGCATTTTAATAATAATAATAAACTCAAAATGGCTACTTAGAACTTCCTCAGCCTGGCTCTCCTTCGAGGTAATCCCGTACGCCTGGTATCTTCTTCATCTGATAGGAACCGAGTCTCCACTTGTTACTAGGCATCCAAGGTCAGTCATCTGCTTCTTAATAATTGTAATCACTGGCTTATCAATCAGCGCACGGCTGCTCGCAGTGGTGTTGTGATGCCCCAACGGTCCCCAACGGCATTGGGGAAAGAATTTTTACCTGTCAGCTAACCCCAACGGTCGTTGGGGCACAGAAATTATGACAAAAACGCATGATCATCTGAGTTTGCAACACTTTTTATCGGCATTTTGTTGTTGCCAAGGATAGTAGTTAAGGGCGACGATATCTGTATCTCTTTCTAAAGAGGCCTAACCCAAAATTCTTCAAAGTATTGCGGGCTGCAGTGAATATCTTCCACTAAGATCATTGCTAAATAAATTCAAGGTAATTGTGTAAGTAATGTAAAGGTTCTTTTAGCAGTCAGATTTATTTATTTGACTTCATGGGCGGTGAACAATAACACCCAAAACTTGGCAATTTGACTAGGGCAAGCGGGAATTTTATTTCTGAATAGTTTTTCTCTGCGTTACTTCCTTACTGAAGAAAGAAACTTATTCAATATGAGTCAAAGCAGTCTCTACATGTTTTACAAAAGGTAAGGAAGTCAGATAGGATGGTATACTGCAATTTTACTATTAGTTTTTTTTTATCAAACAAAAATAATACTAATAGTTACAGTAGTATAATAATTAATATTTCATTTATTATTATTATTATAATTATAAATAGATAATTATTATTTATTTATAATAAAATTAAAAGAAGATTACTGATATTGATGAGCCTTATTAATAATTAATAAATAATAATTAATTAGGAATAATGAATAATAACTAATTATTATATTAATTAATCATTATTATTATAATAATTAATGCAATAATAATTATTTATTATTATTGTTCTTAATTATTATTTATTAATTAATAAGACTCAGTCAATATCAGTTATCTTCTTCAGTCTCATGAAATAGAGTGTGCTACCTGCTGCTCAATGTGGGCTAATCCCATCTGGTACTTGACATTTGTTACTTTATTTTCTACTAGTGTTCACTCCACTCTCATGAGAGGTGCTAGCCCACTGTTATTAGTTTGTGTTACAGTGACTTCCTCTCATGAGCAATAGCTGAGTTATAGTATCAACCTCAACAGTGTAGTATAGGAATTAGTGTGTTGCCTAAAAATTAATACTACTAAGTTAGTGCTACTAACAGCTGCTACATGTAGTTCAATCTAGTGCCCTTGGAGTGTGCAGTATGTATGGACATTTATATTGCTATAGGTAGACTTCAATCATTTGCTGTGTAATTGAATATTCGCCTGCACCTAACTAAGTATGATCTGGGTTTTGCTAACATTCCTGTTGGCTGCTGACACTTTATTGAAAGAATGAAATACATGCATCAACACTCCTATATTATAGAAAAAGGGGTGATGAACCTGATGAGTCAGTGTCCACTGTGTCTACTTCAGCAAGGAGACCGGAGGCGGAGTCTGTTTCAGAGGTATGAGTTTGGTACGAACAATGAAAATGACTAAACTCTCTCATTCAATCATGCGGTTTTTAAACTGAGTTAAAGGTGTACCTATTTTTCGCACTGAAACTTATTATGTTTCCAACGGAAATTGTCAGGATACTCATGTGCACATAAACATAATAATTTGTGTTGTGATTTTTTGTCACAGGAGGTTGATGTGCAAGAAGCTCAGCAAGACGATGAGAAGCAAGAATTACAATTTGAGTCAACTAATGCGGTACGTTAGATTCTTTTTCCAATACCCTTGAAAATAGTGAAATAATTTTGTTAAATGTTTATCTCAGTTTTAAAAGTTGCATGGTCTTAGACTTAAAACTATATTTAGAGTTTCGGCTGACACTTAATAACAGATGTTTGAATTATGGTTTTTTTAGCTAGCGACAATCCCAGAAGTGTTGGAAGAAACAGGAGTAGCCGATTCTCCCCCTCCTCTAGATGCTAAGGTATATCAGTGTACACAATTACAAGGATGTTTAAATAATATATACAGCATAACCTGCGGTGTAAATATATTATTAATGGCGACGATCAGTTATCATGTTTTAATCCGTAATGGTTTCCTCCTATAGTTCATCTGGGTTGTAAAAGCTTATAGTTTTTGGAAGATGTATTATTTTATGCATCATTTTGTTATGCAGGCTTCAACACGTCCACCTGTTTATACTTTGGACGAATGGGCAGCGAAGCAAAGAGAGTACCCTTGGCTTACCTCTAACAAAGAAGGCAAGCTTCTTTGCTCTACATGTACCAAGGTTGGTTCATTAAAGGTGATGGAGGCTCAGGGTGTTTATGTCCGCTCTCAATGGACTGACAGTGGCATTACATGCAGTGGTGACAATGTCAGCAAACAAAAGATGTCTCTGCGTCGAAAGATCTATGACCATAAAAAGTGTGCATCTCATTTGAATGCTGAAAAAATCCTGCTTGATGCTGATAAAAATAGGCTTTCCGAGATGTTTGTGGAGCAAAACAAAGCTCATCTTTCGACCACTGCCAAACTAATGCGCACAGCCTACTCTGTGGCTAGGCACAACCGCCCTTATGTTTCATATGTGGAAAACTGCAACTTACAGGTGGCCAATGGTATTGACCTTGGTACCTGCCAGCATTCTCGGTTTGCTGCTACTGCAATGATAGACTGCATTTCTGAGGAAATGAAGAAAAAGTTGTGCAATGCTATCACAAAAAGTGGTAAAAAGCTAAGTGTAATGCTAGATGAATCAACCACTGTTAGTCGAAAGTCGTGTATGGTAGTGTATGTGAGAACACCATGGCCTGTCGAGGAAAATGGCGAATGTTCTGCATTTCCATTGGGGCTAGTAGAGCTGGCATCGCTAAAATCAGAGCATTTGATAGAACGCCTCATCAAGCTTCTTGATAGTCATGGGTTTACCAACAGCTACCTACAGTCCAATCTTATTGGTGCATGCTCAGATGGAGCCTCTGTAATGCTAGGAAAACGTAGTGGAGTACTCACAAGGCTAAAAGAGATGTTTCCCAGAATTTTCTTATGGCATTGCATGTGCCATAGAGTTGAACTGGCTATCGGAGATGCCGTAAAATCTGTGACCCAATTGAATCATGTTCAGTCATTCCTAGACAAGCTGTATTCTGTTTTCAGCCAAAGTCCAAAGGCTCAAAGAGAGCTTGAGGAGTGCGCAGTGCAGGTGCATTGTGAGCTGCTTAAAATTGGCAGGGTACTTGATGTACGTTGGGTGGCTTCAAGCTACCGAAGCTTACTAGCTGTATGGAAAAGTTATCCAGCGCTACACAAACATTCTGTTGATTCTGAGTCTGCCCAGAGCACTAAACACAAAAGTACCTACAGCGGCATTCACAGCATACTGTCATCTGAGCAGTTTGTTCACAATCTAGCCGTGCTGCTTGATGCTCTAGAGTGTGTCTCTGAGCTGTCAAAGGCTCTGCAAAATGAGCAATGCAGTCTAGGTGATGCCTATAACAAAGTAGCACGTACCATTCGGACCTTAAAACTACAGAAAAACGATCAAATCGGTGACTTTTATAAGTGCT
Organism: Cryptosula pallasiana; assembly: GCA_945261195.1. NCBI lineage: Eukaryota > Metazoa > Bryozoa > Gymnolaemata > Cheilostomatida > Cryptosulidae > Cryptosula > Cryptosula pallasiana. The sequence continues at coordinate 24,710,059 of OX183140.1, read as the reverse complement.
ATGAAAATGCTGATGGTGTCTTTAAAGGGGTTCAGCTGACAGATGGGAGGTCAAAGTTTTTAAACAAATCTGCTTTTCTGCAAGCTCTGATAGACAATCTAACCAACAGATTGTATGATAATGTTGGATTCAAGGATGTAGATGAGTTCAATGCTTTGCTGCAGGAGGCAGATGTCTTTGACCCAAAAAAGTGGCCATCAGGAATAGAGAGCCCTTGGCCCAAAGGTGAAAAAAACCTTGAGTCATTCTGTAAGAGGTTTGACATTGACTATCTGGCTGCTCGTTCCGATTTTAGGGACTTTATTGACTCTCCTGAGGTTATCCCTTCCAAAATCAGGGAACTCAAAGGTGTTCTCCATACACTGCCCATAACCAGTGCCGATTGTGAGCGTGGATTTTCAACCATGAACACAATCTGCACTGACCTCCGTAATGCCCTGACAGTTCGACACATAGACAATCTTATGTTTGTGTCACTAGTAGGCCCCCCTGTGAAGCTGTTTAACCCAGCTCCCTATGTAAGAATCTGGCTGAAGTCCCACAGGTCGGCCGAGTTTCTAAAACAGAAAAAACTAAATGTCTACGAAGACAGATACCAGAGGATTTGGAAAATTTTTTAGGACTTTATCCTTAATTGCTTTGACTTCCATGTAGATGAGTTCATTCCTTCACACATTGTTACAATTATATAATAACAGCAATTTTTGTTACCTTATTTAGATTTCATTCTTTTGTTTCACTGTTTAGAGATTGCAGTTTTTATGCATGCATTCAATTTTTACAGGCTTTGCTTTAGATGAAGGAACATGTAAGTTAGAGTTGTGCTTGTGCAGTGAAATTAATACCTCATTCTTTCTTGCTAACACATCGGTCACGCTTCATACAATGGTACAGGGTTTCTTTCTTCTAACATATTTTATTACATTCACCTTTATCTAACCAGCACAATTTTATGCAATAAATAACAATATAAAAGTAAAATATGAACCCAATTCTTTTCCTGGAATTTTAATGCAATCTTTATAGGATAGAGCAATGGATAGAGCCTGATTTTCTCTACAAAGAGGATCAGGTGTTTGATTACACTTGTGTTTGTCTCAGTGAGTGTTGTATCAGCTATTTTCGGTCACATACATGTATGAACTTTGATTACAGACATACAGCAATGCAGGTAAGCTTTACCTACATATATACTGTTGTGGCTACGACACTGTAATACACATTTCTGTTAACAGTGATAATTATTGCCATGGCACAGATTTTTAGTATTTTAAACAACAATTTGAAAAGATTTTCGGAGAAGGTCAATACTTACTTAGTCACCCTTTCTGCGCGCTTCTCACATCTCCCCAGCGAACTTGCAAGCGCGCGTAAAGTGGCCTGTCGGCCCACAGTATCTATGTGAGTAACAGTTGGGGTAAGAAAAAGTTTATCACAACACCACTGGCTGCTCGTGTAAGTCGATCACAATATGTTGTTTGTTGAGTCATTCCAATACTTGAGTTTTTGTGTGGCAAGAAGGTTGTGGTGGTTTTACAACAAGTAGTAGTAGGTAGTAGTAGTCTAAGTACAATAATTAATAAAAATGATTAATGAAAAAAATTATTATAATAACAATAATAGTTAAACTACTACTAGTAACTATAATAGTTACTATTATTATTACAATAATAATTAAGAATTCAATAATAATAATAATAATAATATATTACTACTGTCTGTCATCATCATCAATTTATTATTATTATTAAATAAATTAAATTAATAATATAATATTGTTGTTATGAATTATTCTACAGCCGGTTATTAATTGATAATTAACTACTACTACCCACTACTAATAATAAGAATTAATAACGACAATTAACTAACTTAAAAAAATAAGTAATAAGTTAATAAAGAATAGACTACTAACAAAGAAGTTGAACAAACAATGAAGAAGAAACAACAAAACAACAACAACGAACGAACCGCATCGATTTTTTCACCTGATCAATCATAATAATTCCACTTACAAACACAAATGAGGAACTAGCTACTATTCTTTGCCAAAAGCTAATATCAGAGTTTTGCCAGCAAGGTCATAACACGGTATATAATATAATCACATCCACTACCAACCATAGATGGAAAATTTGGAAAATAATAATGAAATGAAATATTTTAAGGACTAACTGTCGAACTGGACTATCTGTTACTTGCTGTGTTCCTGAAAATTAATATCTTCATTTATAAAGTATTGTGTCATGAAGTACAATAATGGTTAGATCCAAGGTTATACTATAAAGAGGCTCTAATTAGAAGTTGCGCCCCTTGGAGATTAATTCATCTCAACTTGTTTTTTTCCTGATGATGACACTACAAGTGGGTTTGATAATGGAAGAGGTGATTGTGTCGATGAGATGTCTGACAATAATTAGCTTTTCACTTCAGAAAATGAACTGCTGAGATATTTTATGAGTTATCAGAGAACTTGAGTGTTTTTAGGAGGTATAAAGAGGGTCTCTGACAAATCAGGAAACATTGATCTGGGCGGAAATGTGGGAAATTAATGTCTCACCTTGTGCACTTATTGTGAGCGGTATTCCCTCAGATCAACCTCTACGGAATGTCGTATAGAGTTAGATTCCAGTCTAGCTGTGAATAATGTTAGTCTCTGGTTAAGTGTCTATGTAGTAGGTATCATCTGCAGGTAGGTATTAGCTCCTGTAGGTAGGTACAAGCTACAACACCAAAGGTAGGTTAATCAATACTTGAGTTTGTGTGTCTGTAGACACCATTGTCTCTATCTCCCACTCTTGTATGTACACCAGCTCCTCGATGGTTGTCGGAGCAGGTAGTGCTATAGAATATGTATACGAATTACATGCTGGCAGATTCGATAGTACTAAGATATATAGAAAAGATTGTTTTGAGTGAGATGTTGTCTCTTCAATAGCTATACGTAGACTGGCTGTATAAAAATCTATAACTATTTTTTGAAACTGGAAAAAATTGTTGGAGTTGTGTTCTCAAGATAATTTATTAGATAAAAGCAAACAACTCCAATATCATAATTTGATATTTATTCTTTGGTCTAACTCTGGTCATGACAACATGACTGCAGATATGTTAGGCCCATGTTTCTGTATGTTTCCATACTTTTGCCTCAATGAAGTTTTATATATATTCAGCTAATCATCAGCTAAACTAGTTGCAAAGAAAATAATTTAATTATATCTATCCTTAGCCCCAGAGGTTGGGGTGGAGAGGTTAGTTAGAGTGTAATGGAAATGCAGAGTGACCGTGACCTGATAGATGCCAGCCGATGTGATGTAGCAATGGTTGTCAAGCAAGCTATGAAGGTATAACCAAGATCCTTACCTGATGAGCCAGCCAGACGAGTGCAAGACCGGCAGCTGAGAAAGATCCAAGCTAAGGAATACCGGCCAAGGACTTTTGATGGCGCCATTTCCGTTTATTAAATAATTAGGAGTCTGTGTGAAGTGTTTAGCGACTTCCCTATGCAATTGTATTATATATGTTCGTAGTCTAGCGCTGTTGTGATTATATTTCTAATGTCACTGCTGGTTATTGACCAATAATTGTTGTACAGTTTTGGCCAATCACTGGTGTATAATTTCAACTGTAGTGCTTATCTATATAAGTGAGGCAGATCACTCACTGCTTCAGACTTTGCTTGCTTTGTTAGAGATAACTTTTGTTGCTCTGGAAGGTGTTATCTGCGTATTCTTGGACACGTACTTAGTGGGATCTAACTACATCGATACTTCACTGTACACTTGAGAATTATAACCATTTCACAAGGTTTTGTATTTTCTCAGAGATAATATACTATTATTAATTCAAAACTCTTCATGTTAGTGTGGCTGGGTTGCCTGTAACACTAAGTTTGTCATAGACCACGTTGCTTGTGCAGCCAAGTTCGCTTACCTTGTTCAACCGGATCTGTCTGCTACAATGTGGATCTCTTGTAACAAAGAACTATTGCTACAGTATCAGTAACGCCTGTTGATAAAGTCTATTAGTACTGCTATATACGATAAAGGACATTGTTGCCGTATTGACTACATCATAATTGAGATAAATTGCCTTGTACTGAGAGCCTTGCTACCAACTGAATTTGCACTCAGCAACGCTGTATTGTCTCTGCTCACAATACGGGCAACTCTCTACAGTGTTGGTGAAGGTTTTCAAGACCACAAACGAAAACCTTTACAAGAGTATCAAAAGCTAGTTGGGTGGTGATACAGATTCAAACAGGTTTCAATATTTAGAGAAATATGCAAAATATTGTATATTATTATATTTAGCCCTAACAGTGATAAAAGCAACATTTTTAGATTAAACTAAAACGACGATTACCTGAGTCTCAAAGTCTGTGCATCGTACTTACTTTTTCATCTAGATCAGTCCTTTAGAAAAAGGGACAGTTGTGTGCATGTGATATGTAATATGGATTAGAGCCTAATGGAATTACTCACTCCTTGCGCAGCTATCACCTTCAGTTTTCTTAACTTCACTATCAGTCACAAGCTCTTTGCTATTCTCTATCTACTTGCTAAGTTTTAAGCTATTTTATTGTTATTAAATGTGGGTGTTCACCCGGATGCCCAATAGAAGATCAAACAGAACAGGAGGTTGCTGTGAGCAACAGCAGCAGTATTGTCAGACTTTCCAGAGCTCACTCAGAGGGTATCAATAAAGTGCAATATAAATATCAACACTTTGGATGGTATCAATGACCCTGAGTTGATAGACTAGGTGACACCAGTAGCTGTCAAACAGACGAGAGTCAAAATAGTTTGCTGGCAGCCGACAAGCAAGCGCTGAGTGTCTCAGCATCAGCAGCATCCCTGATCAATAATCACCTGAAACGTGGTTTTAACAGAGCTGCCTTTGGACGAAACTGTTCAAACCAATTGGGTATCAAACAAGTTTAATCTATTTCGTTCAAAAGAATTTGTGAGCCTGTAAAGTAAGTGAATAAAGGAATTTTTAAAACCCTGAATCACTCAGCAGAAGAATTAAACAGTGAACTTTACTTGCGATACGTCTCAGTGCAAGAGCATCTGTGCTCAAGTACTCGCTCTCTAACAATTAATTGATCCTGTATCGAAAGCTGGCAAGTATTTAGCTAGAGCTAGAGCTGGAGCTAGAGCTAGAGCTAGAGCTAGAGCTGGAGCTGGAGCTGGAGCTGGAGCTGGAGCTGGAGCTGGAGCTGGAGCTGGAGCTGGAGCTGGAGCTGGAGCTAGAGCTAGAGCTGGAGCTAAGACTGATGAGACAAGGAGACTCCAAATATTGTTGAAGCTCAATGACAACTGCTCACTTATGTCACTTGAAACCAAAGCTGAGAATGGGGTTCTCTTTGGCAACAACTTAGAAGCAAGTATGTAGACTGTCAACTGTTTGTTTGTGTATGTCTGATGGGGCTGTGTGTCCACTTCCCACACCCCCCCCCCCCTCTGAGCCCCCACACTCCCTCCCTACTCAGCCCCTACCTAACCCCCACTAAAAGTAGATCTCCATGTTCTGTAACTCCACATCATAACTGCTGGATTGTAGAAAATAGAATGCTAATAATACCTGCATCCAATGCTTACTTCTGGCTTTCCAGGTGTATAAAGAGTGATTGTGTAGATGTAAAGTATGACATTAAACAGCTTTTCTCAGTTTAGAAACCAACTGATGAGGCAAATGTATGGTAGACATGAGGTTGGATACAAGAATGACAGTAGACAACAAGCTAAAACTAATATAACATGTACATCTACCAATTAGCTACCAATTAGCTACCAATTAGCCACCAATTAGCTACCAATTAGCTACCAACTAGCTACTGATTTGCTCACATCGGTCGGAAATGATGACAGGGTGTTTCCCTATTTTTTCTCTACATGCCATTCTCATGCAATACCATTTAAACTCGCTGTATTTGATGTCACAGTTGCCATAAAATGCTTTCAAACCGCGAAGACCGGCCCCTTAAAAATGACCTTTTTTACATAAACAATTGTGCTTAAGAAGCATTTTTATTGGAAACATTAAAACTACGAACAGCGATATGATTGGTCAAACCACAAAGTTTCTACCAATTTTTTGATGTGGATCAAAACCTGCCAATTGCCTAAAAACATATGCTATCGATTGCTCAGCGATTTATCAGGAAAAAGAGGCTGCAAAATCACACAACTGGTAAGGCAAATCAGTAGGTAATTGGTAGATGTACCCGGGGCCCAAGTATACAAGGACAGTGCTGTTTGAATACATATTTTGTAGCATAAGGAAGTTTCCTCCAGACTGGCCAGAAAATTATCCCAAAATTTTTGTCAATCTGGAAAGAGATAGCTTGAGCTGGGAGAGAAATACCTCTCATTACTCAGGTATGATTCATTCGTGATATGGGAGACTGTTAATACACTACAGGTGACTCTGTAAACCTACCACTAATAATACCAGTTGCTGAACAGACAACTCCCATTAAACACCAGTTTAGTATCTGTAGCTTACCAATTCTTTTATATAAATTGTAATTTCATGATAGATATTTGGCTTGTGGCGGAAAATTTTCAGAAGATGTAATTAACATCAACTCGAGATCTCCGTTTGTGACTTTATAATTTTACTTTACGAGAAAAGCAATAAACAAAACACCTTTGTTATTCACAGCATATGTTATCAGGAAGGGAAAAAAATTGCACCAGTAATCATCTATTGCACTCAGACTACAAACAGGGCTAACGAGAGTACAGCTCATCAACGGTTTCCAATTCATGACGCAACAGTCTATTTTGAGGGGTGTGTGGCAGGAAGTCATGGTGGATGGGGTTGTCCAACTGACAGGAAGTCATATTGGCTACAAAACCTGCCAACGGGTGCAGCTTTTCATTACAAAATATTCAATTATACCACCAGCCGATATTATCAATTGTTTCATGTAGACTTTATTATGCATAAATACAACACAATTTGTTGGTGGAGAAATGAATAAAATAGTGAAATGAACAGGAAGTTGAGGTAGCGATAGTGTAAATAAAAAAGTCATCACTAACTTGTGTTGGCAGGTTTTTGATGGAATGTTTTCTTTCACAGATGCCACAATGTACGACAACTCAAGTACAATGCAATGATAAAAGCACTGGACTATTTAGTAGGCACTTTACTATCACTGCAATTATCTCCCCCTTACCTTCAACTGTGGCCTGTTCCTACACACTTGAGTTGTAGTACACTGTCATACTAGAATATTCTACAGAGTCAAGACTATAACAAGAATACTTTCGAAATGTTTTGGTCACTGTTGCTTGACAGACAAAAAAATTATTTGCTTTAAATATATTTATAAAACTTCCATAAAGATTTTTAAGCTGTTTTTTGTTTTTCTCAAGTTTCGTCACATAAGTAGTCATGGAGTTTTAAATAATATCAGCTTTTAATATATGCAGTTGTAAATTCTTGAAATATTAACTCCAGTATTTTGCTTTCTTGCAGCTTGTGACATCAAAAAAGCTATTTTATTATTGATTCATTAACAAAAGATTAAATAGGGGTTAATTGAAGATTAATACAATCATCTAGTGTACCTAAAACTCCTCTTTGGGACAGCTTGACAAGGAAAGCTTATTGAAGTTTGACATTAAATGATACAAACAATGTGGCCCATTTATGTAAAATGTCATTTGTGTCTGCAATGTAGCTGGAGACAACCCTTTATATTTGGTGTCCAAGGTTAAAAGTGCTTGTGATGAGAAGGTGGTAGTGAATGTATCACAAGGGAGGATGTTTCTACTGAGTGGATATCTAATGGTGGTGGGAAAAGCCATCTTGGCCTGAAGTTCTCCTGTTACACATATAATAACGCTAAGATGTGAATAATTTTCACTAACCATCAAGTGTGTACAACATTATTGTTGCAACTTAATCGCAGAATCTATTTCGCGAAAAGAGAATTGCATTTTTCATCAGAAAAACCTCAACAAGCTAATGAAAAAATGTATGGAGAGAAAAGCTGTATGTTTATATAACTAGCAGCGACTAACCTGACCCTATAATAATATCTGTACATTCATCCGCCGTATTAAGTCAGCACCAGTGATGAGTTTGCTGACAGGAGATGTAAAAGGGGACAGATAACCTATAGATGGCACACCACATGTTTGGCATTTATTTATCATACTACAGCCAGGATTTCTGTTACTGTTTGTGATGACATCAAATACCACAGCAATGCATTGCTGTTCAGCAGCCAACCAATACCACAATGCATTGCTGTTTAGCAGCCAACCAATACCACAATGCATTGCTGTTTAGCAGCCAACCAATACCACAATGCATTGCTGTTCAGCAGCCAACCAATACCACAATGCATTGCTGTTTAGCAGCCAACCAATACCACAATGCATTGCTGTTTAGCAGCCAACCAATACCACAATGCATGGCTGTTTAGCAGCCAACCAATACCACAATGCATTGCTGTTTAGCAGCCAACCAATACCACAATGCATTGCTGTTTAGCAGCCAACCAATACCACAATGCATTGCTGTTTAGCAGCCAACCAAGGCTTGATGCTTTCTTATTTTACAACTAAAAGGGTTTAAGAACCACAAATGATCATCTCCTTTTCTAAGATTTTTTATGAACATAAATATTTTATCAACTTTTACCAATATCATAAACTGTTGTGCGTTATTGCAATTTACATTAACAGAAAGTGTAGATAGTTCCTTGTTTGGATGTACAAGGTTGTCCTCCATCAGTTATCTACTACAGGTCCCTGACCTATGGTAGTTGAAGTCTCCATGAATGAAACAACTCACATTTATATCACTTTGACTTCTCCATTTCACTTCATGAGCTGCACTCAAAGTCGGAGGAGTCACATCAACAGGAAGTGCTCATTCTTGGTGTCAAATGTTCTGCCGTATTACCTCTAGTGGATGTCTGATGTCGCAAGAAGAAATCTACAGAGATGTCAGCTAACCAGAGGCTTCTGCTGACTCATGGCAGATACCACGACGGATGCGGCACTAAAGAAAGTTCTGGTATGAAGTTATGACAAGAATGTGGTACAACCGCTCATTTGTCAGCAGATGATTGGCTCACAACGAATAAGCAATCAAAGAGCAGGACTTGAGTACTTTCATAGAATTAGGAAGCATGGAGCGCTGCAAGCGATGTACATTATGTTACATTCATTGAGAACATCTCCAGGATGAGGATCTATTAGAAGTGTATTTTTGTATGAAGGTTTTTGAACGCAGTTACTCCATCCAAAGATCCACATTTAGGATAGCCTTGGCTTTGTCAGCATATTTGTAAGAACAAACTTTGTAAAAACAAATTTATTTGTTGAACAGACAACTCCCACTAAATAGATTGAATATACCGACGCACCATATAAATCCGCTAGGCTGGCAGATTGATTCTATCACGGATTAACTCATAGTTGTTTTAGATCTCTGCTTGTGTTTACCACCCTCACCCTTGCCAGAGATGCCTTTACCACCCTCACCCTTGCCAGAGATGCCTTTACCACCCTCACCCTTGCCAGAGATGCCTTTACCACCCTCACCCTTGCCAGATATGCGTTTACCACCCTCACCCTTGCCAGAGATGCCTTTACCACCCTCACCCTTGCCAGAAATGCGTTTACCACCCTCACGCTTGCCAGAGATGTCTTTACCACCCTCACCCTTGCCAGAGGGGCCAGCATCTTTCGCTTTGTGAACAAGAAGTTCTAAAACTAAATAATAAGTCATTACCAACCCTGTATGCACCATGCAGAGCGGGCAGGAAGTGAGTCAGCATAGGCTGAGAGTTAGAAAATAGCCCGAGGGAAAAAAGAAGCCATCCCTAGGGGTTAACCACCCGTAAACCTGACGAAAGACCAAGAGCAAAGGCTAACAAGACTAAAGATCAGGGACAGGAAGCAGATAAGACTGTGATTGGTGCAATAAGACTGTGATTGGTGCAATAGCTTATAACTCCACCAACCACTACAGGGTGCCATATCCATTTAGCCCTATATACTCTATTTGATTCGTTCTCTATTTATATTTATTTGTTTATCCGTTTATTATGTATTGTTCTTCTGTGATTGGTTGTTACCCATGGTTACTTTGTGTCACTTCCTGTAAATTGCCTATAAAAGGCAGAACTTGTGCTCTATTGAATCAGTTGTAATGTGCCTTTCACTAACTCGTTTTATGCTGGTTGAATAAATGCATAGACACTCAACAGCACTGAGTTATGTGTATGAGCAGAGGGCTCCTTACTCATTGTAGAGTTGGGAATACTCTTCTACACATCGCTTGGTGTCATACTGACCTGTTGTTGTCGCAGGATAAAAAACAGCTAGTGGCAGCATACCTGTCCGATTGCTACCGACTTTAGTTAGTGGGTTCCAGCCCCCAAAATCCACTACAATATTGTGTCATAATAAAGAGATTTATACTTATATCAGTTGTTGTTAGTTTGGCAGCTTGCCTGATCAAGCTGTGTCGTGTTCTACTGTGTACGGTAAAACTTGTGTTACTCGGTAACACGCCTAGTTACATATTAGAGATGCTAACACTGCCATGGCGGTGCTCTCTAGACTAGTGGTAGTACAGGAGTGGAGGCACGTGCAATACTGTCTTCTATCTCAACCCAGTGCTCTCTCTAGTAATTGTTCTGTGAAGGACACGGTAAAAACCTTTACAATACTACTCCCAGGGCGGTAGTTTTCAGACTTCATTCTAATAAGGCTAAAAATGAGATTTTTAAATAACGGTTTTGATAGGGTTTTTGTTTAGAACATGGAAGTTAAAAAAAACTGTCGCCTCCAAATATTGTAATAGATTTCTACGTGTGGATGTTCATCCATTTATTTTAAGTAAATAGACTAGCTGAGCACTAGCATGCCATTCACCTACAATGCATCTTGGGAGGTACCAGCAAGACAAGCATGAACTTGCCCAGTCGACAGCTCTAGCCTTACACTTAGTAGATGAGCCAAGCCACCTGTACTTTTATGAACTATTGGTAATTCTCCATGACATCATGTGCTTTGCGGTAATTAGTTCCTGTGTGCCAGCCTGTGCTTGTTATATGTCATAGTTATTTTGTTGCGCCAGTTGTGTATTAACCAATCAGAGTAAGCACATTTTACTGTTTCTTGTAACCACGCCTATTTAGTATAAATAGAGAGACTTTACGCCCACTGGGCAGACCTTTTTGTAGACTTGTTCTGTGCTTGGCCAGAGAGAGTTAACTCCTGTGCAAGCTTTTGTGTATTCTTACAATAAGCGTTATAACTTCAACTTCTCGTAGTAAGTTTGGCAGGTTGCCCGCTTATTGGTTGTTCTTCTATGCTCGGTTGAACGGTGGTGTATCCCTATACGCGCATCGTCAGAATCAAGGAGCCATTCCTACTTGTCTCGGTAGCGCTCCCGACCCGGTGCTACTGCCACAGTTGCTATGGAGTGCCGTTTGTAAAAAAATTCCAAAATTTGTTTCAATTTCCCACATTCATTATTGACTTTAGGGTGTTCATTTTGTACTATGTGCTTCATTACACACTTTAGCATATTCATTCCGCTTTATAGTACATTCAAAATACACTCTAGCATATTCATTATACTCTTTAGTACATTCATTATACACTCTAGCATATTCATTCCGCTTTCTTGTATATTCAAAACACATTCTAGCACGTTCATTCCGCTCTTTAGTACATTCAATATACACTCTAGCACATTCATTCTATTCTTTAGTACCTTCAAAATATTATATTTTATCATACTCATTCCATGTGGATTTGCTTGCTCTTGAAGATATTACATTCATTCTGAACGATTGCACCTTCATTCTCAACGATCGCACCTTCAAAACACACTATCGTACCTTCATTATGCACGAGCACAGTGTTCAAATAGTAATGCGAAAACACAGTCAGAATCGCTTTACACCGTATATATAATATTTTTACAAACGGCGCTCCTGATTATCATTGTGCGCCGTTTGTAAAATATTTGCTACCAAATCTACAAAACCGTTTAGTGCGGCTGTGCATTCGACCAATGAAATTGTTTCACACAAAAAATGTTTACAGTGAATCCATTTTTATTATAGACAACTGTCTCGCGCGTTTTTCATACCAATAATTGACATAAATAATAATGATGACAAATTTTTCTAAAAACTCGGTGTTATTATGTATATTTTTAAGGTAATCAATAATTATTGAGGAGCAATAGAAGTTTTGATGTGATTTCATGATAATAATTTGATAATAATAATTGATAAATAATAATAATAATTAATTGATAATCGTCATGATGATGATCATGATGATGATAATAATAATAATAAATATATATTGTCATTCTCCTATAATTAATATATATAAGTAAGGGCATGGCTGGTGGGGCAAAACGTCGGTTTGCACAGGGGCATAGACTAAATAAATAGTTTAGAAACAACCAAATAAATAATTAATTATTATTTATTAATATTATTAGTTAGTTATTTATATTATTATATATATATATATATATATATTTTATTTAAGAAGATAGTTGCCCGAGAGATGAAAAAACCAGTCAAGACTGAAGCAAGTAACACGGTGGTCAACTACAAAAAATCGAGGAGCTAGATACTAAGTATATATATATATGTCTATTATTTATATATAATATATTTATTTATTATTTGTTAATTATTATATAATAATAATAATAGTAGTATTTATTATTTTAAAAAAAATGATGACAGCAATAAATAAATAATAATAATTATTAATAGTAGTAAGTAACGAGTAAATTATTTTTATTTATTTCTTGTTTATGCTACTACTGTTACTGTAACTATATATATATATAATATATATAAATATCGCATTATTATTATTATTATTAATTATTATAGATTATTATTATTACAATTATTACAATGATAATAATGCAGCCACTACTAGACACTAAAAATATATATATATAAGTTATACTACTAATAATAATAATTAATTAACAATAGCAATAATGAGTAAATCATCTCCTGTGTTTATTATTATTTGCTTGCTCGGTTTGTTTAGTGGCTAACAACACACACACACACATACCTACAAACACCGACGGTGTCACACATCACATGGCTGTTTCACATCAACCTGTTAAGTGTACTTCTTGGACTACTATTTGTTGTAACATCACCACAACCTTGTCACACAGACTCGTGTATTCGAATGAATCAAAAAGACATAACAAATACAGAATTGACCAATCAGGCAGTTATTACAGAACATTACAGGCAGTTATTACATAACTTTACAAGCCTCATAGCTAGGTCACAATGAAATATAATAGTACATGAGGTCCTAACCAAGGTGCAATAATTGCCCAACATTATGCCATATTTACACCACATCTCCCCCTGGTCTCTAGATCAACTCAGTCCGTTAACATAAAAGTCAGCTAGCCATGCGGGTGGTCTACGATCACGAAGAGGACGCTTTCTGTGGTTTTCGTGGTTTTTCGCTCATTTTCATTATTTTTTAGCGGCCCACTCAATGCAGCTACAACAGTGAAACATACCAAGAGAACGATAAGATTCTCCTTAAAAATTATGTGGGCATTATCATGGACACAGAAAAAATCAAAAAAATTTTCCCCATCCACCCTTTTGGGCTCTTACTGCGACATAGCAAGTAACCACGAGGGGAGGCCGATGTATGGATTTGCATTTCACGCGAGAAATATTTGTCCTAGACACAAAAAAATTGCAGCAATGAAAAGGTGGCAAAATTTTGTTCTAAAATGATTATTTATTGGCTAGATTTGGCTTTGAAAAAAAGCCTCAAAACCTCAATCAAAAACCGCAAAACCACAACAATGCCATTGCGCAACATCTGTAATGGCTTATTAATCGGTTTTTATGAACTAGAGCAAAAAGTACTTATAATGCTTGAAAGTCAACAAAAGACTGCCAAGACAATGTTTCAGTGGTTATCTTTCAAATTTACGTTTTACTTTGCCAATGGAATTTATTTATTTGTCCCAAAATGATGTTGTGGGTAATAATAATAAAAAACAATGGCTACTATTGAGAAATAATTAACAACCTTATATTATTTTGATATTCATAGAAATTAGTGTAAATGATCAAGAGACCATGGGGATTCTGAATATGAAACTTATTTTGACAGCCGTGGCCGTTTTGATGGGAAAAATTAGCTCCGAAAATAATTCCGATTTCGGTGATAATTATTATTAATAATAAAAAGTTGAAAAAATTCATAAGTGAGCCAAAACTTGTCCAATCGTTATGAAACTTGGTGAATATGAGCGCTAGGCTGTATATTTCCTTCGTTTTAAAAAAAGTTGTGCCAAATATTTTAAATAAGAAAAAATAATAACAATGAAAAAAATGACGATTTTGGTAATAATAAATAATTATTAATTATTATTACAATGAGTGAGAAACTACACTTACCGTGCTCGAAATTTCACCAAAGCTAGTCACTATGCTTAAAACATGGTGCTTTCAACATCCTTATATTTAGTTTTTTCAAAATCCATCTATAAAAAAAAATCCGAAAAAACAAAAGCAACCGCATCCACCAAAAATCTGTGCGCCATTGCTGGTTGCTAAGGAACAAAAACCAAAAATAAAAAATTGTAAAAGTCAAAACTAGCCTAAGGCCATGTATTAAAGATAATTTAAAATTATACAGCAAATGATTCTGAATAGAATGATACCAAAATGTAAGACCTTACTCTTACTTTGCTCACATGGAAATTGTGAACAGACAATTACCGGTTTACTGTACTCAACCCGAGCGAGCTCGGGGCATGTAAGAGATGTGTTAGATGTACTTCTTGGACTACCGTTTGTTGTAACATCACCACAACCTTGTCACACAGACTCGTGGATTCGAATGAATCAAAAAAACATAACAAATACAGAATTGACCAATCAGGCAGTTATTACAGAACATTACAGGCAGTTATTACATAACTTTACAAGCCTCATAGCTAGGTCACAATGAAGTATAATAGTACATGAGGTCCTAACCAAGGTGCAATAATTGTCCAACATTATGCCATATTTACACCACATCTCCCCCTGATCTCTAGATCAACTCAGTCCGTTAACATAAAAGTCAGCTAGCCATGCGGGTGGTCTACGATCACGAAGAGGACGAGATGGACTGCTCGATTCAAAGTCAGACTCGTTGTCATTACTGTCGTCACTACTACTGCTATCATCTTCATGAGAATCATTATCTACAACAGGTAGCAAGTCACATTGATTTTAGTATGAGCGTTGGCTCAACACCTTTGCCTGACCACTGTATACTTTAGGCTTCCTAAGCTATTGAGCGCTAGGGCTTGTGGTAGTGAGCCGTACTAGTGTCAAGGCACAAATCCGTTATACAGCTTCTGCTATCCGGTAGTATGACTCTGCCGTATACGGTATTTTATTGATTACACGTGTCAATACGGGAGACTTTTTCTACACAATATGGGGATCTGTTACGCAACACAGCCAGATCCGTTTCGACCATCAATTCTGCTTAGTCAGCACGTGTCTAGATTTCAGCAATTGATAGACTTCTAGCAATCGTTAAACTTCAACAATCGAGTTAGGCAGACTTGTAACAATTACATAGTGTAGTTAATCTCTAACTGTTTAATTATTCAAGAAACGCTATTCTGCTTCATAAGTTGTGCAGTACAAGGAGAGTTAATAATATGTTCCTCAACACAAGATACAAAAACTTACAGTGAGAGGTGTTTCGAAGTGCTTTGATAATCCTGGCACGTTTGACAAAACGACTACTTCCAGCTAATGATTATGAGGAGTCCCAACGTTACCCTATGCTTACAGTGATTCGACTCTCGCACAACTACTCCAAGAACTCTGAAGGCTTGGGCGATCTGCCCCAATACTTAAAAAGTAGAACATTTATATGTGCATTTGAAATCCACAACATACAATTGGCTAAAATAATATAATATGATTGGTTTATAAAACTAGGACACTGATTCAAATAATACAATGCCATAGACATTTACACAAACAGGTGCATTAAAAACTACGCACAAACAATGATAATATTTAAATAACAAGCCCTTCGGGCTTTTATCTGCGACGCAAGTCTCATGCAATACTTGCTCGATTTGTTTGTAATATGGTTATTCTCCATCTGGATGGACCATGTGCATGACTTCTGTTGGTGAGGTCATGTTTGGGAATTCCATCAGGAGTCATGCTCCCTTGTATTGAGGAGACAACTCCAGGTCCAGGAAGCAGTCCCAATGCATTGTAGCCCGAGTTCTAACACTCGTCGGGTGGGGCGGGGTGGTTCAGGTACCCACCCTGCTCAGTTTAAAGATTGAGGGCCTGAGGCTACAGACCCGTCGACATAGCCCCAGTTCCAACACCCGTCAGCCGTCAGTTAGGACAGGTCAAGTACGCTCCCCACCCGAGGTGGGGGGCTGAGAACCTGAGGCTACGGCCCCAGCAGCGATGCTGAGGGACTTGCTGCCGGAGCCCTGAGAGCACCTGGGGCCGAGATGCGGACCGTCAGCATTGTATCATATATACCGGCCTTTTGAGCCCGTTTCCTACCGGAAGTGTGACACGCCCGTTTCCAACCGGAAATGGGTGACGGACGTGTGTACCGATGGACACCCCTTTGTCTTTTGTAGTATGATAAGGTCAAGATGACTGCCGGAACGATTCCTAGTACGAGGTTCCTCACTGTTACTTGGCCAAGGCGTCTCCGGAATCTGTTGGTACGCAGGCTCTCCAGCTAACATCTTCCGTAATTAAGGTAAGGCACCTTCTGATACATCTGATCACACACAATCGCTCACCGAACTTCATCACAAATGTATGTAGATAGCATATGTGCACTCGGTCGCCAGCAAAGCCTAACGTCACCCACATATCGTGTCATCCCATCAACTTTGACAGCGGTATTTGAGACCAGGGCAGTAATGTTACCAGTTCTCCAGATCGAAGTACATTTTGCGACTCCTGGTTTAACATATACTTGATCTCCTATTTTATATGGGTTTAGACTAGTATCACGATTGACAGTACCTAAAGCATCTGGTGTCTTGGTTGTGTAATTGAACAGTCTCTCGCATGGCACTATTCCGTCGACATTGAGTGAGTTATTGTACCAATACACCATGTCACCAACTGTTCCACCAGATCTAGCTAACATACGTTTGATGGTGCGGTGGTTACGCTCTATAATACCATTCCCAGACGCTTTGTATGCGCTACAAAATATGTGAATTACATTCCACTTATCTAGCACTGAACTCAATGCTCTAAAACGGGATCGTTATTCGACAAAAGTTCTACTGGGGCACCTCGTTCACAAAATATGTCCTCTAATTGTTCTTTTACTGAAGAAGACGTTTCATTTATTAGCTTCCTTTAGATAACGTACCTACTCGGTCCACAATCAATAACAGTCAAATAGGGAATACATTTGTAATGGGTGATATCCGTTGCCGATCGGTACCGGTCATCAGTTACGTTTACATGTCCAGTTTCCAGTGAACATCTGCTGGGTCAACACTTTTGCACACGAGACATAGTTTTACAATCTCTTCTACATCTTTTCTAGGAACTTTAGGGCCCCACATAGTTCTAGCTAAATGTAAAGTTTGATCTACGCCTAAATGATGAGTGTCATGGAGTTTGGGCAGCTTGTCTATGATGTTCTCCTCGGAAACTATTACATTTACACAACAAATACGCTTAGCTAGCCACTTTTGTGAAACTCTCGTCAGCTCATCAGCTTTGTTTTCCTCTGATTTTACCAGAGAGATCTCAAGTGTTAGCCCATACTCAATCAACTCATTAATCAAGCTTCTCTTCACAATCATTTCACTCAAGCCGCTAACCTTAGGTATTTTAATGTCAGTCAACACTGATCTTACCCAGCTCCTTACTGCAGCAGAGTTTGATAAAATGGTCACATTTTTTTGTTTTCATTTAATAGCCATGTTTATGGCTTTCACTCTGCTTCCAACTCAACCACGTTTACATGAGCTCCATCATTGATACCTCTTAACCATGTCGCATCTTCTACTACCACACTGTTAACTTGCACACATACTCCTAAGGCTAAACTACTAGCATCGCACCATACCTGGCCATTATCTGACGCCTGCACACTCCACCCACCACAAACTGGATACTGATTTTCTACTCTTTCTGCTACGTCATCCAGCATTTTCTATACATAATCAGGTGTACAACTATCCCATTCACATGAATTTACTTCTCTCTTAATGTAACTGCATGCAACTCGTAGCCATCACGCTATTGGATAGTGGCCGATATATTTGCCACAAAAAGAATACAGTTCTTGTTTGGTTACTTTTGACTGCACACAAGGCAACTCACAATCTCTGCACCACTCAAGATCACCATGGTTAGAAGTTTTAACTCTTAAATCCAATACGCGTGCACTACTGAGATACTGAGGGTCCTTACATGCCAATCCAAACTTCAGCAAATGTTCTCTCACTCGGGACACAGAGACCATGTTTTCATTGCCTATTATATCATCAATATAGTGGTCGCAGCCCTTGTGCACATTTTCATCGAGTGATAATACCTTTGCCAAGATAAGTGTCATAACCTTTGGTGCTACATTTAAAGCAAAACCCATTCGAGTCATAACATACACTTTACCATTAAATCGGACACCTTGGAAACGTTGCAAAGACCGATCTATGTGAAGTTGCAAGTATGCTTTTTGCAAATCAAGCATACATGTACATGCAAGGTCTCCAAATTTATGCTACTCCCTTAGCTTCTCTTGGCAAATAGCTACATTGTTACCTGGATTACAATTGACATGCCTATACAACTCTCGACTGTAGTCCATAACAGGCCTCATCTTTCTGGCGTTGTTTGTTTGTAAAACAGCCATAACTGGAATCACCGCACTTACCTCCCCATGTAGCTTCTCATCATGTGGTTCTAGCCATCTTTCACTAATCCGTTGCTTAATTTCCATGTCATATTTCTGATGCCATCCATCTCTTATACTATACTCTCCACACTGATATCTCAAAACCGGTTCTCCAGCTTTCCATTTCCATTGAACTGTCCACTTAGTACCATCAAAGTTCGCTATGAAATCAGAATCTTCAACACACATGTTGCTATCTTATGGCTCCTCTGTGCCTACTGCAACTACCGACCTCTGTGAACAGCCAAACTGAACACTGTTGGATGAACTAATTGTCACACCATCTAGTTTGCGTATACTATCTATTCCCATTATTAGACTGCAGCTGCAAACAATCTCTGGTGCAAGTAAACATCTTAACCTCACCCTACTGCCATTTACATACACCTCTACATCAACCTAGTCTGTGCTCAGACTCCAAAATGGATGGAGTTAGTGGCGCCCACTATCAAACTCCTATTCTCCGTCTGAGAAAGTATCCTAATTTAGCTGGAGTTATCTCCCTAGCTGTAAATTGAAGTTGTATTCCCCAAACTGAATTCAATTTCGTAGCCTTAAAGTATTTCACAAACCCCGCAACAAATATCTTCATTTATTTAAATCTAGGGCTATGCTCAAATCAGTCAAGCATGGGATTTGCAGCATTGGTTGTGTGTGGATTAATTGCATATGTATGTACTGACACTAAATCTCTTGGCAATGCTGCAGCGCATCACATTCCATTTTTGCCTTTTCATTTATAAATTACAGCACTGCCTTTGACTGCCCGCTATCACTAAAGGCGTCTATCATTCTTTCAATAAGTAATTTTATTCTTTATGATGAATGTCATGATGATAGGAAATACATGTAGAAAAGTGGTTGTCTAACTAGTGACAACTAGAGTAGTGGCTGTGGTAGCCTGTCTTGACAAGACAGACAGGCTATGGCTGTGGGTACTGGTCTTCTATCTAGCAAGTTATCTACTATCCTATACTCAGATCTGCCTATCCTCAACTCTTCTGTACTCAGTCAAGTGTTCTACACAACTGTTACCCTACTCAGAGATGGGGGCAAATCAAAAAGTTTTGACTCAAATCAAATCGTTTTAAAAATGGACCAAATCAAATCAGGGACGCGAGAACTTCAGGCAAATCAAAACAGTAAAACTGTCAAATAAAATATTTGCATTTGATATCCAAATATTTGTTTCAAATCATTTTTCAAAACAAGCACTGTGAACAAAAACAAGCACACAAAAGCCATTATTTTCATCCTCTCTGCATTAATAGTGACGAAGTGCCTAAAGTTCAAAATCCCATATAAAAGTAGGTTGACATAAATGATCACTGTTGACATTTCTGTAGCTCACATTCAATATTATTTCGCAATTACCTCACCGTACCGTATAAGAATTAAACTATTACAACTTATTCATGCGTTCACTAGGCAGTCACCACAGAAATGAGGGTTGCATGCGATGGCATTGTAAACAGGCCATTACAGCTTTGTACACTCCTACTTCACTCGGATGTTAAAGAGTAACACGAAAATAAATTATGGAAAAAAGAATTTGGGTTCAGCATTATGCTCAATGCACTGATTATCACTATACTGATACTGAAATGCGAACTTATATTGGTATATTTTCAATGACATATGCATCTTTTTAAACCTCTAAAAAATACGTTTCTTTTCTTGTTCTATCTGTTCTATCTTGTTCTAATGGAAGAGTGCCGATGGTTTAAAGTGACATGCATATACACCATTTCATTTCCAATTGCTTAATTACTTTCCTTAACTGTAGTAGCTTTCACACACGCACACACACACACACACACACACACTAAAAAACGATAAACACAGGTGATATGACTTGAAAATATAATGATTTAATTTCATAATAAAAAGTACAGATAGTTTTTTAAGGTGATTTGCCACAATTTCCAATAAATTTCACATCGGAATTAGTGCATGTAAAGTAATTACTATATAAATTTAGTATTCTGACAGATATAATGAACATATACAATAAGAAATTGAGAAGTAAAGATCTGCACAACTACAAGACGAACACCATATTTCAATTGGTAGTTTTTGCAGCTGATATTACTTAGATGTGACACAAAATCATATAG
The DNA here is from genome assembly GCA_945261195.1 of Cryptosula pallasiana. Taxonomy (NCBI): domain Eukaryota; kingdom Metazoa; phylum Bryozoa; class Gymnolaemata; order Cheilostomatida; family Cryptosulidae; genus Cryptosula; species Cryptosula pallasiana. Next base: position 24,688,956 of record OX183140.1, on the reverse strand, counting down.
TTTTTTATATATATATTCCATTGTAAAGATAAAAAAATAAAAGGCGCTACAAAAATGTCATGTCTGCAGATCAAATGAAGAGTATGAGGTGAAAATGAAGCATAAAGCGTTGTAATGTAGTTGGTTGTTGCGGGACAGTGGGTTGTATCCAATAAAAATATTGCTGACAGCTGTGACTTATAAAACATTCCCGTCGGTGAGGCATACCATGAGATATATGAAATTCTTTAATATGCAATAGCAATAGTTTAAATTATCAATACCAATTATTTCTTGCGGTGGTAAAAAGTCACTTATTGTTTACATCAGTACACAGAGTGATTTCCTTTCTAACAAAAACATTCAAAGATATTATACTATGCTTATCCACTAAAACATGGTCATCATGTTCAGTACATAGATGGTTCAGGGTCAAATTCATCACAACTGTCTCTTCTATGTGAAGTGTCTTCCTTCGTCTTTGTGTATTTCCTCAGTAGACCACATGGTGGAGCACTGCATATTCAACTTCACAGAAAGAGCAACTCATTTCACGGGAAGAATAACTCTTGTTGCATAGGATTTCTCGAGTATTCAATCTTTCTTGACAAAAAGAGATCCACAGGGTAGCCAGCACTCTATATCCACATCTATAATATAGCAAAGTTGAGCAATGTACAATGATGATTCAGGAGAATATGATTAGAGTAAATTAAATTGAGTATGCAATTACAATCTAAATCAAATAGCATAGCATATAATAACAATGCGATGGCAAATAACAATAACACATACTAATGTTAACCTAACATGTAATAGCACCTTTCATTGATTACCAATCATACTACTATCAATTTATTGGGTCAAGCTGTATGAACTGCTGTACTTACGCTCTGACAGGTAAATTTAATCAATCAAAAATGCCAGAAAAATATTTTGGAAAATGATAATAAAATATTTTTTAGACAGTGCTATTTGCCCAATACTGCCACAATAAATTCAATTTAATTTTTATTCACTGATTAATTCATAATAAATAATTGAAATTATCAATAGTATCAATTTTTGTTGACTAATAGTATTTACTATTATTAGAAGGAATCTATAATCAGCGCAATAATAATTAAAAATAATATTCCTACTAATTATTATTATAGTAATTTTGTAATTGTCATTTGTTTTTGTGCTGTATTCTTTTATTCAGTACTAAACTTCAATTTTTACTATTTTCATTCTACATACTACTTACATAGTAATTTTTTACTGTCTGCTATTAATTAAAAACAATAATCATATTTACTTATCAATATTAATTATTATAAATGATCATTGCTTTGCCACCATATAATTAATCATCGTTATTAATTATTGTTATTACAGTGCTTAATAATAATTATAGTTACTGTAACTGCACAGTTTGTAATACTGAAGAAAAGTTGTTTTTTCCAAAAGAACCGGGGTGATGATAACAACAACATCAACACCACAATTTTTACAACAATGTTGTTGTAACTAACGACTCTTATTATTAGTATGTTTGTTATAATGATGATGACGATTATTATTAATAATAATAATTATAATAAAATAATAATTATAATAATAATAAATAATGGTTTTGATTTCATTAATAATTATGATTATTAATTTATTCAGCTGCAAATAATAATTATTATCACCATTATTTATCATTTACGTGGATGAATAATTAATAATAAATAGGTAAGTGCCATGACAAACTAACTGTAAACGTAGTTATAATGACGATAACGATATATAAATAAATCAGTAAAATAGTGTGGCTGAGGGGCACAAGGAGTGCACAGGGGCATAAACTAAATAAAAATATTTAAATAAATAAATAATATATACTTGATTATTAATATTAGATGCCCGACGGTAAAACCAGTCAAGACTGAAGTAAGTAAAACAGTGCTCAACAAGAAAAAGATCGAGGAGCTGAATACTAGGAGGTAAAATAGTAAAAGATGGTAAAACTATTGTACGATTACAAATTGTTTCATGTGCCTGAAGGAAGACAGTGAGGGCGCAATCGTCAGGTCGGCTTTCAACTGTAAAAATGAAGATGTGATCGGAAACAGGAAGCTCAGACCGAAAATATTAAATGCACAAGGATCGTATTTGTTACTAGGTGTAGTGGTAGTAGTGCACGAGCATCAAAAGAGACTAAGGGCATAGAGCTATGCCCGGCTGAGGGTAAATTTATTAGTGTCTGCAGGTGGTGACAATTTCATTCCTACTATTAAGGGAGGACAACTCTGGTTGGAAAATTATGTAAAATTTTTCAGCCGCACAGAGGTGGCATCTTTATCAGTGTTAGAATACTGTAGAAGTGGTTATTACGGCCGGAGTTTAATATAGCGAATTTTGACAAATCAGACAAAATACGGTATTTATAATAGCGTTTTCTCCTATGTAACTGGTGATATGCGGATGTAATAATAGCGCTTTCGTCATATTGGATTCAGAAAATTAAACTGCATGTTTTGCATTCATACATATACTTTCAATGCATCACAACAATGCATGGTACTGATAACTCCACAACACTGCAGTGACTCATTGCTAAATGATCTTGTGCTTTAGATCTCCTGTCAGCAACAAGCAGCATCAGACCTGCCAACCCTGAATGGGGGAATTTGTGTGAGAATGATAAAGGGGGCAATTATTCAGCGCGAAAACTGCCCCGAGGGGCAATTAATATGTGAAGACGGGTACCGGTAGGCAACCAGTAAAAGTTTGCCACATGCTACCAACCACCAACAAGAAGCAACTCAGCATTCATATATTACAAATTTAAGAGAGAGAGTTAGATGTAGTAAGTGAATGTAACCAAGGGTTAGGCACAGGTTAGCAGACTTGCCAACCTAAAGTGAGGGGTCAAAAGTGAGACTTGGAAAAAGGGGAAAAAAGCGCGTGAAATCAAGACAAATGGGGAAAATGTGTTACTGAGTGATTTTTGATAAAATGCTGGAAAATAAAATCTTATATCATGCTAGCTGCAGAAACATGAAGTAATGCAATGAACAAAGGGGTATGGTGAATGGATAGCATGAGATGGTGGACCGAGAGCAGGGGATGGTTGATAGATGGAGAGCAGGAAATGGTGGATGCGGAGCAAGAGAGGGTAGATGCAGAGCAGGAGATGGTAGATGGAGAGCAGATGATTATGGATTGAGAGCAGGAGGAGGTAGATAGGTAGAGAGCAAGGAGATCGGGGATGGAGAGCAGGAGATAGATGGAAATCAGGATATGGTGGATGGAGGGCAAGGTATAGTGGATGGAGAGTTGGATAAGTAAATTGAAGGCAGGAGATGATGAATGCAAAGCAAGATTTGATGTAAATAGAGCAAGAGATGGCAGATGGAAAGCAGGAGGAGGTAACTGGAAAACAGAGCATGGTGGTTGTACAGCAGGGCATAGTGGATGAAGAGTATGATATGGTCGATACAGAGCAGGAGATGATAGGTGGAGAGCAGGAGATGATATGTGGATAGCAAGGAGATCGGGGACGGAGATAGATGAAAAGTAGGGTATGGTGGACGAAGAGCAGGAGATGATGAATGTAGAACAGGATATGGTGTTTGTAGAGCAAAAAATGGTGGATGGAGGGCAGGAGGAGGTAGTTAGAGAACAGAGCATGGTGGATGTCAAGCAGGATATAATGGATGAGGAGTATGATATGGTGGATGCAGAGCGGGAGATGATAGATGGAGAATAAGGAGATCGAGATGGAGAGCAGGAATAGTGGATAGAGAATGGGAGATGACGGTGCAGAGCAGCAGATGATAGATGAAGAGCAAGGAGAGATCGGGAGAGATAGCAGGGGATCGGGGATGGAGAGCAGGAGGGAGATGGAGACCAGACTGGTGAATGGAGAGCAGGATATAGTGGATGGAGAGAAGGATATAGTGGATGGAGAGCAGGATATAGTGGATGAAGAGCAGGATATAGTGGATGGAGAGTATGATATCGTGGATGGAGTCAGGAGATGATGAATGGAGAGCAGGGTATGCAGTATGCAGAGCAAGAGATGGTGAATGGAGAGCAGGAGGAGGTAGTTGGACAGCTGAGCATGGTGGATGTAGAGCATGATATAGTGGATAAAGAGTATGATATGGTGGATGAAGAGCAGGAGATGATCGAGGGAGAGCAAGATGATGGTGGATGGAGAGCGAGGAGATTGAAGATGTAGAGCAGGATTTAATGGATAGAGAGTAGTATATGTATATATAAAGCAGGAAATAGTGGATGGAGAGCAGAAGATGGTAGATGTAGAGCAGGGGAAGGTGGATAGAAAGTAAGAATTGATGAATCGAGAGCAAGAGATGGCAGATGAAGAGCAGGGGACTGTGGGTGGTGAGCAGGGTATGGTGGATGGCCAGTAGAAGATGGTAGATGAGCAGAAAATTGTGGATGGAGAGCAGGAGATGGTACACAGGGTTAGAAAAAACCAAACAAACCATTTATTTCTGGTTTATACCGGTTTTTATGGATTAAACCGCATTTTTATTGTGAAAATGGTGCACTCAATAAAAAGAGTTTATGACTTACTGAATGGTTAAAGAAATGGCTTTTGATATGTAGCATTCGGCTTGTTAAAAAAAATGTTTAATGTTTATCTCCAAATAAGACAACTGCATGTACAACATGGCATCAGTATCTAAATAAATAACTGATTGTATAATAGAACCACATAAAATAGAAAACATATACACTCAAACTTCAACAACTAAATGGCATTACCGTAGTAAGACACAAGATCATTGGTATTTTTTTATTATTAAGCAATGGAGAGGCAATAAATAAAATTGTTTTTTTTAGCGCCGAGCCGATTTCATAGTTTAGAGTGTACTATCCCAAACATGAAGTTATATCAATTAAATATGTGGCGCATCGTTTTTCAATAAAGATCCTTCATTTCTCTGCTATCGTAACTAGCTGAGAAATTTGATTTATCATTTTAGATTTTTAAAATAACCAAGAGAATGAGACATGGCATGAGTGAATGCTGTGAAGCAGATAACCTGCCAGCTTAGCTGTGAAAGAATGGAGTTATTTGATGAACTAACAAAAAAATCATAAAAACCAAAAGTTCAGAAATTTGACTGGTTTAAATTGAGCCAAACCTGGTGGATAGACAGTAGGAGATGGTAGATGAAGGGCAGTGGATTGTGGATGGAGAGCAGGAGAGAGTGATTGAAAAGCAGGTGGAGGTAGATCAAGACCAGGAGGGGGCCAGGACATTGTGAATGGAGAGCAAGATATAATGAATGTAGAGTATGATGAATGCAGAGCAGGAGATGAAGGATGGAGACCAGGAGAGGATGGGTGGAAAGCAGGATTGGGAATAGCGGTTTGTAGACGCTAATCGCTGGTGCTAATCGCTAGTCATGCATCAGCGATTGTGGCACATCCCCTAGTTTGATTAGACATTCAGCGAATAGCCCAATTGCTAAAGTACTAGTAATCGCTGAAGTAAATCGCTGATTTCTCTGCCAACAATGCCCAAGTCACTCATGCATGCAAAAATTTTAGTCATTTTGGAAGCATTGCATTTGCCTGCCAGTTAATTTCATCATAATAGAGGCATATGTATATGCATATAACTTTAAAGCATTACTGCAGCTGGCTGCATCACTGACACCTTGAAAAACAGATATACTGGATACCCAATCTGCTCTGCCCTTATTAACATGTAATTAAAAGTTCATATATTTTTAGCCAGTTTTTTATACCCTGTTTGCTGTGTAACAAAACGTGGTTTGTGTTCATTATTACAAGATTATATGCAAAGTTATCAAACACTTGAAAATATTATCAGCAGTTTCATCAGCGGAAATGATGGTATCCCCTAGTTTGATATAACTTAGCATGAACACCAGCGGAAAACCCTATTCCCTAGTTTGTAGCAGCATTAGCGAAAGCGATTCAATTCCTAGTTTAACAATCAGCGATTCCCAACCCTGGTGGAAAGTGGGATAAAGGTGGAGGTAGAGAGGGAGTTGATGGATGGGGAGAAAAGAGATGGGGGTAGAGCGCAGAAAATGGTAGAGGGAGAGTAGGAGGTAGACAAAAAGTGGGGTATGATGGATGGAGAAGAGGATATGGTTGATGAAGAGCAGGAGATGGTGAATGGAGAAGGTCATAAGGTGGATGGAAAACAGAAGCTTGTGGATAACTATTCTCACAAAAAAATACAGATAACATCAGCCTTAAAAGTAAAATAACAATAATTCTTTTGATAATAACTATTCTCATGAAAATTAAATTTGCTAAAAATTATTATAACACACAATATACCATTGAAATAACGATTAACTCCCCATTTTGATATATAAAAGCAACAAAAATACTTGGTAACTGCTACCATTGATGAGAAAACAAAAAATGTTAAAGAATGTTGGACTTGATAAAAAAGAGCAACAATAAATAACAATAATAATATGTAGGTAATATATGTAATATCATCATTTTTAATAGCCTTTTGTTTATTAATAATAATCATAATTAATTAATTGATAGTAAAATTATCATCACTAATAATATCTACTCATTATTATTATCAATTATTATTAATAATACAGCAGTAATAAATAATAATAATCATAGCAAAAATAGTAATACTTGATATTATTTAAATAATAGATATTATTATTATATATTATTTCTAATTTATTTATTATTACTATTATTATAATTATTATTGTATGGAAATAATAATAAGTAGTAGGTAGGTAGTAGTAGTGAATCTTCTTATTGAACTTAAGTTAATGTAATGTTTCACCATAATAAATAATGTGAAAGAAAATAATAATAATAATGTGAGAGGAAACTTGAAAGACTCTGAGATGTAAAGTGATTTGAATGAACCAGTAACAGTACAGTAGTATCAATCAACCAGAATCAGCCCAGACACAGCACAGCCTCGGCAGAAAATCACCACATGTTGTTGAAAATGTTACTGGAAGCCTGAAGGTGATTGGACACTGAATAGGCAATTGGCCAATTACAATGGCAATAATAATAACATTAATAGTATTACAAAGTGTACAACTTGACTCACTAAATGATTGGAAAGGAAATACCGGATAAAACATCTTCATACATTACAAAAACAAATGATTCATGAATGATGAGGAAGAGATATAAAAAAAATCTAGGGGAAAAAAGGGGAAAAGCGTGAGACGACCGTGGGAAGTGTGAGAAAGGGGGCAATTTCGTGATTCTCACGTGAAAGGCGTGAGAGTTGGCAGGTCTGAGCAGCATTTGTCATTACAGTATAGTACTGGTCGCTGAGTTCTACTGCATATTGTCTGCTGATGAGCCATTCACCATTGCGTAATAAAGTTCATAACTGTACTGTGAATGAATGTGGTCTTATACTATTTATTACTATTTGATGAATATGTAGTCAATCAGACTTGCAAATAATAACTTTGTCTTTTATGACATAGTAACAAGAAAGAAACATAAATTCTTACTGACATTTAAATATCTCCACAAACTGAAAGTGATGTATAAAATTATTATAAGTACTCCAGTCTGCACAACAATGATACGTAATGGCTGCTAGGCATTCACATGTTAGGTGTCACTTGAGAAAAAAAAACATTAGCAGTGAACCAATATTATAAACATCTTCCAGATATTAGACATTCTGCAGGCCCCCATTAGATGTTCAAAATCCTAACAAGGAACTGCGGTTATTTATATCTAAATGCAGATACTACCTTAAAAATCATGCCCTTGAGCTCTACAACTCCACTGATAATAACCACTGACTCATTAGTTTAGAGCTATACGTGTCTGACTAGTTCCCTTGTAATACGTGATTACTAGCTAGTACGCTTACTAGTAGTAGCGAGTAGTAGTAAGTAAAACTGGATGTTGCTTCATATCAATATTATATTTGACAACCATTCATTCATATGTATAATAATAATTAATTACTGGGTACAACGTGATGTTAATAATTGTTTGTTAATTAATACAACTAAGACATGCATATTAATTATTTTAATAATAATATTGAAGAAAATATAAAATAATGATAGCATGGGATTCTTCATCACTGCGGCTGCGGAAATAGCGTTTCGGTGAGAATAGTTCATGTTTGCTGATCCTAAAATAGCGTTCATAACAAAATCGCTATTCGCTATGTATTAAGATCCGCGCAATAATAACCACTTGTACAGTATGCTCTGGCATGGGATAGAATTAGAATAACGATCCTTGTGCATTTAATATTTTCCGTCTGAGCTTCCCGTTTCCGATCCCATCTTCATTTTTACAGTTGAAGGCTGACCTGACAATTGTGCCCTCACTCTCTTCCTTCAGGCACATGAAACAATTTGTAGTCGTACAATAGTTTTACCATCTTTTACTATTTTACCTCCTAGTATATATATATATATACACATACATACACTAATAATAAAAGAGTATCAGGGTTGGCAAAAACCATGGTTTTTCGGGGGGAAAAACCCAATAAACCGGGTTTTAACAGTTTAAACCGGTTTTTATGATTTTCACGTAAATAAATGCTCCACTACTTCGGCTTTAACTGCATTATGCGGCAGAAACACCAAATAATACGATCATGTAATGAAAATGGCATCACAATTAACTTTTTTACTTAGACTACAGAAATTTACATCGATGTATATTAAAACAAAATTACAACAATAGTTATTATGTTATATTATTATTATCTGCATGTCTTTGATGATGTAAGATTAGATCTTACTGTTTAACTCTCTCCCTGGCCTGAGTGAGGCTTCGAACTACAGTGTACGGTGTACCCTGAATGCATCAAACTTTCGTTACATCTACAGTAATCCTATAATGTCATAGACATGTCCAACCAATTAAAGGGCAGTGTCTGGGCTGTGTATTTTTTTATTACAATATACCTACACCATCCATATGAATATTATACTGTCTTGTTTGTTAGGTCAAAAGTGTACAATGTACCCTGAATCCATCAAACTTTCATTACATCCTAATTTAATATCACTTTTCATGAAAAAAAACCATGAAAACAAAAAAAAAACAGGATTTTAAACAGGGTTTAAACCGTGCCAACCCTGAAGAGTATAGTAGGAAAAGATGAGAAAGGACTACTAGTGGACTACAAAATGTTTCATGCATTTTAAAAAAAAAGTTGAAAAAATTTTTGAAAACACAATCGTCATGTCACACTGTAATAATTATTTATTTAATTATTTTTTATTTTCTACGCACTACTGCATAATTATTAATACTTTTCTCAGTCGTACTCTGATATATATATGTGTAACAGCCAGAATTATGGTCCAATCAAAATTGATTTAATCTTCTATGAGCCGTGACTACAAAAAGTTTTCGGTGAGTTATGAAAACTGGAAGAAAATACTGAGACAGTTTTATTAACTAAACAGTAATAAGTACTCATATTTTACCTAACAAAACATAAAAATGTTTTCAATGGTGCACTTTCAAACATTTTGGCCATCCCATACATACGAATGAGTAAAATTAATAATTAAATGGCTACGTCTTGTCTTACATAAAGCTAAGAAGTTATTTGAGCAAAAATCACCACAACTTGATTAAGAAAGTAAGTGAACATATAAACAAAATCTATTGTTTGTAAAAAAAATTGGTTTCATTTTTAAATAAATGTAATGATTAAGTATTATAATATATATTCTCATCTTAATTAAAAATAATTAACAATTATCATCTAATAAAAAATAGCCTTGCCCCACATAATTAAGCCAAGAAATGAGAGCAAGAACCACAACAACGCAGTTAATAAAGTAGGTAAACATGTAAAAAAAAATCTATTGTTTGTGAAAAATAATTTCTTTCCAAGCATATATAATAATAATAATGATGAACTAAAACTTAAATAATCACAGTACAGCAATACATATATAATAATATTATTATCATTTTATAGTCTAATAAAATGATTGAATTATCAATGTGTTTATAACAATCAAAGTGGTTCACAGACTGACCAGTCTCTTCAATGGGAGGCTGGAGAAACTTACAGGGGCACCTAATTCCTACTCTATGAGCTGTATAAACTAAGAATAACTATAAAAAAATCTTTTTTGGATCTATTTTAGAGATGCTCTGCAGAGCCCCCTAAAATTTTTTTTTGCTTAGTGCAAAGGGTGGTTGTGGCCCCTGCTTACAATAGCCTGTTTATTCTAGTTGAAACATCTCAGCTCCATATTTGTGTAGATTCTTCTGGTTCGATGTGCATCAGCGCCCTATAAGGGGGATAGCCCCAGTACAACCCCATTGGCAAAATTTGTGTATCGTGTATATTTTCATAATACTGCTGTGCTGGCAATCAGTGACCTTGCGCTGGTGCAAATCCAGCGGAAGGCCCTAATATTTAGGATCAAGTCTTCCATTAGTGCTTGGTTACTTTTTTCCAGCTCTTTAAAATAGTTTAATTGATATAAGGAAGTGACTGTGATAATAAGCGCAAATGGGAAAATGATAAAAAAAAACACGCTCAAAGTTCTGAATAGTTTTTAATCCTTTTTGGACCAATTTTTTTCAAGAGTTACACCTCCCATATCTACCACTTAGTAGTTTCATCTCAGTTTATTCTCTATGAAGCATTTGAAATGAGAAATTACTGTAGTAATTTGAGAGATATGGTTAAACAAAGATGAAAACATATAACAATACTAACATTAATAAAAAATGTAAAACATGTTATTAATTTGCAGAATCGAAGGCTTTTTAAAAAAAAAATGACTCGAACAAAAAAGAGAAGGAAACCAACCCACATACTTCATTCCTACAACATTAACGACAGTAATAATTATTAGAAATGATAATATAATTAGTAAGAATATTAATAAAGACATCTAGTATTTTTGTTATTTATCATACTAAATAACAACTATTGATTATTGTTATTACAATCAGGCACATGATTAAATTATGTACTAATAATACTAAGACAGAAGGTTGTTTAGTATTATTACATAATTGATGCTACTTCAATATTAGTGGCAGTCATCAAGGCAAGTAGGTAAACAGCGATATTAGACTGGCATCAGCAATGAGATAATGCTGCAATGTGAAAAGCATTATAAACATTTGATAAAACACAGCAGATTGTAGCAAAACGATACTCTTAAGCTACGTTCACACTATACGATTCTCGGCCGAGTGGGCGGAGCCAAAAATCGGCTCGCAAGTGTGAACAGTGAAATCTTCAAGATTTCACAATCGGTGGCCGATTTTTTTTCATCGGGCAGTGATGATTCTCTGTACAATTATCGGCCTGTCTAGCCAATCAACATCCACATCACAGCTTTTCAATTGAATGCTTTTCAAAAAACTTGCAGCTGCTTAATAATTATTATTTAACCAATTTTAGAATATTTTTTAATAATTCCCTGATCAATTGCAAGTCTTGTTTACAAGTAGAATATTAAGGTGGGTATACTAACTATTATCAATATAAATAGAAAACAACTACCAGCGCCATGATTATAATAATTGCATTGAAAAAAGTTATCATTTATTTATTATTCATTATAATTAATTGAGTATACTTACCATTATTTATTATTATGATTATTTGTAATTCATTTCTTATTATTGATGAGTGAAGAAATGGTATAATTTATTGAATTATCTGGTAATATAAGCTATATTATATTATTATTAATAATAAAATGGTGTTCTGTAGTTATCAATGAAATTCGGTGTCTTGACAACATGTCAAGGCCATGCAATATCGGGCACAAAAAATCGCAAGTGTGAACTCTTGTAAATAATCGGGAGAGCAACTCCCGATTCCTCCCCATAATCGCATGGCCGAGAATAGTATAGTGTGAACGTAGCTTTAGACGCACAAATAACTATACTTGATTTGCTGATCACAGCCTTGGCCAATCAAAAGGCTATAGTAAAGTGGAACATATACAAAATTAACCGAAGATGACACCAAAGGCAAGAAATATGGCGGGGTACCACTTGAGGAAACCGATAAAAATAAAGTTTTTATCGAAAATATCTTCAAGTAAAATTAAAATTGAAATGTTATAACCTAGAGAATGTAATGATGAATTTGAACATGTAATTTTTAGATTGGTTTGGCAGTGCAGGAGTTTTAGTCTCACATCGCGAAACGGATCTACACTTACATATTAGATCGAAAGTTTTCAAGTGCTGCAACAAATAACCAAGCACTAATGGAAAGCTTCCTCATAACAACACAAGGGCCTTCTGCTGGAGTTGCACCAGCGCAAGGTCATTTATTACAAGCAAAGCATTATAATGAAAATGCACATGGCACTAATTGTTTGTGACAAAATATTACCGCCCATAGATTGTTCGGGTAAATTCAAGAACAAATCAATTTATTAACTATCGTTTTTTTACGATATTAATCTTCCTTTCCTAAAAATTTTCGCACACATGTTTGCTGCATAACTGCTCTGATCAATCATAGCAAAAAAATAAAACTTTATCACCATTATTACAATCACTATACTACACTATCACCATCTCCTAATATTATTGTTATTAGTTAATTTTTGTATGGAGTAGAAACATACAAATGGCGAAAATTAGAGTGAGGCTAAGGAAAATCGGGGTGAAGACAATCCAAAGAAGCGTAAAGGTGCGTTTATGCCTCTCCTAGAATATAGGCCTGAAAATTACAGGGCGGAGCTCCTCGGCTGAAATGGATATGCGCCTTTATGGCTACGCGATTCAGTGGCCATTTACGGTTGTCAGCCGGTTTTCTTACAATGGGAAAACCAATATATATATTGTTATTATTATAACAACAGCTACTCTACTGCCACTATATTATTATTTGCTTGTTGCTGTTTTAATTTATTACCATCAGATAGATAACTAGAAGAGTAGATAATAATAAAAGCAGAAAATGGATGATGATGGAGAACTAACTATTATTATTATTATTAATATAAATAATATCATTTTATCATTGGTTAGGTACAATTACTTATTTAATTAGATCTAATAATGATGATCAACCAATAATAAGCTTATAAATAAACAAATTATTAACTGTTATAATAATAATTATAATAAAAAATAATTATTTAATTCATTTCAAATAAATTCATTACAATAAATAAATTAATTATTATTATTTAACAATCATAAATTAATAACAAATATGTAACAGTTTGTCAAAGCTTAGGACAATTACCAGCAACAACGAATAAGTTTTGGTATCATTTTCTTTTTTAATAATTGCAGTCCTGCATATGTTACATTCGTGGCTGCACGATGTTTAATAAATTGACATCTCCAGCAAATTACAAGCTGATCTGTGATTGGTCAGTTCACGACGAGACAACGGAAAAGTATCCGCGCCGAGATAATTCAAATGAGCCGATTTTTTGGCCCCTGAGCCATCAAATTTCGTCACACTCGTCTACTTTTTCGGCAAAACGGCGATTGGTCCCGGAATCGCTGAGGCATAAACGCACCTTAAAACCTTTTGTTAACTGAGTATACCAAAACCCCGAAAAACTCTTTAAACAATTGAAGTTTGTTTCAACTTGGTCTTATCTACTGCATTTACATGGCCGCATGTGACAGACTTGGGAATCACTCGTCAATGAGGATGGTATATACATGTAGTATGCACTAGGTAATCTTCTAATGCTGGCACGGACAATTTTCAAGTAAGTTTACTATATTTAAAGACAGACAAACAGACAGGAATGACGACAAATGAAGAACAATGAGGGGTAGGTTGGTGGTTGGTCGCTTCACTTCACACACAACGGTTGCGCACAAGACGGTACCCATCACAGTTTATAGTGCACCCATGAGCAATCATTGCTGGAAAAAGCTTATGTACGGAAAAATTCAAGCCAGCCATCCACACTGACCGATCAGCGTCAGGGGTAAATAACTTTTTGTGAGACCGGCTAAAATCAAACATGCTTTATACTCAGCAATCACAAATAGAGGGGAAAACGGTTAGTATAGGGCAAAATGGAGCCGTTTTTCGTTTTCCATGACAAAATCGTTGTGTGTGGAGCAGCGTTAAGGAGTGGCTACACTGCCCTGATGTTTTGGTGCCGATGTGCCTATACGATGCTTCATGGCTATGTGCAGGTGGTTACACAGGCCGAAGTAGCGTGACGATGTACTCGAGCACATCGGTGAGTTGCGAGTGAACTAGACTATCATACGGCACAAAGTGCGGATTTTTGCCTGTTTCACTTTCGATAGCGAATTATTTGTTTCCATGATATAATAATCATCACAATAATAACAATAATTAAAGAACAATTTCACTATGATGTATGGCTGTTTTTTGTTCACGATGAAAACATTGCTTTCAATATCTTTTCTGGCTCTGTTTATTATTAAATCTTCCATATATTGCGATTAATCATTATTTATAATAAGTGATGTAATAATGAATTTTATTTTATTGCTGTATTTGCTATTAATTTTAATTATTCTATTTATACTCAGTAATGTTGAAATTATCAATTACCGCCGTTCTATGTTGCTATGTAAAATTAATTCACTGTTCAAACTTTATTATAACATAATAAATCCTTCGAATTCTGCAGTGGAGGCTACTTGACAGAAATTCTAACGGAAATGCGTTATAAATGGTTAAACTTGATGAGCTTGGGAAAATATTTTGTTTCAACCAATCAGAGAACACCGATGTTTCTTCGGCATCGGGCATAGATCAACATGATGGTTATGCTGACGAACAGGACCCACGATGTGCCGAAGTGGACACGCCCATCGGGCGCGCCCATTGCTAGGCCTTCCAATGCAAAATATCGGCCTGTGTAGCCACCCCATTTAGGTAGTCTTGGATTTTTTGATGATAAGTTTTGCACTGTTTTGTGTGGCGAGGATTGATGGAAACTGCTAGGTTAGTAGGAATAATTTTAATACAAGGAGCTTAGTCTCTGTTGTTACTTTCCACAAACCCTTAAGGTCAGACAAAACGATGTTTAGATGCATTCATCTTGCAAGATATCGCAATAGCATCACAAAGGAGAAGACCAGTTCTTATATTACCTTATTCAAAGAAGACATTCTAAGAGACATGAATATTTATGATCAGACCGGGCTCTATGTTCTTTAGTTCTGTCCAATCAAACCTTTAGCAAATTAGTACTGTTTGCCCATCTAATGCCCCACTGAAAGAAAACTGCAAATATAAACTCCCCATCCCGCTTTTGACCAGTTGTGAAAGTGAAAATCTTTGATTTGAACACTTCAGTTAAACTTTTATAGACCTAAATAAACTTTAAGTTAACACTCACGCCCTAAATCATTTGAAAAATTTACAAAAATGCAAGTCATCATGCTCAACTTCTTTCAGCAGTAATTAAATAAGACGTTTATTAAAGATAACATGCCCTATACTTCAAAAATGTTCTCTTTCAGACCAGCGAGCTTATGTGACCTTTTGTAGTTGTATACAGGGTGCACAGTCGCTTAAATTATCCTATATATGGCAGACATCCGAAATACTGAAGTGCCACTTGGTTTTGCTGCATAAATGAAATGGTAATAAAATAAGTGGTATACTTTCACAGATACTGGTAACTAATATTATGGAAAGTGCATTATTTACACTTTGAAACGGGTTATTGGTGTTAGTGTGTTGCTGCTAATGTGAATCAGAAATGCATGATTTGAAAAAAAAAGAAACCAATCCGCTCTGTTTTTTATTTTACCTACTATTTATTATTTTTCGTTTTTATAAACAGATGACTGAATAAAAAAAATCTGTATTAGGCTCCCCTAAAGCGAAGTATCAATAATGTCAAATAAGTAGTATGCTCATCATGAAAAAAAGTGATAGATTTCATTGGTACCGCAAAAAATATATATATTTTTGGGAGTATCTATGTTATTACCATTTAAACTATTTCAAGATTACATTTCCATGATTAACTTTCAGCTATTATTAATATTTCTAAGTTATTTGATATTTAAAATTTCAAATGAAAAATGAACGGTGCAAGGAAAATGGTTTATAATTCACATTTTTACAATATAAGTGTAAATAAAAGCACTATATTTTGGCACTATATTTTAACTTTATGACTTTGATTAAAATTTAAAAGTTTGATTTAAAATTCACAGAGAGCTAGGAAACATTCTGCGCTTTCAGATGAATGGTTGTTCAAAGCTTTAGCTTGTCAATCAGGCAATTGCGATGCGAGACTTGATTAGATGAAATTACATTTCACATATAGCCGCTGCTAATGATTCAAGTTATGTGAAATTGATGTGTGTTGCAAGTATTTTTAAACTATGTCACCATACACCATTATTCTGGTTTCATGATTGAGAAAAAAAGTCTCAAACCATTATTTTAAATCAACTTGAAATAAAGAATTAGTTGTGCACTGACTCCACCTTTTTGGATAGCAAATTATTCCAGCTCTTACTGTTTATTGAGCAGCAAATGTGATATTGTTATGAGTGATGACGAACCAGAGCCCTTTGTGAAACTACTCACTCTTGCTACATTATTATTTATACATTATTAATTGAATATTATTCCTATTATTATTATTATTATTATTCATTATAACAATTATTACCTATAATTAATAATTATTATCACATTTACATTATTTGTTATCTTCTAAATATTGGTAACCTACGAATCCAATTTTGTGTTATTATCAATTATAGGAATCAATCAATCATACATGAACATCATTGTCATGTTCCTGCTTGTTATGCAACTTCATGCTTGTTTTCTCATCAAGGGACAGTTGTTTCTCCTCACTTTTGTGTTTGCAGAGCAGCATCATTCATTCAGCTCTCATAAAAAAACGAATAAAAAAACTATTTTTTACACACTGTTATTAATTGCTCTTGTTGTTAGTAAGCCTTGCAAAAAGATGCCAGGATTATCAAAGCACTTCGAAACACCTCTCACTGTAAGTTTTTGTATCTTGTGTTGAGGAACATATTATTAACTCTCCTTGTACTGCACAACTTATGAAGCAGAATAGCGTTTCTTGAATAATTAAACAGTTAGAGATTAACTACACTATGTAATTGTTACAAGTCTGCCTAACTCGATTGTTGAAGTTTAACGATTGCTAGAAGTCTATCAATTGCTGAAATCTAGACACGTGCTGACTAAGCAGAATTGATGGTCGAAACGGATCTGGCTGTGTTGCGTAACAGATCCCCATATTGCGTAGAAAAAGTCTCCCGTATTGACACGTGTAATCAATTAAATACCGTATACGGCAGAGTCATACTACCGGATAGTACAAGCTGTATAACGGATTTGTGCCTTGACACTAGTACGGCTCACTACCACAAGCCCTAGCGCTCAATAGCTTAGGAAGCCTAAAGTATACAGTGGTCCGGTGAAGGTGTGGAGCCAACGATCATACTAAAATCAATGTGACTTGCTACCTGTTGTAGATAATGATTCCCATGAAGATGATAGCAGTAGTAGTGACGACAGTAATGACAACGAGTCTACTTTGAATCGAGCAGTCCATCTCGTCCTCTTCGTGATCGTAGACCACCCGCATGGCTAGCTGACTTTTATGTTAACGGACTGAGTTGATCTAGAGATCAGGGGGAGATGTGGTGTAAATATGGCATAATGTTGGACAATTATTGCACCTTGGTTAGGACCTCATGTACTATTATACTTCATTGTGACCTAGCTATGAGGCTTGTAAAGTTATGTAATAACTGCCTGTAATGTTCTGTAATAACTGCCTGATTGATCAATTCTGTATTTGTTATGTTTTTTTGATTCATTCGAATCCACGAGTCTGTGTGACAAGGTTGTGGTGATGTTACAACAAATGGTAGTCCAAGAAGTACATCTAACACATCTCTTACATGCTCCGAGCTCGCTCGGGTTGAGTACAGTAAACCGGTAATTGTCTGTTCACAATTTCCATGTGAGCAAAGTAAGAGTAAGGTCTTACATTTTGGTATCATTCTATTCAGAATCATTTGCTGTATAATTCTAAATTATCTTTAATACATGGCCTTAGGCTAGTTTTGACTTTTACAATTTTTTATTTTTGGTTTTTGTTCCTTAGCAACCAGCAATGGCGCACAGATTTTTGGTGGATGCGGTTGCTTTTGTTTTTTCGGATTTTTTTTTATAGATGGATTTTGAAAAAACTAAATATAAGGATGTTGAAAGCACCATGTTTTAAGCATAGTGACTAGCTTTGGTGAAATTTCGAGCACGGTAAGTGTAGTTTCTCACTCATTGTAATAATAATTAATAATTACTTATTATTACCAAAATCGTCATTTTTTTCATTGCTATTATCTTTTCTTAGTTAAAATATTTGGCACAATTTTTTTAAAACGAAGGAAATATACAGCCTAGCGCTCATATTCACCAAGTTTCATAACGATTGGACAAGTTTTGGCTCACTTATGAATTTTTTCAACTTTTTATTATTAATAATAATTATCACCAAAATCGGAATTATTTTCGGAGCTAATTTTTCCCATCAAAACGGCCACGGCTGTCAAAATAAGTTTCGTATTCAGAATCCCCATGGTCTCTTGATCATTTACACCAATTTCTATGAATATCAAAATAATATAAGGTTGTTAAGTATTTATCAATAGTAGCCATTATTTTTTATTATTATTACCCACAACATCATTTTGGGACAAATAAATAAATTCCATTGGCAAAGTAAAACGTAAATTTGAAAGATAACCACTGAAACGTTGTCTTGGCAGTCTTTTGTTGACTTTCAAGCATTATAAGTATTTTTTGCTCTAGTTCATAAAAACCGATTAATAAGCCATTACAGATGTTGCGCAATGGCATTGTTGTGGTTTTGCGGTTTTTGATTGAGGTTTTGAGGCTTTTTTTCAAAGCCAAACCTAGCCAATAAATAATCATTTTAGAACAAAATTTTGCCACCTTTTCATTGCTGCAATTTTTTTGTGTCTAGGACAAATATTTCTCGCGTGAAATGCAAATCCATACATCGGCCTCCCCTCGTGGTTACTTGCTATGTCGCAGTAAGAGCCCAAAAGGGTGGATGAGGAAAATTTTTTTGATTTTTTCTGTGTCCATGATAATGCCCATATAATTTTTAAGGAGAATCTTATCGTTCTCTTGGTATGTTTCACTGTTGTAGCTGCATCGAGTGGGCCACTAAAAAATAATGAAAATGAGTGAAAAACCACGAAAACCACAGAAAGCGGCCTCTTCGTGATCGTAGACCACCCGCATGGCTAGCTGACTTTTATGTTAACGGACTGAGTTGATCTAGAGACCAGGGGGAGATGTGGTGTATATATGGCATAATGTTGGGCAATTATTGCACCTTGGTTAGGACCTCATGTACTATTATATTTCATTGTGATCTAGCTATGAGGCTTGTAAAGTTATGTAATAACTGCCTGTAATGTTCTGTAATAACTGCCTGATTGGTCAATTCTGTATTTGTTATGTCTTTTTGATTCATTCGAATACACGAGTCTGTGTGACAAGGTTGTGGTGATGTTACAACAAATAGTAGTCCAAGAAGTACACTTAACAGGTTGATGTGAAACAGCCATGTGATGTGTGACACCGTCAGTGTTTGTAGGTATGTGTGTGTGTGTTGTTAGCCACTAAACAAACCGAGCAAGCAAATAATAATAAACACAGGAGATGCTTTACTCATTATTACTATTGTTAATTAATTATTATTATTAGTAGTATAACTTATATATATATATTTTTAGTGTCTAGTAGTGGCTGCATTATTATCATTGTAATAATTATAATAATCTATCTATAAATAATAATAATAATAATGCGATATTTATATATATTATATATATATATATAGTTACAGTAGTAGCATAAACAAGAAATAAATAAAAATTATTTACTCGTTACTTACTACTATTAATAATTATTATTATTTATTGCTTGCTGTCATCATTTTTTTTAAAATAATCAATACTATTATTATTATATAATAATTAAGTTTAACAAATAATAAATAAATATATTATATATAAATAATAGACATATATATATATACTTAGTATCTAGCTCCTCGATTTTTTCTAGTTGAGTACCGTGTTACTTGCTTCAGTCTTGACTGGTTTTTTCATCTCTCGGGCAACTATCTTAAATAAAATATATATATATATAACTAATATTAATAAATAATAATTAATTATTTATTTGATTGTTTCTAAACTATTTATTTAGTCTATGCCCCTGTGCACACCGACGTTTTGCCCCACCAGCCATGCCCTTACTTATATATATTAATTATAGAAGAATAACAATATATTTATTATTATTATAATTATTATTATCATCATCATCATGACGATTATCAATTAATTATTATTATTTTTATTTATCAATTATTATTATCAAATTATTATCATGAAATCACATCAAAACTTCTATTGCTCCTCAATAATTATTGATTACCTTAAAAATATACATAATAACACCGAGTTTTTAGAAAAATTTGTCATCATTATTATTTATATGTCAATTATTGGTATGAAAAACGCGCGAGACAGTTGTCTATAATAAAAATGGATTCACTGTAAACATATTTTATGTGAAACAATTTCATTGGTCGAATGCACAGCCGCACTAAACGGTATTGTAGATTTGGTAGCAAATATTTTACAAACGGCGCACAATGATAATCAGGAGCGCCGTTTGTAAAAATATTATATATACGGTGTAAAGCGATTCTGACTGTCTTTTCGCATTACTATTTGAACACTGTGCTCGTGCATAATGAAGGTACGATAGTGTGTTTTGAAGGTGCGATCGTTGAGAATGAAGGTGCAATCGTTCAGAATGAATGTAATATCTTCAAGAGCAAGCAAATCCACGTGGAATGAATATGATAAAATATAATATTTTGAAGGTGCTAAAGAATAGAATGAATGTGCTAGAGTGTATATTGAACGTACTAAAGAGCAGAATGAACGTGCTAGAATGTGTTTTGAATATACAAGAAAGCGGAATGAATATGCTAGAGTGTATAATGAATGTACTAAAGAGTATAATGAATATGCTAGAGTGTATTTTGAATGTACTATAAAGTGGAATGAATATGCTAAAGTGTGTAATGAAGCACATAGTACAAAATGAACATCCTAAAGTCAATAATGAATGTGGGAAATTGAAACAAATTTTGGAATTTTTTTACAAACGGCACTCCATAAGTTGCTACCGTCTGTTTTATAAAGTACAGTTGATAAGATAGGTTTGTTAAAGTTGTTGGACCCCTTGTTTGGTGAACCTCTCTCTAGCAGGCGTTGGTAAAGGCAAACATAACAACAGAGAACAAAACCTTTACAATATTCCCACAGGAACTCAAACAGAATTGACCTTTTATAAAAATGGAAACAGCTATCAGCACAATTAGCGAGTTTAGAGCTGTCACACCTTGTATCATACGACTATGGAATGTTTAGTATATAGCCATGTCTATATAGACATTTAGAGCTAGCACACCTTGTATGATACGACTATGGAATGTTTAGTAGATAGCCATGTCTATATAGACATTTAGAGCTAGCACACCTTGTATGATACTACTATGGAATGTTTAGTAGATAGCCATGTCCATATAGACATTTAGAGGTAGCACACCTTGTATGATACGACTATGGAATGTTTAGTATATAGCCATGTCTATATAGACATTTAGAGCGGTCACATCTTGTATGATACGACTATGGAATGTTTAGTAGATAGCCATGTACATATAGACATTTAGAGCTAGCACACCTTGTATGATACGACTATGGAATGTTTAGTATATAGCCATGTACATATAGACATTTAGAGCTAGCACACCTTGTATGATACGACTATGGAATGTTTAGTATATAGCCATGTACATATAGACATTTAGAGCTAGCACACCTTGTATGATACGACTATGGAATGTTTAGTATATAGCCATGTACATATAGACATTTAGAGGTAGCACACCTTGTATGATACGACTATGGAATGTTTAGTATATAGCCATGTACATATAGATATTTAGAGGTAGCACACCTTGTATGATACGACTATGGAATGTTTAGTAGATAGCCATGTTCATATAGATGCCCCATTTGCTGCTTCATGAAGGTATAATCTTGTAATGGAGTTGCGCAGGGCGTTATCATCTCAGTTGGTGTTAACAACCTATATTAATCACAATATATATCCAAGACTATGCTACCGCTTGTACTAATAGAAGTTGTGCTTGACTGAGCAAGAGTACAGCTGAGCTACAGCTTCACTACAGCCAAGCCAGGAAGGACTTTCCCCGCTTCTTTATCTATTTATAACTTGACATTTATGCCATGCTAGCTTGTTTATATTATATTAGCCAATCACATATTTTTATGCTTCCTTGATTTTGCATGCCCTTTATATCGAGTTGCATGCAGCCCAGCAGGGCAGATACAGTTGGATACTCTAATTAGACAGAGCTTGTGTCTCAAGCTAGTGTTGCCTAGCCATCGTTCGTGTGTAGTAGCTAGTATTCTAGACTAGCCAGTACCAGTAGAAGAAGCTGAAGGATCGTGGAACTGCTAAGAAGAATACCTTAGAGAAGTAAAGGAAACGCTTAGGATTCAAGCAGCAACGACCAGCCTAGAAGAATACTGTTGTGGATTTTCATAGCATACACTCCTGCGCACCTTATCATTATCAAGCCTACTAATGACTATGCTCAGAAGCAATCATATCGGTCAATACCGAACTGACCGACCCTGCATGGTAGGACCATACCGACCCTGTATAGGACTATGCCGATCTCACCGAGTCGGCAGGAAGTGAATCATCATAGCCTGAGGACCATAAAATATCCTAAAAGCCTCAGGAAGATGGATCCAGGACTTAACTACCCCTAAACCAGAGGAGGAGCGGATACAAAGGCTGCAAAGGCGGGACAGGATAAGCCGTTGATTGGACAATTGCCTTATAATCCCTCCTACATTTGATGGGACCATATCTACCTTAGTCTTGTGATTCGTTGTTTATTATTATAAGCTTTTGTATTGGTTAATCAAGTATTATTATCTTGTGATTGGTTGTGACAAAGATCACTTCCTGTGAGATGCCTATAAAAGGCAGAACACTTGTTATTTACCTTCAGTTACTGTTTAGATTTTCACCTTTTACTAACTCACCTTACTCTGGATGAATAAATGGCTTATTACTCGATAGCACTGTAGTAATGCGTTTGAGCCGAGGGCTCTGTTTCGGTTGAGACTCTATCTCGGTGGCATACCGACCCTGCTGTTGTAGCAGGTGAAATATAACAACTGGTGGCAGCAAGCTACCGACCTCAGCTAGTGGGGTTCGGCCCCCAAAATCCACTACAATACACTGCCAGACTAGAGACTTTCTATCATTTTACACTCATACATCGTATACAATTTTGTGCGTTCTGTTTTTAGTAGCTAATAAATTTACTATGTTTCCACATCATGACAAATTGGCGATACTGCCGGCGATAAAGGGAAATTCCAATTGGAAACAGCATTGTCGACAAATTTGTCGTGAGACTTGTCGACAAACAGTTGTCGCTCTCTGAAAGCGAAAAATTGGCGATAAGCAGAATTCCAGATGTTTCTTGCTATTGGAAACGCTAATGTCGCCAAAGGCGATAAAACCAGACATGCGTAATAAACAGGAAGCCACAAATTATCCATTGTAACCGCATGGCATCGTTAGCTAGTGTGTGCTTATATTTAACTAACAAGGATCGTTTGTGGTTTATTACACAGTTATTTATGAACAATACAACTGATTTGAAACGAATGAATCTTAGCTGCGGGTAATAAATTATTGCAGTGGTGAAAAACCAATGGTAGTATTTTTTTTAGCAAAAATTCACTTGGTTATTCATTATTATAATTATTATTATTTATTTATTACTAACTAATAATAATAAATAATACAATTTATTGAATCATAGCCAGTGTGCTACTAAAATTCTTTGTCACCACACAGCTTCGTTAGCTAGCCAACAACTCAGTGATGTTTTATTCATATATTTCACAATAGAGGAAAATAATAAAAACAGCCTGCAACGCTAGTCGGCTAAATTGCACTCAACAGCACACTGACTGCAACTGCCTCTGTGGGCGTGGTTTAACCAACGGCGATAAACTTTGAGTCGTGGAAATATATGCCCTTGTCGCTAATTATTTGTGGTAGCAAACCACAGAGATTTGGCGATATTTTGTCATGATGTGGAAACATAGTAAATAAAGTACTGCTACCCTGTCAAACTCGTGCAATCCGTTTGGCTGGTTGCCAAACTTAGTCGTGCCTGCTAGTTAGCAGCATTCAGTACTCTCCGTATCAGAGAGAGATCACACTGCCTTGTCACTATGTAGCATGGATGAAATATACCAGGATTGCCAGCTACTGCCGTTCAATATAACTTTGACCACGATTCAAGTGAGGCCGTTTATGGGAGTCGCCATGACTAGCAACTTTTATGCAGTATCCGATACGTATATTGTGTTTTTGGAATGCAGTGCCGAGTTGTCTTTTCATTAAAAAAGACAACTATGCCAATCCAAGGAAAATATGACGTATTTTTGGTACGTTCGCATAATTTGAGTATTTAGAAAATTGCGGTGGCTGCTATAAAAAGATTTTACTACAACTTGCGGCCCTTTACTATAGCGTATGTCACGACTCCTTTGTAAAAGTCGCAGTTACAGTCTACATCCGGTACGAACTTGGCCATTCAAATTGCTTCACCTGATTGGTCGCAGCTGGCAATCCTGGTATATTTCATCCATGCTCTGTAGCCATCGCTACCACGAAATTACAGAGTAAGCCAGTATTCAATAGCATCTTGCAGAAGCAGTAACCGTCTTCCTCCTCTAACACGGGGAAAACCGTCACAATCTTACATATTTATTAATATGAGGATAAAAACTTGAAATAATACATTAAATATAAGAGTTCCAAACTATATCAACCAAGCAAATCTTACAAACAGTATCACACAATAACATAACACATACATATATAAACCTAACACCAAATGTACTTCTAAACCGATTAAAATACTTTCAGTTATTACACTATTTAGAGTTATCTTTAACACATAGTAGTAGCAGCTATTATCTCTAATAGTAGTAACAGCTACACAAAAATAACATCCGAATGTTAGTTTTAATTTCTTATTAGAAAATCTAAAAACATAAAAAAAAGAAACAAAGAGTGTAGTTGATAAGTCTATCGTAGACAAGAAATAACACAGTAGCGTGTAAGGTTTAGTTGACAGGTCCATCGTAGCCAGGAAAGAGGTAAAGCTTTCTGAGATGAGTCAATGTGCTGGTATAGACAGGTATCTGACCCGTCGGAGTCTGAGGACTTCTCTGTACTAGCTTCTCACTCTCATCTCTAACTCTTTCTTGTACCTGCAGTGGGGTCAGAAATGTACGCTAAATGTACAGATATGTAAATAGTGAAACAATGTGTGCATATGTACTTATAATAGGGTATCACCCATTATACACAACATCAAGAACCAAAATATTTAAATGCACATGTTTGCGTTATCTCTTTGCTCCCTCCTCTCAATTGACTATTTGCAAGCCGTTCTTTCTCACATTTCCACCATCTCACAACCTACCTCCCTCTCATAATCTTCCTCTATCACACATCTTTCTTCCAACTCACATTTTTCCTCCATCTCACATCGTTTCTCCCTCTCACATCCTTCCTCTATCTCACACCCTCCCTTCATCTCAAATCCTTCCTCCATCTCACATCCTTCTTCTAACTCACATTTCTCCTCCATCTCAAATCTTTCCTGAAAGTATTTACTTAAGTTGTCTATCAGAGAAATAGAGAGTACTTACGATTTTGCTGAGCTCTTCAATATCTCTGTGGCAGGCGTGCTTATAAAGAGTGGCCACCAAAACTCTGATGAAGAGTGTACCAGTCTTTTGGCTTCTCATTGAAACATATGCTGGTAAATTGAACAAACAGCAGTTATGTCAACACAGTAAATTAGTAAACATAAACTATGAGCTAAATTAAACACATGCTGTACTATCTCACTGGGTCTTATATAAAATTGAGTGGGGAGAGAGAAAAATACGAGAGATGCCGATGGTAGAGCTGGGTAGAGATGTACCAGGGTGGGGAAAGAGCAAAGAAGAGAATGAGAAGTAAAGTGAGGTGCGAAAGAGAGAGCACGGAGCTAGAGAGATGTGAGATAGAGTGGACACGGAGCTAGAGAGATGTGGGATAGAGTGGGCACGGAGCTAGAGAGATGTGGGATATAGTGGGCACGGAGCTAGAGAGATGTGGGATATAGTGGGCACGGAGCTAGAGAGATGTGGGATAGAATGGACACGGAGCTAGAGAGATGTGGGATGGAGTGGGCACGGAGCTAGAGAGATGTGGGATAGCATGGACACGGAGCTAGAGAGATGTGGGATAGAGTGGGCACGGAGCTAGAGAGATGTGGGATAGAGTGGGCACGGAGCTAGAGAGATGTGGGATGGAGTGGGCACGGAGCTAGAGAGATGTGGGATAGAGTGGGAGCGGAGCTAGAGAGATGTGGGATAGAGTGGGCACGGAGCTAGAGAGATGTGGGATATAGTGGGCACGGAGCCAGAGAGATGTGGGATAGAATGGACACGGAGCTAGAGAGATGTGGGATGGAGCGGGCACGGATCTAGAGAGATGTGGGGTAGAGTGGGCACGGAGCTAGAGAGATGTGGGATAGAGTGGGCACGGAGCTAGAGAGATGTGGGATAGAGTGGGCATGGAGCTAGAGTGATGTGGGATAGAGTGGGCACGGAGCTAAAGAGATGTGGGATAGAGTGGGCACGGAGTTAGAGAGATGTGGGGTAGAGCGGCAGTAAAATGGGGACGAGCAGGGCGGGAGAAGATCAATGTGTGGGTGAGAAGTAGAACTGGGCTGGCGGTGGAGCGGGGCTGGAGTAGGTGGGTAGGTGGATAGGAACTTGACGGGAGTAGTAATATATGAGCAGATCTCCCTACCAAGTGTTTTTTTGTGGTTCTGGCCTTGGGGTTGAGGCAATGGGTTACGACGTTGGATGAATTCGCCGAGTTTATATTGTATTTCATTTGAGGGGTATTTCAGTGGCATTTGAGTGGCATTTAAGTGGCATTTGAGTTTTGATTATTTTTTTACTTGATTTGAACTCATATGGCAGCTAGATTTTGAATGTATGGCGTTTAAGTTTTGATAATTGTTTTACATAACTCGAACTCATATGATATTTGGAGAGAGAGGAGAGAAAAATGAGGAGATATAACTACATTGAATCAATATATGATTATATACATTTATTACATATTAAGTAGGAAAATATTCTTGTATAATATAGCTAGAGTTAGTAAATACTAAGTAATACAAAGCACTACAACTTGTAATGACAATCAATGGATGATAGTCTTTTTCTTTACAATATCGTCATTGTTGTACTGATGTTATAACTTAGGAAGGAAGACTTCTGTTCCATGTACTTTTGATTCCATAATGAACTAAAATAAAAAGTTATGTATTAGTATAGGATGATTAAACAAAAATGTAAAATAATTACATGAATTTGAATTATAGTTCTTTTTACATTGGTTAGTGAACATTATATAGTAAAGGGAAGTAACTCACCAAGTTATAATGTTCGGTTTGTTTTTTCTTGAGCATAATTTTTATCAAGTGTTTTTGATTCTCTCTTTTCTATCTAAAGCAAAACAAAAAATAATTGCTTTATAAATAAATATTATCTAATTGGAAGTATTACTTATATCAGTTAGTTTACATTAAATAAAGAATACTCACTATGTTGTCTTGTCTGACATGCTCTTTTTGAATATAGTTTTCACCAGGGGGTGTTGGTTCTCTCAAAGATGTAGAAGATGTGTTTCCCACTTCCATTGAAAGCACTAAGACCTTGTTCTCAACAACCTCATATGTAGTAAAGTACTTCATCTGGTTGGAATCATCAAGTTTGTTGGATAGGAGTAGTAATATATGAGCAGATCTCCCTACCAAGTGTTTTTTTGTGGATTTGATCTTGGAGTTGAGACAATGGGTTACGGCGTTGGATGAATTCGCCGAGTTTATATTGTAT
Source organism: Cryptosula pallasiana (assembly GCA_945261195.1). Taxonomy (NCBI): domain Eukaryota; kingdom Metazoa; phylum Bryozoa; class Gymnolaemata; order Cheilostomatida; family Cryptosulidae; genus Cryptosula; species Cryptosula pallasiana. The sequence continues at coordinate 24,660,828 of OX183140.1, read as the reverse complement.
TTTACTTGAGGGGTACTTGAGTGGCATTTGAATGGCATTTAAGTGGCATTCGAGTTTTGATTATTTTTTTACTTGATTTGAACTCATATGGCAACTAGATTTTGAATGTATGGCATTTAAGTTTTGATAACTCGAACTCATATGGCATCTTGAGAGAAAGGAGAGAGGAAAAGAGGAGAGAGGAGATACATCTACATTGAATAAATACATTGATTAAAAATGAAACAATATGTGAATATATACATTTATTGTATAATAAGTAGGGATACATAAAGAGAACATATTAAATATTGTAAGCTTGAAATAGTTCCAATATCATTTCAAATGAAAAAATGGATGATGAGAGATTTTCATCCGTTTGTATGTATCTACATATATCTGATTGAAAATGATATAATAATTCAGTAGTCCATTGTATTGAAATCAATTTTTGAGTGAGCTCTTTATTCCACACTTTTCTTTGAATTTTCTTTAAGTAATCATTAATACTGACAGTTTTTGACATTTTTACAACTGTTTGAAAATTGTTTTTAGTCATAAGCTTAAATATTTCTACTGAATTGTCAACGTATTTATGTGTAGTGTATGGTCGGTATTGTATCGGTGAAAGTTCTCCATGTAAAGAAGCTACAGTTAGCAAATGCTGTGTCATACATAATAATATAGCTTGTAATGTCAAGCGATATCCAATCTTTTCCTGTACTTCAACATTTTCTTTAATATAGCTATGATATATCTTTGGAAGGTAGTCTTTGATTGTGTATCTTTTTGAACTCATAATGAACTAAAATAAAATGTTAAGTATTAGTATATGATGATTAAACAGTGTTGTAAAATAATTACATTTTAACTTTTATTAAGTAATTTTTCTATTAATTCTTACCTTATCACCAAGAAATCAGCTGTAGTAGTTGATGAAATCAGTTGTAGCAGTTGATGAATCAGTTGTAGTAGTTGATGAAATCAGCTGTAGTAGTCGATGTTTTATTGCTGGAGAGAATGATTTCTATGCAGAGAGAGCTGTTCTTATATAGTATAAGCCACTCCTACTCATTTAGCTTATAGCCATTAAAAACACTCACGCGAAAACTCTATCAGAATAGTGTTATTCGCGTGAAATATCCCTGTTTTATTCGCGTGAAAATAAAAAATTTCATTCCCGCGAAAGCAACGGTTTCCATTCGCGTGAAAATGAAGTATATATTCCCGCGAAAGCATTGGTTTGTATTCGCGTGAAAATAAAATTTTTATTCCCGCGAAAGCAATGGTTTCCATTCGCGTGAAAATAAAATTATTTATTCCCGCGAAAACATTGGTTTGTATTCGCGTGAAAATAAAATGTTTATTCCCGCGAAAGCATTGGTTTGTATTCGCGTGAAAATAAATTATTTATTCCCGCGAAAACATTGGTTTGTATTCGCGTGAAAATGAAATGTTTATTCCCGCGAAAGCATTGGTTTGTATTCGCGTGAAAATAAATTATTTATTCCCGCGAAAACATTGGTTTGTATTCGCGTGAAAATAAATTATTTATTCCCGCGAAAACATTGGTTTATACTCGCGTGAAAATAAAATGTTTGTTCCCGCGAAAGCAACGGTTTCCATTGGTGTGAAAATAATTTATTTATTCCCGCGAAAACATTGGTTTGTATTCGCGTGAAAATAAAATGTTTATTCCCGCGAAAACATTGGTTTCTATTCGTGTGAAAATAAAATGTTTATTCCCGCGAAAGCAACGGTTTCCATTCGCGTGAAAATAAATTATTTATTCCCGCGAAAACATTGGTTTCTATTCGCGTGAAAATAAAATGTTTATTCCCGCGAAAGCAACGGTTTCCATTCGCGTGAAAATAAATTATTTATTCCCGCGAAAACATTGGTTTGTATTCGCGTGAAAATAAAATATTTATTCCCGCGAAAGCAACGGTTTGTATTCGCGTGAAAATAAAGTATTCATTCCCGCGAAAGCAACAGTTTCCATTCGTGTGAAAATTAAATGTTTATTCCCGCGAAAGCATTGGTTTGTATTCGCGTGAAAATAAAATATTTATTCCCGCGAAAGCAACGGTTTGTATTCGCGTGAAAATAAAGTATTCATTCCCGCGAAAGCAACAGTTTCCATTCGCGTGAAAATTAAATGTTTATTCCCGCGAAAGCATTGGTTTGTATTCGCGTGAAAATAAAATATTTATTCCCGCGAAAGCATTGGGTTGTATTCGCGTGAAAAAATGTTGATTCATAGGATTTAATCAGTGCAACTTTACCTATTTAAGAGCCACTGTTTTCACACAGAAAGCATCCAGTTCTACAACGACTAGCGGAGAAGCAACATCTACTAAATCTTTCATTGCAACAACTAGGAGCTCATCTTCTTTATAAAGGTAAGAGTAAAAATATTTATTTTTTGTTAGCTAACGCTACTAGGTTTATGACCTTTATGATCTTTTAAAATTAATTACGAAAAATTAAACAAAATGTTTTGTTTTTTTTAGAATGAATACTCAAGACGAAGGAAGTCAACCGATGAATGAAGAAGCAGGATCCCAGCAAACCCTTTCCCCATCACCTTCTCCTATCTTTGATATGGCAGAAAGTCAATTGGTGGTTGATGAACCAGAATCCCAACAAGATTTTACTTCATTCACATCTCCTACTAACAAGCTGTCTTCAAAAAGAACATCGATGAGGAAACGATCTTTTATTGATTTGACAAAAGATGAGAATGAAACTGGCTCGAAGTGCAAAAAACTAGTTTTGACGGATGTTGGAGATGAAACGCTTTTTCGTCACACCAGAATACCCTTTCAAGATGCTGGAAGTAATGAACTAACCACTCTCACCTACAAGAGCGCTGGGTTAATAAACTCTCTCTCTCCAGATAGTCTAGAAAAACTTGAAGAATCCATGGAAATCCGAGAACTACCAGTACCAACAGTTATGGAGGTGTTGTCTGTTGAATTTCGTGATGAATCAAAGTGCACCATGATTTACAACTACCGAAAGAATAAGAAGATAACTCGGGTGAAGAGTGATGTTTCAACCGAAATAGGACTGCTTGTTAATAAAGCTAAGCAAACACGTCCAATTGTTTTAATTTATATGGGAGAAGGAAAGACAGGAGATGCGATTTTTCGTACTGCTGAATCTCATGGATGTAATCGAAAGATCAACGATCCATTCAACTCATTGTATGGCAAGAGTTTGAGACAAATACAGGCTTATTTCAGTGTTGCTCACCTACACGATTTTCCGACAGGAAGTGTTATAGCTTATGAGAATCCTGGAATGCTAAGAAAATGTGATACTCGTTGGAACAAGACTGCTGATGTTATAGTGGCTAATTACAGATGTATGGTGAAAGGAGAGCTATTGATTGGAGATCTTAGCATCCCTGCTCAAATAGCTTCATCTGTGGTGGCGGAAAAAAGTGGTGTAATCGTATTCAGAGGACTGAAACAAAATACGAACAACATGATTTCCTACGACATCATTCTACTCTCAGCTCTTCAAGCTTTCATTCAAGTCTCAGAACTGTTTGATACTTCGCTGCAGCACACCTGTCTCTCCTACTTTGATGAAAATGAAAAAGAGAATTGTCCAGAACAGCATATCAGAGTCTTAATCGATAACACAAAGGATGTGACTCGTCTTCTATGATGGTAAGTTTCATATCTATTTAAAGAAAGATCTGAAGTATTTTTGTAAAATTAATTCATATAACTATGTATGATAGAGTCATTAGTTACTATGTCTTTTAGATATAACTAAAGAGCGTTCCTGAGGAAGAAAATGAGAAGATCTTATTTACTTCTTGCTTGAAACATTACAAAATAATAGTTTTTATAGGTTCTGTAGTGTTTAGCACAAATAATGAGATAAGTTGTATTTTATTCATTATATTTGTTATATCAAATAAAAATCAATTATAATAATTTATTTTAACAATTTACTTAGTAAATTAGTTCCTTGTATATGTACACCATCTATTCCTTCTACTGTATTATCTTCTATGAACTCGAAGTTAGGATAGGTCTGTATGATAAATCTCCGTATTGAGTGATCTCTCATCTCACTATCTCCTATGTCTCGTAAACTTCTAACAATTTCATCCATACTCCATCCTCTACTTCTCAGTAAACAAAAGTATACACAATAGTCGCCACATACAGTTGACAAAAAATTTTGTAGTTGTGTTTCATTACTTCGTATTGTTTCATATCCTCCATGAATACTTAGTATTTCATTTACATCCGGATAAAAGGAAACAGAACGTCCAAACGAGTCAAAAAAATCCACCTCTGAATCATTAGCGTACACAGCCAACCAATGCTCTCCGGGTTGATGAGAATAATGGGTGTTGAATACGAAACATCCTGTTGGAAAATTGCAAATTTGCTTCCAAAACTGTTCTCTAGCTCCAACATGAAACCCTACGCTTTGACATAAAACGTCTGAAGATAAGATCGAACGAATTTGTATGGTATTCATCTGTAACTTTCTGTTTAAAGCACTGCGTCACCTCCGATAGTTAATTGAAGAATGCTATCCATCTCCAACACACCGTCTTTTACAAAGTATGCTACCAGGGATAATCCATCCGTCGTGTTAGCGCTAAAACGAATTTCCACACTTGTTGTGACATTTTTCATAGAGTGAAAACCTTCTTTAAGAAAATCACCAGTCAAATCAAATCCATAAAGTGTAGTACCATCAAGGTATTGTTCTTTCGTAATACCGAGACTATCACCTTCAAGCAAAGTTCCGGTAGCGTGTAGAAACTGATGATATTCTCTTCCAAAAACTCCTCTAGCATAATTTGGTTCAAATCTCCTTCCAATTGGACAATCACCAACTCTCAATACAATACTATCAACACTAGCATGCTGCATTCTATATGGATTCAAGGCGAAACGTCCGTTCATTGCGTTGTGATTAACTAAACCTAAATAAATTTGTTTAGGTTTTTGTTTGTTTTCTTCCAAAGTGATGTCGATCTGCGCAACACCAGCACGAATTCCATATAGTTTTATCCGTTTTCGATCAACAGGATAAATGTAGTTGTGACCTTCCAATGCCAAGCTGAGTTGGGAGTTTTGTATTGTAGGATTCACCTTAACTTTACAAAGATGAAGTTCAAATTTATCAATTCTAATCTTTGCCCCTCCTGCAGGCGTCTCATTCGCAGCAAACAAAGCTAGTTTGCCAGAGGCACGCTCAAACTCCAGCTGCATAGTAGGACCTGGTATTATTAGTTTTTTCTGCTGAAATAATGCGAGATGAGGTTTTCCAGTTAATTCTATTGTCTTTCCACCTATGATTAGAGCTCTCCTCTTTTTCTTATCAGCGGTTTTGTGATCAGTAGCGTCTTTGCTAGTTGAATCATCATACAACCATCCTTCCATCTTACCTTGATATTTCTTTCTTTCTGCACTGTTTTCGAGTAGTTGTGAAAAGTAGGAGCGTAAACCGTAGTTGTTAGCGTATTCAACGGTGGTTCCTTCTATCGACATTTTCAACTCACTGAATAATGCATGCATTGAATCCCCCATCCACACAACTGCATCATCATCATTACCTGAAATATTGGTTCCATCATCTTGAACAACCGTGGCTTCAACTTGCAGAAACGAGTTGTAAAGATCTGTGTAATGTTCAGTGCTCCCTGACAAGGTTAACTCAATACTACCATAAGGATCTAACCTATCAGGTCTGATGACAACATATTCCGATCTTTCTACCGATATGTTTGTTGGTTCCGTAGCAAATACATCCAACGTTGGATTTATGTTGTAGGAAGAACCTTCCAACTTATTACCTGTTGTTCCATTTAGGCTAGCCATCTTTTGCGAGTGATGAATGCTTGAAGCGTTACCGCTTAATGAATATAGATATCAAGCTCAGCTGTCTTTATACCGGATTCTACTGCTATTAAAATATACCACGATTACCAACACCTCTCCTCTTCTTTCCACCTCTTGTTTTTCTCCTTTTCATTCTATCTGGACGGACTGCATTGAGCACATCTCCCCCCAGATCATTCAACTCTGCCAATCCCCTCTTCTTTGCTGACGCTGCAAAACTTTGACCATCGATGACATCACGCGCTACATTTCCACCTACAGACAATGCTCTTTTCCCCAAACTAATTGCTCCTCTTTTCAGCATTGGTGCTGCAGATTTAAGTAAACTTGAAAAAATACTACCAAGTCCATTTCCTCTCATATTAGGCATCACTCGTCGTCCGCTATACACTCCAATTCCATTTCCAGCTTGCATCTTGTAGTACTCATCAAAAAAATCTTTTGAATCCTCAGGGGTGTATCGTACCAAACTCATTATAATTCTTTCTCTCTATAGTGAACCGTCAACACAACCTTTCCACCATCAAATGGTATTCGTTGACCGTCGTCACTCGTTATAAGTACTTTAATCATATCACTATTTAGTGATGAAGCGTCAACATAGTGAGGATTTTTAAATTCTTGATACACAACACTATTCTTCTTTCCTTGAACTGGAACTACTCTCAATAAAGGTACATTCGTATCTCCTACCATTCTATTATCAACAATGTTGGAATAAACATACAGGGATGTTAAACCGGAATTTATATCAGGAGGTGTGATATTATTGTATCTACCACGAGGGTATGTAGTTTGTGATTCAAATCCAAAAATATATGCTATATCTTTGGAAAAGCTTATGGCAGTATCAGGATCACTGTTAGTTAGTAAAGCAGTGTTGGTGATCTTGTTGTAGGAGATGGCGAATTTCTTGTCTAAATCCATTTCATTCATTCTCTTTCGTATAATCTCCTCCAACTCCTCTATACTATCATATCTTCCATTACCGATTAGGATGAAGGACTTTTCGCTTTTACCGGAGACATTAGTCTTTTCTAGATATATTTTCCCTTCGGTAACATTTTTCCAATTATTAGAATAAGTCATATCTAGCAGAGCTACCTCCCATTTACCACCATTGATAACCAAATATTTATACAGTCTCACTGTAAATTCGGAATTGTTATTATCAGGAAACTCTTCACCACTAGAGTTTGAGGGTAAAGTTATCAGCATCGACATTTTCCCAACGTATGATGATTATATCAAGCGTTCTTTCCTTATAAACTATTCATCTACCCACTCGTTGAACTTTTCTCCGTATCCTAACCACTTAACCAGAATCTGTCTTTTACCTCTTTTCATTCTTCTTCCCAATATCTTTTCAATTCTGAAAATCGTGGGTTTTTTTACTTTTTGCAACTCTTTTTCGTAAAAGGTGCCATCAATCATCTCCTCAGCTAAATCTTTTACCCTATATACAACAGGTTTTTCATCAATAAGTACATCAGTGATTATAAAAATCTCAATCGTCCAATTCGGAGTGTATCCTCTTTCAAACGCTCCTCTTGCCTTACTTATTCTCACATAATCCCCAACCTTTAGTTTTGCTTCTTGAGTTAAACTATGTTCACCTCCTTCATACACACGATTCCATACGAGTTCTTGATTTTGAAAATTCACATCATTTGGTCTCATACCTATAGCACCATGAATTGTGTTGTTGTATGCATTAACCATTTCTGGTAAAGCATCAATGTATCTATCATCATCTTTATATGTCAAATATCTATATATCTTCTCTTTTAAAGTTCTGTTAAAACGCTCCACCATTGATGCCTTTATCGTTTCATTTTCGGTTGTAAAGCGCTTGATCTTTTTTTCCGCTAGCAGAGTCTTGACATTGACGTTGTCAAACTCTTTACCTTTATCAGATTGTAAAGCTTTATAATTTTCCCCTTCTAGTATTCTTCTCAATCCTCTTGCTACTACCGGTCCTGATTTGTTGATGAGCGGCACAGCCCAACCTTTTCTAGATAAAGAATCAATAGCAGTTAGTAAAAATGCTGTATTATTATTTTCATCTCTTCGAGATCGAACATCCATCAAATCTACCTGTAGCTGCTCCCCTATTCCAGCTACAATTGTAGGACGACGCTTAAACTTGGTTACAACTTTTTTATGTAACGTGTAGGCATCCTCACCACTCAACCATTCACGGATTCTTTTTTCTCCCTCTCGTTTTCTACGAGCTTTCAGTAAAGCTCTAGCTCCTCGTAGAGATGTATGTAATGCAGGATTGTAATACAACTCTTTTAGCGTGTCGATGTCCATAAATTAGTACCGGGAACGACCAACTTTTTCTTCTGAGTACGTGTTCGATGCGGGGATTTTCTGACAGTTGTGATTCCTTCATCAGTTAGCAGGCTTTTAAATCTACTGTAATTGGTATTTCCCGATTGTATTTTACCTCCTTCGGTTAGAACGTCTCGTAGTAAAGTTTTGGAAGTCCTAGGATTCAACCAACGTTCTCCAATTTTCAGTCTGTCCTTCTCCGAGTCGAATCTACCAATTTTACTCAGATTATTCAACATTTTGACAGCGATCGTTTGATCACTCTTTTTTTTTGTTAAATCAGCTGCTTTTTTTTCAAAATCTTTTAAATTTTCGCTTTCACTATCGTGCTCATCTTCTCCATCAGTAAGAAATGTACTTCCTAGTAAGGTTGTGTCTTCAGTATCAAACAACCTTCCTTTTATTAATTCCGTCCCAATATCATCATCATCATCAACCATTTTCACTGATTCTAACTCATTGTCTTTATCAACATTTGGTGAAAAGACATTAGGTTTATTATCAATAATTGTGCTATTGGCCAAAGGAAAAGTAGACTCTGTCTTTTTTTTCTTAATGAGATTCCAACTATCCTTTTGTGTCTGGTTTTGGTTATTTTTAATCTTTTTGATATCAGACAAATACCTACGTAGGTTTTCAACATTTTCATCTAACTTTTCGTATGAGGATAAGTCAGAATCATAAGCCGTTTCCAGTAGATCATTTCGCTTTCGCTTCATATTTCTCACTGTTATAGCTTCCATAGGATTATAATACAATGGAGGTCTGGCTTTCTCTTCCTTTACTACTGTTTTATCATCCTTTCTTTCTGTTAATCTATAGTATTCATCTTCAGTGAGTATAAAATTACGTCTGGAGAATGTTAAAGGCTGTCGATTCATCTTTTTATTGATGATAAAACAGATACAATAGGTGTTATAATAGCATCCAAAAGATTCCCTCTACCACTCTGAATCAAAATTTTACGCTTATCATCAACTCTCCCTCTACCACTAAGTTTATGTAGCTCCTTCTTGTAACGCTGCAACTCAATAAACTGCTCAGAATCAAGAGGAACATTACCTAATATAATATTTTTAACACTTTCTATCAATGATTGAAACAAATCTGAGTTAGCCTTTTCGACTATAGCGATTTTCCCTTTCTTACTCAGATCATCCAGAGCTAAAATCGCCATTCTATTTCGCATCATTCGTGTTGAGAGTTTCATCTTTATCTTCTCCCTCCGCCTAGCACACTTTTAAGTAACCCTGGAACTATATTGCTGATGATAGGTCCTAGTAGAGCGCCTAAAAATCCTCCTTTTTGCAATACAGCTTTCTTATCATCTAACGTTGATTTTCTTACTAAAGCGCTAATATCCTTCACGTTTCGCTGCAACTCATTATACTGAGATGATGTCAATGGTATCGTTCCATTTATAATAGCTTTAGCACATTCCATTAGAGTCATAATAAACTCCTTTTTGGCTTTGGCTATAACAGACTTTTGAATAGCAAAGGTTGTATTGTTGAGCGATAACAACACAGCTGCATTTTTTGTTAATTTTTTCTCCAAAGCTTTAGACATTATAATGCTTTCGTGTTGCGTCGTTGAATAACAAAATATGATTGAGGTGAAGTGAATAGTAATTGTATTTATATCCTTTTACTTGGGTACATATAATATCATAGGGAGAACTGATGTAAAATTTCCCAATAGTCTATGTTGATCATTCGTTTGTTGAGTCGTATCTATTCGTAAATAAGAGTATGGTTTCTTTGTCGCGTCTTCAAAAGCCTCTTGTACATATTTTATTTTTGATGGAAAACATTGTCGAGCCAAATAGGAAATAGAAGAAGCATCTCTAGGGTTTTTAAAAAGAAAAAAATAATGACTATTCAAGGAAATTGTACGATTTCCTTTTAAAAACAGATTCTGAACAATAAAAAACACACTTATGTTCAAATGATGACTATGTTTTGTATACAAAGCATTAGCATCAGCTTTACCAGAAACTTCATCCATGAGATCATCAATTATCAGCCATCGATTTTTACCATCTCTGGGAAAACTCACTGTTATATCTATCATGCCTTCATGAAAAATCACTCCTGATACATCATCAAAGGCTTTTTGGTAGGCTCCATAACAGTAGTGAATCTCTGTTGGTGGAGGGTGTGCTATAGTCTGACTAGCTTCAATCATTCGAAAAATCGCTTGCGTCTTTCCCGATCCTGTTGGTCCTGCAATCATTGCTGTAAAAGGAGATCGCATCCTCGGGTCATAATCTTCAGGTTTCCCATTCATCATAAAAAGATGTTCATCAATCAACAGTAGTTTCATTTATGGTTCCAACAGGAGAGTTTCTCGCTTTTTGTATTTTTTCCATAGCTTCTTCATACATACTAAACTCAGTAACACCTCCAAAAGTGGAAAGCCCTACGACAAATACCAAAATTATCATAATTATCAACGCTTTACGCTTCATACTCGGTAAAACATCTATCATATCACGTTCAGTACCATCAATAGTATCAACTTCATTCATCGGTCTCATCTCAACATCATCCTCTGTCGACATCTTAACTTCCAATAACCATACAATCTTATCACGTTTTCATTTATATACAATGTTAAAACTATCAAAAAAATCAAATGCCATACATGCAAAATCTATATGCCATATAAGTTCAAAATAAGTAAAAAAAATAATCAAAAACTCAAATGCCACTTAAATGCCACTCAAATGCCACTCAAGTACCCCTCAAATGAAATACAATATAAACTCGGCGAATTCATCCAACGTCGTAACCCATTGCATAACCTCCAAGGTCTAATCCACAAAAAAACACTTGGTAGGGAGATCTGCTCATATATTACTACTGATAGGTTTTGAGCCGTTTCTATCGCTTGTAATGCTGTGAATGTGATTATATCATGTCGATGATAACCAAATCTACTAACTTCACGATTTCTTACAAGCATGACTCCTGTTCCAATTTGTTTGACGTTGCTAGCATGTTTTTCAGGTATGAATAGAACTCCCATCATCAAACCATCGTATTGCAAACATCTGTAGTTTACCAGTAGCGCATCCATCACCACTTCTCCATTAGGTAATGTTAACTGAGTTGATATTTGAGGAGATTCAAAACTGATTACACTTCCAACAGCAAATTGAGAGAGTGTTGCGATACGAACCATACTGATCAACTGACTAGGTGTTTTTTTTTTATTAATCTACTTAGCTGTTTAGCTTCCTCAAGGGGAATATTGGATGGGAAGTTGATAGGGTGAAAGATTGGATGCTTGTCTGAATCGAATCCCATGAAAACCACCAGTTTTGGAACATCCGGTTGTGTTGGAGCTAATTTGTTGTAATCCTCATTTCTCACCATAGACCTCACTTGTCGTCTGTTGCCAAATGTTTCGACATTGTAGCGGATAATGCATAAGTTTTTATATACATCCTCAGTTGGTCTTTCGATGGAGATTATCTCGAGAAGTGATGGCGTTTGATTTAAGTGAAGCGGTTGAAACCTTCCAATCATTACTCTGTCATTGGTATCGCAAGAATTGAGCAAACTAGCAGCATTTTTTGACAAGCAGGAAAGATGAGAAAGAGATGGTGCTTTCAAAGTCTAAGTATAGTCAATCGTTTTATTTCTATCCGAATCCCATGGCTTTGGTCGAATTGTTTTCGGTTTCCTTCTTATTATATGTGAATCAGGAGGGATATTTTCTTTATCATCAGAGTATGGTTCGAATGTTGAGAGAAATGAGGTATTACGGTCTTCATTCATATTCAGAGCGTTCAGTCAGAAGTTGGAACTGAAAAGAGAGTAAAAAATATGTAACAGATGGCTGGATATTGAAAAATATTTTGAAAAGAATAAACTAACTAGATATTTATAAAATAAACACATAATCAAAACCATAATAATTTTTTTGATGCATTATGGTGAAACTATTTGATCTTTTATTAATAAGAACAAAATATTAAAACATAAAATTAACTTTCTGAAGTATTATAGCGAATCTAGTTGAAGTTTTTTATCAATATATGTTAAAGAATTATTTAGTGATTCTCACCTTATTGAATGAAAGTCTTTCTATAGTTTCAAGTAAATGTAGTAGTTGGTGTGTAGATGTTGCTTCTTTGCTAGCTATTGTAGAACTGAATGCTTTCTGTGTGAAAACAGTGGTTCTTAAATAGCTAAAGCTGTACTAATTAACCCTATGAAAACCATCTCGTGAAACCTTCTTTATAATATATCTATGACTCAGCAGTTTTTCACGCGATATTCCCGTGAAAGCATTGGTTTTTATTCGCGTGAAAATAAAAGTTTCACTCCCGCGAAAGCAACGGTTTCCATTCGCGTGAAAATAAAGTATTTATTCCCGCGAAAGCATTGGTTTGTATTCGCGGGAAAATAAAATATTTATTCCCGCGAAAGCAACGGTTTCCATTCGCGTGAAAATAAATTATTTATTCCCGCGAAAGCATTGGTTTGTATTTGCGTGAAAATAAAATATTTATTCCCGCGAAAACATTGGTTTGTATTCGCGGGAAAATAACATTTTTATTCCCGCGAAAACATTGGCTTGTATTCGCGTGAAAATAAAATATTTATTCCCGCGAAAGCAACAGTTTCCATTCGCATGAAAATAAATTATTTATTCCCGCGAAAGCATTGGTTTGTATTCGCGTGAAAATAAAATATTTATTCCCGCGAAAGCAACAGTTTCCATTCGCGTGAAAATAAATTATTTATTCCCGCGAAAGCATTGGTTTGTATTCGCGGGAAAATAAAATTTTCATTCCCGCGAAAGCAACAGGTTCCATTCGCGTGAAAATAAATTATTTATTCCCGCGAAAGCATTGGTTTGTATTCGCGTGAAAATAAAATATTTATTCCCGCGAAAACATTGGTTTGTATTCGCGGGAAAATAACATTTTTATTCCCGCGAAAACATTGGTTTGTATTCGCGGGAAAATAAAATATTTATTCCCGCGAAAGCAACGGTTTCCATTCGCATGAAAATAAATTATTTATTCCCGCGAAAGCATTGGTTTGTATTCGCGTGAAAATAAAATATTTATTCCCGCGAAAGCAACAGTTTCCATTCGCGTGAAAATAAATTATTTATTCCCGCGAAAGCATTGGTTTGTATTCGCGGGAAAATAAAATTTTCATTCCCGCGAAAGCAACAGGTTCCATTCGCGGGAAAATAAATTATTTATTCCCGCGAAAGCATTGGTTTGTATTTGCGGGAAAATAAAACTTTTATTCCCGCGAAAGCAACAGGTTCCATTCGCGGGAAAATAAATTATTTATTCCCGCGAAAGCATTGGTTTGTATTCGCGGGAAAATAAAATTTCTATTCCTGCGAAAACATTGGTTTGTATTCGCGTGAAAATAAAATATTTATTCCCGCGAAAGCAACAGGTTCCATTCGCATGAAAATGAAATATTTATTCCCGCGAAAGCAACGGTTTCTATTCACATGAAAATAATGCTGAATCATAGCAGTGCAACTTAAGCTATATAAGAAGCACTGTTTTCATACAGAAAGCATTCACTTCATCGTTAGTAACTGAAGGAACAAGATCTACTACATCATCATCTACTACAGCACTCCTTCTTCATCATTTGAATTACATAGGAAACAGTTGAAGTTCAAACAACTATGTGTATAATTCATCTAGTTCAAAGAAAACAAGTCTTCATTTGTGATGTAAGTATTTATATTTTGTTTTAATTGTAATCAATTGAAACGTGAAGACATTTTTCTGAAAAACAAGATTATTCACTATTTAAGATATCAAAAAATTTTGTATGTAAGTTTTAATTATGTTTTATTATTATTTCAGGACTTCGAAATGAAAAAAGTACTCCTTCATCCAAATTTTCTAGAAAGTAGCTCAAGTTCAAACAAGTAGGAATATCATTCATTTTAATTCAAAGAAAGACAAGTCTTCATTTCTGATGTAAGTATTTACATTCTATTCAATAGTAATCAATTCAAGTATATTGAAAAAAATTGAAACTTTAGTCTTTTTTTATTTTTTGCTATAAAGCATTATCATTTTTTTTTTTTAGAATAACAACGAACTAGATCAAAGGGAAAGAACTTTCCAACAAAACTTCAACTTGAGTAATAACTGAAGCTACTACTTATATTATATATAAATAATGTGTCGAGTAACAAACAACAGATATGTAGCAAATACTATTTATAATGAAAAAAAAGAAATGCGAAAAACTCGGAATTGTTTTAAAAATACTAAAGACTGCACTGAATGGATAGATGATAGTTTACTCGTTACTTCGTCGTTGTTTTTACAACGAACTTTTCCTGATACCACTGCAATAACTTATGTCGTCGCAACTTATCCGGATAATCACTGTAGTCTTTTGTCATTAAAATTACAAAAAACTATTGCGCAACTTTCCCCAACGGACTTTTTCAAGTTCATTTGCAATGAACTCTCTTTTTATGAAAGAGAGACTTTAATGCTTGATGAAAGTTATCGATGAAAATCATTTCTTACAAATTGGAGACAAGTAGGTAAACATTGTGGTGAAAACATGGCTGGAGCTGGTTTCTATAACCTTGAAAAAGACAACGCTGTTCGATGTGCTTTTTGCCGAGGGGTATTACTAAACTGGAAGGATGAAGATGAACATCCGATGAAAGAACATGCTAAAAGTTTTCCGTTTTGTCGGTTTGTTAGAGGATTTAATACTCACAATCGTGTGTATAGACCTAGAAAACTACTTGCAGATGAAATGAAAAACATCTCAATTGTCAAAAGTTATACGATGGAAGAACAAAAAACTAGAAGAGGAAATTTAACTGCAGAAGTATTACCTCTAGGTATATCAATTGATCGTGCTGGTACACCACGTTTTGCTACTGAAGCATCTAGAGAAGACAGTTTCAAACAATGGAAGGGTAAAGTCTCCATGAAACTCCTTTCCAATGCAGGTTTCTACTATACTAAGTTCGGAGATAGTGTAAAATGCTTCTTTTGCTCAGGTGAACTTAAAGAATGGGAAGAGAGTGATCTACCGTGGGAGGAACACTGTCGATGGTTCCCTGACTGTTATTTTTTACTCGGGAGTAAAGGTGAAGAGTATGTTGAGGATATTTACATGCGAACAGACAAAGGCAAAAGGTGTAAACGAGGGGTTGAAAAATATCGAGAAAAAGTAAAACAAATAACGCTCAACAATGACACCGAAGAAATGAAACTTATTTGCAAAAAACTAGGATACAGTCAAAACGATATCGAACAAGTTTTAGTGTTAAATGGAAAAGCATTTGAGCGAATAGGTTTTATGATTGAAGCCTTACATACTTTTGAAAATGATTTTACATCTGTTGAGAATTCGTCAACACTGTTAAAAAATGATGCTAAAACAATTGATTCGTTAAAAAGAGATAAAGATCAGACTAAGCAAAGCAAACTTGCTCAATGTGTGTCTGAGTCACATGAAAAAAAAGTAATTGCAAATCATATCTCTCTTCCATGCGGTCATCTCATTTACTGTAGTGAGTGTAAGGAAAAAGCACTTACTGAATGCTCATCAGAAGTAAAACCTTGTCCAATCGATGGTTGTCAGGCTGAAATTAAAGCATTTATGAAGATCTACATGAGCTAGCATAACAATTAACCTCAAAAAAAAGAAAACGTAATGAATGATTAAATAGGTATTTCAATTTGAAAATGGATCATTCGCGTTTTGTAATTTAACGGAATAACAACAAATATGTTACGTGTTGAAGACTTTGCTCACCAAGAAGCTTCCGATGCTATAGGATCTAAGACTTTTTTGGCTGAGGTTTCTGATGAAATGTTGAGGATTTATTTTACGGAAGAATGTGTATACTGTGTACTAGGAGGAAGTTTTTACAAGCAAGCAACCAATCTATCGCTGCTAAACTGTTACTGTTCACACGTTGATGATAAATGTATCACTTGTAAAAGATATGCTGAAATGGTTGAAGGTGCTACACCCACCAAAAAAGAATTGGGTGATGCTATCGACTGGATTGATAGAAGACAAGTTTTGAGAAACGCTAAAATGGGTTTTTTGGTGCACGATGAATGGATTAATGCTTTTTTGGATCTTTCCTCTGATGATTTGAAGTCTCCCTTTATGTTAACAAATTTGAGAGCACGATTAAATCCCTACCTATTACCTGCTAGTCAGAGCAAACTGGCTTATCAACGTCTAAAGGATAAATTACTTGCGATAGCAGAAGGATATCCATATGCTTATACTCCTGATGAAAAAGAAGATTCAGTCAACCCGATAATACCTATTGATTCAACAAGTATATCTGAGGACTCATAAAAGAACTGCTACAAAAAATGTTGCTTCATTTATCTCTGAACTACAGAAGAAACATGAGTGGAAAAACTGAAGGATTCAAGTCAATTGCTACATTGGCTGATTTTGTTCCTAAGTTCATAAGGACTTATTTTGAACACATTCCTTTAGAGCGTTCGAATCCTCTTTTTGTTCAACTCATCACCGAAGAAGTATTTTATTTTGTGTTAGGATTCAATCTAGTTCGTAAATCAATACAAAGCATGCTTTTGAGCTGTAATTGTATTTCAAGAGCAAATCCTCTCGAATGCTTAAACTGTTCTAGGAGCTTTGAACCAAAAGTATGCTGTCCGCAAGACAAGTTGATAGATTTTGAAGATCTCAAAAGAGCGATCGAACTGATTGATATTAAGCAATGTTTGGAAGATGCTGAACTAGGTGATTTGATAGATATTTCGATTTTAAGAGGTTCGACTTCATTTCGCTGGACAGGAACACATGTTCTTTTGTCTCAATCTCGATTGGAACCATACTTACATTTTGGTAACCACTTTGATGAGATTGTTTCACATCTTCAAAATCAGCTCAGAGAGCTGAACAAACCACTAGCCACTTACGTATAAATAGAAAGAACATCAAGAAAGAAAGTATTCAACTTTCAACACTGAAAGCAAAAACATTTTAAAAAATGAGCTGCGTATTTATCTTGCTATTAGCACTAACATTTCCCAATGTTAGTGGAGTATTCTATACCAATGAAATTGATGAATGTATAGCCGGAGTTATGGATAAAAATGATGTCTTGGTTTTTTCACCTTTCGAAAGGACTATACGATATAAAGATGAAAATGGAACAAACTGTGTGCGACTCTACCCTCCTGACTTATTATATTGTGGTTTTTTCATCCCTCAAAGCGCTTCTTGGATCTGCAAGAGCACAACTTGTGATACTTCAACAAAATACGTTTTGAATCAAGAGGAATGTGAACTAGGTATTACAAATAATACGGAAGGACTTACTCAAAATACAAAAGTATATCGAAATGGGAATTTATGTGCATTTCAATACATTGGCGGACGTGTGATCTGTCCAATGAGAAGACAATTTATGACATACAAATTTGCATGCATGCCATGTGTTCATTCCGATCATTCGATCAACAAGGAACCAAAACCAGTTAACATCACTAACATCAAAGATTCATCACTTTCGACTTTTGACAGTTTCAAAACTAGTGCAGTGTATTATAGCAACAAAATTGATAAATGTCTAGCTGGAGTTATGGAAAAAAACGATGTCTTGGTTTTTTCACCTTTTGAAAGGACTATACGATATAAAGATGAAAATGGGGAAAACTGTGTGAGACTCTACCCTTCTGACTATATATATTGCGGTTTTTTCATCCCTCGAAACGCTTCTTGGATCTGTAAGAGTAAAGATTCTACAGATACCGAGGAATCAATTTCAGCTAACATCACTACCATCAATGATATCGAAATTCCAGCTAACATCACTACCTTCAATGAGGAATCAAATCCAGCTAACATCACTAAAATCAATAAAATCGAAGGTGTGAATTCAACATTTTCGAGTTTCGACAGTTTCAATGTCAGCGAAGTATTTTATGCCGACGAAATTGATGAATGTATAGATGGAGTTATGGAAAAAAATGATGTGTTATTTTTTTCACCTTTTGAAAAGAGTATTCGATATAAAGATGAAAATGGAACAAACTGTGTGAGACTCTATCCTTCCAACTATTTACATTGTAGTTTTATTATCGCTCAAAACGCTTCTTGGATCTGCAAAAGCAAAACTTCTACAGATACCCTGACCTGTAATACGCCAACAAAATACACTCTGAATCAGGAGGAATGTGCAATAGGGGTTAAAAATAATACGGAAGGCCTTACTCAAAATACAAAACTATTTTGGAATGATAAATTATGTGTATTTGAATACAACACCTCACGTTTGATTTGTCCACCAACAGAAGAGTTTGAGTCAACCAACTTTGCATGTGTGGAATGCAATCATTCGACCAATGAGAAGCCGAAAATAGGTACTATCATCACTAATATCAATGGTATTGAAGGTGTAAATTTGTCATTTTCGAGTTTTGAAAGTTTGAAGTCTATTCAAAACAAGATTATCATCAGTATCACATGTCAAGGAGATAAAAAAGACAAATGCGATCCCAAAGTTATATATATAGAACTTTAGTTGGAGCATATTAACCAAAGTCCACCGAAATGCAAGACAGTCAACTCTAAATGATGAAAGCATAAACTAGGTTAAAACTCTCTCTCTCTGAATAAAGATGAAATATCGAATCTATCTTCTATTATTCCCAATCCTAAGCAGTTATTGTCTTGCAACAGAGATTCGACCGTTCACTTTATCTCATAGAGCGTCTGGATGTTTTTCGGGACCTCTTAATATGGAGGCGGTTAATTCAATAACTCATATTTTAGAAAAAAACATAAAATATCGTATGCATACACTCACATGTTTCATGCAGTTTTCTCACCAACGTAGAACCTGTGATACTTATGATATATGGCCTCAACAATACTTTGTTTGCAAAACCGATGAAGCTTTAAATTACATTCGTTTATACGATGAAGGATTACTACCTACGATTCGAAGAACAACTTCAACAATCACCACAACTCCGCAGACGACGACAACAAAAAATTACAAACGAGTCACTAGTTCCAGCTTTATCACCATCAATTCCATCTCTTCCACAAGCTCTGGGTTTAGTCGATTTAATTTTGGAACAGCCAAGCCCTACAAACTCTACTATATACAAAGAAGAAATCGAAACAACTACTGATTGCGTGTGTGATAGATACATCATATGCGAAAACAATTCAGCTGCAATTACAAGTTCAACACCATCGATTTATAGAGTTTTTATTTATAATGACTTGGAGGATTTTTCAAAACTTTCTCTATCTATATTGGAAGATAGTAAACTTAAACTTGAAGAAAATCTTCTCATCGTCATTGAACCTGAATGTGATGATATTTCTTGTAAAGTCATCAAATACTTTACAAATTAAAAAGTTTTTATAGACTTTATTACTATATATTCAACCTATTACACTTTATTATGATATGTATTTTATTACATTCTCCAGTAAGCAATTAATGTAATACTTATTATGTAATAATAAAACTATAACAATAACTATATCGTTGTAGATGGTTATATCATATACAAAAACAATTCAGTAGCAATTACAACTCCATCAAAAATGTTGTCATATGAGTGCCATACATCCAAAATCTATATGCCATATAAGTTCAAATCAAGTAAAAAAATAATCAAAACTCAAATGCCACTTAAATGCCACTCAAATGCCACTCAAATACCCCTCAAATAAAATACAATATAAACTCGGCGAATCCATCCAACGCCGTAACTCATTGCATAACCCCCCAAGGTCTAATCCACAAAAAAACACTTGGTAGGGAGATCTGCTCATTTATTACTACTGACGGGTGATACTGCTAATGAATTAAATAGAAGAAAATATGACTACATAGCAGACTGTATGACCTACATGGATGACTATATGACCTACATAGAAGACCACATGACCTACATAGATGGCTATATGATCTACATAAATGACTATAGGACCTACATAGAAGACCAGATGACTTACATAGATGAATATATGACCTACATAGATGAATATATGACCTACATAGAAGACCATATGACCTACATAGATGAATATATGACCTACACAGATGAATATATGACCTACATATATGAATATATGACCAACATAGATGAATATATGACTTACATAGATGACTATATGACCTACATAGATGACTATTAGACCTACATAGATGACTATATGACCTACATAGAAGACTGCAAGACCTACATAGAAACAAGACCTACATAAATGGCTATATGACATACAGACATAAATAACCTACAGTCGAAGCTAGACTTCATGATGAAGAAATCATCGGCATTAAAGTGTATGCGAGTATCAGTGTCATTTGGTGAATCTGTCGTTAACAAGCTGGTGTTGCTTAAAAGATCTATACTGGCTCCACGATCTCTTCTATCTACAACACGATGGCTGAGCTTGTGATGGCTAGTACTAAGTTCATCGAGTAGTTTGTTTTATTTTAAATGCTAATGATAATTCATGACATTACTGAAATTGCCAAAGTTAAAAAACTGCTTAAATTGTATCTTACAAATGGTTAAGCATGCATTTATGAAAATAAATAATAAGTACTACTTCATTTTCTATACATAGTTGATATTTCTTTGGCTACTATTTTTATATGAGTCTTTCTGTAGGTAAATCAATTTTCACAGTCAAGCAAGCATGAAATGGTTAAGGTGCTTGCCGCCGGGCTAAGCGATGTTGCCGTAGGATCTCGGATTCAGACCCCAATCTGGTATGTTGAGTTTTTTTCAGCAGTAACCAAAAACTCTCATACCTGAGTGGCTGTGAAAATTGACCCAACAACAAAAGTACTGGTATATATATATAATTGTGATAACAATTATATATACAGCTGGATCAGGGCTGGCAGGTCTTGTACAACTTCTACTACATGTATAAGATATCTTCAGAGTGTTTGGATAACTTAAATTGAGTTTTCATTTTGCAATATAAGACACCCATAAACAATATATAATACTGTAATGGAATTTAGCATAGGTGGCCTCTCTTTGTAATGCCAAGCTAGCCAGTATGCACTCTAGTATGGCTAATAAGCTAACTAGACTCAGCTACGCCTGACTGCCCTCCTTACAGAAGTGGATGCGTGCCTGCCACAAGGATGGATGAGTAAGGAACTCAAGCAGGGGATTTCCCGCCTTACTAAAGAAGTTGGCTGGCGCGTTATTGTTATGCTTATTGACTGTATATATATTTTCATTGCGCCCGCTTGTTTATGCTATTTGGTATGACCTATATTAATGTTATTGACCAATCATTTTATGTTATATTTCAACCGATTCATTAGCATATCAACTGCATAACTTTGTTTACATGTGGCCCAGTGGGCAGATTAGATTGTGCGCTTACAAAGAGAGGTACTCTGAGTAAGCTTTTATCTCTTGAAGCAATAAAGTGTTAGCTATTGCAACCCGGTGTGTTCACTTGGCAGTTGGCCAAAAAGTATTAGGATACTTGCACACGGCACAACACGGAGCTTATTGACTCATAGTTCATCTACAGATAGAGCCACTGCTAGTAAACAAGTAGCTCTCATTAGCAATTGTTGTTACGTTGCTAAACCAGTACACTTCTCTAGTAGCTGTTTGGTAAAGGTGCGGCAAAATCCTTTACATTGGTGGCAGCAGTGGGATACTAGTGAACGTTAGACACTACTAGAGAAGCTGTACACGGCCAAACACCACCCCTACTCATTCCCCCGAGTATTGGTGTTTCCTATACCGTAATAGTTGCCTGGTAGCAGCCAAACTACCACCCAGGGACACTGTTACACCCCTTGCTCTGACCCGGTGGTACCCCCCACCCGGCAGAACACCCCCCTCTCCTTGCTGTGTTTGATAAGAGAACTACAGTCACCCTGCTCGGTGAACTCGGTAGTCGCTGTACTGCTCACGCGAGATCGTACAGGCATCTCTTTCGAACCCTGGGTACCCCTCTCAGCTCTGCTGGGTACCCCTCTCAGCTCGACAGTGTAATCTGCATACGCTGTACCGAGTGATTGAGAAACTGTCCTGCCTATATACGGCCAGAGTTTCTCACCTAGTGTTGACACGGCATTGACGCAGTGTGCTGTCAGTCTTCCACTGTTCATCTGGTACACGGAGTTGTCTCCTCCCGTGCTGACAGACCCTGCTGATTGTGAAGACTATACTCCACGTTGATGACCACACAGAGAGCCAGGAGCACTGGGCGGTTGCCAGTGGGCACGGCAGAAGCTGAGGCGTTAGACAGACTCACACAGACCCTGCGAGGAGTGTTGCAACACCCTGCACCACCCGTTGCTCCTACACGGGACTTCAAACCTCCTAAGTTCAATGGACAAGGTGATGTAGAGTACTTCATCACACGGTTTCTAGAAGTCGCTGAAGCCAATGAGTGGAATGCTCGCCAAACCCTGCTCCATGTGAGAGAGGCACTTCGTGATGAAGCACTGGATTGTGGTAGACCCAACACCCTGCAAGCAGTGTTCACAGCACTCCGTGCTCGCTTTGGCCTTACACGCCGTGAGGCGCTACAGAGTGTAGCACACTTGAAGAAGGCATCGAAGACTTCCCTCCAAGAACATGCAAGCGAGGTGGAAAGACTAGTTCGAATAGCCTATGAAGATTTGCCAGACAGACACGTGGAACGCATGATACTAGAGACGTTTTCCTCCACCCTGGGTAACCCATTTCTGCAACGCCATTTGTTAGCAGTGGACCCACAGAGCCTGGAAGACGCAGTTCGTGCTGGAAGCGAGTTCCTCCACATCAAGGCCGTTCCTGACTCGAAACCATTCAGGGTACGAGTTGTAGAAAGTGATGAAGAAGAAGAAGAACCCTGTAAGCCTTCCATGAAACCATTCCATCATTATCAGACTTCTGCCATGGTGTCGCAGGCTCCAGGAGAGATGGCTCACCCGTGTCCAGTTACTAACAACTACCCCACAGTGAGCTACTCCTCTCCACCCCAGCAGCCAGCGCCCGTGTCGGAAGGCGTGATGACTCATTTACTCCAGGCAGTGCAGAACATGGCTATAGAGTTGCAACAAATGAAGCAGTGGACACAACCGGTGCATGCACCCCCTGTTGGTGTGTACCCTGCTCCTGCAGTGATGCAACCTCCTTCCCGAGTTCCCCACTACACTCCTAATGTGATGCAAAACCTTTCACCAGCTACACCTGTCATCCCTGTCATGGAACAGATCTCTCCACACACGGTGTCAGAGCCTGCTACTGCTCAGTTGGTTCCCCCTCAGTGTTGGGGCTGTGGACAGACAGGCCACTACAGTAGAGGCTGTCCGTCTAAACCTAAGACAACCACCGTACCCAGAGCAAAACCCATGTCGAGAAACGACCAACTGGCCTCAACTCCGAGACACGAACCAGTAGTTGCACCAGTCAGCCCGTCAGTGGAGTGCCTTTCACGCCCTAGAAATAGAGTGTCGCCTCCCCCCTCCCGAGCTGCAAAGGTTCAACCTAACTGCCTGTCTAACACTGAGATAGAACGGCCATACCGGGCAAGTTACTTCCTCCCAGGGAAGCTTGAAGGCAAGTCAGTCACCCTTCTAGTCGATACCGGCTGCACCACAAATCTCCTATCCAAGCACGTCTTTAACCAGTTACCTGAGTCAGTAAGACAGTCAGTACAGGAGAGTGAGCCACATGGTATCCTAGCCGACGGTACTCAGATCCCCTTCTATGGCACGGTGAGAGCTACCCTTCGTCTCCGTGGTGTGAAAACCGAAGCCACATTTGTTGTCAGTCGCATAAACGAAGACGCTATTTTGGGGATGCCCTTCCTCACCGACCATGATTGCCGAATGAGGTTCAACGAGTGTGCCATTGTCGTAGCGGGAAAAGAGATGTGCTGTACTGACAAGGACGGTACACTGCTAATGAACAATGTCCAGGTCCTACGTACCACGCAGCTACCTCCAGGCGAGGAGTCTACCATCCTGTGTAAGGACACCACACAGAGTTGCCTACCCCTTGGGTTAGTAGAGCCCCGACACGGATGCCCTCCAATTACTGCTAGTCTGAACAAACCAGATAGCAAAGGACATGAAGTAGTGAGGTGTGTGAACCCGACTGCTCAGCCAGTAGAACTGAAGGCGGGAAGCACGAGAGACCACTATAGAGGAGCGGACCCTGGAGAGGTTGAGCCGACCGAGGCGGTTGCCATGCCTGCCTCCACCCCTCCTGCTCAATCTTCTCCACCCCTGTCTCCCCTACCTGCGTCCCCTCTGCTTGAACCACCACCATTGAAGACTGAATTGCCTCTTCCACCAGAAAGGACAGTGTCAAATTTGGAGCGGCCAGTTGCAAGAAGGCCTGCCACTCCCCCAGTTGTTGACAGCAAATCTGGTGAAGATCGGACAAGTGGTTCAGCCAGAAACGGTCAAAACGTGCAGGAGTTGTCTCCCCCAGTGGCTGAGACACCCCCACCCCCTGTAGAGACTGAGAGCCAACCACCACTTGTGTCATCACAACGGCCACGAAGGAACGTCGGCCCACCCAGGCACTATGGACAGCCACTATGCCATCTGATTGCAACTGCAAAAGAAGTGGATAGAGTGGCCGAAAATGCCAAAATGCCTGAGATTCAAACGGATCTCCTGGGTGGAGTTCTCACGGAAACCCCCACAAACTGGGTACTTGCAGGAAGGCCAGGTTCTAGCGCTGCTGCCTGCCAAGATCTAGAGTGCTGGCAGCAGAATCCATTAAGCGCTGAGGCCCCAAAGCCGACCCGTTTTCCGCCTAGGGGTAATGATTTCCAAAAACGGTTAGTGCCGCCCGGAAAGAAGAATAGCTCCGGACGGGATGTAGCCACACCCCCAAACTGGGTGTCGTTGGAAAGAGGACACTCTAGCAAAGGTGCCAGAAAAAATCCAGGAGAATATTCCTCTCCATCAGAGAACTACGGCCGGTCAAAATCTGAGTTGAACCACCAGTCAGTCTTTGCGGATCCACCACTGCCTGTTGTTTGCACTGCTTCTAGTCAAGATCAAACAAACCTGCCGCGCGCGGGAACAGGCATTTCTAAACAAGTACCCAAAGTGACTGGACGTGCCAACCACTACATGGATTTCTCTACCAGTGTTTTACCTCAAGAAGGAGATGAATGCCTTCAACTGCAGGTCGAAGAAGAGTTCGAGGACGAGATCACCTCTGCTGCCGCACAGCTGCCTCCCTCCCCTTCTTCACGGGCCTGTCCCACTTCTCAGTCCACCCCTTCTGCACAGAAGATTGCTGCTACCCACCGGGTACCCTGCGCAGAGGGAAGGAAGAAAGAGATAGAGAGGGAGAACGAGCTCTTAGGAGTCACTAGTCAGAGTGAGCTGATGGACAATTGGGTTCGCCGCCATAGCTCCTCCCGTGACCCCTTGGCACTCAAGCAGACACCTCCTCTTCAGTGGCAGTCCACAGAGTCTCCACCACTCCCAGCTGCCCCCACACCCTCCAGTGTACCCACGGTGCCGGCATCGGACACTCTCCCCTGTAGCCAGAGTGTTGCGAAACTTCCTGCCAGCTCTTCCCCCTCCCGTGGGCCCCCCACCCCCTCCCGGGTGTTGGACACTTCACCCCCAACCCGGGGCCCCCCTCCCCCGACCCGGGATGACCAGGGGTTGAGTCTAAGTACAGTAGTGGTGCAAGAAAAGCCACCTATAGGTACTAGACTGCCTCACGCGGTCACCAGGGAGCGTATGCAGGCGCTGGGGAAGATCGTCCCTAGTAAGAGGAGAGGAGCAGAGCTCTTGGCTGGACCTTCTAAGCGGGGTAACCCCCCCTTACAGCCACCCCCTCCTCTACACTAGGTTCTCCTCCACTGACCGTGCGAGCCATTGTCACCTTGCCTGGCTGCACGGCGTCTAGTGGACAGATCCCGCTCCTCGACCTGATTCCCACACGGAGGAAGGCGAGGACTCCTGCTGTGCCCCCAGCACCTGTACCCACCTCCCCTTTGCCAGTAGACGAACCGCCTCGTTCGGTGTCTACGCCTGTAGTCAAGTTAGTTGACATTGCTGCCTCCTGCCCTTCCTCACCAACCGTGGAGGAAGAGGTGGTAGCACCTCACCTGGTAGGCAAGAAACCTCCCATTGCACGGCGGCTCTTACAGTGGGTTGCCCCCAATACGGAGAAAGCCATCCAGAGAGATTTGAGGAGGGCACGGCGCAGTACCTGTCCAAGTTGTAAGTTCGCAGCAAAGAACATGAGATAACTGTCGGTGCATGTCCTCCAGCACCAGGTACGCTACTTTTGCCGCTGTAGATACTCGAGTAGCAGCAGAGACAGCATATACTGTCACCAGAGGGCGCGTGGAGGTCCAGAAGATACTGATCACCACCAACGCCTTGGCTATATTTATGCTGTAGACCGAGAGAGTTACTCGGCTTTCTGCAGGTACCAGAAATGGACTAATCCAGCGCCTTTCGGTACCTGCCAACCTACCCAGACTGGAAAGATCCAGTCTCCTCCCCCAGCACCTTCGAGGTGTGATGCAGTCATGGCTCCCCTCCCAGGACCCTCCTCTACACCACCTGGCGTTGTGCTGCTGATGGCTTTACCCCTAACCGGGTACAAGATACCAAAGAAGCCGCACACGGTGGTTGTACCCAGTCCTGAGGCCATGATTGTCTCCCCTGGGCCCCCTTCTTCTCCACCCCCTGCTCACCTTGCAGTATGCCGGACCTCAGCACCCAGTGTTCCCTCCGTGCTCTCACCAGCAGAACCTCCAGTCTTTGAGGTAGATCTGCCAGTACGGTTTATGCAGAACAGGGCGCGATGGGCTGCTGCGATAGAGCAGGGTGCCGCTGAACTGGACTCTCAGTTGCAGGGCCTTCGGATGAAGGTGGTCACGGGCACCCTCTCAGAGATGGAAGTCGCCAGGCTAAATTCGCAAGCAGAGCTCCTGAAGGGAGAGATGATTGAACTAAAGCAAGCCGCACAGACAGTGCGAGGCCAGCTGTTCTAGGAAAGGTGTTCCTCCGCTCCCTTCGTCGGTCACACGGGTTGTGTGCACCCCTCCCTCCGTTAGTCACACTGGTTGTGTGCACCTCTCTCAGTCGGTCATACTGGTTGTGTGTACCTTCTACCGTATTAACCACCGGGTGATGTGTTATCCTTCTCACCCCCTTTTATTAGCCCACTGGTTGTGGGCCCCCTTCACTCCCTCTGTCAACTATGCAGGGCGCGATTCCCCCTACTGTAGACGCACATGGACTTGTGCAAGGGTTGCGCTGTAAGCGTAGATCTCTCTCCTCTCCTGAGTCGGCCCTGTGATTCGCGGCCACCTCATGACTAGTTAACTATGAGTACGGCGATACTAATAGTTGAAGCGGCCTATGTAATGGAATTTAGCATAGGTGGCCTCTCTTTGTAATGCCAAGCTAGCCAGTATGCACTCTAGTATGGCTAATAAGCTAACTAGACTCAGCTATGCCTGACTGCCCTCCTTACAGAAGTGGATGCGTGCCTGCCACAAGGATGGATGAGTAAGGAACTCAAGCAGGGGATTTCCCGCCTTACTAAAGAAGTTGGCTGGCGCGTTATTGTTATGCTTATTGACTGTATATATATTTTTATTGCACCTGCTTGTTTATGCTATTTGGTATGACCTATATTAATGTTATTGACCAATCATTTTATGTTATATTTCAACCGATTCATTAGCATATCAACTGCATAACTTTGTTTACATGTGGCCCAGTGGGCAGATTAGATTGTGCGCTTACAAAGAGAGGTACTCTGAGTAAGCTTTTGTCTCTTGAAGCAATAAAGTGTTAGCTATTGCAACCCGGTGTGTTCACTTGGCAGTTGGCCAAAAAGTATTAGGATACTTGCACACGGCACAACACGGAGCTTATTGACTCATAGCTCATCTACAGATAGAGCCACTGCTAGTAAACAAGTAGCTCTCATTAGCAATTGTTGTTACATTGCTAAACCAGTACACTTCTCTAGTAGCTGTTTGGTAAAGGTGCGGCAAAATCCTTTACAATACATACAAAAAAGAATACAACACCTATTAAACAATACACATGACACCTATTATATGAATGGCAAGTTGATGTTTACAGAGAATCTGTTTCAAAGAAGAGGTTGCAGAAAAAAGTGTTAGAAATGAACGAATGCAAGGGAAAACAAAGTTATCTGCAATGTAATGTGAACAACATAAGACAAACTGGTTAAGCTCTGGCCCAGATATAAACGGTTTTATCGTATTTTCCATACCTAGGTGAGCTAGCTGTCGAAGACCTAAGCCGCCAGCTGTGTATAATATGATTAGCAGATGAGAACAATCACAGCGCCAGCAGTTAGAAATTACCTCCACTACAAGCTTGTATCACCAGGAGCTTAGGCTTGCCTCTCATCTGTGGAAACTGGGAAGCAGAGAGCCGATCATAGATTTCTGTGAGGGATACATTTCTGCCATCAGAGCCACATACAATGTTATCCCTTCTACCATGGGACATGATGATTAGTATGAACATGTTGTAGTCTTCGTGGTCGCTGTGTTCTGTCTCGCGTCTGATAGCAGCCAGCATTTCCTGAAAACATGTTTGTGAGTAAATGTAAATACTTATAGTCTTGTAGGTAAACATAAATATATATACGTCAACGTAAGTAAACATATGTATATATAAGTCAATGTAAGTAAATGTATGTATATATAAGTCAATGTAAGTAAACGTATGTATATATAAGTCAACGTAAGTAAACATAAATATATATAAGTCAACGTAAGTAAAAATAAATATATATAAGTCAATGTAAGTAAACATAAGTATATATAAGTCAATTTAAGTAAACAATTGTATATATAAGTCAACGTAAGTAAAAATAAATATATATGTCAACGTAAGTAAACAATGTATATATAAGTCAATGTAAGTAAACATATGTATATATAAGTCAACGTAAGTAAAAATAAATATATATGTCAACGTAAGTAAACATATGTACATATAAGCCAACGTAAGTAAACATAAGTATATATAAGTCAATGTAAGTAACTATAAATATATATAAGTCAATGTAAGTAACTATAAATATATATAAGTCAATGTAAGTAACTATAAATATATATTAGTCAATGTATGTAAATATAAATATATATAAGTCAATGTTAGCATACATAAATATAAATAAAACAACGTAAGTAAACATTAGCACATATAAATCGATGTAAGTAAAAATTGGTGAGTACAGCCGCTAGTAGTAGCGTGGTGGATTTTAGTGTACATACTCTCTGCGCACACCTTGTACCACATTCTGGCATCACTATAATAGCCATTAGATGACCAGAATAACTAGTAACTACCAAACCGAATGGACTATAACTGTATCTATGTCCATACCGACCCTGTATGCAGTTATACCGACCTATACTGACCCTGTATACACCTATACCGACCTCACTGGGCCGGCAGGAAGTGAGTCAGTGGAGCCTGAGAACCTAAAAGTAGCCTGGGAGGAGCTGAGAGCCATCTACCGAAGATATCCACCCCTAACCCATACCTAAGTTAATGGACTAAAGCTATAAAGACCAAGGACCCAGAGACTAACTATAATTGAACCTATGACTCGACCTACTATTACAGGGCACCTGTTCTCTTTAAGCCCTTTCTGATTACCCTATTTGTCATGTATTTATATAATCACTTTCATTGGCACATATTGTACTGTAACTCGGTGATTGGATAGTTACTTCCTGTGCACTGCCTATAAAAGGCAGAACTTTGCTCATGATTATCAGTTGTAATTGGGACTTTTACTAACTCATTTTTTCTGGAGGAATAAAAGAATATGGACTCAATAGCACTGGGTTACGCGTCTGAGCCGAGGGCTCTCTATGGGTTGTAGAGTAGAAATACTCTTGTATTCATTTGGTACATCACCGACCCTGTTGTTGTAACAGGTAAAACTAACAACTGGTGGCAGCACGTTACCAACCTCAGCTAGTGATCTCAGCCCTCAAAATCCACTACAGTAGACGGGAACTCCCTTGGCTCAGCGGTTTCTTTTACAGCCCGCTTGCTGTAGTTAGTAAAGCTTTTAACTAGACAAGCCCAGCATGTTGGCTAGCGCATTCCACTGACTCACCTCGCGTGCAATCAAAAGTACACTAGATCAGATCAGTGTTTACGGCAAGCAAATACCTCTTGCAGGCTGCTAGTGCACAAAATCCCCATTACCAATAAAATTATTTCTAGGCAGCAGATATTCATATTCAATATATTTATATTTTCATTGTTCAAAAAATTTTATGGCTCACAATGACATCACATACAGCGGACTTCGCTTGGAATTCCATGAGACAAAAATTAGAGAGGAAAAAAAGTGATACAGGTTGAGGCAAATCGGTAGGCGATTGGTAGATGTACACATGCCTGTACAGTTATATATATACATGTATATTATACATCGACAAATAAAACATAGACACATACGTACGTTTATGCGCATACATATATACATACAACCAAAAACACTTATAATTAAACAATAATACATAAAAATGAAATGCGTAAACACATACATTAGCTCGTAGATCAGATTTTATGGTGAGATCAAACTTTAGTGCTCTGATGACGGTCTTTAGATTTTCCACATCAACAAGTGAACCATCTCTAGTGGCCAAGTTACCATTAAATGCGTTGTTGTTGATGAGCAGGGCTCTGCCTCTGGTTGGAGCAGACATCTTGTACACCTGAACACATCAAATATAGTAACCTAACATCAAGTGGATACACCACATATAGTATCCTAACATCAAGTGGACACATCACACATCAAGTGGACACATCGCACATAGTATCCTAACATCAAGTGAACACATCACACATAGTATCCTAACATCAAGTGGACACATCACACATAGTATACTAACATCAAGTGGACACATCACACATAGTATCCTAACATCAAGTGGACACATCACACATAGTATCCTCACATCAAGTGGACACATCACACATAGTATCCTAACATCAAGTGGACACATCACACATAGTATCCTCACATCAAGTGGACACATCACACATAGTATCCTAACATCAAGTGGACACATCACACATAGTATCCTCACATCAAGTGGACACATCACACATAGTATCCTAACATCAAGTGGACACATCACACATAGTATCCTAACATCAAGTGAACACATCACACATAGTATCCTAACATCAAGTGGACACATCACACATAGTATCCTAACATCAAGTGGACACATCATACATAGTATCCTAACATCAAGTGGACACATCACACATAGTATCGTGACATCAAGTGGACACATCACACATAGTATCCTAACATCAAGTGGACACATCACACATAGTATCCTAACATCAAGTGGACACATCACACATAGTATCCTAACATCAAGTGGACACATCACACATAGTATCCTAACATCAAGTGGACACATCACACATAATATCCTAACGTCAAGTGGACACATCACACATAGTATCCTAACATCAAATATACACATCACACATAGTATCCTAACATCAAGTGAACACATCACACATTGTATCCTAACATCAAGTGGACACATCATACATAGTATCCTAACATCAAGTGGACACATCACACATAGTATCCTAACATCAAGTGGACACATCACACATAGTATCCTAACATCAAGTGGACACATCACACATTGTATCAACACAACTGCACAAGTCTCACCTTATCAGTGTTTAGGAAAAGATCCTTGATAGATCGCCTTGTTGTTGGAAGCAGTCTCAGGCTGTCCATTGATATCTTGCTTTGGTCATCCGTTGGTAGGAAATAGCCTTCTTCATCATCAGAGAGATCACTTGCAGCATCGGAGAACTCCGTTGCGCTTGTAGAAGGTTCATATCCTTCTCTATCACCACTCTCTGGCTGCACTGCAGTTGCTGTAGGGGAAACATATAGCTGTCAGTTGGAGCAAAACCCTACCAGATTTGTCATTCGAAACCACAACACCTCATTATTGTCAGAACTCTCACACTGCTTTTGTAAATTATAAGCAATGCATTACAATTTTATTTTTCTCACAGGGCAATTTTGGACAGTTTAGTGTAAAACTGCTTGGCATCCAATCAAATTTTGTGGCAAGAAAGCTGTACCTAATTGCTAACTTGTACAATGATTGACTTGACCTATAAAACAAGCATATGTAAAGAACTAAATATCATTTAGCAAGCAATTTTTTGATTGAAAACGTCTTGCAGCATTAGGATGTGCTAACCCGGTTGCATTATATAAATTACATAACTACGTATTATGGGTGATTATTGAAAACGAGTGCAATTATAAAACAACAAACAAAAGCAGTTCAGAAAGGAATTTCTCCAATGGGGGTTTGCTGGCTTTTAGAGCATTAACAATTGGTGCTGACTGATTGATTCACAGGAAAGGGGTTTGAATAAACCTGCGAACAATGGAATAGCTGTCATTCGGCAACTTGAACGTTTAAAAAATTATTCCGCTGAACTGAAAGCATGCTGCTGCCAAACCAATTGAGTTTGATAAATTCCCATCTAACAGAAGTCGAGATGATGCACTTGGTTTTCATCATTAATAGTAATCACCGATACAATAGCCTCATAATCTCAATCAACTCATGATGTTTTTGAGTGATTAGGAGTTGTGAGATCTTGAAACATAACAAGCTCTGCTCCATCAAAACCAGCGGCTCCGAATGGTGCAAGATGTGACAATTCCTAAGCAAGCAAAATGATAGTGGGTTGATTGAGATTGCAGCTGTATAGCTAAAGGCAACCAGTTGAGGGAATATCTAACAGTTGGTTAGGCAATTGCTCCAGAGAAGCTCTCAAGCAAGAAAAACAACAACTAAGTAGTTGGTTTCATTATTGTCATGTTGAAATGACTCTCTGTCACATTACAAGTAATATCAATATGTTTTGCAACTAGTAACTTATCTAAATGTTTACCGTAAGCAGGCACTCCTCTCTGAACTCTTAGTTTAGGTTGGACGTATTCCTCTAACGCAGAAATATCTAATGGGGTCAGACTCTGACCTGGTTAGCAAGTAAAAACAAAACAATAATTAAATTGACATACTCCTCTAAATGACACAGCAAGCATGGAAATGACAAGTTTTATGATAATAGACTGATGAGAATGATATTGGACAAGATTGATATAATCTTTAAATAAGACAATATTTGCAGCAGCAAGTTTCTTGTTTTGAATAACATAAAATGAAAATTTGCAGCAAACATATGTTTTACATAATTTGTAATTCGATGCTAGCTCCAATATTACAATGGACTGTTTTGTTTCTGGACATGGCAAGGAAAAACGGAGCAGATATGGTATATGAAAGAAGAAGCTAACTGACAATTTTCTAGGTACACCAAGTTATTACTTACAAGGGAGCAGCAAAGCTGCCGGAATGTCTGTATCTTCACCACATGTCACCAACTCCTCATCATCAAAACTATGTTGGTATTGAGGGGAGAGCTCGCACCATGACGGATTTGTCTCCTTTTTGGGATGAGGATTCTTTGTCAGGAGGCAGTGTGGACAGAAGAAAATGCATTTCAATCTAGTAGCTTTCCATTTGCGACAAGTTTGATTGATAATATCATTTGTAAATTGGATGAATGAATTCCAGAGACATGGGATGTTGCGTGTCTGATCTGATAGTACTATGCTAGCAGTTTGAGACTTTCTATCATGAGTCAGTGTAACAGCCATTTTAGATCTTGCTACGCTTACAGCGACTCCATTTTTTTTCATTTCACAACTACGAGCCTTACCTTGATGACAATAGCTAGTCAAAAGCTTGAGAGACATGTGATGGAACGCTGACATAGGTAAAGCATAACCGGTGACTATCAGATCTACTCGAAACTGTATCTCACTTCCAAAGTGAACAGATTCATCCATATGCCCATCAAAAAAGTAGGGGATCAAGTAGCTGTTTTGGTTGTTGTGCTGAAATGGCCCATAAACAAGCTCAAAAGACTCAAGAAGACTCAATGCCAACTTGATTGCTACTTCCCTATTAAACTGACTCTTATTACAAATGAGACTTGTGAGGGAACCTTTGTCAAGGATTCCAGTGGAACAAAAATCTTCCTTTGACTCATGATCATAAAACACTCTGAGCAGCTCAATCACAGCAGGGATTTTGTGAAAGACGTATCTGGAAAGGTACTTGACATCTTTGTACCAGAGCACCCTTCCACAGCTGTGCATGTAACTCAGCATTTGTTCAAGCTGTGTCTTGCTAACACCAAACTCTTCATGCACCTTATCATAAATCTCAGTAAACGGCAGGTAAAATCCAGGCATCTCTCCAACAGCAGTGCTCACTTCTCTCCAACCATTTGGTACTTTCTCTGCTTGCTTGTGGCACACTTGATAGAGTGAAGACTTGATGCAATCAAACACTTGATAATCATCAGAATTCCCGATTTCAAACACGTTCTCACGGCAGAACAAAGGCAAATCAACGTTGGAAAGATGGCTGGTAATTATTGATTGGCCGCCATCCAAATCATCCATTTCCACTTCCTGTCGAACTTTATCTGAGACTTGCAAAAAACTTTTTTTCAATGCTGAAAACTCTTCTTCTATGAACTTATCCTTGTGCGTTAGCACCAGCGTTGGGGGCCCCAGTGTTGGCTCAGCAAGATAAAAACTTGCCAACCAATCAAAATAGAGACGTCTGACGGCTTCTCTACTTCCGTGGTTGGAGCTCCGATTACTGTACTCTTCCATATTGACTACCACAACGACTAGACACTTCTCTCTGAAAGTCATTTGGTAGGTTGGATGGTAGATCTCTTGCCCTCCCAGGTCTATGAACTGTAATGTTGTCTCTGTTGAAAAAGTGTTGTCAGTAGAACTTGACAGTGAGACATCTTCAAAGTTGAACACTTTAGTTGATGGATCAGCTGATTGACCAACACTCTGCCCTGTCAAAACTCTCTGCCGGTCTTCACTTTGTAATGTCCTTATAAGAGAGGTCTTACCAGCTCCAGAACACCCAATGACTACCACAGTGGTGAAAGGCTGAGGAGTATCAGAGCTAAACTTCTTCTCAAGAAAAAACTCACGCACTCTGTCAGCACCGGCATTCAATATCATTTGTGGTGGTGATTGTATGGGACTCGCATGTGAGCCTGAAACAGTGAGCTCTTGTAAGCTTGTAAGATTCACTATTTCTTCATCAATGGACTGCAAGCATGGCATACCACACATTCGCAGAGACTTGAGGCTTCTCAATTCATACACTGGCAATATGCCAGTATTTGTAAATTGATTATCATCCAGAACAAGTGATTCCAGCTTGCGCAACTGTTTCAATCTACAAAATAATCACAAAAGATTTACCATGAGATTTACTTGTTATGAACAAAATAAAAACAGTTAGGCATCAACATTTTTATGCCAACAATGCATATGGTGCAGTATTGTAATAAACATCTAGCGATTGTCGGAGTTGCGCGCTCTGTACAATTGTGAACCATAGCCTCATAGCAATTGTTGCCTCATGCACTATCTGCGAGGCTCATCACAGGAGTTTGGCAGTGTCAAGCCTTCACAATTTGTACAACAATGATTCAAGTCTCCGTTTTACTAGGAACCATATCGAACTAGCTGTAAGCATCCTATTAGCTTGACCCAGGTTGCATATCCCACAATGCCGTTTGTTGATTGTGCGTTGCTAGTAGTACAAGGCAGTGGATTCAAAATTATTCTACCAACAAATTTTGTGATTATTAAACACATTTGAGGAACATACTAGGAACGTAATGAGACTGGTTACAGTATAGGGTAGTGTATAACAATGCTGCAAGAGGATTTAGAGATGATTAAGTTATTGTTATAAATTAATTAATAACAATAGATTATAACGGCAGCGGGTCTATTCCATTGGATGATCAACAAGCTGGGTCAATTATTTTGTTCATTTGATTGCTATTGTAGTGGCTTGTTAAGCTTCTAATCCTCCAACTGAGTGTTGTGACCAGCCGAACTCGTTGTCCACTGACACATTTGAAGTCGAATACGTTCCGACGGTATGCTGCCACCAGTTACCTTTCACCTAAAGGTAATAACAAATCGGTACTACACCGAATGAGAAGTGAAGGAGTTTTCCTTCTCCACAACTAGTATAGAGCCCTCGGCTCAGACGCATAACTCAGAGCTTTAGAGTAGGTATGCTTTTATTCTTGCAAAGAATGCGAGCAAGTACAAGTCCCAATACAGACTGATTAGATATGGTATAAGCTCATCCTTTTATAGGCAGAGCACAGGAAGTAAAACAGTGCAATGTCCAATAACAGAGAAGTAAAGCATAATTTACCAAATAGGCAGGCAGATATAAACATAGGCAAATATGATATGTTATATATGATTAAATCCATGTGGCGCCCGGAAGTGGTAGGCCGAGTAATAGTCTAGCTGGCCACTCCTCAGCATTTCTACTTCCTGCTGTTGGTACATCAGTCTTTTTAGGCTTTGGTCTTTGTCTTTCTTGAATATATGGGCAGCTATCTCGCAGGTATGGGTTTTTGTCTCTTCTACGGCTATTCCCAGGTCCCAGGCTATGATGAGTCCGTTCCTGCTGGCCGGGTATAGCTCCCACAGGGTCGGTAATGACTCATACAGGACCGATGTAGTACTGATGCAGGGTCGGTACTATGCCAACCTTGTACAGACTCTGTATGAATCAGTACCAACCCTGTGGGAGGCTACGATGAGCCACTTCCTGTCGGCCCGGTATGGCTCCCACAAGGTCGGTACTGACTCATACAGGGTGGTACATGGCCGGTATAGTACCGATGAAGGTCGATCAGTTTGGTAGAAACTATTGTTGATGTTCTAGCCATGCAATGGTTAAATAAGTGATGCCAGAACAGTTGCTAGACATCTGCGCACACATGGGTGCTATGAAAATCCACCAAACTATGATAAGACCATAGTGAAGCAACATCCTAGAACTGCTATGTTACGCTACAACATGCTTGCTACAACATGCTTGCTACAACATGTTTGCTACAACATGCTTGCTACAACATGCTTGCTACAACATGCTTGCTACAACATGCTTGCTACAACATGCTTGCTACAACATGCTTGCTACAACATGCTTGCTACAACATGCTTGCTACAACATGCTTGCTACAACATGCTTGCTACAACATGCTTGCTACAACATGCTTGCTACAACATGCTTGCTACAACATGCTTGCTACAACATGCTTGCTACAACATGCTTGCTACAACAATACTGAACAATAATTAGCATTGTGCACTAAGGTTGCCTAGACATCTAAGATCGCCAAAAATTAAAATGCCAAAACATTACTGACCGAACCAGACTTTAAATGTAAGGGTTCTCAGCTCAATGTATGAACCTTGAAAGTCACACATAATTAGTATAATAGGGGAGTAGTATTATAGGAGCAGATCTTAGTCATGGTGTCTAAGTACAATAAGATTCTCCTGGTTCCAAGTGCCTTTTTATTGGCCCCAGGTACCATGAGAACATGAAAGGTACCTTTTTGTGCACCAGTTTATCGTGTACTTTAATTTGGTTGTAATTGTATGATTAAGTAAGTATTTATTGCGCAGGGTTTATTTATATCGGGGTTTGTATCGAGACTTAGATTGTGGGGTTGAGTGTATAAAAATGAAGTGTTGTATTATTGTAATGCTATTGTTAGGCAAGAGGTCGACAGAGGAAGATGTGGAGATGAGAGTGATGAATGAAAATGATACTGTTGATGGTACTACGAGTGAAATTGTAGATGTTTTGCCGAGGCCGAAACGAACAGTGCTATTAGTTGTGATGACATTGCTATTTGTTATACAATTTTCTACTTGTGGAGGTGTTACCGAGTTTAGCATTTATGAAAGCGCTGTCAAAGAAATACAAAAGACAAGAACCTCTCATGATTGAATCATAAATGAAACTATTGGCGTATGATGAACTTCTAATTCATCATGGATGGTAATGCTGAAGGATTTGACGCAAGGATGCGATCCCCTTTTACGGCGATGTTTGCAGGTCCTACTCGTTCAGAGAAGACGCAAGCAATTTTACTAATGATTGAAGCTAGTCAGACTGTTGCTTATCCTCCACCGATAAAAATACATTACTGTTATGGTGCCGATCAAAAAGCCTTTGAGGATGAATCCGGAGTGATATTTCAAAAGGGAATGATAAATATAACGACGGATTTCCCCAAAGATGGACAAAAAATGGTGGATAATTGACGATTTGATGGGTGAAGTTTCTGGTAAAGCCAATGCCAATGCTTCGTATACGAAACATAGTCACCATTTGAACATCAGCATCTTTTTTATTGTACAGAATCTGTTTCTTAAAAAAAAATCGAATAATTTCATTGAATAGTCACCATTTTTTCCTTTTTAAAAACCCTAGAGATGCCTCTTCAGTTACCTATTTGGCTCATCAATGCTTTCCCGGAAGGACGCAATATGTACAGGAAGCCTTTGAACAAATGACGCAGAAACTATCCTCTTTTCTACGAATAGACACGACTCAGTAAACGGATGATCATCACAGACTAATGGAAAGCTTTGCATCGGATCAACCTATGATATTATATGTACCCAAGTGAATGCATATAAATACAATTGCTATTCGATTCATCTCAAACATAATTTATTATTCATGCACGTAACATGTTGTTAATACAATAACCAAGATCTACAACAAAAACTGAGAAGAAATGTGGCAACATTGTTATCACTCAACACCGCATCCACTTCGATTCAAAAGTCTGAATAGCTAATGTGAAAAAGATCTTATTATGACTCTAATGGAATGCGCTAAAGCTATTGTCGAAACATCTGTACCAGCAACTGCCACAGTCAGTATAGAACACGCTGCAGCGCAGCGAGGCACATGGACTCATGGCTGACGGATCTAGGATTCCCTTTTATGGTACCCTGCGAGTAAACTTGCAGCTTCGTAGACTGAGAACGAGCGTTAACTTCGTCATTAGTGACATTAATGAAGATGCTATAATTGGCATGCCGTTCCTCACCTTACACGAGTGTGCCCTACGGTTTCCAGACTCCCATGTCATCATTGACGGACATGTGTTACCTTGCATGGACAAGCACGGACGACCACTTAATGATAGTGTCCGTCTAACACAAGCAGAGCTGACAGAGAACCCCCCTTACCCCTCTGAAGAGGAAGAAGTCCCAGTGCACACAACCACGATGGAGGAGACTGCATGGGAAATACACCAGGCAGCAGAGAGCCGCCCGCCAGAAGCCTATAGGAAAAAGTTGGAGCCAAAACGGACCAAAACTATGGACGGTAGAAGCCAAACAGTGAATGCCCCCCCGCTGGCTACGCTCCTGCAATGGAGAGAAGGGAGCCCTGCTGCTGGAGAGAGGCAGCTGCCCTTCAGCCATCAACCTACTGTTAAAAGATGCAGAGAAGATGCAAGCAAATACAGTGAGGAGACATGCTATGAGAGCACTCAGCTGCGTCCAGATGGGAATTCCCGCCACCCGCCGAATGGAAAGGCAAGGAAAGCAGGAAAAGTGGTCAAAAAACCTGCAAGGGAGTTGCGAGCCGCATCGTGCTTAGTTTCTAAAGAACACCGAGGAACTCACCGACAACCTCCAGTTAACAGAATTACTGTAGATGATCGTCGGAAGAAGTTAGAGAAATGGCCAAAACCATCCAGGACCCAACAGCTTCCTGTGAAGGCAGACAGGATGAGTCAGGGTTGTCAACAACCTTGCAGCTTGCAACAACCACTCATAACCACAGTGACTAACGAGAGAGAGAAGCAAGCATCATGCCAAGCCACTGCTTAGAACTTGAAGACGAGGAGGAAAGCTTGTTGCTGGATACTGATCTCGACCAGTATCAACCGTCGACGCTCAGGACAGAGCTACAGGCAATGCCAACGACAGAGCTGTTCTTACCACCTGCCACAGGGAGAAGGGAAGAGCCAAGGAAGCTGGCAGAGAAGGAACAAGATGGTGAGCAGCATAACTTAGCATTTGCGAAATGGCTGTTTGAAAATTGCACGCCACGAGATCCGCTGGCTTTGCGGTGTGGCAACCCACCTAGCTATGCTAGGCATAGATCTATAGACTTACCAAGCACTGGTGACAAAAGATTGGGCGCTTTTTGGGAGAATGAGACTGCTAATTCCCTTAACAGGATAGTAGAGCAAAAAGAGCGGGATTAAGTGGGTGCCACTTGATGCTGCCTGCCGGCCCGGGATGACTCCCTACCGGCCCGGAGCACCTCTGTACCGGCCCGGGGCAACCCTATGCCGGCCCGGGGTCCTCCAGAAGTTCAGTCACAAAAGACTGGAACCTTACAAGGCGATTACTACCCTTGTATGCCTTACCGGCAACCAAAGCCTGTGGTGACGGCTAAGGGTGAATGTCCCACGACCTCTTCACCACCAACCTTAGTGCCACACAGCACTGTTCACTACACTCCGGGTCGGAGTGTAGTTGGCGACCCTGTGGTACCAGGGAAGCAGGATGTCGAGCGTTCCGCTCCCCCTAAAAAAGAACGGCGTTCTCCTGGACTTGAGATATGGGAGTTCTTACAAACACTAAGACTTCCAGGGCCTCTGTTATCTCCTATACACAACCCTGTGTCGAGACATGCCCGACCCTTGCAGCAGCAACCCATAAATACACTGCATGTCACTAATCCTGTCCATGTTGTTGTAGACTCTTGTTCACGCATGGATATACAGCCCAAGCTAACTGTACCCTTGGTGAAAGCTGCTACCCCTTCGGTAGTGGAGGAAGAGGAGTCAGTCGTCCCTGCCTCACCGACAGTGGACGATGGGCCTACTACGCCTTGGGCTGGAGACGGGAGCAGGAACCCCGCTAGATGGCGCACGCTGCGCTGGGTCCCCACGGAGACCGAGGAGCAGGTGAAGCGCTTGCTGCAGGAGGCAACAGACTACACTTGTGTCGAGTGCAACTACCGAGCCAAAAATAC
The DNA here is from genome assembly GCA_945261195.1 of Cryptosula pallasiana. Lineage (NCBI taxonomy): Eukaryota > Metazoa > Bryozoa > Gymnolaemata > Cheilostomatida > Cryptosulidae > Cryptosula > Cryptosula pallasiana. The sequence goes on along the minus strand of OX183140.1, from coordinate 24,619,598 downwards.
TCGGCAGTTGAGGGTGCACATTCTACAACATTATCTGAAGCACTACTGCCGAGTGCACAGTGCTCTCTTCCGAGAGACACCGGGACATTTGTAGCTAATTTATTAGTGTACAATTATGAATGCACTCATATGTACATATATATATAATCAAAATATATATTTAATCAGGGTACAGGTGTTACCCCCACACACATATTATTCTCGATATGTTATTATTAAAGCCAGGCAGTGACTTTAATGGAGAGAGGTATGTGGTAGATTTTGGTAAAAGATACTAGTGAACAGGGCGTTCACTACACCATTTCTCCACTCTATGCGCTGGCGATGCACCTACGGTCATCGGTAAGATGCTGTGCTGGTAGCAGAGCCATACTATGCCGGTAGCACAGTACATAGGGCCGGTACCGGGCCGGTAGTGACCTCTACATGGTCGGTAGTGACCTCTGCAGGGCTGGTATGCTGCCACGGGGCCGGCACAAGATTGCTGCCTTAGCTGAGGTACTTGGAAATTATCCAGAACTTCTCACCAAGCCAGGAGCCAAAGCTATCTACCCTAACATCGACGGTAACCAGGACCACAAGCTAACTGGAGCCTTGGGACCTAATTGAACAGACTGATTGGCCAGCAGGAGATAGGACTCCGCCCTTAGCACTTGGCACCTCCCTTATTTACTCTCTTTTGTTTACCTGATTGGTGGACTATTTATATAAGCACTTACATTGGTCTGTTTACTTCCTGTACTGTTATTCTTATATGTTTGATACTTGTGAGCTCTCCTATAAAAGGAGAGACATTTCATGTGTTCTGTGCATTAATTCCTATGTTGCCATGGCATTTGCTCTTATATTGCTAACCCTAGAGGAATAATTACCCTCAGGACTGTCATAGAGAATATAGCCATTAATACAAGCACTACGCGGTACTGTTTGTTTGAGCCATGGGCTCCTGCCTTACCGGGTAATTCGGTTACCCTGCACAGTTGTCACTGTCGGTCAGCACAGTGTCCCCTCTGGAGAGAGGTATAATACTTGAGACTAGTGGATGTCCGTGGTAACAGACCGGAATCCATTACACTATTATATTAATGTTATTGGACAATAAGGTAAATGGATGAGTGCACACTAGATAATGATTGTGTGCACATTATACGTTATATGTTTTATACTTTATAAAAGGCCATGTAATGACCCAGTCTGGTCAGATTATAATAAACTTATGATCTCACTATTGCCTTGTTTTACAAGGAGTTCCAGCTGATACTACTTGTATCTTTCTTTGAGGCAGTACTTTGACAGTTGGCATTACCGTGCCTGCAATCAGTGGCGCAGTCCAGTGCTAATTGGGCAGTACCGGGCCAGCGCTAAGCCCCTGTAATGACTGTCACTGCAGTTATTGTGAGCTGTGTGTTGTACACTGTTACTCCACCGGTAAGCATCTGTACTGGAGTAGCACAACGCAGCTGAGTATAATTGCACAAAGGGTGGCAGGCAATAAGAGCGACATAACATTGCTAAGGAATTTAATACAGGAAACATCAATTGTCTCCAAGTAGTAACGCGCAATTTTACTACAATACATACCAATCTACAAACCGGGATTTCATACCTGGTACACTTGTAAAGATACTTAGCAGGTTCTTCTGGTACATGGTGCACAAAAAAGATTCTTTGCGAAACCAGGAAAACCCTATTGTTCTGTTTAACCCTTCAAAGATCTGTTTCTATTATACTAATCAAATATTATGAAATGCTTGTTTGAGAAAGTTTAACATATTTAAACACTCACTTGATTGGGAACGAGGACAACTGACATTGGGTCAAGTTGAGAGTTCGAAGGGAGGCCAGTTCACACACAACATCAGGTAAAGTTTTATCTTTGAAGTTATTCCAACTGAGGTCCAAAGTCTCCAGTGAGCTCATGTTACCAAATCTGCAATAGTGCAATCTGTTACAATATTTACCCACAATGCATCCACGACTAGCCTTGATACACAACATGACAACCTTGAGCCTAATAAACTCAACGTATCTCCGACAGGGTATCATTTTGCCTGAATATTATCAGATGCAACAGGGTGAATGTGGTATTGATTTGAGTTCAAATGGAGAAGAGGTTCAGTCTGGAAAATGTACATTCAACTACAAAAAACCTTCTTGCAAATCACTAAAAAAGAGGCTATTGCTAAATAATAAAGTGAAACTGGTAAAAACTGTCCCCATCTAAATCAATGAACCGGTTTGTTTGATGTGACAGTGAAATTTCCAACCAACAACCAGTAAAAATGGCCTCGTATATTTCAATATCATGATCCCTAACTCGACAAACAAATTTGCAGCTTTTTCTTGTTCAAAATCAATTGTCACATGGATTAAATAAAAAGCTGTAGGTAAAGCATGGGGTTTGCAAACAGAGTATTTCTATCGCAACGAGTAGCAGAAATTTTGTCAAATCCAGATTGAACGCATATTAAATTATAGAACAACACAATGGGGATAGCCACGTCTTTCTCAATTGGTTCTCAATTACCTGAAACAATTTATCGCCAGATGGAATTATATACAAGCGTATGTTCCAGATTTGTTATCTAACTTTTTTTTATCTATTTAACATGCATTCACAAGAAATAAAACATGTTATTGCAAAATTGAAAAGTAAAAAAATTGGCCGGTCAAAGGGTTTAAATTAGCAGTTTGAACTAATAAAAGAGCAGAGCTGTGACCAAATCACTGAGATTCAAATATTTGGTGACTCAAATATTTGAAAAATGATTTGTTTCAAATATTTGATACAACTGGTGATTTGATTGGATTTGATTTGGTTACTCTTCATCATTATTTGATTTGATTTGCCCCTTTTCACACGATTTGACCAAATATTTGCAAAAATACAGCCAATCATCAAAAAAACCAGTGATGAGGTTTGCAGCTTTTCTTAATGCTTGTAATTGACCTGAGATTGTAGTATTCAATTGTAGCAAATAAATAAAAGCAGTGAAAAGAAACTACCTAATTATTAGCCTGTAGTAAATCAAGGATCATGGAAAACTATGCTGCCTTTTCTTTTATGTATAAGTTTTCATCAGCAAAAGTTGAATTATTAGTTGACTACTTTTTTTTCTGACTTGAAAGTGGTGAGTGTTTATGAATGGTGACCAGGTTATTTACTTATCTGTAGCAAGTAATGGATTAGTTGATGACGTACTATAATGATAACTGCTTTGATACATATGCAAACTAATGCTCAGTGTTTGCTATTATTTATCAATTGTCTAGAATCGCTGGTACTATTAGCAATATAGGCTACCACAACGACAGTCTTTTGACAATGAAAGAACTTCAGAAAAGTATAAACCATAGGGGTTGATTGTTTTGTTTACTGGGTGTGCATTTTATCTATTGCATGGAACTGGCTGGTTAATTTGGCTAGTCTAAGCATTATTTTGGAATTTAAATGATAATATATATCGGTTGGCATACCAATAAATAAGTTCCGCTCGAAAGTGTACAAAGGAAAATGCAAGTTTGCGAAAGTAATCAAGTTAGAATATTGTTTTCTAGAGGCCAGCTAACCACACATTGTGATCTAAATTTGGGTCAATTTGTTTAGGCAGCCTATTAAAAGCTGAAGGTTTTTTTTATTACATTTCTAATAGTTTCAGTGATGATTTGAAAAATTTGCTGCAAATGACGCTCCAAATATTTGATTTTATTTGGGAAAACGCATGATTTGACTTGATTTGATTTAAAATTTTTACTCATTTGTAAAAATTTGATTTGATTTGAAGGAAAATTCAGATGATTTGATTTGAGTCATGAAAATCGTGATTTGTCACAGCTCTGTAAAAGAGTGACAATAATTTCTGTTTTTAAAAAATGGAAACACATATAATGTAGCAGATTTCTACGTCCTACTACTTTCCGCTAGGCGTTGTCACCGCACAAACTACTGTCTGCCAGCACAACCTCTCAGCAGTCAACCTCTCCCCAGAAGTGACCCCGTGTCGGGATGGCACAAACAACTGGTTAAAAAGGAGAATACCCAACTTTAACAACTGTGGTGAGCCCGCGGCTCAGACATATACTCTGTAGCTTCGAGTGGTATAGGCATTTATTGCCTTACAGAATAAAAAGGTGACACACAATAATAACATGTAATACGAGAGTTGTAACACAATGCAGTGTAGAACTTGTGGTGCAAAGAACTGAAGCAAAGCTCTGCCTTTTATAGGCAGAGTCACAGGAAGTGACAGGAAGTGTTTGGCCTAGATTGCCAAACGCTCCAATCACACATAAAAATCACAAGAGTTAACCAATAGATATAAAAATGCCATCCAATCATAAATGAGTAAATATATTAAAGAAAACTGGTGCCCAGAAGTAAGGGGCGGAGTCTCTGGGTATCTTGACCAGTAACAGTCTAGTATCTCTCCTGTCAGTTGTTCCTAGTCTTTTACAGACTTGGTTCCAACTTTCCCGACTTTTGATGATAGTAAACTCTTAGATGTGGGTGCTAGATGTTCTTAGGTTATCTTTGTTTCCTCAGGCTATGGCAGCCATCTTGATCCCGGCCCTGGATAGCTACCTAGGGTTGGGGTAACAAGTACCCTGTGCCGGTATGGTTAAACATGCCTTTGTAGTGGATTTTGGGGGCTGAAAACCCACTAGCTGAGGTCGGTAGCTTGCTGCCACCAGTTGTTATATTTCACCTGCTGCAACAGCAGGGTCGGTATGCCACCGAGATAGAGTCTCAACTCTACAACCAGAACAGAGCCCTCGGCTCAAACGCATCACTACAGTGCTTCCGAGTAATTAGCCATAGTAGTAATATATGAGCAGATCTCCCTACCAAGTGTTTTTTTGTGGTTCTGGCCTTGGGGTTGAGGCAATGGGTTACGACGTTGGATGAATTCGCCGAGTTTATATTGTATTTTATTTGAGGGGTACTTGAGTGGCGTTTGAATGGCATTTAAGTGGCATTTGAGTTTTGATTAGTTTTTTACTTGATTTGAACTCATATGGCAGCTAGATTTTGAATGTATGGCATTTAAGTTTTGATACTTTTTTCACATAATTTGAACTCATATGACATCTTGAGAGAGAGGAGAGAGAAGACAGAGAAGAGAGAGGAGAGAGAAAGGAGAGAGGAGTTTTATCTACATTGAATAACTATATTGATCAAAAATGAAACATTTTATGATTATATACATTGATTACATAATAAGTAGGGAAAATCATCCTATATAATATAGATAGAGTCAGTAAATACTAAGTAATACAAAGCACTACAACTTGTAATGATAATCAATGTATACATACATATGGTATCTTGAGATAAAGAAAGAGAGAGAGGAGAGAGGGAGAGAGAGAGGAGAGAGGAAGAAAGAGAGGAGAGAGGAGAGAAGAGATATATCTACATTGAATAAATATGTTGATCAAAAATTAATCATTATATGATTATATACATTTATTACATAATAAGTATGGAAAATCTTCCTATATAATATACCTTTACAATAATGTTTTTGATGTACTGATGTTTGGTAAAAAAACTACATTAGTTAAGTTTTAAATTCATATGAAAAAAATTTGTGTCAATTTAGTATCTACTCCCAGGACTGATACTCCCCCTAAAATAACCCATAAGACTCAGCCTAAAAACAAGTTTTAGGGGGTGTTTTTGTGCAAGGTACAATAAAAATAACTGTGTTTGTATATATCTAGAGAGAGTGTTTAGAGGAGAGAGAGGAGACTTGAGCATAAATATTCCTGGTAAATTATTTATTTACAATATTATTTGTAATTATTAGTGAAAGAAATTATGAAATACTGGCGAGTAATTAAGTAATTCAGTAAGGAAATTGGTTGGAAACGTAGTAATATTATTTAAATACAGCATTGCTTTGCAACAATGATTAATAAAAACAATTATGGACGTTGGTGAGTAATTAAGTAATCTAGTAAGGAAAACTGATTGAAAATCACGGTAATATTTGGTAAAAAATACTTGCAACATGTTTTATCAGCGAAAAAATCAAACAATTTTCAAATGTTTACGAGTAACTAAGGATTTAGTAGGAAAAACCAACTGAAACGCGCAATATCCGTTTTTGAAATATTTACGATAAACACAATTGGGATATTACTGTTATCAAAGAAATCAAGCGAGTATCAAATGTTTACGAGTAACTAAGTGTTTAAGTTGAAAAAAAAAGCGATTGAGATCATGTGACATCCGTTACAAAATATTTTACGTCAAGTTACCAACGAGAAAATAAATATTTCTTAGAATATCCACTATAGCGAGTTACGATAATTTTTACGCACCTTGAAGGTTTTCAGTCCATTTTCAGTCAGATCAAAATTTATGCGAGACGTTTTAGGTATTATTTCAGTCGACGTAATGTTACCACGTCATTTTTAAAAAGTGATTAATTATAATATAGCGCAAGTGTCCCGCAAGTGTCATTTTACTAATAAACTCATTCCAGAAAAGACATTAATCATCATCTCGCTTAATCCTATATGTTTTGATCTTTTTAATATCAAGTGTGTCGCTCGAGAAAAGTCATTAGTTACACCTAAGCACTATTTATTATCATGCTATTTCTATTTAAAACAAAAACAACAAACATCCATAGATGATGGAATTATAGGTCGAATTCAACCTAAAAAGGAAGAGAACTTGATTGCATCTATCTCCTGTTTTTTATTGTTTCATTACATATTAGTTAATATAGATACAGCCTTCCACCAAAACGGATTTGTGGTTTTACTTTTAATCCTAGCTATCTCCGCTATCATCTAAAAAACATGAGCAAAGCATGACTTTATCCACTTGTTTTATTAGTTAGACTGTTACTTTTTTTAAAATATCTCATTGTTTTTTGTGTGAAGTAATAATGTATCAACATACATAGTATATTTTCTATTTTTAGGAAGCTGTTTTGTCTAATAAATCAAGAGTTATATGTTAGATATACATATTTAAATGCTATCAGATATCTTTAAAGTGTTTATTACATTCCTAACTCATACTTAATGTTGTAAACTATAATTGGTGCTCTCACATTTTAATTTACTGTCTGATGATATAAAGATGGAGCTACACTACATCATTGTTTTGCTGATGATGTGTCTATATGATTGTTTGTGGTAGTGTGTGTTATAGTAGAGTATATCAATAAACTGCAATTGAACTAGTTATTAAATGCTATCAGTACCTGTAAAGTATTTTATTACATTCCGAACTCATACTTAATGGTGTAAACTATAATTGAAGCTCTCACATATTAATTTACTGTCTGATGATATAAAGATGGAACTACACCGCATCATTGTTTTGCTGTTGATGTGTCTATATGAAAATTGTTGCTATAAAAATATGTTTGAAGGATGTGAGGTGTCATTCAAATGAAATGTAAGTTTCATCCTAGCTAGTTATATTTAAAAGAGGTTGTAAAATTTGTTTATCCAACGCTCTACATTCAAAAATTTTAGCTAGATGGAAAGACAGTTTACAGGAGTGTTTGTGGTGGTTAAGCTTATTAAACTATTTAATCTCTATCTTCCTATTTTTTTAACCAACTTCCTAATCGTCTTCCACTTTTTTAAAAAACAATATCATTTATCATAGTAATAATCAGAAAATCAGTCTACAAATTAATCTTGATAAATGACTTCAATGTTTTGTATATAAGAGAAACTATTTTTTTTAAACAGTATCAGTTTTCATTTATACTTCATTTTAAGTATTACTCTGCAAAACAACAATGGCTAGCAATATCCCTACAACAAATGAGTAAGTTATTTATACTATCTTTTACAATTTTGTTGCAGTTACATTTATAAATTTATACAAATGTATATATATATATATTACTTGTAGGTCTACATCCTCAAATGTTACATTAGAATTAAATATAGACGAAATAGATTTCAGTGCTATGTAAGTATATTATTGAAACTTTATCATTCAATATTCAACTGTATTATATAGAGTTTTTAAATAATTACAATCTTGATTTATTGTTTTATTAAGTTCTACTGATGATGAAACACTAAGGTGGTTGGAGGAGTGTTTTGAAGATGAAGAGAAGACGGAAAAGAGCAAAGCTAGCACGCATATTGCTATGAGTAAGTTTTTCTGTTTTATGAAAAATGTAAATTTGTCTGTAGGTACAATAATAATGACTTTACATTTACTATGTTATTTTTTTGTAGAAAAAGCATCTTCACGATTCATAGGAAGTAAGCAATGTGTTGGGAAGAATGAAAACTTCCTGTACTATGAACGGAACACATTTGAATGTAAGTATGACGAAAATATTACTTACTATATACTCATTCAATTTATAAAAAAATTTTCGAATTTTTTCAAAAAAATAGCATAACCACATTCGTGTTTTCTATTTTAGTTCAAGCAGAGAATCCTGAATTAAGGGAGTATAAAGAATTAAGCCTTCTAGATGGAAATATAAAAGAAGATAGAGAGTGTTTTAAGTGTAAGTGACATGCATTATCTTTATATATATATACATATACCATGCTTAAGAAAGTTATCTATATATGATGAGAATTTGTTTATTTTGTTTGTAGATATTGATAACAAAAGCCCTAGGTATTTCCTTTCAGTGCTCTCATTGCTGTTGATCGCATATGGCACAAAGATGTTGAGTGAAGCACTGAAAGGAAACAAAAACAACGTCTCTTGTATATTTTGTGGTAAGAAGTTTAAATTAGGGGGATTGCATGAGCCTGGCCGAGTTCTTTCAAGACATTTTTGTGCTCACTTGTTTATTTATTATTGTTTATGTGGAAAATCGCATACAGCTTTGAGAGATCTTCAGCAACATAGTTGTATTTTAAAAACTAAAATGTTTTTTATTGTTGATATTGCTAGTTACAATAATTTTGTTTTATTTATTAATAGAAAATATTCTGAATTACTTATGGATATTACTTTTCCGAAAAAATTTGCGTTAGTGTATCTCTATCCAATAGAAGGTTATTTTTCTGAAAACATTGTTCTAGATTTTGAATTAGGGAGTAAATGGTTGGCGATAGCTAAAAAACTTGCTGCTGAAGATCGAAAACTTTTGATTAAAAACCAGTGTAAAAAAATGAGAGCACTTATATCTTCAGATTCTGATCTTTCAGAAACTGAAGAAAGTAATAATGACTTAATTTCTGTTGCTAGTTCACAGTGCAGTCCAAAAACCAGTGTTTTAGAATCTAATACTATAACAGTTAAACCTCAAACCCAAGTAGATTTAAAAGAAAGCCAAAAGATTGATGATAAGAAAATTGATTTAACTTCACTTAAATTAATTTTGAATATAAAAGATGGACTGAAAAAAAAGGGTTTTAATGATTGTGTTAAATTGAAATTAGCGTCTATTAGACGAAAAATGCAGAAAAACTCAGACTTTTCTCAAGAAGAAGTTCTTGTACTAACTGCACTCTTAGGTGAGTTTTAAAATTTTTATTTCACTATATTTTTTAATATTATCATGGCTCTGGAATAGGTCTTATGCAACTACCCTATTTTATAATTTCTTACCACAAAATATATAGTGAATAGGATGTTTTTTTTTATAAATACTCTCTCTATATATATATATATATTATATATACAGACAATAGTCTGTGTTTTTATGAATACATTTCATGTAAAAAATGTTCTGTCATTAGTTTACCATAGACTTTATGCAACTATCCTATTTTACAATTTCTTACCACAAAATATATAGTTAATAGGCTGTTTTTTATAAATACTCTCTATATATATTATATATACAGACAATAGTCTGTGTTTTTATGAATACTTTATTCACATGTATACACTTCATGTAAAATTGTTCTGTCATTAGTTTACCCTAATGCATTATTTTTATTTGTTTTGTGGTTGAGAACTCCATATGCTTCATTCTTACTGTATTACTTTGCATAATATTACAAAATAAATATTACATCAACTACCTTCATACTGCATTCAAGTGATGAAACCGTAAATTTCACATCTGTATTACTGAATCTATAGCATTGTTATGAAAAAGACTATAATTACTTAATTATTATGTCATATCGTGACAAACTATCAACACCCAATTCACAAAACTGTAAAACCTAAAGTATAATGCTTACGGTTGTAAAAAGTCTTCTACTGTTTTGGTTTCTCAAACAAATTATAAAACATTTTTTCACAATTTTTTGTGCAAAAGCGGAGTTGTCTTATCATTTTGACACAATGTGCCGACAACTTTTACATATTTTTTCAAAAACGAAGTTTAGAAATTATAAATGGGAGTTGCCTTAACATTTTTGAAAAATGAGACAATAACTTGAAATATTTATTTTTGTGTCGGAACATTGAAATTTTTGTAACATTTTAGAGTTGTAGCCCCGAAAGTTTTACAAATTGGCTAAATAACTAATGTTAAATATGAATAAAATACTTTATTACACTAAATATATACAAATTATTGCACAATACAAATAATATGTAATTTAATGTTCATGAGTTGTTGCTGATAGATTTTGGCGAGTCGACGGTCATTCACTTGTACACGTATTCTATCTAAAAGCATACATAGATGTCGTTATAACAACTACATTATACTATGGTAAAAAATACGTCTATTAGTAGTTACTTATTACTAGTGAAGATTAACATACCTTAATTAAATTTCCGATATTGAAATCCTGCTAGCTTCGCTTGAAATGTGATTGTCATCATCTTCATTGCTTTTCTCACTATCATTGTCGACAACTTCATCTTTTTCCTCAAATTTTTTGTTCTTAGAGTCATCATCCGTCATATTATCATCTTCTTCATCGGTATAAGCATTGATGTTATCATCGTCATCATCATCATCATCATCATCATCATCATCATCATCATCATCATCATCATCATCATCATCATCAGCAGCATCATCAGCAGCAACATCATCATCATAACTTTTCATCAGCTCAGCATCATCAAATAGAGAAAGTCTGAAAGCTATTCCTTCTTTTTCACTTGAAGTAGATAGAAGCATCAAAGCTTCTTCAACACTCAGAATCGTGAGAATGTGTTTCTTTGTGCCGCTTTCAGTTGTCATCGTACTTTTATAGTGGATCATACCACATTCATGATTTTTGATCTTCAAAACGTTCTCAGGAGGGACAACAATCTTCCCAGTCATCAAAGATCCGTCATTCATCATGTATCTGTAAGTGACAGTGTGAGTGATACGTAAAGGCGATGTATCTTGTTTTCGTTTTCGCTGCTTCGACTTCAAATTTTTCCAAACTGAAAGTCTAGTGAATGTCAGAAGAGTGTTGACAGGAATATTATCGAAAGTGATGATATCAAAGTATGCTTGCAACTGTTTCAATGATTTTTTTCTCAAGATTTTGGCTATAACTCGTTGTTTTAGCCCTTGATGACGATGATTATCTCCTACAATACGTAGATCGGGTTGATTTTCTTCTAGCTTTCCCATGTACACTAGGATTTGTGAAGAGCCGGGATCAAGTTCCTGTAGCTCCATCGTAAGTTCTTTGTCAATCAGTGACTTGACTCGAATTCGATGATTGTTTTTTAAAACATATTCATAGTCCAATATACAATAATCTTCAACGTAATTAACATCGAAAACCTCCAATATCGTAGGAATTGGTAAATCCAACAAACTCACAAAATTTCCGATTTCCAACATTCCTTTCTGCATAGCTCCTGTCATTATTCCACCCATCTCGAGCAATTCAAACTCAAGTTTGTTTACGGTATTATTCTTGCTGTTGCTGAATAAAAAGGAAATTGAAGCTTGAGATAATGTCACTGTCGGTTTTTTGATATCCTCCGTTCGTTTGACTTCACTGTTCTCATGCAGATATGTGTAGTCCGGTGTGGGACTCAAAGGAGAGTCAGCTGAAACTACATGATGGTTCATTGCTATATCAGCATGAGCATTGGTGTTTGAGCGAGAAGATGTATCATTAAAGGTGTTAGGAATGGATCTTCTATCATCAATGTGAATGCCATTGGTGGTGGAAATGATGGTTGTAGTGGAAATAGCGTTAGTGTTGTTGGTAGCTGTGATTTGTTCAATATGGAGCTTAGGAAGTGCTTTGGAGTGTGATGTCATCATACCTGCAAAAAGTAAAAGAACTTAGTTTAATGATGTAAATATACTGAAACTATTGTTTTATTAAAAGATTGTTTTTAAAAACTAAGATTCAAAAACCTAGATGTTTCAATTAATTAAAAACAAATAATTATTTTAGTGCTTCTTACCTTGTTGCTCTCCTAATAGCTGTAGTAGATGTTGCTCCTCTGTTAGTCGTTGTAGAACTGGATGCTTTCTGTGTGAAAACGATGGCTCTTATATAGCTAAAGTTGTACTGATTAAACCCTATGAACACCATCTCGTGTCAATCTCTATGAATCAACATTTATTCACGCGAAGGAAAGTCAATGCTTTCGCGGGAATAAATAAATAATTTTCACGCGAATACAAACCAATGCTTTCGCGGGAATAACTGAATAATTTTCATGCGAATGGAAACCGTTGCTTTCGCGGGAATAAATATTTTATTTTCACACGAATAGAAACCAATGCTTTCGCGGGAATAAATGAATTATTTTCACGCGAATACAAACCAATGCTTTCGCGGGAATAAATAAATAATTTTCACGCGAATGGAAACCGTTGCTTTCGCGGGAATAAATATTTTATTTTCACGCGAATAGAAACCAATGCTTTCGCGGGAATAAATAATTTATTTTCACACGAATAGAAACCAATTCTTTCGCGGGAATAAGTACTTTATTTTCACACGAATGCAAACTGTTGTCTTCGCGGGAATAAATGATTTAATTTCCCGCGAATGGAAACCGTTGCTTTCGCGGGAATAAATATTTTATTTTCACGCGAATAGAAACCAATGCTTTCGCGGGAATAAATACTTTATTTTATAGAAACCAATGCTTTCGCGGGAATAAATACTTTATTTTCACGCGAATACAAACCGTTGCTTTCGCGGGAATAAATACTTTATTTTCACGCGAATAGAAACCAATGCTTTCGCGGGAATAAATATTTTATTTTCACGCGAAAGCAACGGTTTCCATTCGCGTGAAAATAAAGTATTTATTCCCGCGACAACATTGACTTTCATCCGCGGGAAATAAAATCATTTATTCCCGCGAAAGCAACGGTTTCCATTCGCGTGAAAATAGTTTATTTATTCCCGCGAAAGCATTGGTTTCTATTCGTGTGAAAATAAATTATTTATTCCCGCGAAAGAATTGGTTTCTATTCGCGTGAAAATAAATTCTTTATTCCCGCGAAAGCATTGGTTTCTATTCGCGTGAAAATAAATTATTTATTCCCGCGAAAGCAACGGTTTCCATTCGCGTGAAAATAGCTTATTTATTCCCGCGAAAGCATTGGTTTGTGTTCGCGTGAAAATTATTTATTTATTCCCGCGAAAGCATTGACTTTCCTTCGCGTGAACAAATGTTGATTCATAGAGATTGACACGAGATGGTGTTCATAGGGTTTAATCAGTACAACTTTAGCTATATAAGAGTCATAGTTTTCACACAGAAAGCATCCAGTTCTACAACAGCTATCAGAGAAGCAACATCTACTACAGCTATTAGAAGAGCATCAAGGTAAAAACTTAATAAATTACAGTTTTTACTCATATATTATTTATTATACTAAAACAACTGAACAAAATTAATCATCTGTTTTTTTTTGTTTTTTTCAGATTCAATGACAAAAAATGGAAATAGTTAACAACACAGAATCAGAAACTCAGCCTAAATCTTTGACTCAAGAGGACTTGATACTTCTACAAAACATATGCAATAAGAAAATTGAAGAGAGAGTGCGAATTATCTCAAACAATTGTAAATTCATACAGAAAGACTTGATAGAGCAGCTAAATAGTTTTCGAACTGAATCTTTTCTAACATTAAAGCTCTTAGGGAATGATGTTACATCAGACATTCAGAGATTACATTATGTATTACAACAACGACAATATCAACTACAACAGGTAAACACACCAATTTCTATCGAGTGTGCTCGTAAAGAACTTGCTCTAAAAAGAAGAAACATGCAGCGACAGTCCGCTCAAAGACAAGCTAGAAGGGTAAGGACTCAACAACGTAAGACACGAAAAGCTACAAAAACATCCGATTAACAGTCAATTTTTGATGATAAGGTAATAATTAATAAAAAAGTACTATTTAGTAAGAGTTTGTAGTTGTTTTAAATTTCTGTTTAACCATTCTATACTAATACATAACTTTTTATTTTAGTTCATTATGGAATCAAAAGTACATAGAACAGAAGTCTTCCTTCCTAAGTTTGTATTATTTAATATTTACTGACTCTAGCTATATTGTATGAGATTTTCCCTACTTATTACACAATAAATGTATATATTCACATATTGTTTCATTTTTAATCACTGTATTTATTCAATGTAGTTATATCTCCTCTTTTTATCTCTCCTCTCTCTCAACATACTCTCTCCTCTACCAAATACTCCTCTCTCCTCTCTTGCAGTTATTTCCCAAATACTGTAGATTTTAACCATCTAGAGGTCTAATTTGGTAATTTTCCAACATATTTTATAGCATTTAATATACTTATTATGTAATAAATGTATATTATTCAATGATGTAAATGTAAATATATCCATAAATATGTACATAATTATCCATATATACATAAATGTATAAAAAACTAAAAAAAATTTCTCCTCTCTCTCCTCTCTCTTCTCTCCTCTCTCATCTCTCCTCTCCCCTCTCTCCAGAAGATTTTCCCTACTTATTATGTAATCAGGTATATAATCATATAATTTTCATTTTTGATCAATATATTTGTTCAATGTAGATATATCTCCTCTCTCTATGTAGATATAAATATACCCATAAATATGTACATAACTAACCATATATACATGAATGTATAGAAAACTAAAAAATCTCTCTCCTCTCTCTCCTCTCTCATCTCCCATCTCTCCTCTCTCCTCTCTCCTCTCCCCTCTCTCTCAAGATACCATATGAGTTCGAGTTATGTAAAAAAGTTATCAAAACTTGAATGCCATACATTCAAAATCTATATGCCATATAAGTTCAAATTAAGTAAAAAACTAATCAAAACTCAAATGCCACTTAAATGCCATTCAAATGCCACTCAAGTACCCCTCAAGTAAAATACAATATAAACTCGGCGAATTCATCCAACGTCGTAACCCATTGTCTCAACCCCAAGGTCTAATCCACAAAAAAACACTTGGTAGGGAGATCTGCTCATATATTACTACTAGCCATTTATTCATCCAGAGTAAATACGAGTTAGGAAAAGGTGAAACTTTAAACAATAACTGAGGGTAAATAACAAGTGTTCTGCCTTTTATAGGCATCTCACAGGAAGTGACAGGAAGTGATCTTTGTCACAACCAATCACAAGATAATAATACTTAAGCAACCAATATAAAGGCTTATAATAATAAACAGCGAATCACAAGGCTAAGATAGATATGGTCCCATCAAATGTAGGAGGGGTTATAAGGCAATTGTCCAATCAACGGCTTATCCACTTCCTGTCCTGCCTTTGCAGCCTTTGTATCCGCTCGTCCTCTGGTTTAGGGGTAGTTATGTCCTGGATCCGTCTTCCTGAGGCTTTTAGGATATTTTATGGCCCTCAGGCTATGATGATTCACTTCCTGCAGACTTGGTGAGGTCGGCATAGTCCTATACAGGGTCGGTATAGTCCTACATAGGGTCGGTATAGTCCTATACAGGGTCGGTATAGTCCTATACAGGGTCGGTATAGTCCTACGATGCAGGGTAGGTCAGTTCGGTATTGACTGACATGATTGCTTCTGAGCCTAGCCATTGGTACGAAGGTGCCAGGCTTGATAATGATGAGGTGCGCAGGAGTGTATGCTATGAAAACCCACAACACCTTTATTACTTATCCAAAGTAAAAGAGTAACTACAATAGAAGCCGGACTTGTTCTATTACGTATATAGGAGGCATGCCTGTTGGTAGCAACCATCAGGGGGACCTTGCTATGTAGTGGTCACAGTTAGGGTTCAGTAAGACCTAAATACCGTGACCATAGACTTTGAAAGTTTGCGATAGTTGTATAATTGTAACATAAATGCCAAAGACGGTAGTTTATATAAACTGCCCTCGTTTTAATCTTTAAAATAAACGTCAGCAATGGGCTCGGAGACAACATCCCTTGCACATAGTTTAATAGTTTTTGTGTGGGTTCTTTTTTACAAAAGTGATAAAAAGTTCTCAGTCTACATGCATTTTCAGCCGATAAAATCATTTACCTTGAAAACAATAGTGACTCCTGGCGTATGTACTCTTATCGTCACTATCCTCATTATCGTTTCATGTAACTGAAAAAAATTTGAAATGCATCCTACGATGCCTGAGCAAGTAACTTCAACACGTGAGTTTTTGATTACTGAAATTTATTGAATCGTGGAATGTAACAAAGATCCAAGGCTATCTATAAACCACCAATAAAAAAAATTTGATTTTCATTAAGTCAATGCAAGCTAAACATGTTATTTCTGAAAGCAAATAAATAACGCAGTTGATATCAGTAAATAACTAGTAATAATTGTTGGGTCTCTTTTGAATGATTATTGTCATCAATCGATAAAACGTTAGTAGTAATATAGGAGCAGGTCTCTGTCATGGAGTCTAAGGAAAAGGTTCTCCTGGTTCTCCAGGTGTACTTTAAGTAGGCATCAGTTACCATGAAAACCTGTGAGGTACCTTTTTGTGTGCACCAGGTGTTATAATTTTGAATGTTCGTTAAGTATTTTTTGTGATTTGTATGTTGATTTACACATAGGTTTGCATGTTAGTGTCATGGAGGTTCTCATGGTCTCGTTTTTGCGCCTGAGGTACCTTTAGTGTGCACCAGGTGTTTCAATTCTTTGTGTTAGAGCGATCCTAAAAGGTACCTTTTTGTGTGCACCAGACGTCTTAACTTTTTGTGTCATTTATTGTGCAGGGGGTATATATTGGGATTTTTATGTCGATTTAGATCATGAGTTTTACTAGTTTATAAACGTGTGTAGGTTTATACTGTTGTGTTTGATTATAACCATGTACATATTCATGTTCATGCCTATGTACATATTCATGCGAAGCGATGTATTATTGTATAACTGTATAATATAAGAAAAACATGGATCATAGATACGTAATGAATAGTTCTATTATTATTTTGAAAGAATGTACAGAAGTATTTACCTCAAAAAGATATGAAATAGTTCAGATAAAAAGTCAGACTGTAAACGGTATTATACTTTGTCTTTTTTATTTTGTAGACTTTCGTGCCCTTTGATGTTTTGTTGTTCTTCGAGTACTCTTTCTTATACGAGCGTTATTGATAGATACGGGTGTATTTAGCAAATTTTGTTGACATTGTTGTAGTAATTGAGAACGAATTTTTCGAATCTCCGTTGTGGTATCATTCTTTAAGAGTTTTAGTGTTAGAAGAGTTTCATATCGGAAACTCTTTAGCTGTTGTGTCCAGTTTTTGCTGATGGTACTAACACTGCTTGCGAAAATCTGTACTGTGTTTTCAACTTTTTTATTACATAAGTTTTGCAGAAGTATCATGTCTTCTTCAGATAGAGGCTTATGATCAGTTTTTATTATGTTGACGCCGACTGTTTGCATTTCTATGAGTAGTTCCAGAAAAAACAAAAAAATTTGTGAATCACTAATATCATACAGTGTAAATGGTTAGTATAGGACACTAACAAACTTTTCTGAGTAAATATTATCTGAGCACAATAAATAATAGATAATTAAAAGCTATGTCTTATTAAGTTTCTTAGCTAGCCTTAAATAGTTATTTATTAACTTTTACCTTATTGCTGAGAGTCCTTCTAGTTGTTGCGGTAGATGCAGAAGCATATGCTGATCCTTCAGATGTCTTGGTTGAAATGAATGAGTTTTGTGTGAAAACAGTGCTTTTTAAATAGTCAATGTTACACTGTTTTGATCTAAGCTCACAATCATCGGGCGAAAATCCATTTGTAATATATACGGATTTTCGATTTTTTTATTCGCGCAAGAATTCTGCATGTACATATATTATCAGGGATTTTTGCGCAAAGAATGTTGTTTTTACGCAAACAAAACAACATACTTCGTCTGCGAAACAACATTTTTCCGCGCGGAAAACAACCTTTTTTGTGCGAAAACCTCATTATGTTATATATGAAAATCGTGTGAATAAAAGATTTATCACACGAGAAAGCTGTATATATTATAAAGAGATTTTCGCGCGAATAACGTTGTTTTCTGCCCGAAAAAAGTAACATTCTTTGCGTGCAAAAAAACCACATATTTCGCCTGAAGAAATGTTTTTGTTCGCGCGAAAAAATGCGTTTTTTTTTTCGCACGAAGATTACATTTTTTTGCGCGTAAAATGTTGATTTTGTCCGCACAAAAAATGATGTTTTTTTCACCGAAGTATTGTTTTTTCAAAACCCCCTTCATAATATATATAATTTTTTAGGCAAAAAATTTTGTTTTTTTAGGCGAAAAAACTTTTTGCATGGAAAATCAAACCACATTTTTTTGTGAAAAAAACAACATTTTTCGCGCGAGAAATGACATTTTGCACAGAAAATCATATATATTATATATTATAGAGGGGTTTTTGAAAAAAACACAACTTTTTGGGAAAAAAAAACTCCTTTTGTGCGCGAAAAAAACAACACTTTTGCACGGATCACTATATATATTATAAAGACGTTTTCGGAAAAGCATCATTTTGTGGGGTGAAAAAAACACCATTTTTGCGCAAAAAATTATATATATATATTAAAAAAAGGTTTTCGAAAAAAAAAGAATTGTTTTGTGAAAAAAAAGTGTTTTTGCGCAACAAAAACACATTTCTTAACGCAAAAAAAAACAACATTTTTGCGCAAAAAAATATAACATTTTTCTTGCGAGAAAAAAACCAATTTTTTTGGAGTGAAAAAACACCATTTTTCACGCGCAAAAAAGTCTTTTGCCAAAAGAAAATTTCTCCGCGCGAAAAACATCATTTTTTGCGCGAAAAACCATTTATAATGTAAAGGTTTTTTTGAAACACGGCAATTTTTGTGTAAAAAGAATCACAATTTTTCGCGCAAAAAACTCATTTTTTTTTGCGCAAAAAGTAATACTGTTTTGCACGAAGACAACATTCTTCGAGCGAAATTTCCTCGTAAATATATGTGGAAACTCATCGCGCAAAAACAGTGTTTTATTCGCGCGAGAGATCTGTATATAGCATAAGGGGATTTTTGTGCGAAAAAAACAATTTTCACGCAAACAAAACAACATTCTTCGTCTGCAAAAAAACACATATCTTTGCGGGACAAACAAAATTCTTCTCGCGAATATCCCTTTTTACTATATATAAAACAATTCACGCAAAAACATTTTTTTTATTCGCGCGACAAATCCGTATATATTATAAAGAGATTTTCGCGCGAAGGCTTTTCGTATGAGTTCAGTTGGTGTCAATCGGTGTAACTTTAGCTATTTAAGAACCACTGTTTTTAGACAGAAAGCATCCA
Organism: Cryptosula pallasiana; assembly: GCA_945261195.1. NCBI lineage: Eukaryota > Metazoa > Bryozoa > Gymnolaemata > Cheilostomatida > Cryptosulidae > Cryptosula > Cryptosula pallasiana. Next base: position 24,599,977 of record OX183140.1, on the reverse strand, counting down.
CTTTAACAACAGTGAGCAAAGGAACAACATCTACTACAACTACTATGAGAGCACTTAGCATTAAGGTAAGAATACTAAATAATTATTTGGCGCTAGTTGAATAACTCATCTAGTTGTACTCTAGAAGGATTCCTAAACCTAACTGGTTTACTCTCAAACTAAAACTTTAGTCAGAAAGTCAATAATTACATCCTATTTATTTATTCTGTATATTTTTACCGTTCGAATTAGGTTTGAAATAAGTGAGTTTTATTTGATGACTTCAAACTCCAAACCGTTTCCAAAACTGCTGCTGGAATAAGGGAGGCCACCCTTCGGCCATCCAAGCCCTACAAAGAAGTATAGAGAAACAACCAGAAAGCACAGTGTAAAGGAATTCTTCAAATGCACTCAACTGTGCATGGTTGGGAATTCCTGTGACCCGTCTGTTGAAAAGATTAGGAAAGAGAGAAAATCAGTCAAAAACCCACACAAAAGGTACCTACCATGCCGTGTTTGGTTTCAGAAGAACCACCAGAACCCCCCCCCCTCGACAACTTCCAATCAACAAATTGACGACACCAAGCCCCGAGAGAGAGTTAGAAAATGTGCTTAAAACCGCAACACTTCTTGTACCGGTAGACAGAGTGAGTCAAAGTTGTGAACAACTTTGCAACACCGACCAGCCATTAGTACCTAGCTGTGACAGTGACAGAACAACCCCCAGCCAGCAATGGCTGCTAACCAGTGCGTAGAGCTCAAGGACCATGAGGCAGAACTGTTGCAGGATGCAGGCCTTGAAAACTGTCCATCAACCAACTACTCAGAGACAGAGCTACTGACGATGCCTACAGCTGAGCTCTATAGAGACGCCCATTCCCCGGTAGTAGAGACAGTGAAAGAGAACTTGCTACTTGATGCATACCTCCATAAATACCCACCGCCCAACTCTACTGAGACGGAACTACCTACCATGCAAATCCCCGAGTTATTTAAAGAACTCGTTCTCTCCCTAGGTGAAGTCAGTGAAGAAGCCACCCCGGCCAGTGCAAATACAGAGGAAACACAGTCACAAAAGACTGCAAATGCACCAGGTGATTATCATCTTTTAAGACAGTACCGGCAGAAGAAGCCTGTTGTGGCAGCCAAGAGTGACAGCCCTACAACCTCGTCACCACCAGCCTTAGTGGCCCATAGCACTGTGCACTACACCCTGGCACGGGCTGTAGTAGGAACCCCTATGGTTTTCAATGAGAAAGATGAGGAAGAGTAAAGACTTTGGCATTCTACTAAGAAGGGACAACGTTCTCCTGGAATGACAGCGTCCTACCAGCTGTACAACTTCTAGGGCCACCGTTGTCATCGATACACAACATCTTATTCCAACAACTTCAATATCAATGCAAGAAAATGATTGCAAAGTTGCCTCTGCAAGCCATTGTGAAGACACAATCTCGAGTGGACGTGAAACCAAAACTCGTCTGGTGAAGATGGTGAGCCCTCTAGCAGAGAATGAAATGAAACTGATTACCAGCTTCCCCCATGATCCAGATAGAGTGATAGAGTTGAGGTCACCTGTGACGGGGACTTTCTCTGGAGAGAGGGCCTATGTTCTCACAAGCGGTAGTACCTGACTAAGCACTGTACTTAGTCAAATATATTAACCTTGGTATTAAAATAAACCCATACATATTGCTCTTGCTATGTTATAATTAACAACAAGTATGTCTTTAATGGAGAGAGCTATGTGGTGGATCTTGGTGGATTTTGGTGGAAAAATGCTTGTTTGCTAGCAAACACCAACAATCAGTGCCCTGATTGTTGGTGTTTGGTGTTCACCCCCAGCTATTATAAAAGTGCTGTACCGGTAGAATGACTTGCAGGGCCGGTCTTGACCCCTGCAGGGCCAGTAGTGACCCCTGACCGACCCGGTATGGTGACACTATGCTGGTACATCCATCTTAACCTTAACCATCTTAACCGAGGATCTTCCACCTAGGAGCCTTCTCTAACCCTCGAACCTGAAGTACTCTTCCTTGGATTACCAGATGTAACAACAAAAAGCTAGAAATAGCCTGGGAACCCTGCAAAGTCTAGGATTGAACAATGGAGATAGGCACCCTTTACATTTAATCGCATTCTATCACATGATTTTTTGGTCATTATATATTTATTATTATAGGTCTAATCAGTCCCTGTGCATGTATTGTTATAACTAAAATGCAAATATGTTAGTAAAACAAAAACAATTCATTTGAAGTTTGATAGTTAATTTGAATTTATGTTTCCGACGCAACGTAGATAGGTATACTACACTAGAACATAAATAATCTAAACCTGATAATTTTAATGACTTAAAATGTGAGTACAGTATGAGACATAAGTGAATATGTCTAAATTTTGCCAGTCGTCATAGAAATCTTTTGTAACACAATACTCTATCTTTAGATATGAAAATCCAGAGCAAGCTCTACTTCTTATCCACACGTACAATACTTTTTATGACCTATTGGAATATTATTGTCTCAAGGAGTATCAGACATGTTACTAATATATCTTGTCTATTTGGTGGTAGAGTATTTAAAAGTGATGCGATAACCAAGCTGGGAAAAAATTTCGTGCAATTATTTTAACATGCATTTATTTTAATAAGTAATTTTTATGTAAAAATTAATTTTAACTTCTAGAGATTACCAATGTCACAAATGTGTTAATAATGTAAAACCGCATTTTAAGGTCAATATAGCTGGGAATGAATTGAATTAATTTATAGATAAAACAGATGAAGTAATTTGATTGAAAATATTACTTACGTGAAGAAACTATCAATACATAAAATTTTATTTTTCACATTAAGTAGAAGTAGATTTTTATACAGGTTGAAAGTTGTTAAAATTATTGAAAGACACACATGATGGTGATAAAACTACTTTAGCTAAAACACAATTGAATATGCAAACGCAAAAACTTGAAAATCTAAAATCACTTAATACTATTATTAGAAGAACGATGAAAAGTTAAATAAATAAAACTGGTTGTGATCCCGTAGTAAATAATGTAAAATCAATTAAAACTCACTTAGACATACAATCTGAGCTAAAAATAAGATTTTCCTAATCATTTCAATACTATTTGCAATAGTTTAGATAATTTTACAATGAATGGTAGAAATAGTTCGCTAGTTATCATCAGTGCCGAGTTTTGCTTTAAAATTGCCAAACTCCTCGTGTAGGAAATCTTCAAGATCAGCTTTAACATCTGATTTTGATATCTCTTCATTGTATTTTGCTTGTTCGCAATTTTCTTTCCAACTATAGCGCTAATGGTTGAAGAGAGAAAGACGACATTGTGGTACGCATTAGAATTTGCACACTCTTTTCCCTCGGCAAATCTTTACACCCGGAACACATTATTTAGCTTATTCGACGTATCTGTTCCGTAAGATAAGTGTTCTCACCTTTCTCTTTCCATTTTTTTCCAAAACATAACGAATGCAATTTACGACAGATTCTTCTCCATTAAATCGATGAGGAATGAATCTTTCAACAACATCGATGTAAGGGAAGACTGCGCACTGTTTGAAATTACTGAAATATGCTATGTCAAAGCTGAGTTTGAGCTTATCCTTGATCATCTTTCTCAATTATTTGGCTTCATCAGCGACTTCTATTGAGGTTAATCATTTTGTGCTGACACGTTTGATATCATAGCAAGCGGTATTTTGATTTTTTGGGTTTTCCACCTCACCCAAGTACACAACGCTACAAGGTAATGGATAATTTGAAAGATTGAAGTTTTCAACTATTCTACTTAGACAAACGACTTTCTGAAAATCGTTTACATCCGAACTACCAAAGTAGGTGATAACGTAGTAATCACCGTATACACCAGTATGCCGATCAACAGAAACAACTTGCATATCGGTTGGGACGGTGAGTTTTGTTAGCGTTTGAAAAGTTCCAATCTTTTGCAATTCACTCACCTTCCATCCTTCAAGAGACTTGGCCATCTTTAAAGCTTTATCCGCATTGGAGAGTGTTTCCTTATCATCTTGTTCTTCACTGACTTGTGTTGTAGGTAAAATCAATTTAGGGAGAGCTGGCTTTTTTGCTTCGCACGAAAACCTTTCTACCATATACATAAGAGGTTTTTTGGGCGAAGAAAGTCTTTTTCCGCGCGAGACTATCCATATATACTATAAAGGTCTTTTCGCGCAACAACAATTTTTTTGTACCATTCATCGATTTGAGCTCAGGTCAATCAGTTCAACTCTAGCTATTCAAGAGCTACTGTTTTCACACAGAAAGTATCCACTCCAACAATTCTGTCCGAACCAACAACATCTACTACAACTACTAGAACTCTCTGCAATAAGGTAAGTAATAATTTTTAATTATTCAACACTAGTTGAAGTACTCAACTTGTAGTGCTACAAAAAAAGGTAGAAAATAAGAAGTAATTATTTAACATTAGTTGGATACGTGACTAGTAGCACTGAAAACAGTTAGGAAGTATCATTTACTTAACACTAGTTGAAGCACTCAACTAGTACCGCTGAAAAAATATTACTTTAGAGCTAATGGTTTACTCTCAGTACTATGTGTTTTAAATACAGATATGTATACCTATTGTGCAGGATTTCACTGTGTATGGATGTGTGTGTGGTAGCTTGGTCCACCTGCACAACCTCCCTAGGTCGGTGATGGCTTACTTGTGCTCCAGTAGCAATGACAACCCGTCCGCAGGTCGATAGCCTTCCTAGCAATGATGGTCGATCATTGCCGGTTGAGGCCGAACTGCCTGGTTGTGTTGACTACTCTAGACAGCGGTAGCGGGCCGAACAATGAAGGTCGAACTAGCCAAGGCTATTTCTGACTGGCAGAGGTTCGGTGCCTACTTGTCTGTTACAACTTGTAGTGCAATAGTTTCAGTATACTGGTGTGTACTGTGCGCAATGAAGTTATTGTAAACAAAGAACTTCTGAGAGTGTGCAAGGCTTACTCTGACTTTATTTACTGATTACATTGACATTTATGCGAAAGGAGTACAATAGGTTAAAGGAAGAACAAAAGGTTTGATTGCCGGCCACATCTGACTCAAGTTAATTGGTTAAATACAGTGAATGAAAAATAGTAGAACTAGTAGTGGGTTGGCAGTAGTTAACCGGTTGACTGAGCACACTAGTAGGCACATGTTCAGTAATAATAATAATGGAGAATGATACAAGCATAGAACAACAGACATAAAACGCTAACATAGAGTTACATAGATTGTTTAATGGCGCCGTCCGCCACGCTATTTATAATTCTTTTACCCAATAACAAAACAGATTAAAATAAATGAAATCTTATCAATTATTATTATTGTAGTGTAATATAACATCTTTTTTTGGTACTTCTAAAACTTTAATATTTTTGTTATTTTTAGCAGGAAGTATGGAGATGGAGGAGGATAGCAATGTAAAAATACAGGAAGATTGGAATTGGCTCATGAAAAATCCTAACGCTATCAGACTTTCGGATGTTGATGATGAATACATAGATGATAAATACATATATTAAAGGGAGATTAAACTTGCAAATACTTGCCAAGAAAAATCAACTGCTTTTCAAGTTTCATCATCTACTGAAAATACTGTGACTCTTAGTAATCAGTAAGTTTTTAAAATAATAGTACTAGAGTAATTTTTTTGGTAACATTCCATATAGACTGCATGATTCAGAGCAGAAATAATATGTAATGTCATCTCTATTGTAGACAAGAGCTACATTATCAGAAGATAAGTGTAAAAGAAAGAGTTGGAACTCAAGTCTATAGCAAACAATGAGTTTTTAAAATGATAAATAATACTGCTGGAGTAATTTTTTGTTACACTTTGTACAGAGTACATGTTTTAGAGAAGAACTTTTATGTGTTAACATCTCTATTGTAAACAAGAAAAAATTTATCAGGAGATAAATGTAGAAGAGAGTGCTGGAACTCGACCTAATTGCAAATGGCTCAAAGAAAATCTTATTTGTTTTCGATTACCAGATGAAACAGTTAATCAGATGGGATTTAATGTTGAAGGTTCAGGACCAGATGATAGAGGAATATTCGAAGATATGGAACCGATTGTGAAGTTGCAGTTGAAGAAAATGAGAATGCTCCAATGATGGAAAATGAAGATGATACGGTATTCAGAAACGAAAAAGAAGATGATGATGAAGAAGAAGAAGAAGAAGAAGTACAAGAAGAAGAAGAACAAGAAATGAATGATTCAACTTTTGAAATATCTAGCCGACCATCAACTCTAGGTAATGTTGATGATAGTGCACCTCCAACTTTTCATGATAAAGAATGGGATGACCTGATTGCCAGATATTGGGGAGCTATGAAAACCAAACACAGAACGGGAAGAATCATAGAGGTTTCAAACGTAAGACTTTGGGATGGAATTCAAACCTTTTAATGATACAATAAAAGACATTGAGATGAGAATAATAATTGAAACCAACACATCCTATCGGCATAATTGATGTTTATTCACCATTGCTAGTCATATAAATGAAGTTTTATCTTTGTTATTAGTATTATTCTGCATTTGTCAAAAAAAAATATGGTTAACATTTATTTGCAGCAAACATCCCAGCACTCTATTCCTGCATAATTCTACGTTAAACGTTCTTTCGAAACGCAGAGCCAAAAGTTTCAGAGTTTAGAGCCTACTGAAAATATAGCAGGGGAAAAATATAGCCCAACCCACTCTCTCCAAGAATGGGATGACCTGATTGCCAGATATTGGGGAGCTATGAAAACCAAACACAGAACCGGAAGAATCATAGAGGTTTCAAACGTAAGACTTTGGGATGGAATTCCCAATATCATGTATCAGGAGAGTTGGAGTTGTTGAAAAAAGTTTGGAGACAATTGAGCTTGAAAGCAAAAGTCAACTGTAGCGTAGGTTTTATACTCGAAGATAAAAATGATAGTGCACTCCGATACTTTTAGTCATCATCCAACAATGCTACTGTATATCCAAGAGCTCAATTGATTGAAACCGAAGGACGGCTCGATGACTTTTTTATTGATGTTGCAGAGAATGATCAGCATACTAATAGCTTGAGATGAAGACCAAATAGGGCTTGGAGACTGATGCTGATCACAAATGTTACGTTTTATTTTTACAAGTTGATTGGAATGGAGATAATTGGCTCAGCTCCAATGTCTTTACCCTCTCACATTCTCAACAACAAATACATACATACGTACCAAATTGAAAACTGGGGATGGGAAACGAATCACTGACAATCTTTGTTTATTTAGTTGTTTAGCATTGCACAAAGAACTGCAAAAAACAGAAGCTCTACAAAAGCTCAATCAGACTTTTTAACGTAATGTTACTTCAATGAATATCAGAAATTCATCGGTTGTGACAGCGGTAAAAAGCTGACAGCATTAGGTTGCAGGAAAAACAGTAATGAAAAAGGAGTAACAGAGTCCGACTTACTGGTTTTGGAAAAAGCGTTTCAATTCAAGATAATGGTGCTTTCTCTAAATGAACATATGACTTCAGCAGTTATTTGGAATTCAAATGCCAGATACGACGAAAATTTATATCTGGATCTTCATGTCAATCCCTTCAGTCTCATCACAAGCTTGGAAGGATACGCCAAAGCCTACAAATGTCTAACATGTTCTACTTGTTTTGACAGATTGGTTAATCTGAAAAGACACAGGTGCTCAACCTCAGACACAACAACCTTGGAGTTTTTTTGGAGGTGAATACAAACCTAGCGCTACAATTTTTGATAAGCTAAAGGTTCAATTCAGAATAAATATCATCATGGATGATCCTTTGAGATACTATCCGCATTTTGCCACATACGACATTGAGTGCTTGTTACCTGATTGCGATAGGAATAGAGATAAGGATACCACCTTCTACACTAGCGAACATAAGCTCTTGAGCATTTCAATTTGTACAAACATACCAGGCTTTGAGCTCCCTCGATGCATTATCAATAACAGTGATGATGCAGAATGCGTCGAAAAATTCATTCAATACTTGGAAGACATCAGTGAAGAAGTGGATATCCAAGTGAGAAATTTTTTTTCGCAAATCATAGAACGACTAGAAGATGAGTTACAATGATTGGAAAAAGCTGAAGAAAACTTTCGTGGTGAATCGTCTCTTGAACAGAAACAATTCAGACAAAGAACAGGAGCCTTCAGAGTTCTGGATGACTTGATAAAGTACATGGAAAAGCTCCCTATTCTAGGATTCAATTCACAGAGCTACGATATCAACGTGATGAAAGAGATTCTGCTACAACAATTGAAAGATGTCTTCGACAAAGATTTTGATTTTGTTGTAAAAAAAAGAAGCAAGATGCCTGTGATCAGTATAGCATCTTTTTTGTTTTTGGATTGTACAAGCTTTATCACTCCCAGATACAGCTACGAAATGTATCACAAAGCATATTGTAGTGTTTTTCTATCTTGATTTACACCACCGACACAACAGCTTCCATGTATTCCTTGTTAATACTAATAATGTCCAGACAATCGACAAGAATGTTCCTTGTTAATAATAATCTTTATTATTAACATTCTATTTAGCAAGACACAAGTATAATAATTACTCCACTATTACTGCAAGTCATGCATAGTAACTCCACAGTAATCCACAATAACTTCTGCCCTCCTGATCTTCAACAATTCCTTTTATAGGAGAGACCAGGAAGGCACACTCCCTTATTAGGGTAAACCAATATAACAGATCCTTATAAATTATCAACAAATCATCACAATCAATACATAAAATAAACAAAGACAATCAAATAGAAAAGTGCACACATGGCACATTGTTTACTAGCTCCAAGGCTCCTCCTCCTTAAGCTTGGGTCCCACTTCAAGGCTCTCTCTCTTGTATGACTTCAATAGGCTGTCATGCTTTCTTGTGCACTCAAGCTCATCCATTAGTGGCCATATATGCCCGGCTAATCTCCGAATGGTGGCCATATATGACCGAGTGAATCTCCGAATGACTCATCAGTGTAGTGGGTGGCTGGGCATGCATTATAAGTTAGTAGTTGCACAGCTTGATCTAGAAGCATCCATACAAACACCTAAGCTGTGCAAGGGGAATGGGTTCTATTACACTCTTCTGGGGTGGCAAGGGTGCAGGGTAGGGGGGGGGGGGGTTGAGGGGGAAGGAAGGGGCTGGGGTCACTGATGTTACACAAATCTCCCACATACTCCGCTCCATTAGGGACACCGTCTCTAATTAATGAATCAACAACAAAGATTTGTGGGGTACTCTTTCTCTCTGTTTGCGTTCTAACGCCAGATCTACTCCGTGGGGGTGGTGTGAGATTCCTTCTGAGGGTGGTCCATCTATCCCGAGCCGGGGTAGTGCCGGGGTCACTGGGAAAAGGGGGATTTGGCTTGGGGGGTTTCTTCACACATTGGCTGTAGCTATAATCAAGTTTTGTTGGAGGAATGATGGTAGTAGGGACCAGGGGAAGGTTGGGGGTGGTCTTTTAGCTGGAGCAAGGGGTGGAAACTCGTCTAAGTCGATTAGGGGGGGAGAGGGCACAAGGGTGGTGAGAGCTAATGGGTCACTGGCCGTAGCGTTCTCGAGTATCCATTTATCATAGGCGCGTTTCAATTCACCAGGTTGACTTGACGTGGCTGCTGGTAGCGTAGTGGGTGCTGACTCTCCTGTTATGCCTAGCAGCGGATCCTCGCTGTGGCTAGAGGGTGGCTGATATTCAGCTAGATTAGCTTCGAGCAGGAGGTTGTCGTCGTCATCCTCGAGCTGTAAGCAGGCGGAAGTTTCGGTGTTCATACTTTGCAAGTAGTTTTGAAGGAGCTGTAGTAAGCAAGCGGACTGCTCAGTAAGCAAGTTAGCAGACAAACGGGCAATATTTTCTTGACTATTCAGCTGCAAACCGGTTTGCTCTGCCACTTGGGGGGTATGACTCCTGACAGAGGGGGAAAAGAGGGGTATCTTTGGGGGCTCCTGCAGGGGGGTTGAATGGAGAGCCCCAGCTGAAGTTTGGAGGGGGGGTAGGGGAGACCCTAGCGATTCTTTTGAGACTAGGCAAGGGGGGTTGTGGTCCTCAGGCTTAGTGGTGAATGCTTTAACTGTAGCCAATAACTTGGTTCTTTCTTCCTGTAGTGTACCACTTCTTGCAGTGACTTGGTGACACCAAGGTTGGCCATATCGTTGGGGTGGTCCTACATTTCGTCTAGGGCGGCCTGTAGGTGCTGGGGCTAAGGGAGGGGGGCGTGCAACTGGCGGGGGGACAACTTCTTGGCTTACCGTATGACCTACTGCTCGGCCAGTTCTCGTCCGATTGGATTGATTTTCGCTGGAGAGATTCGGTGAGCATTCTTCTACAGGTTGAGGTGCTCTGGGTGCTGCTCTCTCTACAGGTTGACTTGCTCTGGGTGCTGCTCTCTCTACAGAGGGAGAGATTGGAGGGGAGGGGGGCGCCGCATAAGGGGAAGGCATTGGGAGGTCCAGGAGTGGAAAGGGTATTTCTTGTAAAGGGGGAGGGGGTTGTGTTCTCCTGCGGGGAGCAGCGCCACGCATGTTGGGGCGGCGGACGGGTTCCAAAGCTGCAGGGGCTTGTCCGTACGGCTCCAGGCATGCCCTATACGGTTTCAGGCGACTGCCATTTTGCACTGACTGTTGGCCGTGTCAATTGATCAGGTATGTGTGGTTACTGTAGGCTTCCTCTATTATATAGGGGCCCACGAACTTGGGTTGGAGTTTGGGGTTCTCTCCCTTCCTTCTCCTTCGGTTCTCCAACCATACTTCATCTCCTGTTTTGAATAGAGACGGCTCCTCTCCTTCGTCTCCTCTTATCTGTTGCTGCTCCATTCGGAGAGTCTCATGAACCTCTTCAAGTCTTTCCTGTAGGGCTTGGGCGTATTCGTGTACGGGCACACACTCAACCAAGGGGGGGTGATAAGTTAGTTGGTCGGGGAGCCGTAATTCCCTTCCCATCATCAGGAAGTTTGGTGTTTCGCCTGTAGTAGAATGGGGGGTGGCACGGAACGCTCTCATTATTTGGGGGAGAATCAAGTCCCATTCGCCGGGCTGTCTCTTCAATAGGAGAGAGCGTAGGGCATCTCCTAATACCCTATTATTGCGCTCTACTAAACCGTTGGATTGGGGGTGGTAGGGAGTGGTCCGAGTCTTTTTTACCCGCCAGAGAGTACAGAGTTCGTGCATGAGACTCGACTCAAACTGGGCACCCTGATCGGTGTGCATCTGCTCGGGTAGTCCGAAGTAGCAGAACACGTGTTCGTCGAGGGCAGTGGCAACAACAGGGGCAGTGGCATCAGGGAGGGGGAGGGCATCTTGCCAACGGGTAAAGTGGTCTGTTAAGACAAGTATCCACTTGTTTCCTCTATCGGTCTCAGGGAGGGGGCCCACCAGGTCTACGGCCAACTTTTGCCAAGGGCGGCCGGCATACATTCGCTGCCGTGTGGGGTTGGGTTTTGTACCGCCATGTTTAGCCCGCTGACAGGTTTCACAACTGTTAATGGCTCTCCGTACATCCGCGGTCATACCTGGCCAGTACCATGTGAGGCCTACTCTCTTTAATGTCCGTTGTATGCCTTGGTGGGCCAAGACGTGTGTCTCCCACACTACTTTACTTCTCAGGCTGGGGGGGGCACACAGCACACCAGTGGGCTCTATTCTGTCCGGCTTGGTGTACCTCTAGAATACCATCTGGGCGGATCTGCATAGAGTGTTGGCGTTTCTCCAGCTGTCGGAGTTCATTACTTCCGAGTTCCAACTGCTGTGGGGGAATAGGGGTATGGTTCTTTACCGCCTGGTAGATGATGGCTACCGGGTGGCGGCCCGTTCTCTGAGCGTCCAGCAGGTCGGTGTCAGGGGGTGGGGGGCGAGTGATAGCTACCATGTGAGGGTGTGACGGGGTGGGGTCAGCTGGGGTGGATGGGGGAGGGGAGAAGGGGTGGGGCAAGGTTTGCAATATTTCTTTCTTCGTGGGTCCGCCGTCTCTGGCTTCAATGTGATTACATTGCTTACAATTGGAGGGACACCGTCTACTAAGGCCGTCAGCATTTCCATGCAAGTGTCCACTCCGGTGCTCGATGGTAAACTGGAACTCCGACAGAGTTTCGAGCCACCTGGCTACTTGGCTGGACGGCTCTTTACGCTTACATAACCACATGAGGGAAGCGTGGTCTGTTCGCACCCGAAAGGTTCGACCGTAAAGGTAGGGCTTGAAATGTTTTGTGGCTTTGACTACGGCCAGTAGTTCTCTGCGAGTGACACAATAGTTGCGTTCAGGGGGGCTCAGTGTTTTGCTATAATACGCTATCACTCTTTCTTCACCATTCTGTAGTTGGGAGAGGACAGCTCCAACACCGTCATCGCTTGCATCGGTGTCCAAGATATACGGGCTATCGGCATCTGGGTAGCCGAGGATGGGGGCAGACAGCAGTCCCGCTTTAAGCTGTACAAAAGCTTCTCTCTGAGGGGTGGTCCATTCCCATGGAACGTCCTTGCAGGTTAACTTGGTCAGGGGTTTGGCCGTAGTGGAGAAGCGAGGGAGGTATTGTCGGTAATACCCGACTGTACCGAGGAATGCTTGGAGTTCTTTAAGGCAGGTGGGGGTGGGCCAGTCACGGACTACTGCGATTTTGTCGGGATCCGTGGAAACACCATGCTCACTGACGAGGTGTCCAAGATAGCGGACTTGTGACTGTAGCAGTTCGCATTTGCTGGGCTTTAATTTAAGTCCTGCTGCTTTGAGCCGCTGTAACACTTCTGCCAGCCGGTGTAGGTGGGTGGGGAAGTCGGGACTGATGACAATAATGTCATCTAGGTATAGGAGGAGTGACTTCCAGTGAAGTCCATGTAGTACTCGTTCCATGAGTCTTTGGAAGGTGGCTGGGGCAGAAGTGAGGCCGAAGGGGAGGACCTTCCACTTGTATAGGCCTGAGCGAGTTGAAAAGGCAGATTTGTCGCTGGCGTCTGCATCGAGGGGCACCTGCCAATACCCGCTCACTAGGTCAAGGGTACTAAAATACCGACTTCCAGACAGCGCATCTAGGCTCTCGTCTATACGGGGGAGGGGGTAGGCGTCCTGTTGAGTTACCGCATTTAGACGCCGGTAATCAATACAGAAGCGCCAGGTGCCATCTTTCTTCTTCACCAATACTACGGGGGAACTCCAAGCACCAGTGCTGGGTTCTATCAAACCCCGTTCGAGCAGCTTGGCTACTTGTTCTTCAGCCTCTCTCTCTTTATGAGGCCCTAGCCTGTGGGGATGTTGACGGATGGGTTGTGCGCCAGGTCTCAGGGGAATGCTGTGGGCTACTAGGTTGGTAAGGCCGACGTCGTGGTCACCTTTACTGAATACTTCTTCATATGAGTGCAAGAGTTGTGCCAATTTGAACGCCTCCTGGGGGGTGTGACAGTTGCCTAGTGCTTGGACATACAACTCTTTTAGATGCTCGGGGACAGGGGGGGGAATGGCAGTGGAGGGGGGAGAAGTGGGCTCATCTTCTTTTACTGGTGATCCTACATCACCGTTGTGTACTCCAGTGTACCTTCCTATCGTTTTGCCAGCTTTTAAGTCTAGCGGTTGGTTGGTGGGGTTGAGACACCTCACCAATAGCTGATGCCGGTCATTCGGGGTATTAAGACTGGCAGCTAGGGGGGGGGGGAGTTGGGGATACCTTCTACGATACCGAGGGGAAGGTGTATGGAGTGGGTAGTTCGGCACAGTATGGTTGCTTCGGTGTGGGGGGGGATCTGAGTGTCTCTAACCACCTGGACTCCAGTAGCCAGTACTCTGCCTTGCTGGTCTGTACACAGCAGTTCTTGGCCATTAACTTCTATCACTGACAGGTCGAACTTCATGCGACACTGATGAGAAGTGAGAAATGGCATGCCCAGAATGGCGTCCTCATTTATTTGGCCTACGACGAAAGTGGCTTCCGTTTTGACATCTCGCAGTCGAATGGGTAGGCGGATGGTACCAAAGAAGGGAATGTGAGATCCGTCGGCTAACACACCGTGTGAATCACCTTCTTGCAGGGAGCTCTTAGTAGTTGGGGCCAGTCGATTGAACAGGTGTTGCGATAAGAGGTTGGTGGTGCATCCAGTATCGATGAGTACTGACACCGGTTTTCCCTCTACTCGACCGGGTAAGAAGTAGCTTGCCTTGTAAGGGCGCTCTGATGGGGGGTAAGTGAGGTCAGCGGGTTTAACTGCTGAGGGTTGGGGGGTAGGGGAGCGTCTATGTCGAGTACGAGAGGGTCGCTCAGTGGTCAACGGGGTTGAGGGGGGGAGTAGTTTCTTAGCCAAAGACTGACGAGGTGGGGGTGGCTCGGTGTCCTGTGTAGGGTGGCACACCAGGTGACCGTGGTCAGCAAGACTTTGTCTATGAGAAGGGGTGGGTTGGGTATACAGGTCGGTAGGGTAGTAGTCCGACTCTGCTTTACTGGGTACCGGGGAGTAGAGCTCTTCGTCTCCTATATCTTGGAGGGGGGGTATACCGGTTGGTGGTGGGTAGTTGCCAGGGTTCTGAGATGGGTACTACACGCCGCCTCTCTCTCTGCCGTGGGGGAATCTCTAGTACGGGGTTGTACTGTTCTACTCTAGCCAACTTTCTTTGATAACGCCGGGGTGCCCGGGGGCAGTGAGGGGCCGGTTTCCCTACTGCGGGCGGCGCCCGTTTTTTGACTGCTGGTTAGGGGGGGGGGGGGCGGAGTAGAGGGCCAAGGTTTGACCGGGCAGCTTCTTTGTAAATGGCCGATAGTGCCACATCCCCAACACTGGAGGGGGGCGGATGTAGGGAGAGGGTGGGGGAGGGAGGGGGCAAGGGGTGGGTTGACTTGTTGTTGTAATTGTTGCAATGCGTCGGACTGGAGCTTAACTGCTTCGGTCAACGCCTGTAGGTTCTTCATCAAGGCACTGAGGGTGTCCTCTGGTAGGGTGGCCGTCTGTTGGACTTGGTTAGGGGGGGGAGATTGGGGAGGGCCGGTCACTGGGTGGGGGTAAGTGTTCTTCCTCCTCTTCCACTATTCTCACTCTGGAGGGCCTGTCTTCGAATCCAACTTTGACTTGCAGGAATTCGTTTCCAGCTCTAATAGCCTCCTCAATCGTGTGTGGTTGGACTGCCAGCAGGTGCCGTTGTAGATAGGCATTACCAATAGTGCTGGCGAAAGTCTCTAGCACCATTCGGTCGACTCTTCGGGGGGGTAGGTCATCGTATGCCACACGAACTAATTTCTCCACTTCGTTGGCGTGTTGTTGTAGTGAGGCTTGGGCAGAGCGACGCAACACAATTAACTTGGCCTGCGCCTCCTTTGGGGTGAGTCCGAAACGGGCTCGGAGGGCGGCGAAGATACCTTCTACGTGAGGGGGGCGTCCACACTCTAGTGCCTCGTCCTTCAGTGCTGCTCGGAGATGCATCAGGGCTGTAGCTTGGCCCCAGTCATTGGCATCTGCGACCTCGAGGAACCGAGTGACAAAATACTCGATGTCTCCCGTCCCGTCGTACTTTGGGGCCTTGAAGGGTGTCTGTATTGGTCCTCGGGGAGGCTGTACCAACATCTGCAGAGCTTCGGTGAGTTGCTCCAGCGCTACGGTAGGTTGTGCTCCGACAGGGTTTCTACCGGCACTCCTAGCTCTTTGGGTGGCCATGTTAGATACAATGGCAAGCTAGGGGGGGGGGGTTGAGTGACTGTTTTTGGCAAGAGTAAGCTGGTATACAGGGTATACAGGCTCGGTATAGCTTCGGGGTAGGTAGTATATGGCTATACAGGCTCGGTATAGCTTCGGGGTAAGTAGTATATGGCTATACAGGCTCGGTGTGACTTCTGGGGAGGGGGGGGAGGTGGTATACAGGGTATACAGGCTCGGTATAGCTTTGGGGTAGGTAGTATATGGCTATACAGGCTCGGTGTGACTTCTGGGGAGGGGGGGAGGTGGTATACAGGGTATACAGGCTCGGTATAGCTTCGGGGTAGGTAGTATATGGCTATACAGGCTCGGTGTGACTTCTGGGGAGGGGGGGGGGGAGGTGGTATACAGGGTATACAGGCTCGGTATAGCTTCAGGGTAGGTAGTATATGGCTATACAGGCTCGGTATAGCTTCGGGGTAGGTAGTATATGGCTATACAGGCTCGGTGTGACTTCTGGGGAGGGGGGGGGAGGTGGTATACAGGGTATACAGGCTCGGTATAGCTTCGGGGTAGGTAGTATACAGAGGGATACTGACACAGAGTAGCTTCTGAAGAGGGGGAAGGTAGTATGCAAGAGATACAGGCTTGGTATAGCTCCTAGTTCTTCCTACCTTCTTCTCTCTCTAACTTCTTCTTTCCCTACCTTCTTCTCTTCCTATCCGTTGTGTCTCTCTTGTTCATAGAATCCCACCGCTGCCACCAATGTAGTGTTTTTCTATCTTGATTTACACCACCGACACAACAGCTTCCATGTATTCCTTGTTAATACTAATAATGTCCAGACAATCGACAAGAATGTTCCTTGTTAATAATAATCTTTATTATTAACATTCTATTTAGCAAGACACAAGTATAATAATTACTCCACTATTACTGCAAGTCATGCATAGTAACTCCACAGTAATCCACAATAACTTCTGCCCTCCTGATCTTCAACAATTCCTTTTATAGGAGAGACCAGGAAGGCACACTCCCTTATTAGGGTAAACCAATATAACAGATCCTTATAAATTATCAACAAATCATCACAATCAATACATAAAATAAACAAAGACAATCAAATAGAAAAGTGCACACATGGCACATTGTTTACTAGCTCCAAGGCTCCTCCTCCTTAAGCTTGGGTCCCACTTCAAGGCTCTCTCTCTTGTATGACTTCAATAGGCTGTCATGCTTTCTTGTGCACTCAAGCTCATCCATTAGTGGCCATATATGCCCGGCTAATCTCCGAATGGTGGCCATATATGACCGAGTGAATCTCCGAATGACTCATCAGTGTAGTGGGTGGCTGGGCATGCATTATAAGTTAGTAGTTGCACAGCTTGATCTAGAAGCATCCATACAAACACCTAAGCTGTGCAAGGGGAATGGGTTCTATTACACTCTTCTGGGGTGGCAAGGGTGCAGGGTAGGGGGGGGGGGGGGTTGAGGGGGAAGGAAGGGGCTGGGGTCACTGATGTTACACAAATCTCCCACAATATGAATGCGAAGCTGCAAGAGGATTTTTTCCTTACGAATGCATGAAAGACTTGAGTCAGCTAAACCAAAAGCATCTACCTCCGAGGGAAACTTTTTACAGTACATCAGAACAAAAATGCATCAGTGAAGAAGAGTACATGATTTGTCAAAAAACATGGGAAGATGAAAACATGAGCACGGGTGACAGATTTTTTAAAGTGGTACAAAGACTTCGATGTAAAACCATTCGTTCAAGCTTTGGAAAGACAAAGAGCAATCTACTGAGAACACAGCATTGATATGTTGAAAGATGGTATATCTTTACCAGAATTGGCGATTCAATGGATGTTTAACAAAGCCCCCACAACCAGCTCCTCCATACCTCTTTTCATATTTGGATTTTCATGAACTCGGTAAATCGTTTCAACAGACTCTCCCAATTTGTCTGATTGACAAATGCAATGCGGATCTTTATGCTCCGATAAAGAAAAACATTCACCATGTTCCCATGCTGCAAATTCGTTCGGATCGGACGTCCATTCGAGTTGGTTAGCATTCATTCGGGTTGGCATTCCAATCCATTCCTATGATAAGTCAAATTGAAATAATTTGCGGGAGTTGTCCTTCCTTTATAGTGAGTAGCGAGCGCAATAATTACTTGATTGTGGTGAGTTAGTAAACAACCGCGCTTGTATTACTAAGTAGTAATATGAGTCAAATTTGCGGAATGTTAGTAGTAATATATGAGCAGATCTCCCTACCAAGTGTTTTTTTGTGGGGTCATTATCTGGGGTTATGCAATGGGTTACGGCGTTGGATGAATTCGCCGAGTTTATATTGTATTTTATTTGAGGGGTATTTGAGTGGTATTTAAGTGGCATTTAAGTGGCATTTGAGTTTTGATTATTTTTTTACTTAACTTAAACTTATATGGCATATGGATTTTGAATGTATGGCATTTAAGTTTTGATAATTCTATACATAATTCTAACTCATATAGCATTCAAGTTTTGATAATTTTTTACATAATTCAAATTCATATGGTTACTTGAGAGAGAGAAAGGAGAGAGGGGAGAGGGGAGAGGAGAGGTGAGAGAGGAGAGAAATGAGAGGAGAGAGGAGAAAGAGGAGAGAGACTTTTTAGTTTTCTATACATTCATGTATATATGGATAATTATGTACATATTTATGGTTATATTTACATTTACACTGCATAATATACATTTATTACATAATAAGTATATTAAATGCTATAAAATATGTTGGAAAATCACCAAATTAGACCTCTAGATGGTTAAAATCTACAGTATTTGGGAAATAATATGATTATATACATTGATTACATAATAAGTAGGGAAAATCTTCCTATATAATATAGCTAGAGTCAGTAAATACTAAGTAATACAAAGCACTAAAACTTGTAATGACAATCAATGCATACATACATACATATGGTATCTTGAGAGAAAGAGAGAGAGGAGAGAGAGAGAGGAGAGAGATTTTTTTAGTTTTCTATACATTCATGTATATATGGTTAATTATGTACATATTTATGGCTATATTTATATCTACATAGAGAGAGGAGAGAGGAGAGAGGAGATATATCTACATTGAATTTTAGTTATTTACATAATAAGTATATTGAATACTATAAAATATCTTGGAAAATTGTCAAATTAGACCTCTAGATGGTTAAAATTTACAGTTTGATAATTTTTTTACATAATTCGAATTCATATGGTTACTTGAGAGAGAGAGAGAGAGGAGAGAGGGGAGAGGGGAGAGGAGAGATGAGAGAGGAGAGAAGAGAGAGGAGAGAAGAGAGAGGAGAGAGAGGAGAGAGACTTTTTAGTTTTCTATACATTCATGTATATATGGATAATTATGTACATATTTATGGATATATTTACATTTACATTGCATAATATACATTTATTACATAATAAGTATATTAAATGCTATAAAATATGTTGGAAAATCAGCAAATTAGACCTCTAGATGGTTAAAATCTACAGTTACAGTATTTGGGAAATAACTGCAAGAGAGGAGAGAGGAGTATTTGGTAGAGGAGGGAGGAGAGAGGAGAGAGAGGTGGCTTGAGCATAAATATCTTGGAAAATTGTCAAATTAGACCTCTAGATGGTTAAAATTTACAGTATTTGGGAAATAACTACAATAGAAAACACTATGAATGTATGGCATTTAAGTATTACTAGTTTTTTACATAATTTGAACTCATATGGTATCTTGAGAAAAAGGAGACAGGAAAAGAGGAGAGAGGAGGGAAATAATTGCACTCAAATGAAAAAAATAGATGAAGTTAGATATTCATCTATTTGTATATATCCACAAGAAAACTAGGGTATTTGGTGATGTATTCTTTTATTCCATTCAATTTTCATTAATTTTATTTGAATTGAAGTATTATTTACAATGGTTAGAATTTATTAAAATTGCTGCTCAATCCTTTATCCAACACCTACAACAATTCTTAGTAATAGTAGTGTATTTTTTAGTTTTTTATACAACCATGTATATATGGATAATTATGTACATATTTATGGATATATTTATATCTAGATTGAATAATATACATTTATGACATAATAACTATATTGAATGCTATAAAATATGTTGGAAAATCACCAAATTAGCCCTCTAGATGGTTAAAATTTACAGTATTTGGGAAATAACTGCAAGAGAGGAGAGAGGAGTATTTGGTAGAGGAGAGAGGAGAGAGGAGAGAGAGGAGGCTTGAGTGTAAATATTTCTTTTAGTTATTTACATAATAAGTATATTGAATACTATAAAATATCTTGGAAAATCGTCAAATTAGACCTCTAGATGGTTAAAATTTACAGTATTTGGGAAATAACTACAATAGAAAACATTATGAATGTATGGCATTTAAGTATTGATAGTTTTTTACATAATTCGAACTCATATGGTATCTTGAGAGAAAGGAGAGAGGAAAAGAGGACAGAGGAGGGGAAATAATTGCACTCAAATGAAAAAAATAGATGAAGCTAGATATTCATCTATTTGTATATATCCAAAAGAAAACAGGGGTATTTGGTGAAATATTCTTTTATTCCATTCAATTTTCATTAATTTTATTTGAGTTGAAGTATTATTTACAATGGTTAGAATTTATTAACATTACTGCTCAATCCTTTATCCAACACCTACAATAATTCTTAGTAATAGTAGTGTAATGAGACTGAGTAATAATCTACACACACCTTGTTCACTCTGTATGCTGTAGCACATGTTTTTCCTTTAGTTATCTGCAGTTACTTCAATTGGATCTTATCCAGATGTTTTATAGTCTTTGCTGCTGCTATGTTTTGTCTCAAACAGAAGTCCAAAGTAGGCATTGTGTCTACAAAATACAAAAAAATTGATTGTTACAATTGATTCATTTATTTTCATTGACTTTATCTACATATACATAAAGTAGCGAACAAACAGTTTGTGTGAGTATGAAACTATCTAGAGCATAAATACTTCTTTTAGTTATATATATTTACACTTATTATGTTTACCATACATGTAATCAGCGTTAATTTTTGATTTTTGTTTAAAAACTATTATTATTTCTGGTAAAAAACTACATTAGTTAAGTTTTAGAATCATATAAATGAAATTCGTGTCAATTTAGCATCTACTGCATTATATATTTACAATATTACTTTGTAAATATTAGTGAAAGAAAATATGAAATACCTGCGAGTAATTAAGTAATTCAGTAAGGAAATTGATTGGAATCGTAGTAATATTTTTCAAATACAACATTGCTTTGCAACGACTATTAATGAAAGCGATTATGAAATGTTGATGAGTAACTAAGTAATCTAGTAAGGAAAACTGATCGAAATCACGGTAATATTTGTTAATAGATACTTGCGACAGGTTTTATCAACGAAAAAGTCAAGCGATTTTCAAATGTTTACGAGTAACTAAGCGGTTCAGTAGAAAAAACTAACAGAAATCACGCGATATCCGTTTTTGAAATATTTACGATAAACCAAATTGGGACATTGCTGTTATCAACCAAAAGATCAAACGAGTATCAAATGTTTACGAGTAACTAAGTGATTCAGTTGGCAAAAACCGATTGAGATCATGTGACATCCGTTACAAATATTTACGTCAAGTTAGCAACGGAAAAAACAAAATATTTCTTAGAATATTCGCTATAGCAAGTTACGATAATTTTGTACTCGCTCTAAAGGTAAAGGTTTTCAGTCCATTTTTGGTCAGACCAAAATTTATGTGAGACGTTTTAGGCATTATTTCAGTCAACGTAATGTTACCAGTTCATTTTCACAAGTTTTTATTATTTATTTTAAAAATAAATAATTAGAGCTTTCTACTGGTGTTAAATTATTATTGATTGTTTTTTACCTTATCACCACTTAGAGCCAGATGATTTAATTAACTAAAGACAAATAATTATTTTAGCGTTTCTTACCTTGATGCTCTCCTAGTAGCTGTAGTAGATGATGCTTCTCCGCTTGCTGTTGAAGAACTGGATGCTTTCTATGTGAAAACAGTGGCTCTTAAATAGCTAAAGTTGCACTGATTAAACCCTATGAATCAGCATTTTTTCCAATGCTTTCGCGGGAATAAAAACTGTTTATTCCCGCGAAAGCAACGGTTTCCATTCGCGTGAAAATGAAGTATTGATTCCCGCGAAAGCTTTGGTTTGTATTCGCGGGAAAATAAAATTTCTATTCCCGCGAAAGCAACGGTTTCCATCCGTGTGAAAATAAATTATTTATTCCCGCGAAAACATTGGTTTGTATTCGCGTGAAAATAAAATATTTATTCCCGCGAAAGCAACGGTTTCCATTCGCGTGAAAATGAAGTATTGATTCCCGCGAAAGCTTTGGTTTGTATTCGCGGGAAAATAAAATTTCTATTCCCGCGAAAGCAACGGTTTCTATCCGTGTGAAAATAAATTATTTATTCCCGCGAAAACATTGGTTTGTATTCGCGTGAAAATAAAATATTTATTCCCGCGAAAGCAACGGTTTCAATTCGCGTGAAAATGAAGTATTGATTCCCGCGAAAGATTTGGTTTGTATTCGCGGGAAAATAAAATTTCTATTCCCGCGAAAGCAACGGTTTCTATCCGTGTGAAAATAAATTATTTATTCCCGCGAAAACATTGGTTTGTATTCGCGTGAAAATAAAATATTTATTCCCGCGAAAGCAACGGTTTCCATTCGCGTGAAAATGAAGTATTGATTCCCGCGAAAGCTTTGGTTTGTATTCGCGGGAAAATAAAATTTCTATTCCCGCGAAAGCAACGGTTTCTATCCGTGTGAAAATAAATTATTTATTCCCGCGAAAACATTGGTTTGTATTCGCGTGAAAATAAAATATTTATTCCCGCGAAAGCAACGGTTTCAATTCGCGTGAAAATGAAGTATTGATTCCCGCGAAAGATTTGGTTTGTATTCGCGGGAAAATAAAATTTCTATTCCCGCGAAAGCAACGGTTTCTATCCGTGTGAAAATAAATTATTTATTCCCGCGAAAACATTGGTTTGTATTCGCGTGAAAATAAAATATTTATTCCCGCGAAAGCAACGGTTTCCATTCGCGTGAAAATAAAGTATTGATTCCCGCGAAAGCAACGGTTTCCATTCGCGTGAAAATAAAGTATTGATTCCCGCGAAAGCTTTGGTTTGTATTCGCGGGAAAATAAAATTTCTATTCCCGCGAAAGCAACGGTTTCCATCCGTGTGAAAATAAATTATTTATTCCCGCGAAAACATTGGTTTGTATTCGCCTGAAAATAAATTATTCATTCCCGCGAAAGCAACGGTTTCCATTCGCGTGAAAATGAAGTATTGATTCCCGCGAAAGCTTTGGTTTGTATTCGCGGGAAAATAAAATTTCTATTCCCGCGAAAGCAACGGTTTCTATCCGTGTGAAAATAAATTATTTATTCCCGCGAAAACATTGGTTTGTATTCGCGTGAAAATAAAATATTTATTCCCGCGAAAGCAACGGTTTCAATTCGCGTGAAAATGAAGTATTGATTCCCGCGAAAGATTTGGTTTGTATTCGCGGGAAAATAAAATTTCTATTCCCGCGAAAGCAACGGTTTGTATTTGCCTGAAAATAAAATGTTTATTCCCGCGAAAGCAACGGTTTGTTTTCGTCTGAACATAAAATGTTTATTCCCGCGAAAGCAACGGTTTGTATTCGCCTGAAAATAAATTATTTATTCCCGCGAAAGCAACGGTTTGTATTCGCCTGAAAATAAAATGTTTATTCCCGCGAAAGCAACGGTTTCCATTCGTGTGAAAATAAATTATTTATTCCCGCGAAAGCAACGGTTTGTATTCGCCTGAAAATAAATTATTTATTCCCGCGAAAGCAACGGTTTGTATTCGCCTGAAAATAAAATGTTTATTCCCGCGAAAGCAACGGTTTCCATTCGTGTGAAAATAAATCATTTATTCCCGCGAAAGCAACGGTTTGTATTCGCCTGAAAATAAAATGTTTATTCCCGCGAAAGCAACGGTTTCCATTCGTGTGAAAATAAATTATTTATTCCCGCGAAAGCAACGGTTTGTATTCGCCTGAAAATAAATTATTTATTCCCGCGAAAGCAACGGTTTGTATTTGCCTGAAAATAAAATGTTTATTCCCGCGAAAGCAACGGTTTGTATTCGTCTGAACATAAAATGTTTATTCCCGCGAAAGCAACGGTTTGTATTCGCCTGAAAATAAATTATTTATTCCCGCGAAAGCAATGGTTTGTATTCGCCTGAAAATAAAATGTTTATTCCCGCGAAAGCAACGGTTTCGATTCGCGTGAAAATAAAGTATTTATTCCCGCGAAAGCAACAGTTTCCATTCGTGTGAAAATAAAATATTTATTCCCGCGAAAGCAACGGTTTGTATTCGCCTGAAAATAAATTATTTATTACCGCGAAAACATTGGTTTGTATTTGTGTGAAAATAAAATTTGTATTCCCGCGAAAGCAACGGTTTCTATTCGCGTGAAAATAAATTATTTATTCCCGCGAAAACACTGTTTTTTATTCACGCGAAAAAACAGTTTATATTCCCGCGAAAGCATTGGAAAAAATGCTGATTCATAGGGTTTTATCAGTGCAACCTTAGCTATTTAAGAGCCACTGTTTTCACACAGAAAGCATCCAGTTCTTCAACAGCAAGCGGAGAAGCATCATCTACTACAGCTACTAGGAGACCATCAAGGTAAGAGATGCTAAAATAATTATTTGTCTTTAGTTAATTAAATCATCTGGCTCTAAGCGGTGATAAGGTAAAAACTAATCAATATCAATAATTATTTAACACTAGTAGAAAGCTCTAATTATTTATTTTTAAATTTTATGCTAGTTTGAGACAAAACGCTGTATATAAAGACAATGAAAATAAATGAATCAATTGTAACAATCAACTTTTTGTATTTTGTAGACACAATGTGTACTTTGGACTCTTGTTTGAGACGAAATGCATCAGTAGCAAAGACTATAAAACATCTGGTTAAGATTTACCAACAGCACACTTCTCCAACACAGCAAGAATTTCTTTCAAGATCTACCACCTACTTAGATGATACCAAACCAATGAAGACTCAAACTACATGAGTTTTGAAAACCAATGAAGACTCAAACTACATGAATTTTGAAGACAGCATACTTCTCCAACACAGCAAGAATTCCTTTCAAGATCTACCACCTACTTAGATGATACCAAACCAATGAAGACTCAAACTACATGAGTTTTGAAAACCAATGATGACTCAAACTACATGAATTTTGAAGACAGCATACTTCTCCAACACAGCAAGAATTCCTTTCAAGATCTACCACCTATTTAGATGATACCAAACCAATGAAGACTCAAACTACATGAGTTTTGAAAACCAATGAAGACTCAAACTACATGAATTTTGAAGACAGCATACTTCTCCAACACAACAAGAATTCCTTTCAAGATCTACCACCTACTTAGATGATGCCAAACCAATGAAGACTCAAACTACATCAATTTTGCAGACAGCACACTTCTCCAACACAGCAAGAATTCCTTTCAAGATCTACCACCTACTTAGATCATATCAAACCAATGAAGACTCAAACTACATGAATTTTGAAGACAGCGTACTTCTCCAACACAGCAAGAATTCCTTTCAAGATCTACCACCTACTTAGATGATACCAAACCAATGAAGACTCAAACTACATGAGTTTTGAAAACCAATGAAGACTCAAACTACATGAATTTTGAAGACAGCATACTTCTCCAACACAGCAAGAATTCCTTTCAAGATCTACCACCTACTTAGATGATACCAAACCAATGAAGACTCAAACTACATGAGTTTTGAAGACAGCATACTTCTCCAACACAGCAAAAATTCCTTTCAAGATCTACCACCTACTTAGATGATGGCAAACCAATGAAGACTCAAATAACATGGATTTTGAAGATAAGATGATAGCAAACCAATGAAGACTCAATGTTACACAACATTACTTTCTCTCCTGCTTAGATGATACCAAACCAATGAAGACTCAAACTACATGGATTCTACTTCGATGATGCTGAAAAAGAAAACTGTCCAGAACAAGAGCTCAAGAAGCTAATCTATAACTCAAGGCTATCATATCACTATAGGTGAGTTTTACTAATTTTTACCATAAATTAAACAAAATGCTGAATATATACATTTGACAAGTGAAAAAAGGACTTTTTTGGTGAAATTAGTGTATTTTTTACAACAAAATGCTGAATATATACATTTTTCAGGGAAAAAAAGGACTTTTTTGGTGTAAATAGTGTATTTTTTTACAACAAAAATGCTGAACATATACATTTTCTAGGTGAAAAAAGGACTTTTTTGATGTAATTAGTGTATTTTTTACAACAAAATGCTGAATATATACATTTTCATGGTAATTGTTTTAGATAGATGAAAGAGAATCAAAAACACTTGGTGAAAATAATGCTCAAGAAAGAACAAGTTGAACAATGTAACTTGGTGAGTTATTTCCCTTTTCTAATAATGTAAACTATCCAATGTAACTAGAACTATAATTCAAATTCATGTAATTATTTTACATTTTCGCTTAATCATTCTATACTAATGCATAACTTTTTTATTTTAGTTCATTACGAAATTAAAAGCACATAGAACAGAAGTCTTCCTTCCTAAGATATAACATCACTACATCAAAGACATCATTGTAAAGGAACAAACTATGCATTAACTGTTACTACTTTGTATTTATTACAAGTTGTAGTGCTTTGTATTACTTAGTATTTACTGACTCTAGCTATATTATATGGGGAGATTTTCCTTACTTATTATGTAATAAATGTATATAATCATATAATGATTCATTTTTAATCAATGTATTAATTCAATTTAGATATATCTCCTCTCTTCTCTCTCTCTATGTAGATATAAATATACCCATAAATATGCACATAATTGACCATATATACATTAATTGCTAGAAAACTAAAAGATTTCTCTCTCCTCTCTCTCTTTCTCTCTCAAGATACCATATGTATGTATGTATGTATGTATGTATGTATGTATGTATGAATGCATTGATTGTCATTACAAGTTGTATTGCTTTGTATAACTTAGTATTTACTGACTCTAGCTATATTATATAGGAAGATTTTCCCTACTTATTATGTAATCAGGTATATAATCATATAATGTTTCATTTTTGATCAAAATATTTATTCAATGTAGATATATCTCCTCTCTCTATGTAGATATAAATATACCCATAAATACGTACATAATTAACCATATATACATGAATGTATAGAAAACTACTAATGTAGTTTTTTTACCAAACAACAGTACATCAAAAACATTATTGTAAAGGTATATTATATAGGAAGATTTTCCATACTTATTATGTAATAAATGTATATAATCATATAATGATTAATTTTTGATCAATATATTTATTCAATGTAGATATATCTCTTCTCTCCTCTCTCCTCTCTTTCTTCCTCTCTCCTCTCTCTCTCCCTCTCTCCTCTCTCTCTTTCTTTATCTCAAGATACCATATGTATGTATACATTGATTATCATTACAAGTTGTAGTGCTTTGTATTACTTAGTATTTACTGACTCTAGCTATATTATATAGGATGATTTTCCCTACTTATTATGTAATCAATGTATATAATCATAAAATGTTTCATTTTTGATCAATATAGTTATTCAATGTAGATAAAACTCCTCTCTCCTTTCTCTCTCCTCTCTCCTCTCTGTCTTCTCTCTCCTCTCTCTCAAGATGCCATATGAGTTCAAATTATGTGAAAAAAGTATCAAAACTTAAATGCCATACATTCAAAATCTAGCTGCCATATGAGTTCAAATCAAGTAAAAAAATAATCAAAACTCAAATGCCACTTAAATGCCACTCAAATGCCACTCAAGTACCCCTCAAGTAAAATACAATATAAACTCGGCGAATTCATCCAACGCCGTAACCCATTGTCTCAACTCCAAGGTCAGATCCACAAAAAAACACTTGGTAGGGAGATCTGCTCATATATTACTACTAATGTTCACAGCATAAACTAGTAAGTAGATGAATAATAACAAAATCAACAATTTGTAATAATTATAGATGATTATTAATAAATATAATGATAGCTATAAGAAATGATAAATAATTAATAATAATAATAATAAATGAATTATTTCGAAATAATAAAAAAATAATTTTTTTGGCAAGTATAAAAATAATAATAATTTAGTTTGCCCATTTATGAAACAGAGCTATGATTCAGTTTCCCGAGAAGATAGTAAATAATTTATAACTTACCTGTTGTTAAACTTGCAGAGGATTATTATTATATGTATGTAAAAACTGCAGTTGGAAGATCCGCAAAAACTGATTTACTGCCAAATCGCCAGTTTAATGCCTTTTTCTCAAAAGAGCAACCCGAACAAATTCGAATTCATCAACAGGAACGATTCCCATGATCCTAATCAATGCTCAACCCGAACGAATTCGGTTTGAGGAACCGCACTGAGCCAACACGAACGAATCCGAACCAACTCGTACGAGTCAGAATTCCCATGACCCGAATGGACGATTTATGAGTTCAACAGGAACGAATTCGCAGCATGGAAACATAGTGATAGTAGGTGGACCCAGTCTGGTGATGCACAGATATCACTAAAAGGTATCACTAAAATTAGAAAACATCGACTAGGAAATGAAGCAAAAATTTGCGATAGAATCTAGGGAGTTGATGGAAATGCTCTCTATTTATGGTGTATAATGCAATCAATGCCTACTGCCTAATGCCTCAAAGAAGAAAAAAAGAAAATGCCTTCGTTGCTGAACCAGTAAAATTTAGTAAGTCAGCGCATAGTCGGCTACAGTACCAAATGTTTGCAAAAAAAATCAACGTCGGACATCAGCTCAATGGAGAAGACTCTCTCGGACAATGAGGACTACCGGTTGATGAATTTTGTGTTGAAAACCGTCTCGTCTTTCAGTTCTATGGATGTTTTTGGCACACACACAACTGCTCTTATAACAACGCTAGACAGCAAGAGTTTCAGCCTACTGGTAAAAAATCAATGGCAGAACTGTATAGAGCTACGATCGAAAATGAAGAGTATCTCCGAGCACTGGGTTACACTGTCATCTCGATTTTGGAGTTTGAGTGGATGAATCGAGCAAAAAATCATACAAATCTACCAAAGTTTTTCAACACATTTTAGACATCTTTCTATCCTAAAATACTTGAAAAAAACTGAGTCAAGAAGTGTTGGAGAGAGTTCAATCAGAAGATCTTTTTGGATTTGTTGAATGTGACATTGAAGTTCCTGAGGAAATGAAAGAGAAATTTTCCAAAATGCCTCCGACTTTTAAAAACATGATGTTGAACAGAGAGCACTTGAGTGATGAGATGAAAGTCTTTGCTGAAACCGAAGGATTCCTAAAGACCCTTCAACGTTTACTAGTTGGAAGTATGTTTGGCAAAAAGATATTGCTAATGAGCCCGTTGTTGAAGTGGTACTTGAAACAGGGATTGAAAATCACTAAAGTCCATCAGCTGATAGAATATATACCTGGAAAAGCTTTTGAAGCTTTTGGAACATCAGTTTCAGATGCTAGGAGAATGGGAGATATGGATCCTAGTCAAGAATTACTCACTACTACTGGCAAGTTGGTAGGAAATTCTGCCTATGGAAAAACAATTACCAATAAAGAAAAACATACAAATATCAAGTTCATCGATGGTGCCAGAAAAGCTTCATTTCGTATCAGAGGGAGCAAATTCATTTCTATGGAAGAGATAGCAGAGGGTTTCTACGAAATCATAACTGCTAAGCGATTGGTATATTTTAAAACTAATTAAAGTTAAAACAAAAGCTATTACATTCTTAAAGATTACCCTGTTAATCATTATGTTTATCATTTCAGCTGACTATGAATGTTCCAGTGCACTTGGGTTTCTCTGTACTACAGTATGCCAAGCTGAGAATGCTGCAGTTTTACTACGTTTTTACGGATAAGTAACAACACCTAATTTTCTGCTATTAACCCAATAGTTAACTTAAACAGCAGACATAGCATTAAATAATACAAACACTCTTTTTATTTATAGATATATTGATAGAAGTGACTTCGGGTACCTTGAAATGAATACAGATAGCACATACATGGCTTTGAGTAGATCATTAGAAACACTGGTAAAACCGAGTATGAAAAGAGTTTTATAATGATTACGCTAATTGGTTTCCACAACCATACTGTAACAAACACACGGATGAATTTTTAAGGATTAAAACAACGGATTCAGAATGAAACATGCGTGATTGCTGTGAAAAAGTGCTAAAATATGGAAAAAAAACACCAGGGTTGTTCAAAGAGGAGTTTACCGGAGACAAGATTGCTGCGCTCAACTCTAAATCCTACTGCTGTTGGGAAAAAAGGAAACAAGTTTAGTTCCAAAGGTTTAAACAAATGTCTTGAACAAAGACAGTTATCTGAATGTATTGAGTACAAAAAAGTCATTTACAGGAAAAAATCGTGGATTCATAATAAAAGATTACAAAATGTTAGCGTACAGTCAAATAAAATGAGGGCTCACTAATTTTTACGCTAAAAGACGAGTGTGTTCCGATGGAGTATCAAACGAACCTATCGGCGCTTAATAAAAAAACCTTCATTATAAACTTAAACTTTTTTTACAATAGTTACTATATATCTTAAATATATGCATACCTACACAATGATATTATAGACATGAATATGGTTATAGACATAACTGATTATGCTCATGTACATAGCTGTACAATGATAATATGAATATGTACATAGATATGTACATGTGTACATAAATGAACATGGATATGTACATAAATGAATATGAATATGTTCATGGATTTGTAGAAGATCATGGATGAAAACAGCTTTATTTTTTTGTAATAAAACTATAGCAATATCTGTACAATAATCCAACAATCAAACTTATAATATTTCTTATATAACAAAGTCATACAATCATACAACGCTTCATTTTTATACAATACTCAAACCCCCAATCTAAATCATCATACAAACCCATTAACATACCAGAACATTCAAAACACCTGGTGCACACAAAAAGGTACCAGCAGGGAGCAGGAGAACCTCCGACAAATAATCAACATATCACACAATAAATACCAAACATTCTAAACACATGGTGCAAACAAAAATGCTCCTCACAGGTTCCCATGGTAACTGGTACCTACTTTAAGTACACCTGGAACCAGGAGAACCTTCTCCTTAGACTCATGACAGAGATCTGCTCCTATATTACTACTGGTGCTCATATCACCATTGCTATACACCATGCTGTACACCTGCAAGATGGTGGAACTGGTAAATCCTTCAACGTGACAAAACTTCCTATATCCCATAATTCTGTCCACTTGACAGCCCACATTATTTCTACTAACTACAATGCAGATGTCTTTGTTTTCATCGCCAGGGCCTTTTTGATTGGCGCAGACATAACACTATTGCAGTAGTCAGTCAAGTGAGTAATTGGACCCAAAGGCAAATTGGTAAAATCAGTAATTGCCCTTAACGCGAGTCAGGTATTGTAGTGGTGGTAGTAGTAGTGGTAAAAGTGGTTGGTGTGAACTCTGATTGTAGAGATTTTCGAAAAATCGCAGTCAGGTTACAAAAGATAAAAATCCAAACACTATTACTGTTTATTTTCGATCCTAACATTACTATGAACAGTAATAATGATAAGTAGAATCTAGTTGACTCTCTGATAAAATCGTAATCCTCAGCGCAGAGACGATGCAGCTTTGAGAGCAACCCTCATAGATTCTAGAAGACTCTCAATTTCCAATAAAAACTAAGCAACTACGTTTAATAATAATAATAATAATAAGGGAGTCAAAGTTATATACGACTTTAAAGTCTCGACAGCAACAGTTGTGCATTCTGGGAGTGTAAAAAGTTGAGCTTTCAAACTAGTGTGAGACAATTATTTCCTAAGGCTCACCTTTTTGCACCAAGAAATTTCATACATTCGATCTTTCAGATGCTGTTACTGGAGACGATGCTTTCTGTCTGAAATCATTGGCTTTTATGTGCCTGAAATTGCACAAAGGAACCTAGCCCTCCAACAATGAAATTCATCAAGGAAATGGTTGCAAAATAATTTTTTTCTGGTGAAAGATTGTAACGCTTGTATTCTAGCTTTTTGTGCAAAAACCGTTGTTTTTGAGCGAAAAACTCTTACAGTTTCAATTTTTATCTTTGAAAGAAAATATATTTTGAGTCGTTTTTTTCGTACAAAAAAAATTCACTTTTTTAATTTTTGGTTGTTTATTTTTTGCTTGCAAAACTCTTACAATTTCAACTTTCTATTCACAAAAAAAGAGCTATTTTTGTTGCTTTCTTTGGGCAAAATGTTCTCACATTTTCAATCTTTTTTACCGCAAGAAATAGCTATTTTTTGATTTACTTCAGCGAAAAACTGTCACAATACTAATTTTTTTATTGTTTTCTTCACATCAGTTCATTGTCTTAACTAAACTAACTAACTTGATAGAAAAAATTAATCTTTTTCTCAAAAAAAACTTGTTTTCAATCTTTTGCATGATAAATCTCATTGGCTGGAGAGATAGGTTACTCAGTGCTATTCTAACAATGTATGAGCCACTGTTTTTAGACAGAGAACGTCTTCTCTAGCAACAGCATCTGAAAGATCGACATGTACTGGAACTACTAGGATCTTTAACAAAAGGTAAGTCTTGAGTAATAACTATTTTACACTAGTTGAAAAGCTCAAATAATTGCGCAGGAGACAGAGAATTTCCTAGAATTTACAATTGTTGCTCTCAAGACTGCAGACATTTGATAAACACGAATTTATCAGAGAGACAACTATATTAGGTATATTTGCGACCTGGATCGATCCGTACAATAAATTTAATTAATAATATTTTTCGCAATTTATTTAATGCGTGTGGTAGATTTCAGTGCACTCTAGTAGTAAACAGGTAGTTTACACTAGAAACCTTGCGAAGCAATGCGCTAGACTTCTGCCCACAGTATTTGGTTAATAGCTGTTAGTAGTAATATATGAGCAGATCTCCCTACCAAGTGTTTTTTTGTGGTTCTGGTCTTGGGGGTTATGCAATGGGTTACGACGTTGGATGAATTCGCCGAGTTTATATTGTATTTCATTTGAGGGGTACTTGAGTGGCATTTGAGTGGCATTTAAGTGGCATTTGAGTTTTGATTATTTTTTTACTTAATTTGAACTCATATGGCAGATAGATTTTGAATGTATGGCATTTAAGTTTTGATAATTTTTTTACATAATTCGAACTCATATGGCATCTTGAGAGAGAGGAGAGAGAAGAGAGAGAGAGAGGAGTTTTATCTACATTGAATAAATATATTGATCAAAAATGAAACATTATAAGATTATATACATTGATTACATAATAAGTAGGGAAAATCTTCCTATATAATATAGCTAGAGCCAGTAAATACTAAGTAATACAAAGCACTACAACTTGTAATGACAATCAATGCATACATACATACATATGGTATCTTGAGAGAAAGAGAGAGGAGAGAGATTTTTTAGTTTTCTATACATTCATGTATATATGGTTAATTATGTACATATTTATGGGTATATTTATATCTACATAGAGAG
Organism: Cryptosula pallasiana; assembly: GCA_945261195.1. Classification (NCBI taxonomy): domain Eukaryota; kingdom Metazoa; phylum Bryozoa; class Gymnolaemata; order Cheilostomatida; family Cryptosulidae; genus Cryptosula; species Cryptosula pallasiana. The sequence continues at coordinate 24,566,594 of OX183140.1, read as the reverse complement.
AGGAGAGAGGAGAGTGGGTATATTTATATCTACATAGAGAGAGGAGAGAGGAGATCTATCTACATTGAATAAATATATTGATCAAAAATGAATCATTGTATGATTATATACATTTATTACATAATAAGTAGGGAAAATCTTCCTATATAATATAGCTAGAGTCAGTAAATACGCATATGTCCATATTCATGTACATGTGCATAAATGGACATGAATAGGTACATGTCCATATTCATGTCCATATTCATGTCCATATTCATGTCCATATTCATGTCCATATTCATGTCCATATTCATGTCCATTTATGTACATGTCCATATTCATGTCCATTTATGTACATACCTATGTTCATATTTATGTACATGCGCATGTCCAAATTCATGTCCATATTAACATTTTATAGCTATGTACAGAGGAGAGAGAAGAGAGGAGAGAGAGATTTTTTAGTTTTTTATACAACCATGTATATAAGGATAATTATGTACATATTTATGGATATATTTATATCTAGATTGAATAATATACATTTATGACATAATAACTATATTGAATGCTATAAAATATGTTGGAAAATCACCAAATTAGTCCTCTAGATGGTTAAAATTTACAGTATTTGGGAAACAACTGCAAGAGAGGAGAGAGGAGTATTTGGTAGAGGAGAGAGGAGGCTTCAAAAAGAGCTACAAATAACTAATCAGTACACAACTCAGTTTATTAGGTAGTAGCGCTTCAAGGAGGTACAAACACTGATTGCTGACAAACAACAAATTTTAATGCAGATTGGGAGAGGTAGCTTTTTTTAGACCCTATAATCATCCTGATTGCACAGGTTTTAATATCAATACAAAATGAATCTTCCGCCTTTAAAATATGATAAACGTTATTTTGCTATACCAGAAGAGGAGTATCATAGTTTGATGGAAAAGATCAGTGGGGCTAAATCAACAGACCAAGACAAGTTTGCGTCATCATTGTATGACAACCCGACAAAAGACAAAATGGTGAGAGATATCGAGAAAATCCAAAATATTTTGGTTGAAACGAATGAAATAGTAATGGGAATCAAAAACGAGTTGCTTGAGCGCCAAAAGACAAATGAAAATGTTCAAAGCACAAAAACCTATCGGAGTGATGTTGGAAAGATTAGGGGAGAGTACAAGCAACCAAAGAGCTGGAGCTCTGCTAAAACACCAAAGCTCTCACCATCATCGTTTGATAGAAACACAATTGACGATGATAGCAATAGAGATTCGGAGAGAATGATGCAACAATTAGAAGAGTTTAAAAAGAAAGTATCCGACATGACAGCTAGTAAAGACAATCAAGCGTTAGGTGTAAAAATATTGTATCAATTGAGAGATTCTGGAAAATACGATCTGGATACTGACAGGATAAAACTCAAGGGAAGATGGCTTAGCGCTAAGCTATCAAAGAATTTGTTGCAAGATGTACTAACTGATAAAGACTCAATAAGATCAACAAAAGATAACTACAGTAGATTTAAAAGTCTGCTCACCACTCAAGGAATCACAACTGTCAGGAGATCCTCATGAAAAACTTATTTTAGCTACCTAGTTGTTAATTCAAACATCTTAGCAACAACTTATTAGCTCAAACATGACTTTGTTATACTATTTTTTTTGGTTAATGTCATTGTTGAAAAGTCTATGTTTATTGCTAATGCTTGCTAATACATTACTGCTTAATCCTTTATCCAACACCTACAATAATTCTTAGTAATAGTAGTGTAATGAGACTGAGTAATAATCTACACACACCTTGTTCACTCTGTATGCTGTAGTACATGTTATTCCTTTAGTTATCTGCAATTACTTCAATTGGATCTGATCCAGATGTTTTATAGTCTTTATTGCTGCTGCGTTTTGTCTCAAACAAGAGTCCAAAGTAGGCATCGTGTCTACAAAATACAAAAATTGCCATCTTAACTATCCAATCTAAAAAGACAAAATATAAGAAACATTTTAAAAAATGTGAGCTATTTATTATTATTTAATCATAATACAAAGAAGATAACATTTTTATCAATATCCAAAGACAGGGTTTGTAACACAAACGGATTTGGTTGTAGGAGGCTATTTTCTCCATAGTGCAAGTAGGTAAGTTTTTCAACTAGTGGTAAATAAATATTTATCATTCTTTTATTATTTAGATCACAAGACTTGAACAAAATTCAATAAAGTAACAATGAAAACCAAATGAAATCACAATAATATTAACAATAGTAATAATAATAAGAATAATAATCATTATCAGTAAAAATTATTTTTCATATTAAATACAATGAATAATAACTGTTATATGTTGATAATAAAGTAAAACAATACAATAATGAAAGTTGTAATCATTTTTTGGCTGTAAAGTTCTAAATCAACCTGTCGTTCAAGATGTCATTTAAGGCTAACCTATTTTTTCTCTCGGACCTACGACAATTCTGTCAATCAATGCCAAAAGACTGCGATCTTGAGCGCAAACAGGATAGGTTCTATGAGCATAAAATTATCTAGGAGAGATACTTCTATGGTCAAGAGAACGACTCCATATCGTAATATGAGGATAACTCCATAGTGCAACTAGTTGAGTTCTTCAACTAGTGTTAAATAATAATTTTAATCACTTACCTTAATACAGAAAGTCTCCTAGTAGTTGTAGTAGATGTTGATACTTCAGTCACTGTTGTTGGAGTGGATGCTTTCTGTGTAAAAGCGATGCTTCTTATATAGCTAGGTTGTACTAGGTACCGATTGACACGAGCTGATTCCAATGAAAAGCCTTTATAATAGTAGTAATATATGAGCAGATCTCCCTACCAAGTGTTTTTTTGTGGATTAGACCTTGGAGGTTATGCAATGGGTTACGACGTTGGATGAATTCGCCGAGTTTATATTGTATTTCATTTGAGGGGTACTTGAGTGGCATTTGAGTGGCATTTAAGTGGCATTTGAGTTTTTGATTATTTTTTTACTTATTTTGAACTTATATGGCATATAGATTTTGCATGTATGGCATTTGATTTTTTTGATAGTTTCAACATTGTATATAAATGAAAACGTGATAAGATTGTATGGTTATTGGAAGTTAAGATGTCGACAGAGGATGATGTTGAGATGAGACCGATGAATGAAGTTGATACTATTGATGGTACTGAACGTGATATGATAGATGTTTTACCGAGTATGAAGCGTAAAGCGTTGATAATTATGATAATTTTGGTATTTGTCGTAGGGCTTTCCACTTTTGGAGGTGTTACTGAGTTTAGTATGTATGAAGAAGCTATGGAAAAAATACAAAAAGCGAGAAACTCTCCTGTTGGAATCATAAATGAAACTACTGTTGATTGATGAACATCTTTTTATGATGAATGGGAAACCTGAAGATTATGACCCGACGATGCGATCTCCTTTTACAGCAATGATTGCAGGACCAACTGGATCGGGAAAGACGCAAGCGATTTTTCGAATGATTGAAGCTAGTCAGACTATAGCACACCCTCCACCAACAGAGATTCACTACTGTTATGGAGCCTACCAAAAAGCCTTTGATGATGTATCAGGAGTGATTTTTCATGAAGGCATGATAGATATAACAGTGAGTTTTCCCAGAGATGGTAAAAATCGATGGCTGATAATTGATGATCTCATGGATGAAGTTTCTGGTAAAGCCGATGCTAATGCTTTGTATACAAAACATAGTCATCATTTGAACATAAGTGTGTTTTTTATTGTTCAGAATCTGTTTTTAAAAGGAAATCGTACAATTTCCTTGAATAGTCATTATTTTTTTCTTTTTAAAAACCCTAGAGATGCTTCTTCTATTTCCTATTTGGCTCGACAATGTTTTCCATCAAAAATAAAATATGTACAAGAGGCTTTTGAAGATGCGACAAAGAAACCATACTCTTATTTACGAATAGATACGACTCAACAAACGAATGATCAATATAGACTATTGGGAAATTTTACATCAGTTCTCCCTATGATATTATATGTACCCAAGTAAAAGGATATAAATACAATTACTATTCACTTCACCTCAATCATATTTTGTTATTCAACGACGCAACACGAAAGCATTATAATGTCTAAAGCTTTGGAGAAAAAATTAACAAAAAATGCAGCTGTGTTGTTATCGCTCAACAATACAACCTTTGCTATTCAAAAGTCTGTTATAGCCAAAGCCAAAAAGGAGTTTATTATAACTCTAATGGAATGTGCTAAAGCTATTATAAATGGAACGATACCATTGACATCATCTCAGTATAATGAGTTGCAGCGAAACGTGAAGGATATTAGCGCTTTAGTAAGAAAATCAACGTTAGATGATAAGAAAGCTGTATTGCAAAAAGGAGGATTTTTAGGCGCTCTACTAGGACCTATCATCAGCAATATAGTTCCTGGGTTACTTAAAAGTGTGCTAGGCGGAGGGAGAAGATAAAGATGAAACTCTCAACACGAATGATGCGAAATAGAATGGCGATTTTAGCTCTGGATGATCTGAGTAAGAAAGGAAAAATCGCTATAGTCGAAAAGGCTAACTCAGATTTGTTTCAATCATTGATAGAAAGTGTTAAAAATATTATATTAGGTAATGTTCCTCTTGATTCTGAGCAGTTTATTGAGTTGCAGCGTTACAAGAAGGAGCTACATAAACTTAGCGGTAGAGGGAGAGTTGATGATAAGCGTAAAATTTTGATTCAGAGTGGTAGAGGGAATCTTTTGGATGCTATTATAACACCTATTGTATCTGTTTTATCATCAATAAAAAGATGAATCGTCAGCCTTTAACATTCTCCAGACGTAATTTTATACTCACTGAAGATGAATACTATAGATTAACGGAAAGAAAGGATGATAAAACAGTGGTAAAGGAAGAGAAAACCAGACCTCCATTGTATTATAATCCTATGGAAGCTATAACAGTGAGAAATATGAAGCGAAAGCGAAATGATCTACTGGAAACGGCTTATGATTCTGACTTATCCTCATACGAAAAGTTAGATGAAAATGTTGAAAACCTACGTAGGTATTTGTCCGATGTCAAAAAGATTAAAAATAACCAAAACCAGACACAAAAGGATAGTTGGAATCTCATTAAGAAAAAAAAGACAGAGTCTACTTTTCCTTTGGCCAATAGCACAGTTATCGATAATAAACCTAATGTCTTTTCACCAAATGTTGATAAAGACAATGAGTTAGAATCAGTGAAAGTGGTTGATGATGATGATGATATTGGGATGGAATTAATAAAAGGAAGGTTGTTTGATACTGAAGACACAACCTTACTAGGAAGTACATTTCTTACTGATGGAGAAGATAAGCACGATAGTGAAAGCGAAAATTTAAAAGATTTTGAAAAAAAAGCAGCTGATTTAACAACAAAAAAGAGTGATCAAACGATCGCTGTCAGAATGTTGAATAATCTGAGTAAAATTGGTAGATTCGACTCGGAGAAGAACAGACTGAAAATTGGAGAACATTGGTTGAATCCTAGGACTTCCAAAACTTTACTACGAGACGTTCTAACCGAAGGAGGTAAAATACAATCGGGAAATACCAATTACAGTAGATTTAAAAGCCTGCTAACTGATGAAGGAATCACAACTGTCAGAAAATCCTCGCATCGAACACGTACTCAGAAGAAAAAGTTGGTCGTTCCCGGTACTAATTCATGGACATCGACACGCTAAAAGAGTTGTATTACAATCCTGCATTACATACATCTCTACGAGGAGCTAGAGCTTTACTGAAAGCTCGTAGAAAACGAGAGGGAGAAAAAAGAATCCGTGAATGGTTGAGTGGTGAGGATGCCTACACGTTACATAAAAAAGTTGTAACCAAGTTTAAGCGTCGTCCTACAATTGTAGCTGGAATAGGGGAGCAGCTACAGGTAGATTTGATGGATGTTCGATCTCGAAGAGATGAAAATAATAATACAGCATTTTTACTGACTGCTATTGATTCTTTATCTAGAAAAGGTTGGGCTGTGCCGCTCATCAACAAATCAGGACCGGTAGTAGCAAGAGGATTGAGAAGAATACTAGAAGGGGAAAACTATAAAGCTTTACAATCCGATAAAGGTAAAGAGTTTGACAACGTCAATGTCAAGACTCTGCTGGCGGAAAAAAAGATCAAGCGCTTTACAACCGAAAATGAAACGATAAAGGCATCAATGGTGGAGCGTTTTAACAGAACTTTAAAAGAGAAGATATATAGATATTTGACATATAAAGATGACGATAGATACATTGATGTTTTACCAGAAATGGTTAATGCATACAACAACACAATTCATGGTGCTATAGGTATGAGACCAAATGATGTGAATTTTCAAAATCAAGAACTTGTATGGAATCGTGTGTATGAAGGAGGTGAACATAGTTTAGCTCAAGAAGCAAAACTAGAGGTTGGGGATTATGTGAGAATAAGTAAGGCAAGAGGAGCGTTTGAAAGAGGATACACTCCGAATTGGACGATTGAGATTTTTATAATCACTGATGTACTTATTGATGAAAAACCTGTTGTATATAGGGTAAAAGATTTAGCTGAGGAGATGATTGATGGCACCTTTTACGAAAAAGAGTTGCAAAAAGTAAAAAAACCCACGATTTTCAGAATTGAAAAGATATTGGGAAGAAGAATGAAAAGAGGTAAAAGACAGATTCTGGTTAAGTGGTTAGGATACGGAGAAAAGTTCAACGAGTGGGTAGATGAATAGTTTATAAGGAAAGAACGCTTGATATAATCATCATACGTTGGGAAAATGTCGATGCTGATAACTTTACCCTCAAACTCTAGTGGTGAAGAGTTTCCTGATAATAACAATTCCGAATTTACAGTGAGACTGTATAAATATTTGGTTATCAATGGCGGTAAATGGGAGCTAGCTCTGCTAGATATGACTTATTCTAATAATTGGAAAAATGTTACCGAAGGGAAAATATATCTAGAAAAGACTAATGTCTCCGGTAAAAGCGAAAAGTCCTTCATCCTAATCGGTAATGGAAGATATGATAGTATAGAGGAGTTGGAGGAGATTATACGAAAGAGAATGAATGAAATGGATTTAGACAAGAAATTCGCCATCTCCTACAACAAGATCACCAACACCGCTTTACTAACTAACAGTGATCCTGATACTGCCATAAGCTTTTCCAAAGATATAGCATATATTTTTGGATTTGAATCAAAAACTACATACCCTCGTGGTAGATACAATAATATCACACCCCCTGATATAAATTCCGGTTTAACATCCCTGTATGTTTATTCCAACATTGTTGATAATAGAATGGTAGGAGATACGAATGTACCTTTATTGAGAGTAGTTCCAGTTCAAGGAAAGAAGAATAGTGTTGTGTATCAAGAATTTAAAAATCCTCACTATGTTGACGCTTCATCACTAAATAGTGATATGATTAAAGTACTTATAACGAGTGACGACGGTCAACGAATACCATTTGATGGTGGAAAGGTTGTGTTGACGGTTCACTATAGAGAGAAAGAATTATAATGAGTTTGGTACGATACACCCCTGAGGATTCAAAAGATTTTTTTGATGAGTACTACAAGATGCAAGCTGGAAATGGAATTGGAGTGTATAGTGGACGACGAGTGATGCCTAATATGAGAGGAAATGGACTTGGTAGTATTTTTTCAAGTTTACTTAAATCTGCAGCACCAATGCTGAAAAGAGGAGCAATTAATTTGGGGAAAAGAGCATTGTCTGTAGGTGGAAATGTAGCGCGTGATGTCATCGATGGTCAAAGTTTTGCAGCGTCAGCAAAGAAGAGGGGATTGGCAGAGTTGAATGATCTGGGGGGAGATGTGCTCAATGCAGTCCGTCCAGATAGAATGAAAAGGAGAAAAACAAGAGGTGGAAAGAAGAGGAGAGGTGTTGGTAATCGTGGTATATTTTAATAGCAGTAGAATCCGGTATAAAGACAGCTGAGCTTGATATCTATATTCATTAAGCGGTAACGCTTCAAGCATTCATCACTCGCAAAAGATGGCTAGCCTAAATGGAACAACAGGTAATAAGTTGGAAGGTTCTTCCTACAACATAAATCCAACGTTGGATGTATTTGCTACGGAACCAACAAACATATCGGTAGAAAGATCGGAATATGTTGTCATCAGACCTGATAGGTTAGATCCTTATGGTAGTATTGAGTTAACCTTGTCAGGGAGCACTGAACATTACACAGATCTTTACAACTCGTTTCTGCAAGTTGAAGCCACGGTTGTTCAAGATGATGGAACCAATATTACAGGTAATGATGATGATGCAGTTGTGTGGATGGGGGATTCAATGCATGCATTATTCAGTGAGTTGAAAATGTCGATAGAAGGAACCACCGTTGAATACGCTAACAACTACGGTTTACGCTCCTACTTTTCACAACTACTCGAAAACAGTGCAGAAAGAAAGAAATATCAAGGTAAGATGGAAGGATGGTTGTATGATGATTCAACTAGCAAAGACGGTACTGATCACAAAACCGCTGATAAGAAAAAGAGGAAAGCTCTAATCATAGGTGGAAAGACAATAGAATTAACTGGAAAACCTCATCTCGCATTATTTCAGCAGAAAAAACTAATAATACCAGGTCCTACTATGCAGCTGGAGTTTGAGCGTGCCTCTGCCAAACTAGCTTTGTTTGCTGCGAATGAGACGCCTGCAGGAGGGGCGAAGATTAGAATTGATAAATTTGAACTTCATCTTTGTAAAGTTAAGGTGAATCCTACAATACAAAACTCCCAACTCAGTTTGGCATTGGAAGGTCACAACTACATTTATCCTGTTGATCGAAAACGGATAAAACTATATGGAATTCGTGCTGGTGTTGCGCAGATCGACATCACTTTGGAAGAAAACAAACAAAAACCTAAACAAATTTATTTAGGTTTAGTTAATCACAACGCAATGAACGGACGTTTCGCCTTGAATCCATATAGAATGCAGCATGCTAGTGTTGATAGTATTGTATTGAGAGTTGGTGATTGTCCAATTGGAAGGAGATTTGAACCAAATTATGCTAGAGGAATTTTTGGAAGAGAATATCATCAGTTTCTACACGCTACCGGAACTTTGCTTGAAGGCGATAGTCTCGGTATTACGAAAGAACAATACCTTGATGGTACTACACTTTATGGATTTGATTTGACTGGTGATTTTCTTAAAGAAGGTTTTCACTCTATGAAAAATGTCACAACAAGTGTGGAAATTCGTTTTAGCGCTAACACGACGGATGGATTATCCCTGGTAGCATACTTTGTAAAAGACGGTGTGTTGGAGATGGATAGCATTCTTCAATTAACTATCGGAGGTGACGCAGTGCTTTAAACAGAAAGTTACAGATGAATACCATACAAATTCGTTCGATCTTATCTTCAGACGTTTTATGTCAAAGCGTAGGGATTCATGTTGGAGCTAGAGAACAGTTTTGGAAGCAAATTTGCAATTTTCCAACAGGATGTTTCGTATTCAACACCCATTATTCTCATCAACCCGGAGAGCATTGGTTGGCTGGGTACGCTAATGATTCAGAGGTGGATTTTTTTGACTCGTTTGGACGTTCTGTTTCCTTTTATCCGGATGTAAATGAAATACTAAGTATTCATGGAGGATATGAAACAATACGAAGTAATGAAACACAACTACAAAATTTTTTGTCAACTGTATGTGGTGACTATTGTGTATACTTTTGTTTACTGAGAAGTAGAGGATGGAGTATGGATGAAATTGTTAGAAGTTTACGAGACATAGGAGATAGTGAGATGAGAGATCACTCAATACGGAGATTTATCATACAGTCCTATCCTAACTTCGAGTTCATAGAAGATAATACAGTAGAAGGAATAGATGGTGTACATATACAAGGAACTAATTTACTAAGTAAATTGTTAAAATAAATTATTATAATTGATTTTTATTTGATATAACAAATATAATGAATAAAATACAACTTATCTCATTATTTGTGCTAAACACTACAGAACCTATAAAAACTATTATTTTGTAATGTTTCAAGCAAGAAGTAAATAAGATCTTCTCATTTTCTTCCTCAGGAGCGCTCTTTAGTTATATCTAAAAGACATAGTAACTAATGACTCTATCATACATAGTTATATGAATTAATTTTACAAAAATACTTCAGATCTTTCTTTAAATAGATATGAAACTTACCATCATAGAAGACGAGTCACATCCTTTGTGTTATCGATTAAGACTCTGATATGCTGTTCTGGACAATTCTCTTTTTCATTTTCATCAAAGTAGGAGAGACAGGTGTGCTGCAGCGAAGTATCAAACAGTTCTGAGACTTGAATGAAAGCTTGAAGAGCTGAGAGTAGAATGATGTCGTAGGAAATCATGTTGTTCGTATTTTGTTTCAGTCCTCTGAATACGATTACACCACTTTTTTCTGCCACCACAGATGAAGCTATTTGAGCAGGGATGCTAAGATCCCCAATCAATAGCTCTCCTTTCACCATACATCTGTAATTAGCCACTATAACATCAGCAGTCTTGTTCCAACGAGTATCACATTTTCTTAGCATTCCAGGATTCTCATAAGCTATAACACTTCCTGTCGGAAAATCGTGTAGGTGAGCAACACTGAAATAAGCCTGTATTTGTCTCAAACTCTTGCCATACAATGAGTTGAATGGATCGTTGATCTTTCGATTACATCCATGAGATTCAGCAGTACGAAAAATCGCATCTCCTGTCTTTCCTTCTCCCATATAAATTAAAACAATTGGACGTGTTTGCTTAGCTTTATTAACAAGCAGTCCTATTTCGGTTGAAACATCACTCTTCACCCGAGTTATCTTCTTATCCTTTCGGTAGTTGTAAATCATGGTGCACTTTGATTCATCACGAAATTCAACAGACAACACCTCCATAACTGTTGGTACTGGTAGTTCTCGGATTTCCATGGATTCTTCAAGTTTTTCTAGACTATCTGGAGAGAGAGAGTTTATTAACCCAGCGCTCTTGTAGGTGAGAGTGGTTAGTTCATTACTTCCAGCATCTTGAAAGGGTATTCTGGTGTGACGAAAAAGCGTTTCATCTCCAACATCCGTCAAAACTAGTTTTTTGCACTTCGAGCCAGTTTCATTCTCATCTTTTGTCAAATCAATAAAAGATCGTTTCCTCATCGATGTTCTTTTTGAAGACAGCTTGTTAGTAGGAGATGTGAATGAAGTAAAATCTTGTTGGGATTCTGGTTCATCAACCACCAATTGACTTTCTGCCATATCAAAGATAGGAGAAGGTGATGGGGAAAGGGTTTGCTGGGATCCTGCTTCTTCATTCATCGGTTGACTTCCTTCGTCTTGAGTATTCATTCTAAAAAAAACAAAACATTTTGTTTAATTTTTCGTAATTAATTTTAAAAGATCATAAAGGTCATAAACCTTCAGCTAGTAGCGTTAGCTAACAAAAAATAAATATTTTTACTCTTACCTTTATAAAGAAGATGAGCTCCTAGTTGTTGCAATGAAAGATTTAGTAGATGTTGCTTCTCCGCTAGTCGTTGTAGAACTGGATGCTTTCTGTGTGAAAACAGTGGCTCTTAAATAGGTAAAGTTGCACTGATTAAATCCTATGAATCAACATTTTTTCACGCGAATACAACCCAATGCTTTCGCGGGAATAAATATTTTATTTTCACGCGAATACAAACCAATGCTTTCGCGGGAATAAACATTTAATTTTCACGCGAATGGAAACTGTTGCTTTCGCGGGAATGAATACTTTATTTTCACGCGAATACAAACCGTTGCTTTCGCGGGAATAAATATTTTATTTTCACGCGAATACAAACCAATGTTTTCGCGGGAATAAATAATTTATTTTCACGCGAATGGAAACCGTTGTTTTCGCGGGAATAAACATTTTATTTTCACGCGAATAGAAACCAATGTTTTCGCGGGAATAAATAATTTATTTTCACGCGAATGGAAACCGTTGCTTTCGCGGGAATAAACATTTTATTTTCACGCGAATAGAAACCAATGTTTTCGCAGGAATAAATAATTTATTTTCACGCGAATGGAAACCGTTGCTTTCGCGGGAATAAACATTTTATTTTCACGAGAATACAAACCAATGTTTTCGCGGGAATAAATAAATTATTTTCACACGAATGGAAACCGTTGCTTTCGCGGGAACAAACATTTTATTTTCACGCGAGTATAAACCAATGTTTTCGCGGGAATAAATAATTTATTTTCACGCGAATACAAACCAATGTTTTCGCGGGAATAAATAATTTATTTTCACGCGAATACAAACCAATGCTTTCGCGGGAATAAACATTTCATTTTCACGCGAATACAAACCAATGTTTTCGCGGGAATAAATAATTTATTTTCACGCGAATACAAACCAATGCTTTCGCGGGAATAAACATTTTATTTTCACGCGAATACAAACCAATGTTTTCGCGGGAATAAATAATTTTATTTTCACGCGAATGGAAACCATTGCTTTCGCGGGAATAAAAATTTTATTTTCACGCGAATACAAACCAATGCTTTCGCGGGAATATATACTTTATTTTCACGCGAATGGAAACCGTTGCTTTCGCGGGAATGAAATTTTTTATTTTCACGCGAATAAAACAGGGATATTTCACGCGAATAACACTATTCTGATAGAGTTTTCGCGTGAGTGTTTTTAATGGCTATAAGCTAAATGAGTAGGAGTGGCGTATATTATATAAGAACAGCTCTCTCTGCATAGAAATCATTCTCTCCAGCAATAAAACATCGACTACTACAGCTGATTTCATCAACTACTACAACTGATTCATCAACTGCTACAACTGATTTCATCAACTACTACTGCTGATTTCTTGGTGATAAGGTAAGAATTAATAGAAAAATTACTTAAAAAAAGTTAAAATGTAATTATTTTACAACACTGTTTAATCATCATATACTAATACTTAACATTTTATTTTAGTTCATTATGAGTTCAAAAAGATACACAATCAAAGACTACCTTCCAAAGATATATCATAGCTATATTAAAGAAAATGTTGAAGTACAGGAAAAGATTGGATATCGCTTGACATTACAAGCTATATTATTATGTATGACACAGCATTTGCTAACTGTAGCTTCTTTACATGGAGAACTTTCACCGATACAATACCGACCATACACTACACATAAATACGTTGACAATTCAGTAGAAATATTTAAGCTTATGACGAAAAACAATCTTCAAACAGTTGTAAAAATGTCAAAAACTGTCAGTATTAATGATTACTTAAAGAAAATTCAAAGAAAAGTGTGGAATAAAGAGCTCACTCAAAAATTGATTTCAATACAATGGACTACTGAATTATTACATCATTTTCAATCAGATATATGTAGATACATACAAACGGATGAAAATCTCTCATCATCCATTTTTTCATTTGAAATGATATTGGAACTATTTCAAGCTTACAATATTTAATATGTTCTCTTTATGTATCCCTACTTATTATACAATAAATGTATATATTCATATATTGTTTCATTTTTAATCAATGTATTTATTCAATGTAGATGTATCTCCTCTCTCCTCTCTCTCCTCTTTTCCTCTCTCCTTTCTCTCAAGATGCCATATGAGTTCGAGTTATGTAAAAAAATTATCAAAACTTAAATGCCATACATTCAAAATCTAGTTGCCATATGAGTTCAAATCAAGTAAAAAAATAATCAAAACTCAAATGCCACTTAAATGCCATTCAAATGCCACTCAAATACCCCTCAAGTAAAATACAATATAAACTCGGCGAATTCATCCAACGCCGTAACCCATTGTCTCAACTCCAAGATCAAACCCACAAAAAAACACTTGGTAGGGAGATCTGCTCATATATTACTACTTATAATATATAAGGTCGTTACGTAGAAAACTCACGCGAAAACCGAAACTGAAAAAAAAATTCTTCGCGGGAGTTTTCCTTCTTATAAGTCATAAAGGTTTTACGCGGAAAACTCACGCGAAAAGTTGAACAGTAAAAAAATTCTCTTCGCGGGAGTTTTCCTTCTATATACTACAAAGGCTTTACACGGAAAACTCACGCGAAAACGGGAAATACAAAACAATTCTTTCGCGGGAGTTTTCCTTCTTTTATGTTATAAAGGCTTTACGCGGAAAACTCACGGAATTTTTTTTTACCGTTAGTTTTCCGCGCAAGGCCTTTATAGTACATAGAAGGAAAACTCCCGCGAAGAAGTTTTTTTATTTTTCCGTTTTCGCGTGAGTTTTTTGCATAAAGCTGTCATAACGCATAAGAAGGAAAACTCCCGCGAAGAAGTTTTTATATAGTTTTGGTTTTCGCGTGAGTTTTTTGCGTAAAGCCTTTATAACATATAAGACGGAAAACTCCCGCGAAGAATGTTTTTTTTTAGTTTTCGCGTGAGTTTTCTACGTAAAGACCTTATATATTATAAAGGCTTTTCATTGGAATCAGCTCGTGTCAATCGGTACCTAGTACAACCTAGCTATATAAGAAGCATCGCTTTTACACAGAAAGCATCCACTCCAACAACAGTGACTGAAGTATCAACATCTACTACAACTACTAGGAGACTTTCTGTATTAAGGTAAGTGATTAAAATTATTATTTAACACTAGTTGAAGAACTCAACTAGTTGCACTGTGGAGTTATCCTCCTATTACGATATGGAGTCGTTCTCTTGACCAAGTTATGATAATTTTGTACTCGCTCTAAAGGTAAAGGTTTTCAGTCCGTTTTTGGTCAGACCAAAATTTATGCGAGACGTTTTAGGCATTATTTCAGTCGACGTAATGTTACCAGTTCATTTTCACAAGTTTTTAATATTTGTTTTAAAAATAAATAATTAGAGCTTTCTACTAGTGTTAAATAATTAATGATAATAATTTACCTTATCACCACTTAGAGCCAGATGATTTAATTAACTAAAGACAAATAATTATTTTAGCAATTCTTACCTTGATGCTCTCCTAGTAGCTGTAGTAGATGATGCTTCTCCGCTTGCTGTTGAAGAACTGGATGCTTTCTAAGTGAAAACAGTGGCTCTTAAATAGCTAAAGTTGCACTGAGTAAACCCTATGAATCAGCATTTTTTCCAATGCTTTCGCGGGAATAAAAACTGTTTATTCCCGCGAAAGCAACGGTTTCCATTCGCGTGAAAATAAATTCTTTATTCCCGCGAAAGCAACGGTTTCTATTCGCGTGAAAATAAACTATTTATTCCCCCGAAAGCAACAGTTTCTATTCGCGTGAAAATAAACTATTTATTCCCGCGAAAGCAACTGTTTCTATTCGTGTGAAAATAAATTATTTATTCCCGCGAAAGCAACGGTTTCTATTCGTGTGAAAATAAATTATTTATTCCCGCGAAAGCAACGGTTTCTATTCGCGTGAAAATAAACTATTTATTCCCGCGAAAGCAACAGTTTCTATTCGTGTGAAAATAAACTATTTGTTCCCGCGAAAGCAACTGTTTCTATTTGCGTGAAAATAAATTATTTATTCCCGCGAAAGCAACGGTTTCTATTCGCGTGAAAATAAACTATTTATTCCCGCGAAAGCAACGGTTTCTATTCGCGTGAAAATAAACTATTTGTTCCCGCGAAAGCAACTGTTTCTATTCGCGTGAAAATAAATTATTTATTCCCGCGAAAGCAACGGTTTCTATTCGCGTGAAAATAAACTATTTATTCCCGCAAAAGCAACTGTTTCTATTCGCGTGAAAATAAATTATTTATTCCCGCGAAAGCAACGGTTTCTATTCGCGTGAAAATAAACTATTTATTCCCGCGAAAGCATTGGAAAAAAATGCTGATTCATAGGGTTTAATCAGTGCAACTTTAGCTATTTAAGAGCCACTGTTTTCACACAGAAAGCATCCAGTTCTTCAACAGCAAGCGGAGAACCATCATCTACTACAACTACTAGGAGAACATCCAGCATCAAGGTAAGAATTGCTAAAATAATTATTTGTCTTTAGTTAATTAAATCATCTGGCTCTAAGTGGTGATAAGGTAAATTATTATCATTAATTATTTAACACTAGTAGAAAGCTCTAATTATTCATTTTTAAAATAAGTGTTTGTCCAAGTTCTAGTAAAGTAGCCAACTCTACTTATTTATTATTAACAAAATAATAATAATTATTCAATGCTAGTTGAACCTAGATATAAATTTATCTCTACTAGATAGTTTTATACTCACACAAACTTTTTCTTCGCTACTCTATGTAGATAAAGCCAATGAAAATAAATGAATCAATTGTAACTAACAATTTTTTGTATTTTGTAGTTATGATGTCTACTTTGGACTCTTGTTTGAGACGAAATGCAGCAGTAGCAAAGACTATAAACATGCGGTCAAGATCTACCAACACCAACGATAGATGTAAAACAACATGACTTTCTCTCCTACTTATGTGACACAGCAAGAATTCCTTTCAAGATCCACCTACTTAGATGATGCCAAACCAATGAAGACTCAAACTACATCAATTTTCAAGACAGCACACTTCTCCAACACAGCAAGAATTCCTTTCAAGATCTACCACCTACTTAGATGATACCAAACCAATGAAGACTCAAACTACATAGATTTTGAAGACAGCATACTTCCCCAACACAGCAAAAATTCATTTCAAGATCTACCACCTACTTAGATGATACCAAGCTAATGAAGATGAAGACAGCACACTTCTCCAACACAGCAAGAATTTCTTTCAAGATCTACCACCTACTTAGATGATACCAAACCAATGAAGACTCAAACTACATCAATTTTGAAGACAGTCGACTTCTCCAACACAGCAAGAACTCCTTTCAAGATCTACCACCTACTTAGATGATACCAAACCAATGAAGACTCAAACTACATAGATTTTGAAGACAGCATACTTCCCCAACACAGCAAAAATTCATTTCAAGATCTACCACCTACTTAGATGATACCAAGCTAATGAAGATGAAGACAGCACACTTCTCCAACACAGCAAGAATTTCTTTCAAGATCTACCACCTACTTAGATGATACCAAACCAATGAAGAATCAAACTACATCAATTTTGAAGACAGTCGACTTCTCCAACACAGCAAGAACTCCTTTCAAGATCTACCACCTACTTAGATGATACCAAACCAATGAAGACTCAAACTACATGAATTTTGAAGACAGCATACTTCTCCAACACAGCAAAAATTCATTTCAAGATCTACCACCTACTTAAATGATACCAAACCATTGAAGACTCAAACTACATGAACTTTGAAGACAGCATACTTCTCCAACACAGCAAGAATTCCTTTCAAGATCTACGACTTAATTAGATGATACCAAATCAATGAAGACTCAAACTACATCGATTTTGAAGACAGCGCACTTCTCCAACACAGCAAGAATTCATTTCAAGATCTGCCACCTACTTAGATGATACCAAACCAATGAAGACTCAAACTACATCAATTTTGAAGACAGCACACTTCTCCAACACAGCAAGAATTCATTTCAAGATCTACCACCTACTTAGATGATACCAAGCTAATGAAGATGAAGACAGCACACTTCTCCAACACAGCAAGAATTTCTTTCAAGATCTACCACCTACTTAGATGATACCAAACCAATGAAGACTCAAACTACATGAACTTTGAAGACAGCATACTTCTCCAACACAGCAAGAATTCATTTCAAGATCTACCACCTACTTAGATGATACCAAACCAATGAAGACTCAAACTACATCAATTTTGAAGACAGCACACTTCTCCAACACAGCAAGAATTCATTTCAAGATCTACCACCTACTTAGATGATACCAAGCTAATGAAGATGAAGACAGCACACTTCTCCAACACAGCAAGAATTTCTTTCAAGATCTACCACCTACTTAGATGATACCAAACCAATGAAGACTCAAACTACATCCATTTTGAAGACAGCACACTTCTCCAACACAGCAAGAATTCATTTCAAGATCTACCACCTACTTAGATGATACCAAACCAATGAAGACTCAAACTACATGAATTTTGAAGACAGTCGACTTCTCCAACACAGCAAGAACTCCTTTCAAGATCTACCACCTACTTAGATGATACCAAACCAATGAAGGCTCAAACTACATGAATTTTGAGGACAGCATACTTCTCCAACACAGCAAAAATTCATTTCAAGATCTACCACCTACTTAAATGATACCAAACCAATGAAGACTCAAACTACATGAATTTTGAAGACAGCATACTTCTCCAACACAGCAAGAATTCCTTTCAAGATCTACGACTTAATTAGATGATACCAAAATCAATGAAGACTCAAACTACATCGATTTTGAATCAAACCAATGAAGACTCAAACTACATGGATTTTGAAGACAGCATACTTCTCCAACACAGCAAGAATTCATTTCAAAATCTACCACCTACTTGAAGACAGCATACTTCCCCAACACAGCAAGAATTCATTTCAAGATCTACCACCTACTTAGATGATACCAAACCAATGAAGATGAAGACAGCACACTTTTCCAACACAGCAAGAATTTCTTTCAAGATCTACCACCTACTTAGATGATACCAAACCAATGAAGACTCAAACTACATCAATTTTGAAGACAGCACACTTCTCCAACACAGCAAGAATTCATTTCAAGATCTACCACCTACTTAGATGATACCAAACCAATGGAGACTCAAACTACATCGATTTTGAAGACAGCGCACTTCTCCAACACAGCAAGAATTCATTTCAAGATCTACCACCTACTTAGATGATACCAAACCAATGAAGACTCAAACTACATCCATTTTGAAGACAGCACACTTCTCCAACACAGCAAGAATTCCTTTCAAGATCTACCACCTACTTAGATGATACCAAACCAATGAAGACTCAAACTACATCAATTTTGAAGACAGCACACTTCTCCAACACAGCAAGAATTCCTTTCAAGATCCACCTACTTAGATGATGCCAAACCAATGAAGACTCAAATTACATCAATTTTGAAGACAAGATGATACCAAACCAATGAAGAGTCAATGTTACACAACATTACTTTCTCTCCTGCTTAGATGATACCAAACCATTGAAGACTCAAATTACTTATATTATATTTCGATGATGCTGAAAAAAACTGTCCAGAACAAGAGTTCAAAAAGCTAATCTATAACTCAAGGCAATCATATCACTATAGGTGAGTTTTACTAATTTTTACCATAAATTAAACAAAATGCTGAATATATACATTTTCTAAGTGAAAAAAGGACTTTTTTGATGTAATTAGTGTATTTTTTACAACAAAATGCTGAATATATACATTTTCATGGTAAAGAAAAGGACTTTTTCGGTGTAATTAGCATAGTTTTAACAACAAAATGTTGAACATATACATTTTTTCAGGTAAAAAAAAAAGCACTTTTTTGGTGTAATTAGTGTATTTTTTTACAACATATTTATAAAGCAAGCATTTTTTGTTTTGTTTCAGATAGATGAAAGAGAATCAAAAGCACTTGGTGAAAATAATGCGCAAGAAAGAACAAGTTGAACAAGGTAACTTGGTGAGTTATCTCCCTTTTCTAATAATGTAAACTATCCAATGTAACTAGAACTATAATTCAAATTCATGTAATTATTTTACATTTTTGCTTAATCATTCTATACTAATACATAATTTTTTTATTTTAGTTCATTACAAAATTAAAAGCACATAGAACAGAAGTCTTCCTTCCTAAGATATAACATCACTACATCAAAGACATCATTGTAAAGGAACAAACTATGCATGAACTGTTATTACTTTGTATTTATTACGTAGTATTTACTGACTCTAGCTATATTATGTGGGGAGATTTTCTTTACTTATTATGTAATAAATGTATATAATCATATAATGATTCATTTTTAATCAATGTATTTATTCAATTTAGATATATCTCCTCTCTTCTCTCTCTCTCCTTGTAGATATAAATATACCCATAAATATGTACATAATTGACCATATATACATTAATTGCTAGAAAACTAAAAGATCTCTCTCTCCTCTCTCTCTTTCTCTCTCTCAAGATACCGTATGTATGTATGTATGAATGCATTGATTGTCATTACAAGTTGTATTGCTTTGTATAACTTAGTATTTACTGACTCTAGCTATATTATATAGGAAGATTTTCCCTACTTATTATGTAATCAGGTATATAATCATATAGTTTTCATTTTTGATCAATATATTTGTTCAATGTAGATATATCTCCTCTCTCTATGTAGATATAAATATACCCATAAATACGTCCATAATAAACCATATACACATGAATGTATAGAAAACTAAAAAATCTCTCTCTCCTCTCTCTCTCCCTCTCTCCTCCCTCTCTCTCCTCTATCTCTTTCTTTCTCTCAAGTATGTATATAATTATGTAAAAAAATTATCAAAACTTGAATGCCATACATTCAAAATCTATATGTCATATAGGTTCAAATCAAGTAAAAAAATAATCAAAACTCAAATGCCACTTAAATGCCACTCAAATGCTACTCAAATGCCCCTCAAATGAAATGCAATATAAACTCGGCGAATCCATCCAACGTCGTAACCCATTGTTTTCACCCCAAGGTCTAATCCACAAAAAAACACTTGGTAGGGAGATCTGCTCATATATTACTACTGCTGTTGGGTAGGAAGTCCTACTGTGCCGGTAGCATAGTAAGCAGGGCCGGTATTGACCCCTGCAGGGTCGGTAGTGACCTCTACCGACCCGGTACAGCTGTACTGGGCCGGCACAAGATGGCCGCCTTAGACGAGGATCTGCAAAGATGTCAGAAAACTTAGTCAAGGTCATAAACAGGAAGTGCTTACCCCTAAAGTACCAACTTCGTGGACCTAATTCTATATACAGCCTGGGAACCCTGTAGGAGCCTTCATTGGACAATTAGGAGAAAGGACTCCGCCCTTAGCCACTTGGCACCTCCCTTTGTTATCTTGCATTGCATTGTGATTGGTTGATTATTTATATAGTTAATGTAATTGGTTCATTTACTTCCTGTGCATTGACTATTATATGTTTTGTGTTTGTTAGCTCTCCTATAAAAGGAGAGCTCCCACTGTTAATCTGTGCATTCATTACAATGAGCCCATGGCATGTATTCTTATATTGCTAAACACCTAGAGGAATAATTACCCTCAGGACAGCTTTGTAATAAAGCCATTATAACAAACACTACTCGGTACTGTTTGTCTGAGCCATGGGCTCTTGCCTTACCGGGTAATTCGGTTGCCCTATACAGTTGTCACTGTCGGTCAGTACAGTGTCCCCTCTGGAGAGAGGTAGAATACTCGAGACTAGTGGATGTCCGTGGTAACAGACCGGAATCCATTACATGCGAATGGGTCGGTAGCCATATTTATATTAGATCGCAAAATACCATCCCAACAAGCAAAAAAAAAATTTGCGAGGCATACTCATAGGTTGCGAACACTACCGATCCATAACATAAAAATTAATACATACCCAAAGGGGTGACGTTTTTTTCAAATCAGTTCGTTTTCGGCATCACTTGTTATTTTTCTATTGTTATTTATTATTAATTATTATGATTTCCATGTACAATATTGATATATTGGAAATAGATTGATCACAATAATGAAACACAGCTATTTTGTTAAAACAATAAAGATAAATGTTATAGTTGATCAAGAATGAATTGTTTTGAAATAAACGTTGTCAACCAGACAAGTGTAAAGCTGTTTATTCTTTGATCGCTACCATTATCTGCTACTTACCAATGCATCATGCTAGTAGTACCAGTAAGGAATCAATGGCACAATGACCGTCACTGATGAATTGCTTACATATTATATTAAAATAATTACGCTCGCTACAATGCACATTGGATATTTATGCCCTCAAGTTTGATCTGGATCAGTGGATATTATTTCTTATTATTATATAATAGAAATTAAACGTCTGGATCAATGCATTTGCCGCCAACTGATGTGGATCCCAAAGATGACTAATAGCAGATGTTCATCGATCCAGGTCGTGAATATACCTAATCTACTATGCGTTTTTTATTAAACGTAGCAATGTATTTTGCACTGAAGATCGGAAATCCCTAAAATCTAAGAGGGTTACTCCCAAAACTAAAAAGTCTTTTTATTGATAAAAACGGTTTAACCAGATAGTCAGCTAGATTATACTTACTATTTGCTGTTATCAAGTGTATATACATACTTTACGCTAAGGTTATTTTGAATCTGCATGTAGCTGTCTACATTTGATGAAAAAATGCGTTATAATCATGCCAAAGCTTTGCATCGATGAATTTTTTTCCAATATTTTGCAGAGCTACTTGTAGAATGTCAATTGATGACAATAAAAAAGTGAAAAATAATCTACCGGTATTTTGACTAAAAAAGATGAAGCTCTTATTCAAAACTTGTGCGGGGATAAAATCAAAAGTGCTTTATATACTATCACAGTTGATGTTAAAACCATCAGCAAAGGTCAAGGACAGTAGCTGAAGGGTTTTCAACAAAAAACTTGACAATTGCTAAAAAGTTTAAAGTGTCTGTGAGACTGCTTCAGGAATTAAACGATTATGAACTTGATTGCTATAACAGCAGTGGAAACCTGTTTTAAAGATACCTCTCAGCAAAAGGTGTGTGGAAAGGAAAAGAAGTAAGTCATCAAAACAATAGCATGGATTCTAACGGAGTATCTACGTTGAGTGAAATCAGTAGCAATGGTGAGACTAAAATTTTGCAAACCGCTAGCCAATAAAATGGAAAACTTTGATTTTGAAACGACAATTTGTTTATCCCATGAAAAAAGTAAAAATCTGACATCGTCATCAAAACCCATGGCTGTAAAAAAATCGGAGAATTGGAAAAAGCTTGATAAGAGGTCCAATGCTAAAACCATTACGGGATATAAAGCTTTAGTGCGCAAACCATATATTTCTTCAAAATATCCGTGTTTACACTTTTTTGATACTAGACAAAATTACAAACTTATTTCTCTAATTCATTCAAATGTAAAACATTGGACATAACAGCATTCTCCAGCTACCCAATTCCCTGGCTCTAGAAGTAGTCAACATAGAAAAGTTTAATCTGATGAAAAATCTAAATCACAGTGTGATATGATTTGCCAACACTACTATTATTATGATAGTAAAAAAACAACAAAACAGCTGCGTTCAGTCTATTTCCTGCCTTTGGTGAGAGATGTAGAAATCTTTGAATGGACTGAATCTTCTCTGTTTATTTTATTGGAAAATCTACAGGCAAGCAGAATATCGACTTCAAGCTGTAGTTAATAAAAATATGGTGGAGTAAACAGTATAAAAGATCTCAAACGCGGTACTTACCTGATACAACTATAGGATGATGATGCTTTAGAAGAGGGTTTTCTCATCATATTAAGAAATACTCCTCTTTCTATCCGTAGAGTCAATAGGGTTTACAATGGTAAAGATTTTATTAAGTTCTTTCGAACAGAATGGATACAAACTATGGATTCAATCTGATATTCCTAATTAAATTGGTCATGATATCGTGAAAAAAATAGTTACCGTTAAATTGACCTTTCATAATTAATCCTATTTATTAGTCGATCATAGTTTGCATGTCTAAAGATATGATTTTTATTTTAGTAATTTAAGTTTTTACTTGTTGTCAAACATTTATCACAACATAAATCCTAATACACCTATATTCACACACCGTAAATGTTTTAGTTGGAATCTAATATCTTGTTAAAAAAGTTACAAAATACAAACAATGTTTTTAATAATTTTCAATAGCTTTAAATAACAAACCTATTGAAAACAATGCTTTCCATCGCCATACTGCTCTTATATTCAAACAAATATACCACCGAGATCTAAATCAAAATTTAAACCAATGTAACAATCTTTTGCTAAAATGAAAACATCCAACAGGTTCTCATTACACATGGTACACAGAAATACTCTTTTGAACATAAAAATGGACTTCAGACCAATACCTACAGTACCAATGTATTAAATACAATATTTAAACTAGCATACTAACCAGAATCTTAAAGCAACATACACTTTCTTTTCAAACAATATTTAAACCAACATACAATTCGGAATCTAAACATAACCCACCTAGTGCTCCAAAAAAGGCACCCAACAGGTTCTCCTGGTTATCACCTGGTTCTCTGACAGGCACATGCACCCATGAAATCATGATTGTCCTAAGAAAATCCTGTACAGATCTGTTGCTAATACACTATTAATGCTACTTTTTATTGAATTTATTGAAAAGTTTTCTAATCAAGGTTTAGGAAAAAATATTACTAAGCTGTAAGCAGACCAAAGATATATTATTGAAGAAACGGCTGGTGTTTTCAAAGCAAATGAAATATCTGACAGTAGTTCAAACAGTTTGCAAGAACTCTGCTGCTTTTGAAAGCATTCAGAGGCTTTAAAATGCACAACAAAAAATATTCCGAGCCACCATAATCAACTGATGTATATGTATTTTGCCTAAAATCTACCCACTTGTTTCAACTTCATTTTTTTTTCAGTTTCCTGTAAATTAAGCGCAACAAGTTTTATTTACAGTGAAGCAAGCACTTGCTGACTGTGGTATCCAAGTTTTCATGGATGAATTTAAGGTTGACATGGCTAATGCTTTGTTATGCAATTTTGTGGAACATGGCATACTATTGTCAAGGATATTGTCTCACATTCACAAACACGACTAAGTGCATTGCTAGCCACCAATAACAAACGACTACCAATAACAAGAGCTACAATTATAGCGTGAAAAACAATCCCCCTCCTGGATTCACAGATCTCAACTGTTACAGAAGCCACCACTCGGTTTCCGTAACTCAGTAACCTCCTCTCTCCACAGAACACAATCCTTTTCTTAGTGCTAGCAAACAGGCTCAACAGATCACACCGAGTATCAAGCAATGATACAGTGTACTCCTAGTAAGTTACAGATATTCAGTTTCAAGCCAGAGTCCAGGCAACTATTGCCAGACCATACCAAGTGGCCTGGCTTTTATAACATGGTCCTAGTAAACCACATTACTAAACAAAGTAATTACCAATCACAATGCGCAATAATATAACATAAAACCAATCGTTAATCAAGCACCTATTAACTTACAGTGGCACACGGTAATTTAACAAAATAGTCAGCCTTAATCAGTGAGCTCCGCTCCCCTACAAACTACTGCACCACCTTGCATCATCTTCATTGCATAATCTTTGTTTCCAATATCTACCCCTCTGTCCATTACTATATAATATATCCTATATACATGAATTGTGCATTTTAGTTTTGCAGGAAGCTACTCCATCTTCATGACCAGCTGCGCAGTGGTTTACCTGAAACCAGCACAGACCAGGGTAGCTGTTATTCAAAGACTGGGGTAGCTGTTATTCAACTTGGGGTGGCTATTGAGAGAAAAGGAAAGGCTTCTTGGGTATTCAAAAGGGTGTAGCTTAAACCAGAAACCTGAATCCTGAAACCAGCACAGACCAGGGTAGCTGTTATTCAAAGACTGGGGTAGCTGTTATTCAACTTGGGGTGGCTATTGAGAGAAAAGGAAAGGCTTCTTGGGTATTCAAAAGGGTTTAGCTTAATGAAAGATGAGTATCCATCACTCCAGACTCTCTATTTTCCACAGCGCATGTCATCCAGCCATGGACAAGAGAAAGCCCCTCTTCTCCGCGCATCTACTGATTAACTGCTAATTAAGGACCTTTTATGGCCTCAAGGGCATTTTGTGCAATGAAGACAGGATAGGGTAGGAGCAGGGCAGGAGTTAGCTCTTAGAGTGCATATTTTTCTGATGGAACTGGGTATTCAAAATTTCTCCTAATGCTGTACATTTCATTAGTGCTTTTATTCATCGAATCGAGAAACAGCCTAAGACCCCTGGCATGTAATGTGCTCCACATAAAATAAGAAAATTAATTGCAACTAACAAATGTCTAATATTACAAATAATCTTTATTTTTACAAATCTGTCAATTTTGAGATTGAGAGGGGAGGGAGAGAGAGAGGAAAGGAGAGATGGAGAGAGTATAGCGGGATATGAGTGGAACATGATGGGGGTAGAGCAGAGCAGAGCAGAGGGTCAGAAGTAGAATGGGGTGTTAGGTGGGATAGATTGCTTACTTTTAGATTTGTGTGGTGTTACCGGTCGCATAAATGGATTAAATCCACTCCTTCTAGGTCCTTATTATGGTAAAATATTTATTCCCAGCAAGTCACCCGAAGTACAAAAATCAGAAATGATAAGTATCAGTAATTTTCTAATTTAACCAAAATTAAAAAATAGAGTGCATACATAAAACAGTATTTATCGCAGTGTTAATAAAATCGAGGTAATACCTCAATCGAGATGAATCAATTGACAAAAACCATTCAACTTATGATTGCATACTGGGATAGAGGGCGGGGGTGGGGGGAGTGGTAAATTTGACCTACCACAGTAAATTAAAAGTATAAATTGAGAAATTTCTCTGCTGTTGGTGGTGAGATAGATTGGTTATCACACATAAAAATTGCTGGACATGCATGATAATTAGCAGTGAGTACTTACTTTGGGGGTAAGCTCTTTAGTTGACAACAGGTCAAATTCAGCTGCTTGAGAGAAGTGAGTTCTGCCACTACATCTGGTAAATCTCCTGAAGACTTACCGCTTCTCAGTTTTAACACTTCCAGATTGTGAAGAAGAGAAAGACTGAAACACATGAGGGCGATTGAATGTATTATGTGAAAGAGATTGCGATTACTTAGTCTCAATTAATCAGCGATTACTCAGTGTATCGAATGTGACCAACAAACTCCATCCAATTACACACAACAAATCAGTCGAACTTTGATCAACAGTGCCACAAATAAATTTATCTGTCAACAAGATCGTAAAAACAAAAATTTAGGTAGTGCGGTAAAAGAATCTCTGATGTCACATGATTTTCTAAAATATTTGAAAACAGTGGAAATTCCCGGCTAAAGCAGTGGGAATTGAGTGACTGCAAGCATTGGGACTCACAGTTGACATGTTCACAAAACCTGATGATGGTGGAAACAAACAACGACAGCAATTGTTGCTTCATTCCTCTGACACAATGCCAATATTGACAGAAAACTCTTCCAGGTGCAGATGTTGTTTATTGCTGAAAATAACTTCAGCCTGAAATTTTCTTCGAAGGTTGTGATTTTCAGCAAGGTTTGAAATTCCAGTAGACATTTTATTTTAATGAAATGTCAATTTTATAGCCCTGATATCTCCAGCTATCTACCCCCATCTAAACTCCGTTACACTTAGCTATCTACCCTTACCCTACACCCTTGATATCTCCAGCTATCCACCAACAAACTAGACACCTGATACACCTAGCTATCTACCTCTATACTATACTCCTGATACCCCTTACTATTCTACAATTATACCATAACCCACACTCAGGAGGTATACTAGACCTAAAGGCTAGACAATATAAGACAAGCACTTACTTTACCAATAAATCATTTGGATTATTGAGAAAAATTAAGATTGACCTTCCATTCCTGCTACTACCGCCCCTTCAGCATACTACGTCGCTCAAATCCTCTCCCCTCCCTTATTGGTAAAAAGCGAAATAAGAATCCAGAGAGCTGAGAATCGCCCCCCCCCCCCCCTCTCATGTTTTTCTATTTTAGTGGAGTTTTTGATACAATCAATTATTTTATTCTACCAAACAAACTCAATTTTCTTAATTTCACCAATACCAGCATTGATCTCATCTCAAACTACCTTTCACACAGTAAACAGCTGACTATAGAAAATGACGCAGCTTCAATTTATGTGGTATTACATGTGGCGTATCAGAGGGTTCCAATCTGTGCTCAACATTGTGTTAAATTACATAACCAATCTACCCAATGTTACAAAATGTTTTGACTCTAATCTGTATGCCAATAATACTGCACCAATTTTTTGGGTGGCATGTAATAGCCGTAGATTTGTGGTAGCATCCACCTGCACTGGTCCTCAGGCTAGGTTACTGACATTAAAAACTAAGTGCAAACAGACCGTGTGCAAGCTAGGCATGCTCTGACCAGGCCTGACTAGTCATCCTGGCTGACTGCTCTGAGTTGCAGGCCTTGTAGGTCGGCAGTCTTGTAGGTTTGTATTCATTTTGTGTGAGCTAGTTGCTTCATGTAAACTGCAATGCTTGATCTGGGATTTATTGCAAGTCTTCAGTCCGTGCGATTATAAGTGAAGGCTGCGTTTGAAGTAGTTATTTATTCTGCATGCTTCTGGCTTTGCTCTTCCTGCTACTCTGAGTAGGAAGCTTCAGCCAGCTTTTATATAAAAAGTTATAAAACATTTCTTTGTGTAACAGTTAGTCCTTATAACATATACAAAAGAAAGATGGGCTAGTATAAGGCAACATAAGTGAGGATAAGAATAGTCTTGGCGATACATAAAGGTGGCTACTAGAAGAAAGGGTAAAGTATGCATGTCATGTACGCAGTTTTAGACCTTACGTAACAAAGAGTAGCAACTGTAGTAGTTAATGATCATGTTGAGTTGTCTTCTAGTGGATGAACTGGCTTTGTGAAGGTCTGGTAGTTTCGAACGCTCTATGACAGTTTGCTAATTGAAATGGGCCCACATGTATCTAAAGGAATAGCTAGAGTTATTTCCTCTACACACTTCGCCTCATTGGTCAGACTGGGGACCAATTTATAAGACAAGAGGCCATGACTCCATAGTAATAATAAATGTTGATAAGCTTAAATAATATGTACATGGAAAGGGTAGATAGAACGTCTGGTCTACAGTAAGTACAGCTTTGAGTCCTTTATTTACTTTCTTTCTCTTTTTATCTTCTGCTTTACTTTCTACATTTCTTCCTGCATCTGAAACCTGTTGCTTGCATGTCTATACCTTCAGCGGAGGGTTGTGCTCTTTCTGTAGTTCTGCATTGAGCATCTCTTCTTTACTTGGCAATCAATTTTTTACAAACTGCTTGCCTCTGTTCAAACTCACTAACCACTATCAAACAATCATTCTGCTCATCTAAGATGTCTTAGACAATTTTAGTATCTTCCCCTATTGATATCTCTGCCACAACTTCCATGGTCTGTACCATCTGTTGAGCCAAATTCTTTGCGAAGTTGACCAACTTTAGTGTAATAGAAGCAGAGAGCACATCCTGGCTAGGTAAATTTAAAACAGCAACTGACAGAGCATTTATCTCTTCTATGGGTGCAAACTGCCTGCTTTCCTCTAACTCTGTACATGTCTTCTCTGTCCTATCGTCTGCCCAGCACATACCTCTTCCTTTCCTATGGGTACCAACTGCTCATTTTTTTCTCGTCTGTTAGTGTGACTTATCTTCAATGCAAATGTTGTCCAGCTGACTAGATATCCTCAGCGGTCTAATAACAATATTAATTAGCCCGTCTCAATAGTGGCTTGGTAGCTCTTAAAGGTTTACCCATCGGGACTGGATCTTTATTCTAGCAGAAGTGTCAACTCGTACTGGTGTGGGTTAGTTTACACTTGATGGAGGTGCGTCTGTCAGCTCTTCTGTTGGGTCAGTTAGCGCTGACCATTTCTCATTCTAATCCTCTTGACTGGGTAGATCAGTAGATGTCCTCTCCTGATTCAATTGGGGCAGTTTAGACAGTCACATGATGAGATGCATGGGACTCAGGCTCTCCATCGGCCGATTGGTTGATCTTCTGGGTGTGTTGTCCTCTCTGTACCGCACCCCTCATGTTGGGTTGTACAACTGGTTTTCTACTGGCCACTGCTCTCCCTGTAGGCTCCTGACAGGGTCAGTATTCCCGTTCTCTCTAGGTAGGCTTGGCTGGGTGGGTCTCTTCTGTTCTACACGCCGTCTGAGAACATTTTCCTGCGAGTTTTCTTTTGGTCGGCCAGGCACTGGCTCCAGTAGCTTGGGCTGCCTCGCGGCGGCTACCTGCTGAGCGAGTTCACCCATGTTTTTAGCCAGTGTCTGCTGAGTTTGTTCTGTCTCCTTCTTTAACTTCTGACTCCACTGACCTGTTCTCAGGGACAGGTGTACAGGCTGGCTGTACTTGAAGTAATAATAAGTTGTAATAGGGTGCTGGTAAATAATGCCTCAGCAGTGATAACATAACTCGAATCTGTGACTTGACTCATCACATTGCAATCAAATTAAATAGCATAAAACAACAAAAATGCAAATGTGTAGCCTGTTTTATAACAGTTACTGGCTTTATAACAATGTTAGAACATTATCTGTAAACCTATTTGCGAATGGCGCACTTACATAATTTGAATGTGTGCCTTACATACTTCTACGCTGAAAGGGGTAACTCTTTGACAAGCCGTAAGCACTCTTTATAGCAAAAGTGAACCAATGCGTCTGACTATATCTGCATACAGATAATAAGCACTCACCTCTCTGGCAATGTGTCCAATTTACAACTTGAGATATCCAATTCTCTCAGAGAGCTGAGCTGGCCTATCTTCTCTGGGAGACCAACGGCAGTCAAATTGTTGTTGGCAAAGACCAGTACCTCTAGCTTGGTGAGCAAAAAAACGCTGCAATGTGAAACATATAATCATTCAACTATATCATGATGTGTGACTACTCTTATTACTTGAGTATACATCAAAACTGCATCTACACATAACGATTGCTTGGCAACTTTGCTTAGCAATTGGGGCTCCCTTTTTTCTGTTTCCAGTAAAATTGTTAAGGTAATTTCTAGCCATTTATTCAAAATTGTTGCCAAGTTTTGATTGAGACAAAAAAGAGGCTGTCCTTTCTCTGATCAGCAAATCACAATACAGAAACGGTTAACTACTGTTTCTAGTAATATCACATCAAGTGCAGCACTCCGATCTATCAATGAGCGTAAAACCTTTTGTAAACTCTAGTTTAAGAGCAAGTTTGACAAGATGTTGCTAAAAAAGGTGAGGGCTTACCAAATTAAAAATAAATAGCCAATGCAAATGCTATGTTTACAAACAGGTTTAGGTTTGGTTAACACTAGTACGCTACAAAGCACGGTAAAAAATCGTAACAGCTACGGTTTGGTACTGGTCCTCACCAAAGTGCCCGTTTTTCTAGCGCGTTAGTTCCAAATCCGTATTAAAACACTTGGAACCCCGTTTCAGTTTTGTGACGATATGGAATCTGTATTGGTGCGAATTTATCTGAACAGCTGGGGTTTCTGCTGCGAACTACAGTATTCACATTTGTACGGAGTGTCTTTATGCTATGGCTCGCACCAGTGTAAACGGGGCCTTAAAGTATCGTGACTTGTGTTTGCTGAATAATACGCAATGAAAATGATCAAGTATAAATTTAATCAATCAATAATATTTTTGGTTTGGAATTCAACAAAAAGTAGTGCGCCGAATAAAATGAATAACTAACAAGTGTCTATTAAAATTGTTTGTAGGTTACAAAAGAAACTGAACAATAAATAAAATTACATTGAACGTAGCTTGTTAATCTTGTTAATCAGACTTCCCATCCTTAAGAGTGTCTTGAACGACAGTAAATACTGTTAAATTACTGTACAATAAACATTAGCATCACTAATTGTACCGGCTTTTAGCAATGTTGCTTTTCTTTTTTTTCAATCACTTCATAATTTCTCCATAGATTAATCACTAATCTATAACATACTGCTAAAAATCAAATTTTAGTTCCGTATGCGACTTATGACTTACGAATCATTTTTATTTTTTGTCATTTATTCTAAAAACAAGTCGTTATTACTGTTTTATACATACTACATATATAGATACAGTATACCGGCAGTAAATATATATGCATACTAAAAGAAAATGAGATAAATCATCAAACATGGAAACCACCTATTTGGCCATCCACTATTAGTAAAAGTTGATATCATATGAATTACCGACAAATAACAACACAAACATTTTAGCCTTGACAATAAATAGCAAACATAAATCCTGTCGTTAGATGTAAGTGATACAACGGCTGTTTGTACAACAGGTATGAACACTCTCAGGGTAGTAGGAACCAGTAACTATAAAAGTGGACAGACAGACACATTAAAACTCTTCACCTTTCTAGATATTATATATATACTACATAGAGAAAAACTACATGAAAAACATCTGCCTGGCTGTATAGTTATCTGTACTTCTAGTTGTGGCTCATTCGAGTGTCAAATAAACAGATATACCTAAAAAAACTACACTGAGAAAAAAGTATAACCGCTGTATAACCAGTACGTTGGGTCATTTTAAAGGGAAAAATGGGAAAGGGGGGAGAAGGGTGGAAAGGGGGGGAGAAGGATGGGAAGGGGGAGGGAGGAGAGGGGGGAGGGGGAGGGAGGATGGGGGGGGAGGGGGAGAAAGGAGGAAGGGGGATGTTAAAACTTGGTATCCATCCTCAAACACTGATATTTCTAGTCTTAACATTAGTATTGTAGTGGACTTTGTTGACACACATTGGCAAACATATCATCCAAAATGGTCTCACTGATAACTGTGGAGCGTCAGACATACGTTACAACAATTCTGGCACTTTTAGAGACATACCAGTAGTCGAAAACTAACCTTACTGGCCCAGCAGTCAAGGGAGAGATGGAACAGGTAGAGCAGGGAATGGGTGGAATCGGGCAGGGGTAGAGCAAGATAAAAAATGAGAAGTAGGCTGGGGTAGGGAAAGGTCAAGGTGGGTGGGTAGGAGAGCGGAGTGAATCAGTATGATGATATATGAATACTATAGGGAATGCTGCTAGTATATATAACTGTGAAAAATAACTGTCTGTTTGTTTATTCATTTGCCCGCAGCAGGCATGCCGAGAGTCGCATGTACATATAGCGATTGACTCAGCAATTATACTTAGCAATGAGGAACTGCTACCAAAAGTTGGGCAACTTTTAACAACACCCATTCTTTAGCAATTCTTGTTAAATTCACTGTTACAAGTCAAAGTACACAAATTTAACATGATTGTTGATGGAGCAGGATGCTGGCTATGTAATAATATGATTGGATATGGTGGTACAACATAAATAAAATTCGCGCGAGTACCTTAGCAATTTCACCATAGACCAGGGGTTCCCAACCTTTTTCACTCTTTTCCCCTTTGGGCTGAATCAGAGTATTAAATTCCCCCCCCACTACATTTGAATATTATCCAAGACCAAAAGACAATGATAAAAGGATTACTTGGAGACTGTATTGTAGAATTTAGATAAAATATTATGCAAAATATAATGAAATAATTTTGGGCATGACATGTGCACAGTACGATATTATAAGTAGTAATATATGAGCAGATCTCCCTACCAAGTGTTTTTTTGTGGGGTCATAATCTGGGGTGATGCAATGGGTTACGGCGTTGGATGGATTTGCCGAGTTTATATTGTATTTCATTTGAGGGGTACTTGAGTGGTATTTGAGTGGCATTTAAGTGGCATTTGAGTTTTGATAATTTTTTTAATTAATTTGAACTTATATGGCATCTAAATTTTGAATGTATGGCATTTAGGTTATGATAATTTTTTACATAACTCGAACTCATATAGTATTTTGAGAGAGAGGAGAGAGGAGTTATATCTAGCTTGAATAAATACATTTATTACATAATAAGCAGGAAAATATCCTTGTATAATATAGCTAGGGTCAGTAAAGACTAAGTAATACAAAGCACCAGGTCTTGTAATGATAATCAATGCAAAGTCTTTTTCTTTATATTGCATCTTAAAAAATCCTCAAATTAGCTTCTATATGGTTAAAATTTACAGTATTTGGGGAATAATTGTAATAGAAAACATTATATCTATTAAAATTTACTGTAGATTTTATGTAGTACAAAGTACTATAACCTTCATTTATTCACTTGAGACTACATGACATCAGCATTTTGAGATCAAGTCTATATATATATATATATATACAATGAATGATTTTTTGTATTATATATATATATATATATATATATATATATATATATATAGTTATAGTAACTATTCTAAAAAGAAGACTATTATGAAGGTTTTTATTTAAGCCAAAGTAGGTTCGGTAGATACTCCATCAGAACACACTCGTCTTTTAGCATAAAAATATGTGAGTCCTCGCTTTATTTGCTTGTATGTCAACATTTTTTTATCCTTTACTACAAACCCTCGATTTTTACCCATAAACGACTTTTTTGTGTTCAATACATTTAGATAACTGTCTTTGTTCAATTGATTAATTCGTTTGTTCAAACCTTTTGAGCTAAACTTGTTTCCTTTTTCTCCCCAGCAATAATAGGATTTAGGGTTAAGAGCAACAATTCCATCTCCGGTAAATTCCTCTTTAAACAATCCAGGTGTTCTTTTTCCATGTTTTAGTACTTTTTCACAACATTCTTGCATGCTCCATTCTAAACCCATTGTTTTGATTCTTAAAAATTCATCTCTATGTTTGTCACAGTATGGTCGTGGAAACCAATCACCATATTCATTGTAAAACTCTTTTTTCATACTTGGTTTTACCAGTGTTTCTAATGTTCCGCTCAACGCCATGTATGCGCTATCTGTATCCATTTCAACATATTGAAAATCACTTCTGTCAATATATCTATAAATAAAAAGATTGCTTCAATTATTTGGAAGTTTTACTTACTTATACATGATAATAGTAGGGAATTAGGTTTTACTTACTTATCCATAAAGTCGTAGTAAAACTGTAGCATTCTCAGTTTAGCATACTGTAGCACGGAGAAACCCAAGTGTACTGGAACATTCATAGTTAGCTGAAATGATGGTGATACTGATTAGCAAAGTAAACTTGTGGAATATAAATTTTGAATTGCAAAATAATTGTTTTAAAACTTACTAGCTGTTTACAGGTTACGATTTCATAAAAATCATCTGCTATCTCTTCCATGGAGATAAATTTGTTTCCTCTGATACGAAATGAAGCTTTTCTGGCACCTTCGATGAACTTGATGGTGGTATGTTTTTCTTTATCAGTGATTGTTTTTCCATAAGCAGCATTTCCTACCAACTTGCTAGTAGTAGCGAGTAATTCTTGACTAGGGTCTACATCTCCCATTCTCCTAGCCTCTGAAACCGATGTTCCAAAAGCTTCAAAAGCTTTTCTAGGAATATATTCTATTAGCTGATAAACTTTGGTGACTTTCAATCCTTGTTTCAAGTACCATTTTAACAAAGGACTCATTAGCAATATCTTATCTCCGTACATACTTCCAACTAATGAGCGTTGAGGAGTCTTTAAAAACCCTTCGGCTTCAGCAAAGACTTTCATTTCATCGCTCAAGTGTTCTCTGGTTAACATCGTATTTTTAAAAATCGGAGGCATTTCGGAGAACTTTTCTTCCTCTTCCTCAGGAACTTCGATGTCACATTCAACAAATCCGAAGAATTCTTCTGATCGAACTCTCTCCAACACTTCTTCTTGAATCAGCTTTTTTTCAAGTATTTTAGAGTAGAAAGAATTGTAAAACGTGTTGACAAATTTTTGTAAATTTGTATGAGTTTTTACACGCTTCATCCAGTCACACTCCCAAATCGAGATTACAGTGTAACCTAATGCTCGAAGATATTCTTCATTTTCCATCGTAGTTTTAAACAGATTTGCTTTTGATTTTCTTCCACTAGCTTGAAGCTCTTGCTCTTTAGCGTTGTTATAAGAGCAGTCGTGTCCATGCCAAAAACATCCGTGGAATTGAAAGATATGACGATTTTCAACACAGAATCCATCAACTGGTAATCCTCGCTGTCCGAGAGTAACTTCTCCTCCATTGAGCTGATGTCTGATATTGATTTTTTTTGAGAACATTTGGAACTGTAACCAGCTATGAGCTATCTTGCTAAATTTTACTGGTTCAGCGACAAAGGAGTTTTCGATTTTTCTTCTTCGAGGATAGCCGGTAGGCATTGATTGCATCATACACCATAAATAGAGCGCATTTGCATCAACTCCATAGATTCTATCACAAACCTTTGCTTCTTTTCCCAACCAATGTTCTCTAATTTTAGTTATACCTTTTTCGTGATATCTATGCATCACTAGACTTGGCCCACCAACTATGTTTTTCTTTATTAGAGGATAAAGTTCTGCATTGCAGTTGTCAAGCAGACAAATTGGGAGAGTCTGTCGAAACGAGTTACCAAGTTCATGGAAATCCAAGCGTGTAGAGAGGTATGGAGGAGGTGGTTGAGGAGCTTTGTTGAACATCCATCGAATCGCTAATCCTGGTAAAGATATACCGTCTTTTAACATATCAATCCCATGCTCTCTGTAGATCGATCTTTGTCTTTCCAACGCTTGAACAAATGGTTTTACATCCAAGTTGTTGTACCATTTTAAAAAATCCCTCATTGTCTTCATGTCATTATTTTTCCATGCTTCTTGACAAATTATGTACTCTTCTTCACTGATATTCTTTTGTTTTAAAGAACTGTAAAAAGCTTCTCTTGGTGGTAGATGTTCTTGATTAAGTTGTTCCAAGTCTTTCATCCATTCATAAGGAAAAAATCCTTTTCCGGCTTCACATTTGTATGCTTTGAGATACATTTCATAGCTATATCCAGGAGCGATGAAGTTTGTACAATCTAAAAACAAAAAAGATCCTATTCCGATAACAGGCATCTTGGTTCCTTTTTTTATAACAAAATCAAAATCTGTGTCGGAGACATCTTTCAATTTTTGAAGCAGTTTTCCTTTCATCACATTGACATCATAAGTCTGTGAATTGAAACCTAGAATAGGGAGTTTTTTCATATAGCTGTACAAATCATCCAGAACTTTTTCAGCTCCTGTTCTACGTCTGAAACGATTTTTTTCAAAATCACTACGAAACTTTTCTTCAGCTTCTTCCAGTCGTTGTAATTCACCTTTTATCTGTTTTATGATTCGCAAAAATTGTTTTTCCAATCGGCTATATGATTCTTCACTAATATCATCCAAGCAATTCAATGAACCTTCCAACGCATTCATCATCATCCCCTTTGTTGACAATACAACACGGGTTGTTGAAGCCTGGTACGTTTGAACAAATTGAAATACTTAAAAGTTTATGCTCATTCGTGTAAATGGTTGTGTCTGTATCTCGATCTTTTTCGCAATTAAGTAACAAACACTCTATGTCGAATGTTGCAAAAAACGGATAGTATCTCAAGGAATCATCTGACCCGATATCTATCCCGAATTGAACCTTCAGTTTGTCTAATATTGTAGCAGTAGGACTGTATTGCCCTCCAGAAAACTGCATAGTTGTTGCCTCTGAGATTGAACATCTGTGTCTTTTCAGATTCCCCAATCTGTCATAACAAGTAGAACAGGTTGGACATCTGTAGGCTTTGACATATCCTTCCAAGTTTGTAATAAGACTGAAGTGATTGATATAAAGATCCAAATATAGATTCTCCTTATAACTGGAGTTTGAATTCCAAATAACTGTTGAAGTCATATCATCATTTAAAGAAAACACTGTTATCTTCAGTTGAAATGCTCGCTCCAAAAGCAATAAATCAGCTTCTGTCACTCCTTTCCCATCACACCTCTTACCACTATCACCATAGATGAAACTATGATATTGTTGTTGGTACTCCTTCACCTCCTTAATTATCGGATCTTTTGCAATTCCACCGTTTTTTTGTAGTTCTTTGTGTAATGCTAGACATCTAAAAAAACAAAGATTGTCGGTAATTCGTTTTCCTTTTGTGTTTTTTAACATGGTTCGTATGTGTCTGTTGTTAATGAGGTGAGAGGGTAAATGCTCTGGTGGTGATCCAACTTTTCCCATTCCGAGTAGTTTGTAGAAATAAAACGAAATGTTTGTGATTAACATCAATCTCCAAGTCGTATTTGGTCTCCGTCTCAAGCTATTTGTACGATGATCAGTCTCCATAACATCGACAAAGAAGTCATCAAGATCTCCTTCAGTTTCAATCAGTTTAGCTTTTGGATATACAGTAGCATTGTTTGATGATGAGTGAAAGTATCGGAGTTCACCATCATTTTTATTTTCTAGTATACAACCTACGCTACAGTTGACTTTTGCTCTCGAGCTCAATTGTCTCCAAACTTTTTTTAGCAATTCTAACACTCTTGAATCATGATAGTCATTTTGGTAGGTATCAGCTTGGTCTCTTGGAATCCCATCCCAAAGTCTTACATTTAAAAGTTCTATGACTTTTCCAGCTCTATGTTTCGTTTTCATAGCTCCCCAATATCTAGCTATCAAATCATCCCATTCTTCATCTTGAAAAGTTGGAGCTGTGCTATCATCAACAATACCTAGGGTTGATGCTTGGGTAGGTCTTTCAAAATTTAAATCTTCCATTTCTTCTTCTTCTTGTTCTTCCTCTTGTGCTTCTTCCTCTTCTTCTTCTTCTTCTTCT
This sequence comes from Cryptosula pallasiana, assembly GCA_945261195.1. Classification (NCBI taxonomy): domain Eukaryota; kingdom Metazoa; phylum Bryozoa; class Gymnolaemata; order Cheilostomatida; family Cryptosulidae; genus Cryptosula; species Cryptosula pallasiana. Next base: position 24,528,173 of record OX183140.1, on the reverse strand, counting down.
TCTTCTTCTTCTTCTTCTTCTTCTTCTTCTTCTTCTTCTTCTTCTTCTTCTTCTTCTTCTTCTTCTTCATTTTCTATCATTGGATCATTCTCATTTTCTTCAACTATCTCCTCCACAACCGGCTCTACATCTTGAGCTATTATGCTAGTCTTTGGTGGTGAAGGCTCAGCACCAAATCCTATTTGATTGATTGTTTAATCGGATAAACGAAAACAAATGAGATTTTCTTCTAACCATTTCCAATTAGGGGAAATTTCAGGGTTTTTTTCTTCTACATTCTCCTCCCGACAATTTAAACTTTGTCTACAATAGAAATGTTAAGACATAATAGTTGTTCTATAAAACATTCACATACATTTTGTATGAAGTGTAACAGAAGAAAAAATGACTTAAACACCATTATCAATTAATTTTTAAAATGGAATTAGGAAAAAAGGCTCAAACATTATTATTAGTTAGGTTTTTAAAAACTTACTGTGTACTATGACATGAATTCCCAACTCCCTCTTTTACATTAATTCTCTGATATTCTGAGTCCTGTCTACAATAAGAAGATAATGTATTATTTTTGCTGATTCATGAGATGACTATAAAAAAACAGCAAAAAAAATTACTCTACTAACGTTATTAATTTATGATTTTAAAAACTTACTGCTTATCAAAGACTATTGTATTTTCAGTAGTTGCTGAAACTTGAAAAGTCGAAGGTTTGTCTTGAAAAGCATTTTCAAGTTCCATCTCCATTTCATTTTCATATTCAGCATTGCATTCATCATTTATGTATTCATTATCAGCGTTTGAAAAACTGATATCATTTTGATTTTTCATGCACCATTCCCATTCCTTATGTATGTCTACATCAGTATCATCCTCTTCTGTTTCCATAGCACTATAATAACAATAAAATCATTACTTTTTAATAGAAGTGACAATAGCACATAAAAAGGTAAGTTAAATGTCTCAGCTAATAAATTTTACCTTGTGAATAAAACTCCTAGTAGTCAGTTGGTATATTATATAGTAGATGTTGAGGCTTCAGTTACTGTTGTTAGAACGAGTGATTTATTGTGTGAAAGCATTACTTTTTAAGTAGACAAAAAATTAAGTGAGATAATTAAGTCAGATAATTAAGTCTTAAGTTCAATGAAAATTTTCAAATTCACACAGAAAAACTTTTAATAGTCAGTGGATGTAGTAGTAGATGTTGCTCCTCCGATCACTGTTGTAGAACTGGATGCATTCTGTGTGAAAACAGTGGCTCTTAAATAGGTAAAGTTGCACTGGTTGAACTCTATGAATACCAACCTTCTTTATAAAATAACTATGAATCAGAATTTTGTCCACGCGAAAACCAATGTTTTCGCGGGAATAAATAACTTATTTTCACGCGAATAGAAACTGTTGCTTTCGCGGGAATACAAATTTTATTTTCACGCGGATACAATCCAATGCTTTCGCGGGAATAAATAATTTATTTTCACGCGAATAGAAACTGGTGCTTTCGCGGGAATACAGATTTTTTTTTCACGCGGATACAATCCAATGCTTTCGCGGGAATAAATACTTCATTTTCACGCGAATGGAAACCGTTGCTTTCGCGGGAATAAATGATTTATTTTCACGCGAATAGAAACTGTTGCTTTCGCGGGAATACAAATTTTATTTTCACGCGGATACAAACCAATGCTTTCGCGGGAATAAATACTTTAGTTTCACGCGAATGGAAGCTGTTGCTTTCGCGGGAATAAATAAATTATTTCCACGCGAAAGCATTGGTTTGTATTCGCGTGAAAATAAAATTTTTATTCCCGCGAAAGCAACAGTTTCTATTCGCGTGAAAATAAATTATTTATTCCCGCGAAAGCAACGGTTTCCATTCGCGTGAAACTAAAGTATTTATTCCCGCAAAAGTATTGGTTTGTATCCGCGTGAAAATAAAATTTGTATTCCCGCGAAAGCAACAGTTTCTATTCGCGTGAAAATAAATTATTTATTCCCGCGAAAGCAACTGTTTCTATTCGCGTGAAAATAAATTATTTATTCCCGCGAAAGCAACGGTTTCCCTTCGCGTGAAAATAAAGTATTTATTACTGCGAAAGTATTGGTTTGTATCCGCGTGAAAATAAAATTTGTATTCCCGCGAAAGCAACAGTTTCTATTCGCGTGAAAATAAATTATTTATTCCCGCGAAAGCAACTGTTTCTATTCGCGTGAAAATAAATTATTTATTCCCGCGAAAGCAACGGTTTCCCTTCGCGTGAAAATAAAGTATTTATTCCCGCGAAAGTATTGGTTTGTATCCGCGTGAAAATAAAATTTGTATTCCCGCGAAAGCAACAGTTTCTATTCGCGTGAAAATAAATTATTTATTCCCGCGAAAGCAACTGTTTCTATTCGCGTGAAAATAAATTATTTATTCCCGCAAAAACATTGGTTTGTATTCGCGTGAAAATACAATTCGTATTCCCGCGAAAGCATCAGTTTCTATTCGTGTGAAAATAAATTATTTATTCCCGCGAAAGCATTGGATTGTATCCGCGTGAAAATAAAATTTGTATTCCCGCGAAAGCAACAGTTTCTATTCGCGTGAAACTAAGTTATTTATTCCCGCGAAAACATTGGTTTTCGCGTGGACAAAATTCTGATTCATAGTTATATTATAAAGAAGGTCGGTATTCATAGAGTTCAACCAGTGCAACTTTAGCTATTTAAGAGCCACTGTTTTCACACAGAAAGCATCCAGTTCTACAACAGTGAGCGGAGAAGCAACATCTACTACACCTTCCATTGCAACTACTAGGAGCTATCTCTTTATAAAAGGTAAAATTTAAAAAAATTATTATTCCCTACCTAGCAAAGATCAAAATTAGTTTAGCTATAATGTAAAGTATGAAATAAACAATCTTTTAGTTCCACATTAAAAGCTGAATTATATATTATTTCTTTTTTAGAATACTATGGAGGATTTTTCTGCTTCTTACACGGATTTAAAGCCAGTCGAAAACAAACAAAAAACATTCAAAACACCCTCCAAAAGAAAAAACTCTAACTCTGTCACAAAAGAAGCAACAATAAAGAGACGAGCTCTTCCAAAACTGGTTTTACCCACAACATCAAACAATATGGAACAAAAAGAATTGCTCACTGATGCTGACAGAGCTCTCAAGATGGCCAAATCTCTCCAAAAATGGAAGGCATGTGATTTGAAAAAGATTGGAGGGTTTCTTACACTAGCATCACTTCCTGTTCCATCAGTTTTGCAAATCGTTTCTATTGAACAGAGTACTGGTGCATACGGAAATTACTACATTCTCACTTATCTTGATAATTCAACTGGAGCGAGTTTTCAAAAAGTTGTTTGCCCAAGTAGAGTAGTTGAAAGCTTCAATGTTGATAACTACCCATTACCTTTCAACATTTTGTACTTAGGTGAGATGGAAAATTCAAAAAAACCAGAGACTACTTACTACAATGTTAAACGTATCAGCACAAAACGCTTAACCACAATGGAAGCTACTGCTGAAGCTGAAAAACTGAGAAAGATGAGTGAAGAAGAACTCAAACTCGCTTACGACATCGAGTATCTCAGCAATTTTAAAGATTGTTCCATTTTCGCTTACATCGAAGTTGTAGAAAGATTCATTCCTTTCCGATTCAATGGAGAAGAATCCATTGTAAATTGCATTCGCTATGTCGCTGAAAAGAATGGAAAAAGAGAGACGAGAACGCTTTTACTACCGATCAGATACAACGAGGAAGCTAAAAGATGTGCACCTGGTGTGATGATTTACAAAGGAAAAAAACAGAGTAAGAATGGAAATCCTATTCCATACCACAATGTTGTCTTCATTTCTTCAACCAACGCTAGTGATTGGGAGCAATATTGCGCACAAACAAATTCCAATGAGGTGCTAACAAAAACGAATAATGAGGATGAAGTTCTTAAGGATTTTCTAGAAAACGAATTACAAGATTTTGATGAACAGCTTGGTGTTGATGGTATGTAAACTCAATATCAAATGCTGACAACAGGTAGTCTCAAGCAGATAATGAATGTATAAAAAAAGCCTGTGTATTGATTAAACATTACAAGTTGTACTGTTTTGTATTACTTACTATTTACTGACTCTAACTATATTATATGGAGAGATTTTCCCTACTTATTATACAATAAATGTATATAATCATATATTGATTCATAGAAAAGTCTAAAGGTTCTCAAGTGATTGACTCACCAAAAGTTCCGGTTTGCAAAACATTTGAAGATCTTCCTATCCCAAGCATTATACGAGTGACTGGTGTGATACATCCATCAAGTAAGGAGAAGTGTAGATATTCTCAAGTTTGCTACCATGATCCTTCAGATATAAATGAACTCGAACCCAAAATACTTTTTTGTCCAGTTGAAATAGCTAAAAACTTCAGCTGTGATGATTACCCCCCTCCGTTTAACGTTGTATATTTGGGTAGAAAGGGAAAACCGAAAAATAAAAGTGTTCTTTGGTATGATGTCAGACGTGTTACCACACCTCATTTGAGGATTTTTTAAGATGCGACGTAAAGGAAAAGACTTTGCATTGATTATCATTACAAGACCTGGTGCTTTGTATTACTTAGTCTTTACTGGCTCTAGCTATATTATATGGGAAGATTTACCCCTGCTTATTATGTAATAAATGTATATAATTATGTAAAAAATTATCAAAACTTGAATGCCATACATTCAAAATCTAAGTAGCATATAAGTTCAAATGAAGTAAAAAAATAATCAAAACTCAAATCCCACTCAAATGCCACTCAAATGCCACTCAAATGCCCCTCAAATAAAATACAATATAAACTCGGCTTCAAATTAAGTAAAAAAATAATCAAAACTCAAATGCCACTTAAATGCCACTCGAATGCCACTCAAATGAAATACAATATAAACTCGGCGAATTCATCCAACGTCGTAACCCATTGCATAACCTCCAAGATCTAATCCACAAAAAAACACTTGGTAGGGAGATCTGCTCATATATTACTACTATTATACTTAATGCGATCTCTGCTGCTGTCCATTTTGACCGAGTTTTTCAATGCAAGGCGTAGTTTGGGATAGAGCGTAGCGTAAATTATCTTCCACCTTCAACCGGTTACGTTCTTTAGATTTGATGCCAAGTAAAATTGAAAACACATATTCGCAAAAAAAGTGTAGTTACAAATGCTAAAGTATTTCAGAGGGCAATATTTGCGATTCTTGGATAGCTAGCTATCATTGTTGGCCAAAACTCGGTAAATGTCATTGTTCCAAATGAGAGTTTTGCAGCTGAGTCGAGTTTAAGGTTAAGGAACTTGCTCTAGCATTCATCTAATAACTTTTCCACTTCAAACTGGAAGGGATTGATGATCAGCTCCAACTCTTCATTTGGCATCTCCGGAAAGTATCTGTTGAACTCCGTCTGAAGGTGTTCCAAATGCTCAGAAATTTCAGCCTGGATTCTAGCTGCCTTCAAACAAGTTGTGAAGAGTCTCAAACATGGACTTGCTTCTACTGCAAACTTTCTTCCAGTTGCTCAACTTAGCTTGAAAGGCACTCAACTGATCGTGAAATTTGATGATGTTGGTCTCCGGTTCCATCGGTGAAACTGCTGAGAAATATGTACAAGTTATGCAAGCTGAATAATTCATTTGTTGCTTGTAAGCTTCTCGAGGCGGCAAAACTTTGATTGTTGCTCAACAAATAATGTCAGTTTATTCAAAGACTGAAAACTCTAGCTGTGTGATTTCCACATGACGACCAACGCACATTTGTGTGGTAGAGTGTTTGGTGCCCAGCATCCATGTCCACACAATGCTGTTTAAATAACCTTGTGTTAAGTGCACTGCTCTTTATGTACTTAACCAAATCAATTGTGTCCTGCAATACTATGGAGAGAGAAGAGGGTAGTGTTTTAACTGCCAGAGCATGACAATGTAGCATACAGTGAGTGCTTGTAGCATACAGTGAGTGCCTGTAGCATACAGTGAGGCCTGTAGCATACAGTGAGTACCTGTAGCATACAGTGAGTGCCTGTAGCATACAGTGAGTGCCTGTAGCATACAGTGAGTGCCTGTAGCATACAGTGAGTGCTTGTAGCATACAGTGAGTGCCTGTAGCATACAGTTAGTACCTGTAGCATACAGTGAGTGTTTGCTACATCGGGTGACTCAGACATTTTCCCTCTTTAGATTCTTCTCATCAAAAAATTAATAAACTGCCTCAAAGATGTATTTAGCTCTGGTTGTAGTTTTCAGTGGTGTGCTAAACGAGAACTTTTCATTTATCTCTGTATTGCGTACATAGCGAGCATATACCATTAGTTGTGCACACGATGTTACATCAGAGGACTCATCCAGTTGAATTGCAAATAGTTCAAATGAAGATGACTTAATCTGCTGAATAACTTGATCTTTAATGTTATTGGCCATGTTGTTAATCCATCTTTTCATTGTATTATTTGATAGTGGCACTGCAGCCAGATTTTTCTCGGCCTCCTTGCCTAGTAACAGTCCTACCATTGTCTGTGGGCATGGCTTTATCAATTCTTTGCCGATGGTAGGCGGTTTCTTCTGTTTTGCAATCTCGGATGCTACCCTGTATGAAGCCCCCAGAAATTTTGAATTTGATTCATGAAGCGACCCGCTTGAATCTAGTCGCATCAGTTCAAGTCATTTTCCATGTTGCTCAAAAAAGTCTTGATCTTTTGCTGCGTGTTGAGGATGTACTGAAGAAAGATGCTGTTTCAATTTATTTGGTCGCAGTGAGTCATTAGTCAAAACTTCAAAGCACGATACACATTTTGGCTTCTCTTCTCCATCGGCAACTATAGACATTGAAAGCCGTACTGAATGTAGTTAGCATCATATTTTCGTTTCTTTCCAGTGCTCATTCTGCAATTATAATGAGGTTGATGGTTACTTATCTATTTGCGTGAATTTTTTCTTGAACGATGGTAATAAAAATATATATGCACAGAGCATGTACAGCAATTTATACAGATAGCTATCATACTGATACTGACCTGCTTGAAGTGAAATGTGTCAATTCTGCTGCCACACCGTTGAGTAGCTTGATTACTTGTGTAAGCCGAGTCACCCGCTGTTAAATAGCTAATAGCATCTTACGGTATTAGCTGCCAGCCAATAACAACACAGCATTATAGGACTCAGCTGTGGGAAATACACAGAGCTTAGAAATCCCCCCTCCCCACCCTATACATCCAAAATTCCCCCTTGAGGGAAAATTTCCACCTGGTTGGGAACCCCTCCCATAGACGAAAGTGGGAGGGGTTCCTTTAGCACAATCGTGAGACCATTTCTACAAATACACATATCTTAAATCACAACTCTGACAGCATTGAAGACTGTTGTACAAATTGGCACTGGACCAACTAAATGTAATTTCAGGGATTGGTATTGCTATTTGCTCTCAGACCGGAGATGTTTATGTATTCAACTTTTTCATTAATATCAAGAGAAATCACCGTTTGCCAATAGCAGATAAATGGAATGCAGAATAAGTCATTCCATGACAGTTCATGATTCATATTATTTTCTTCCAGCATGCATAGGGTGCATCACTCTTTCATTTTTGTTTTTGTCAGTCGTTTGCTTGAGTAATAGTTGGCTACAGGCTGTAGAGTTTAGCGCAGTAAAATTGAAAGCCCTGCCCATAAATATTGATGAATCATTGAATTTGGCTGATTTCCATGCTATCAATAGAACTAAGGGCTTTGATTTTGTAGCTAAACTTTGCTCCTGTAAGAGTGGCCAATCTTTAGATCATTTCAGTACTTTGTATTTTACGTCATAGTTGCTACAACACAGGGGTATCACATTGCTATTTCTTCATTAGCCTTCAATAAAGGGAGCGCAGTAAAAAGCTTCCAAGTAGCTGGCAAAACTACTTATTCAGTATTGCCATACATCAAATTGGGACTCTGAGCCAGCTTGCTCAGTTAACAGTAAAAGCGACTATATTTAAAAATCACAACAAAATTACTGCGCAAAAACCCCTCTCGTAATGCCTGTGATCTCACCGTCATAAAGATTACTTCACGTGTGTAAAAACTGATGATGATTTTGTCTAAAAACTTCTCTAGTGAAGTTTGGCTCGTACGTTTTGCCAATCAAACAATCTTCGACTTGTGTTCGACGCTTTCACATTGGCATGTTGCATTCTAAACAGATTATTGGCAAATTCTCTGCTTATAGCATTATCATCAACCAGTCCTAGATACACTTTTTTGAGTTTTTGTTTTTCTCTTTCCAAGTTATAATCCATGTGTGCCACACCTCTACAAACTCTATATCACTTTACACATTTTCAATCGATGGGTCAAGAGTCATTTTTTGGCTTATAATGCCAAATTTAATGGAGGGTTTTGCATCAAAGGATTGACTTCAACCTTGCAAGTATGCAACTCGAAGTTGTTGGCTCTAACCTTGGCTTCTCTGGCAGGTGAGTTGCAACAGCAAACAGAGCCAGTTTTCCGGATGTGCATTCAAACTATAGTTGGATACTTGGTGCTGGAACGACCAGTTTTCTTTGTAAAAAAAATGGCTAGGTGAGGTTTTCCCACTCTTGACCAACAACCTCCTCTTTTTTGTCAGCGCCATTGTGATTAGCACTGGCTTTACACATAAAGTCATCATATACCCATCCGTCCAATTTTCTTTCGTATTTCTTTTTTATAGCACTAGTTTCGAGCATTTGCGAAAAGTAAGATCGCAATTTGTAATTGTAAGCGTACTCGATAGGAGTACATCTTCCATTTTCATCGTTATTTCCTAAAACAACAAATGAAGTGAGTTGCCTATCCACATGGGCGCATTATCATTAATACCACAAATATTGATTGTGTCATTTTCGACCACTGTAGCTTCAATTTGTAAGAACTAGTTGACATGGCTGAGATAAAACTCTCGGCTACACGTGATATCAATCTCAATAGGTCAGTACGAACCCAACATGTCATGTATGACGACTACATATTTGGATCTCTCCGCCGAAAAACTTGCAGGCTCGGTCGCAAACCCATCCAACGAGGAGAATATGCTACTGGGGATCCCTCCGACTTATCTCTTGTTATACCATTTAGACAAGCCATGATGTTACTCCTAATCAAGAACACAATGCAGTTGATCGTTTCGTACGTGAGTCTTTATAGATGCAGCAACAATCTTTAAACATGAATCTTTTTGATTGGCCATGTACTCTTCTCGCTTTAGCGACCAATTTTGTTCTCCTTTTGAGACGATCGGGTCTTACCATGCGTAGAACATCACCTCCGAGATCATTATGTGGTTTGAAGCTTCTTTTTTGCAGATAAAGCAAAACTGTGTCTATCAATGACGTTGTGCGTCATACTTCTACCAACTGTTAGAGTTTTTTTCCTGAGATCAATAGCACAAATTTTTTACTAGAGGCGTTACCGATTTGGGTATTGATGAAAAAATGCTCAATCTATTACCGGGCAACACTTGACGACCTCTGTACACTCCAATATCATTTACCGCTTGTACTGCATAGTGATGTTAGAAGAACTCTTGAGAGTCTACAGGTGCATACAGAATCATGCTCATTATATATTCTTTGCTCTAAGGTGTACCATCATGATGACCTTCCCACTGTCAAAGGTATTTTTTGACCGCCCTCGCTGGTTATATACTTTGACGAGATTGCTACTGAACGATGCTTTGACGACGCAATGAGGATTTTGGAACTCTTGATAGATGATGGCATTATTCTTCCCTTGGACAGGCACTACTCTTAGCAAAAGTACATTCGTAGTCCAAACCATTTTGTTGTCAATGATGTCAGAGTAGAGGTACAGAGACATTAAACCATAACTTATACCCGGCAATGTTTCATTGCTGTACCTATACTTGGTGCATTTGAAGCTTTTCCATGAGGTTTGAATCGAAAGATGTAGGCGGCCTGTTTGGAAAAAGTTAATGTTGTATCAGGATCGATGTTTGTCAGCGAGCTTATTTCGCGCAGTCTCTTTTGTACGAGCTCTCCCACTCTTCAACACTATCGTATTTCCCGGTACCAATAAAGATGAAAGATACATTTTTGTTACTGGATAGTGACATTTTTCCCAGATGGATTTTATCCTCAGTGACGGTTTTATCAATTTTTGAAATGCAATATGTCTAACAAAATTAACTCCCATTGAGTTTCGATAACTTTCAGCGGTCTAACAGCTGCACTGAAAGTTTGGAATTTTTATTTCCTACAAAATTAACATTTGAAATTTGAAAGTCAAGCCACCAACATTGACATTCTGATCGTATATGTTGTTATTGAGGAGGGGAAGCGCTTGATAAACCATTCGTTTTTCCATTTATTGAACTTGCCTCTGCACCCCAACCACATGACCAGTATCTGTCTTTTACACCCCCACCTTCTCCCTAAAATCTTTCCAATTTTGTATATAAATTGTCTTTTTACATTTTACAGTTCCATTTCGTAAAGAGCTCCCTCGGTGTTTTCTTTGGTGAGATATTTCACCGTCTACATAATCGGTCTTTAATCAGTCAACACATCGGCGATTATAAAGACCTCTGTTTTATCGTGTGTTTCAACTAATATCGCTTAGCAGTCAGGAATTACACAGTGATAATTGTCAACTCAGTTTATTACATGATGACGCTGACATAGACCAGTCTAATATAACAAACAATCTAATTTAATCTAATTACTGATACTGTTACTGATACTCATACTGTTACTGATACTAATACTCATACTGGTACTGATACTCATACTGTTACTGATACTAATAAACAATGGCACGAGCGGTATATTATATAGTAAGCTACGCATGGCAGCACCGCCCAGGACAGAGGTCAAAGGTTACATATACAGTTCAATGACCACTACACAACATCCCTCCTTTTCTCAATAAACAAAGGGTCAAATAGGTACATAATATTTACACACATTCAAGCTGAAAATAAAACATAATTATTGTTTAAAATACAATATGTATATACTCTATGAATATAAAATGTATCATAATAGTATTGATCTAAAATTGTATTCAATAGAAAACTTTTGATAAACATTTCATGCCTAGCTCGTGTAACGTGAGTCTAAGCTAAGATTGGATGTGGTGAGCAGGCACCGTAAGCAAACCCTGTATCAACAAAAACATGTTCGCAAACATGAAACGCTTGTACAGGCATCCACCGCAATTGGTGGGGGTGCGATTTCCTTGGCATGCACGACGGAAGTTTACTCTTCCCCCAATCTTGACAAACAACAATGCAGCGTGCAATGTTTCTGCCTCATTACGTCGTAATGTCCATATCTATTTGTTGGAACTCTATTACGGCTAGGTCGACTGTACGCTGTTGTCTCGGCTTCTGTATTGTCAGTTTCAGCATGCTGTATCTCGGTGTTCGTGTGGCTGTTATCTCCATCTGCTCTACACATCCTGCCATTATCTCCCTCCTGTTCACCTACAAAAGATGGCAGAATGATTTCATGGGCTCTCTTGTATGCCTTCAGATGGGAGGAATTACGAGTGTATTCTCGTCCATCTGAAGATCTCACAGTCACCTGTGATCCTACCCTATCAACTACTGTGTATGGTGTTGGATAAAATGGAGTGTCCGTTTTATTAACTATGTGACTTCGCTTCAAAAGCACCTCATCACCAACAGCTATGTCACATTCAACAGCTCGCCTTTTGCTATCAGCATACTGCTTTGTTTTAGCTTTATATTCTAAGTCATGATCTCTAACATCAAAGTCATTGTCCCCATGTGAACTTGACACAAACTGAGGAATCTTTGTACGCATTTTGCGTCCAAACAACAGCTCTGCTGGACTCTTGCCAGTAGCTGGGTGCGGTGTATTTCTGTAATTGAACAGGTAGCTTTTGAGTTCATGTCCCCAGTCAGCACCTGTAGCAGCAGCTATTTGTACACGCTTTTTTAACGACTTCATACATGATTCAGCAAGACCATTGTTCTGTGGCCACAATGGAGTTCCTCTGGAATGTTTAATTCCCAAATTATCGCAGAACAATTTGAACTCATTTGCCACAAATGCCGGACCTGAATCTGATTTCAGGGTCAAAGGTAAACCATGCATCTGAAAAATGTCATCTAATACAGCTATAGTGGCGGCAGCACTTGTTGATTTTACTGCTCTACACTCATAGTACCTGCTATAATAATCAATAACTACCAAAAGATAGTCTCTCCCATTGTTAAATGGACCAAAGTGGTCAACTGCCAGAGACTCCCACGGTGCATTTGGTAGCTGTGATGACCTTATGGGCTCCGGATATTGTTGTCTACCAACAATTTGACACCCATGACAACTCTTTATGTATGTTTCAACATCACTATCTAAATTGGGCCACCAGACCTTTGTACGCAAATTTCTCTTAGTTGCTGCCATTCCTAAGTGTCCTTCATGAGCTAAACTCAACACCTGTTGCCTTAGTTTGGCGGGAATAACTATCCTGGTACCCCTAAGCAATAAGTTACCTATAACGCACAATTCTTCACTAATCAGCCGGTAACTACTGTGAATATTTGCACCTTTGAAATTGCCTGATCGAACACAACTTCTAACAGTTTCAAGCTCTCGATCATCTACTGACACAGATTCAATTTGTTTAGCAGTCATTGCTCTAGGCACAGAGTTCAATGCAACAAATCTGACATATTTCTCAGCATCTGAAGTGATTTTCTCAATAGAACTACCTGCAGTTTCATTTACAATTCCAAGTCTAGATAGAGGGTCTGCTATATTCTTAGATCCGGGCCAATACACTACTCTATAGTCAAACTGCATTAGCCTAAGTACCCATCTTTCTATCCTAGCACATGGTTTAGATCTAGGGCTATAAATAGCTTTCAACGGTTCATGATCAGTAACCAAATCAAAGCAAATTCCAATTAGAAATGCACGAAATCTTTCACATGCCCAAACCAACGCAAGAGCCTCTCGCTCAGTTTGACAATATCTACGTTCAACATCGGTTAGACTTCTACTTGCATAGCTAATAACCCTAGGTCCATCTTCCTGTTCCTGAACTAAAACTGCCCCTAAACCTACAGGGCTGGCATCAGCAATCACTTTTGTTGGATATCTCAAGTCAAAATAACCCAAAGTTTTACTGCTAGCCAATGACTTTTTCAAATCTTCAAATGCAGATTTTTGTTTTTCTCCAAACACAAACTTAGCATTCTTTCTCGTTAGCTGTCTCAGCGGCTCTGTTTTTGTAGAATAGTCAGCAATAAATTTGCTACAGTAAGTAACTAAACCTAAGAAACTTCTCAATTCACTAACATTCTGAGGCTGCTTTGCATTCACTATAGCCTCAACTTTGGCAACTGACGGATCTATTCCACGAGCAGACAACTTATGCCCAACGAACTCGAGTTCACAAACACCAAATTTACATTTGTCACCATTTAGTGTAAGACCAGCATTGCTCAACCTATCCATGACTTGAATCAACCTAGCATCATGTACTTCTCTATTTGGACCGTGTACTATAATGTCATCAGACAAATTAGCTACGCCTGGTATCCCTTGAACTAAGTGTTGAATTTCTGCCTGATATATCTCAGAAGCACAAGATATGCCAAAATTCAAACGTTTGTATCTATAATTGCCTACATGTGTAGCAAACGTAGTAACACTTCTAGAACTGGGGTGCAATTCAAGCTGATGAAACCCCATACGCAAATCAAGCTTACTAAATATTCTACTCTGACTAACATCATGCAGCAAGTCGTCTAATGTTGGAATAGGAAATCTTTCCCTAACTATAGCTTCATTAGCACGTCTCATATCTACGCACAATCGAATGTCTCCTGAGCTTTTTGGAACAACAACAAGAGGTGAAACCCACCTATTAGGCTCTGATACAGGCTCAATGATATCTAAGTCAACAAGCTCTTTCAACTTAGCCTCTACTTTCTCACGTAACCCAAATGGAGTTCTCCTAAATGGTTGAACTATAGGTGTGACACTAGAATCTACAGCAATTTTGACCTGTAAACCTTTAAACTTTCCAATGCCAATAAACAAGTGTTGGTACTTATCTTTCATTTGCGAGTAATCACTATTTTCTACTCTATTGATATTGATACCAATTCTAAGGACACCTAATGAACGAGCTGTCCGGAGGCCCAACAATGAAGGTTGACCTTTATCCTCAATGATAATAAAATTAGCAGTCACTTGTGAACGACCTGCTTCAACAATTGCATCAAAACATCCATAAATAGGCAAAGGTTTTACTGAAGCGTATGCAAACAATTTAATATCGCTCCCTCGAACAACTGCCTTTAAACCTTTAGACTTTAGGCTTTCCCATGTATCAAGCCCTATAACGTTACACTCACTGCCTGAGTCAACAAGGAAATCTACCTTTTTGCCATCAATTTTGACTGGCAGTTTATCAAGTTTGTAATCAGCTCGTGTTTTACATGTAAAAGTATTTCTACTGAAGTCACTGCTAGGCTCATCACTATCAACCTCAACACAATGCACTTTCTTACTTCTACCTCCATCACTTATTGGCTTTGATTTACAAAACTTTGCAAAATGACCTACCAAGGAACATTTTCTACATGTGGCTTTTCTTGCCGGACAATTAGGATCTCTCGACCAATGGTTTATTTGACCACATCTGTAGCAGCCACCCTTTCTTTCTGGTCTGCTACTAGAATGAACACTATTCTCAGTCCTTGGCTTTACAACACTATTGCCACTACCCTGAGAATTCCTATGGTTAAATCTACGGCCTACCCTATTTACAGAACTTGCCCCTGCCTGGGCACCTAATTTCATTTCTGCAAACTGCTGCTCTACTGCCTCATGAGATGCAGCCAGTTTCAAAATCTCATTTAGATCAAGTGCGTCACCCTTTTCAAGGAATTTCCTGCGCAACTGGTCAGAACTACAATTGGACACTACCTGGTCCTTAATCATGTCATTCGAATCATGAAATTGACAGCCTATTGTAGCTTTTCTCAAACTCGCTACAAACTGCGCAACAGTTTCACCAAATTTTTGCGTCATTTTACGAAACAAATGCCTCTGGAACGTAATGTTTGGCTTTACCAAAAAATGACCATTTAACATCTCAAGCAAGCCATCAAAGTCGTCTATCGCAATTTGTTTATCAGTTTCCAAAGCACCATTTAAGCTTTTGAAAACTTCTCGGACTCGAGGTCCACCAGTGTATAAAAGGAGTGCCCTACGCTGAGTTCTAGATTTAACTACCTGAGCCGTAGTCCCACTACCATTAAACACACCTCTACTATCAGCATAAGACTCAAATTCTTCCACCCATGCTGACCACGCAGCTGCTACAACACTAACCCCCCCTTCCACATTGAACTGAGCTGGACACCTTAAGTCAGCAAAAGCCATTTTCACTGTTTTGGCAATTCTACTCAACTGTCCCTAAGTAATAATATGCGAAGCAAAGAAAGTGCTGTTACTGCACACAATTGAAACAAATAAACTTCAACTTATCTTATTCTCCAAGGCTTCCTCTCCTCCATGCTGTCTCTCTCCAGCTTCAGCTCCACGCTGCAAAGCGATTCCCGTATCCTCGTCGCCAGATGTTTTATCGTGTGTTTCAACTAATATCGCTTAGCAGTCAGGAATTACACAGTGATAATTGTCAACTCAGTTTATTACATGATGACGCTGACATAGACCAGTCTAATATAACAAACAATCTAATTTAATCTAATTACTGATACTGTTACTGATACTCATACTGTTACTGATACTAATACTCATACTGGTACTGATACTCATACTGTTACTGATACTAATAAACAATGGCACGAGCGGTATATTATATAGTAAGCTACGCATGGCAGCACCGCCCAGGACAGAGGTCAAAGGTTACATATACAGTTCAATGACCACTACACAACAACCTCAATGGACAACTTTAGAGTATATTCTCTATCAAAGGCTTCTCAAGCATTACTAATCCTCACATAATCTCCATCTTTTAACTGAGGTTCTTTACTGGAACTGTGTTCACCTAGCTCATACACTCTATTCCAAACGATTTTTCTGCTTTGAGCACTTACATAGTTCGGATTCATTTTGGTGGCTGTGTGAATCATGTCGCTGTTAGAGCTTTGTAAGTCAAGTGTCAGTAAATCTGGTCTTTCAATGTTCTGTTGAGACGTTCAACCATTGATGCTTTTGTTGTTAGGTTTTCAGTCGTAAAGCGTTTGATATTTTTCCCACCAGTTTATCAAACTCTTTACCTTTATCCGTCTGCAAGACTTTGTAGCTTTTTCTATCCAGTCTATTTTTTCAAACTTCTAGCTACGATGTGTGCGGCTATGGAGATGAGAGGCACAACTCATCCATTTCTAGATCGTAAACCAACAGCTGTTAGCAAAAAAAGTGATTTTGATAGTTTCATCATTTACACCCATCAAAAGAACTTAAATCTTCTCTCCTATTCCAGCTACAACAGTCGGCGGAGGTTTGAATTTCATTTGGGTTTTTTGTGTAGCACATAGGCATCTTATCCGCTCAACCATTCATGAACCTCTCTTCAGTTTCTCATTTTCTATGAGCTTGTAACAAAGCTCAATCTCCTCGTAGAGATGTATGTAATGCTGGATTGTAACACAATTCTTTCTGTTCGCCATCGACCATTTTCCTTCCCCACTGTTTTATTCGGGTGTTCATATCATGCTTGTGGCAGAGATCTACAATTGTGATTGCTTGACCAGCTAACAGACTTTTAATTCTATCAACATCCGAATTGCCCAAGTTAATTGGACCCGTGTTGGTCAATGCATTGCGCCAAAAAACTTTTAGAGAGCTGAGAACCTAATCATTTTCCCCAAATTTTGCTTTGTTCAGTCTATGGATGGGATTTTCCTGCACTTGACAATTTATGTAGCATATTGAAGAATTTTGTTTGATCACTTTTCTCAATGTCATGTTGGATACATTCTTTTCAAATTTGCCTAGTTGCGGATTTCTGTCCTCCTTATCAACATCACCGTCGTCGTCGACATAATCACTAGCAACGCGATTGATTAGTTCAGGGCTTCGATGTCAAATAATTTCATTCTCATAAGTCAAAAATTAATCTAGGAGTTCTAAGTGCCAGTGAGAGAAGTGCCACTTTTTCATCAGTAATAGTAGTAATATATGAGCAGATCTCCCTACCAAGTGTTTTTTTGTGGATCTGACCTTGGAGTTGAGACAATGGGTTACGGCGTTGGATGAATTCGCCGAGTTTATATTGTATTTTACTTGAGGGGTATTTGAGTGGCATTTGAGTGGCATTTAAGTGGCATTTGAGTTTTGATTATTTTTTTACTTGATTTGAACTCATATGGCAGCTAGATTTTGAATGTATGGCATTTAAGTTTTGATACTTTTTTCACATAATTTGAACTCATATGGCATCTTGAGAGAGAGGAGAGTTTCATTTGAGGGGTACTTGAGTGGCATTTGAGTGGCATTTAAGTGGCATTTGAGTTTTTGATTATTTTTTTACTTATTTTGAACTTATATGGCATATAGATTTTGAATGCATGACATTCAAGTTTTGATATTTTTTTTACATAACTCGAACTCATATGATATTTTGAGAGAGAAGAGAAGAATGAGGAGACTACATTGAATCAATATATGATTATATACATTTATTACATAATAAGTAGCAAAATATTCTTGTATAATATAGCTAGAGTTAGTAAATACTAAGTAATTCAAAGCACTACAACTTGTAATGACAATCAATGCATAAGCTTTTACTAAAAACTATCTTGAAAACCTTCAAAACATGATCCCAAATGGAAAAAAAAATGGATAAAGTTAGATATTCATCTATTTGTTTACATCTACAAAAAAGAGGTATTTGGTGAAATATTTTTTCGATTTATTCAATTTTCATTAATTTTTTACAAAAAACAAATCATCCTCTAAATGGTTAAATTTCATCTAATTGTACAAATTTACAAAAAAAAAACAGGGTATTTGGTAAAATATTCTTTCATTTCATTAAATGTTCATTATTTTTTTGCAAAAAAGAAATCACCCTTTAAATGGTTAAATTTTAATTGTTTGTATATCTTTACAAAAAAACAGGGTATTTGGTAAAATATTTCCTTTACTCTATTCAATTTTCATTAATTTTTTCAATAATTGCTTAAATATACATTATTCACTATTTTCTTATTCTAATTGTACAAATTTTCAAAAAAACAAGGTATTTGATAAAATATTCTTTCATTTCATTAAATCTTCATTATTTTTTTTGCAAAAAAAGAAATCATCCTTTAAATGGTTAAATTTTATCTGTTTGTATATCTTTACAAAAAAACAGACTATTTGGTAAAATATTTCCTTTATTCTATTCAATTTTCATTAATTCTTTCAATAATTGTTTAAATATAAATCATTCATTATTTTCTTATTATTAGGTGAGCAACCTATCATACAAAATTAGTTTCTTGAGTGAGGGTTTTATCCTGCATTTTCCTTTTGAATTTTTTTCAAAAATTTACCATTTTTTTCAAAAACAATCATTTATATATACAATTTCCATTATTTTTTAAACAGAACAATTCCTATCTCTGAGAGGTTGGAGATATTGGGGTAGAAAACTTAGACATGATGATGAGAAGGCTATGGATTTTCCCGTTTAAGAACAAACCATTTTCGATGGCAATTTCAATTCGGAAAACTAAAACAATGCAATTTGTTTTTCAAAATGCAATCATCAGAAAGCTTTTGTCATGATGAGGAGGAGGCTATGGATTTACCCATTCAAGAACAAACCATTTTCGATGGCGACTTCAATTCTAAAAACGAATTAGAACTGAGTATGTAGTATTACGTAATCATTTTTTTTAAAGAAGAACAATCCATTTTTGATAGCAACTTTAATTCTAAAAACTAAATCAATGTAACTTTTTTATTCTTTGTCTCCCATGAAATTGTTCAAAACGAATTAGAACTGAAGTATGTGGTATTACATGATAATTTTTTTAAAAAAACACATCAAAATCGACAAATTACTCCTCTAGATAGTTCAAGTTTACAATATTTGAGAATTAATCACAATAGAAACATTAAGCCTACTTGATAAAAAAGAATTTGACTGTTAAATTTAACTAATTGATTCAATGTTATTATTTGGATCTTTTGAAAATAAACATTTCAATGAAAACATCATATTTAGTCTTTGACACACTTGAAACCATTTTCCAGTAAATTTTACCAACAATATTTCAGAAATTTTTACTAGATATTTACAAAAAAAATGAGGTATTTTGGTAAAATATTCTTTTATTACATTCCTTTTTAATTTTTTATGTTTTAAAACAGGGTTTTATTACAAATTTTTTTTGTTTTTTCAAGTTTTTTAAAAAAATAATCATTATAATATATAGTTTTCGATATTTTTTTTAAAAAAATAAATATATATAGCGATTTTCACTTTATATTCTTTTATTCCATTCAATTTTCAATAATTTTTTGAGTGAGGATTTTATCCTACACCTTCCTTTTAAATTTTTTTATTTTTTTAAAAAATAATCATTGAAATATATAGTTTTCGATATTATTTTAAAAACAATGTATATATATATATATAGAGTTTTTCATGGTATTTGGGAAAATATTTTTTTATTTCATTCAATTTTCAATAATTTTTTGAGTGAGAATTTTATCCTACACAATCCTTTTAAATTTTTTATGTTTCAAAACAGAGCTTTATTACATTTTTTTGAACTTTTTAAAAAATAATCATTGAAATATATAGTTTTCGATATTTTTTGATTTTTTTTGTACTTTTTAACTTTTTTAAAAACTGTCAAAAAATCACCAAATTACCTCTCTAGATGAATAAAATTTACTTTTTTAAAAAATAATCATTGAAATATATAGTTTTCGATATTTTTTGATTTTTTTTGTACTTTTTAACTTTTTTAAAAACTGTCAAAAAATCACCAAATTACCTCTCTAGATGAATAAAATTTACAAGTAAATAATTGTAATAGAAAATACCATATCTAGTTTTTACATTCATAAAACTGTTTTATAGTAAATTTTCTGTAATACAAACTACTATAGCTTACGATATCAATGGTTACAAAGCGCTTTTCTTGAACAATATCTTTCTCGATATTCTTCTGGTATATTATTAGACCCAGGGAGGAACTCTTGTATTCCGTATTCTCTGTGATCCAATAATTGACTAAAATACAAAAGTTATTCATTATATAAATAAATTTTACCGAATTTAAATTTTACTCTTAGCTACATTAGATAGTTTACATTTTATATATAACAGGAAAATAACTCACTGAGTTACATCATTCAGCTCAATATTTCTTAGGGAAAGTTCTTTACTCTGTTTTCTTTTTACGATAAAATGGACTAAAATAAAAAAATGATGTATTAGTATAGTATGATTAAAATTAATGTAAAATAAATATAAACTTTCGTTATTTTTTCAACTTCTATGTAAAAGAAATACACTGATTACACACGAAAAAGTCCTTTTTTTTCATTTGGTGTGATTTTTTTTCAACTTCTAGCTAAAAAAATACACTGATTACACAAAAAACCCTTTTTTTTAATCCAAAATATATATAATTTAAAAATGTTTTACAAAAAAATGTATATGAATTGATCATTTATGTGAAAAACTAAACATTTTTGTAAAATAATTATAACCTTTTTGTTATTTTTTAAACTTTTATGTAAAAAAAATACACTGATTGCACAAAAAAGTCCTTTTTTTAATCCGAAATAGATATAATTTAAACATGTTTTACAAAAAATGTTTATGAATTGATCATTTATGTGAAAAACTAAACATTTTTGTAAAATAATTATAACCTTTTGTTATTTTTTAAACTTTTATGTAAAAAAAATACACTGATTGTACAAAAAAATCCTTTTTTAATCCGAAATAGATATAATTTAAAAATGTTTTACAAAAAATGTTTATGAATTGATCATTTATGTGAAAAACTAAACATTTTTGCAAAATAATAATAACCTTTTGTTATTTTTTAAACTTTTATGTAAAAAAAATACACTGATTACACAAAAAAGTCCTTTTTTTAATCCGAAATATATATAATTTAAAAATGTTTTACAAAAAAAGGTTATGAGTTGATCATTTATGTGAAAAATTGAACATTTTTGTAAAATAATTATCACCTTTTGTTATTTTTCCAACTTTTATGTAAAAAAAACACTGATGACACAACAAAATCCTTTTTTAATTCGAAATATATATATATATAACTTAAAAATTTTTTACAAAAATGTTCACAAATTTATCATTTTAAGGGGTTTTTCATTGTAAGAATACACAAAATTTTCACAAATCAACTTTTTAAAATTATGGTAAAAATTAATAAAACTTACCTATAGTGATATGAATCCCTTGAGTTATAGATTAGCTTCTCGAGAGTTTGTTCTCCACAGCCTTCTTTTTCAGCATCATCGAAGTGGTTGAGAAAATCCTCAGATTTTGGATTATCAGCCAGTTCCGAGGCTTGGACGAAGGCTTGATGAGCTGCGAGTACACTGATGTTGTAGAAAATTGAATTGTCTGCGTTTCGACTCAGACCCTTGAACAAAATCACTCCAAATCTCTCCGATGTCACAGCAGAAGCTATTTGATGAGGAATGCGCATATCTCCGATCAGTAATTCTTCATCTACAACACTTCTGTATTGAACTAGAAGAGTCTCTTCATTTCCATTCCATCGCCTGTCAGACTTTGTTATAACTTCAGGGTTTTGGAAACATATGACACTATCTGTTGGGAAATCCTGAAGATTAGCTACCTCGAAATAAGCATTGATTTGTCGCATACTTTTTTCTGGTAATACATCAAACACATTCTTACACCTCAAAGTAGTTCCTGTTTCTGTAGCAGCACGAAAAATTGCTTTTCCAGTCTTTTCAACACCCATGTAGATCAAAACCAGTGGTCTTATTTGCGAAGCTTCATTGACAAGTAATCCTGCCGCTAATGGAATAGTGCTCTTCACTCTAACTACCTTTCCATCCTTTTTATAGTTGTATATGATGGTGCAGTTCGTTTCATCATGGAGCTCAACGGTTAACACCTGCATAACTGTAGGTATTGGTAAATCTTCAACTTTGACTATGTTTTCAATGTTTCTTCTGGAAGCTGGAGATAGAGTACTTAACAGAGAGGCGCTTTTGGTGATGAGAGTTGCCAGAGTATTCAGACTGGCGCTTTGAAAGGGGATCATAGTGCGTTGAAGAAGTACATTGTCATCAATCACCTTATCTTGTGAAGGTTTTGGTTCTTTATTCTTCAGTTGTTTTGATATGACTTGTGTCGACATTCTAAAAGATAAAGTAAAAATCCATGTTATGATTTCTTTTTCAAACCAATTTGAAGATATATATACATATATATATATTTACTCAATATCATACCACTGTTAGTATCTAAATCGATAAAAATTAAATTTATACTCAATCAAGTTGACTTACCTCCAAACAGAAAAGTCCTTCTAGCAGTTGTAGTAGATGATGTTGTAGTAGATCTTGCTCCTTCAGTTGCTAATGTCGAAGTGACTGCTTTCTGTGTAAAAACAGTGCTTCTTATATAGCTGAAATCATGCCATTTATCATAAGGTTAAATTAATGAAACATTGTTTCTACGGAAGAACACCAATGCTTTCGCGGGAATAAATAATTTATTTTCACGCGAATACAAACCAATGCTTTCGCGGGAATAAACATTTTATTTTCACGCGAATGGAAACTGTTGCTTTCGCGGGAATGAATACTTTATTTTCACGCGAATACAAACCAATGCTTTCGCGGGAATAAACATTTAATTTTAACGCGAATGGAAACTGTTGCTTTCGCGGGAATGAATACTTTATTTTCACGCGAATACAAACCAATGCTTTCGCGGGAATAAACATTTTATTTTCACGCGAATGGAAACTGTTGCTTTCGCGGGAATGAATACTTTATTTTCACGCGAATACAAACCAATGCTTTCGCGGGAATAAACATTTAATTTTCACACGAATGGAAACTGTTGCTTTCGCGGGAATTAATACTTTATTTTCACGCGAATACAAACCAATGCTTTCGCGGGAATAAACATTTTATTTTCACGCGAATGGAAACTGTTGCTTTCGCGGGAATGAATACTTTATTTTCACGCGAATACAAACCAATGCTTTCGCGGGAATAAACATTTAATTTTCACGCGAATGGAAACTGTTTCTTTCGCGGGAATGAATACTTTATTTTCACGCGAATACAAAGCAATGCTTTCGCGGGAATAAACATTTTATTTTCACGCGAATGGAAACTGTTGCTTTCGCGGGAATGAATACTTTATTTTCACGCGAATACAAACCAATGCTTTCGCGGGAATAAACATTTTATTTTCACGCGAATGGAAACTGTTGTTTTCGCGGGAATGAATACTTTATTTTCACGCGAATACAAACCAATGCTTTCGCGGGAATAAACATTTAATTTTCACGCGAATGGAAACTGTTGCTTTCACGGGAATGAATACTTTATTTTCACGCGAATACAAACCAATGCTTTCGCGGGAATAAACATTTTATTTTCACGCGAATGGAAACTGTTGCTTTCGCGGGAATGAATACTTTATTTTCACGCGAATACAAACCAATGCTTTCGCGGGAATAAACATTTAATTTTCACGCGAATGGAAACTGTTGCTTTCGCGGGAATGAATACTTTATTTTCACGCGAATACAAACCAATGCTTTCGCGGGAATAAACATTTTATTTTCACGCGAATGGAAACTGTTGCTTTCGCGGGAATGAATACTTTATTTTCACGCGAATACAAACCAATGCTTTCGCGGGAATAAACATTTAATTTTCACGCGAATAGAAACTGTTGCTTTCGCGGGAATGAATACTTTATTTTCACGCGAATACAAACCAATGCTTTCGCGGGAATAAATAATTTATTTCCACGCGAATGGAACCCATTGCTTTCGCGGGAATAAACAATTTATTTTCACGCGAATACAAACCAATGCTTTCGCGGGAATGAAAGATTTATTTTCACACATTCACCTATATAAGAGACAACGGTTTCAGACAGAAAGCATCCAGTTCAACAACAGTGAGCAAAGGAGCAACATCTATCTACTACATCTTCCATTGCAACTACTAGGAGTTCTCTCTTCATAAAGGTAAAACTTAAACTCAAATATTTCCGCTAGCTAACACAACTATCTGAAGGCTTTATGACATATCTATCTTTAAATTGGTTATAAAGAATTGAACCAATTTTTTCTGTTTTTTTCAGAATGAATACTCAAGTCGTAGAAAGTCAACCATTGTATCTAAAGTCGGAATCTCAGCCTGATGAAAAGGTAAGAATTAATAAAAAATACTATTTAACACCTGTTGAACACCTTTAATTATTTTAGTTATCTAATTATCGCTTGTATTTTAGAACAATGCAACAACAAATCCAATCTACTTAAAGGACTTCCTTCCAGAAATGTATCATAACTATGTGATAAATAATGATGTTGTTGAAAAAAAAGCTGTAGAACGTTTGACATTTCAAGTTATAATATTCTGTATAACTCAACACATGATGAGTATGGGGATGTGTTGTAAGAAACGTGATATATCTACAGAACGTTTTGATGACATTATAAAAAACGGTTTCGAAATCGTTTTGTCAATGGCGGAAGTCGTTAATATTAATAATTTTTTAAAAGAAATTGAAAGAAGTGCTTGGAATCAAATAGTTTTCAAAAAATTATACAACATGACATGGAACAAAAAAACTTTTTATAAATTCAGAAAGCATATTTATAATTATGTCCAAATAGATAAAGCTCTATCCTCTTCTGTAGGTATTTTAGAATTAATGTTGGAAGCGTTTCATACATATTTATGAAAAATTTTTAGTTGTTTTTTATTATTTTACAATATTTTGTTCAAACTATTATATTTTATTTCTTACCAATTTAGATGTTAAAAGCGGTATGATATTAAGTAAATACATATATATATATATTTGAATACATCCTTTGTTGTCTGTCTCCACATCCCAATAGTTTAATAAGCACATTCTCAATCTACCATAACTCTATGATCTTAACTGCTTTTGGCATAAATACATATATATATATATATAAGACACTCTAAGTAATAAATACACTCTTAGCCACTCGTGCAAATATTACCCTTTTATTTTTAGAATGTTATGGATGCTCTTTCTGAAGAGCTCCTTAGCACAGATCCATATCCAACAGAAAATAAAATGAAAAACGGCAAAACAACTCCTAAGAGAAGGAAAACTGCTCCAAAAAAGCGAATAGTAAGGAAACGAAAACAAACAGTGAGAAAACAAACTACTTCCGTTGATAAGCAAACAATGGAGAGTGCAGCTATAACTCATTTAACAGTTGAATGTCTCAACGAAAGGAGAGCTAGGAAATTAGAAAAGTCTAAAGGTTCTCAAGTGATTGACTCACCAAAAGTTCCGATTTGCAAAACATTTGAAGATCTTCCTATCCCAAGCATTATGCGAGTGACTGGTGTGATACATCCATCAAGTAAGGAGAAGTGTAGATATTCTCAAGTACACTACCATGATCCTTCAGATATAAATGAACTCGAACCCAAAATACTCCTCTGTCCAGTTGAAATAGCTAAAAACTTCAACTGTGATAATTACCCCCCTCCGTTTAACGTTGTATATTTGGGTAGAAAGGGAAAACCAAAAAATAAAAACGTTCTTTGGTATGATGTCAGACGTGTTAGCAGACATCCTCTAAGCAAAAAGAAAACTGAAGAGGAATCACTATATTTTAGCACATTGACTAAATGTCAGCTCAAACGCTTCTTGAACATCAACACCCTCAATAGTTTTCAACCCGGTGCTATTTTTCCTTACCAAGATGTTGTTGATAGATTCGTTCCTCATCGATTTAAAGGAGGTCAGTCGAATGTAATTTGTATCCGTTATAGCATTGAACAATGTGGAGAAACGCTGTTGAAGACGCTCGCCATACCAGACAAATATGCTTCAGAAGCTAACAAATATACTCCAGGTGTGATGATCTACAGAGGAAAAACAACCCACGGAAAATTTAAGACAGAATACGATCTTTCATTTTGCTCTCCATACCGTCTCGGTCAAATGTATTGGAAACAATATTGTGATCAAGCAAAGCACAACAAAACAATATTAGAAATTGATGATGATGATGATGATGAACTTGAAGATTTTCTATGTGGAGACTTTGATGATTTTGAGACAGGATATGTTGCTGAAAAAAAATGATGAGTGTTTTAGCGATGGATAGTCTCTAATTCAAAAAACAAGTTGGACAATGTAACTTGGTGAGCTATTTCCCTTTTCTATATAATGTAAACTATCCAATGTAACTAAAGCTATAATTCAATTTCATGTAATTATTTTAAATTTTTTCCCTACTTATTACACAATAAATGTATATATTCACATATTGTTTCATTTTTAATCACTGTATTTATTCAATGTAGATATATCTCCTCTCTCCTCTCTCCTCTTTTTATCTCTCCTCTCTCTCAACATACTCTCTCCTCTACCAAATACTCCTCTCTCCTCTCTTGCAGTTATTTCCCAAATACTGTAGATTTTAATCATCTAGAGGTCTAATTTGGTAATTTTCCAACATATTTTATAGCATTTAATATACTTATTATGTAATAAATGTATATTATTCAATGTAAATGTAAATATATCCATAAATATGTACATAATTATCCATATATACATAAATGTATAAAAAACTAAAAAAAAATCTCTCCTCTCTCTCCTCTCTCTAAGGTATATTATATAGGAAGATTTTCCATACTTATTATGTAATAAATGTATATAATCATATAATGATTCATTTTTGATCAATATATTTATTCAATGTAGATATATCTCTTCTCTCCTCTCTCCTCTCTTTCTTCCTCTCTCCTCTCTCTCTCCCTCTCTCCTCTCTCTCTTTTTTTATCTCAAGATACCATATGTATGTATACATTGATTGTCATTACAAGTTGTAGTGCTTTGTATTACTTAGTATTTACTGACTCTAGCTATATTATATAGGAAGATTTTCCCTACTTATTATGTAATCAATGTATATAATCATATAATGTTTCATTTTTGATCAATATAGTTATTCAATGTAGATAAAACTCCTCTCTCCTTTCTCTCTCCTCTCTCCTCTCTGTCTTCTCTCTCCTCTCTCTCAAGATGCCATATGAGTTCAAATTATGTGAAAAAAGTATCAAAACTTAAATGCCATACATTTAAAATCTAGCTGCCATATGAGTTCAAATTAAGTAAAAAAATAATCAAAAACTCAAATGCCACTTAAATGCCACTCAAATGCCACTCAAGTACCCCTTAAATGAAATACAATATAAACTCGGCGAATTCATCCAACATCGTAACTCATTGCATAACCCCCAAGACCAGATCCACAAAAAAACACTTGGTAGGGAGATCTGCTCATATATTACTACTAGTAATTGCACTATTGCCAAACGTTGATGGCCGTGGTAATTTGCGCGCTTTGATGAAACTACCTGACCTAACCTAACTAATCTTTCTTACATCATTCAAATATCTTTGCAGGTTCTAAAAGTTTTCGTCGACTAATCTGACAAGATTGCCGGCCATTTCCAACCATAGTTTACACTTTTGCTCCACATCTCTGATTGTTATATTCTCCACAGGGTTGTAAGACAACAGAGGCTCATTTCTGTTTTTATTATCTCATTACCGTTTTGGATTTTCATTTTTATACTATGAAACTCATTCTCTGGAACAAGAAAGTAACGTCTAGAAAATTTACAAGGTTGACGAGTAATGATTTTATTGAGGATAATACAGATACAATAGGAGTGGTTATTAGCAATTAATAAATTTCCTGTGCCAGCCCGAGTTAATATTTTGAATTTGTCGTATGTTTATCGACTAGTTTGTGCAGTTGTTTCTTGTAGCGTTGCAACTCGATAAACTGTTCCAAGTCTAGAGGAATATTTCCTAATAAAATATTTTTGACAGTTACTATCAATGACTGAAACAGGTCTGAGTTGGTTTTCTCCATGATGGCGGTTTTTTCCATTCTTACTTAAGTCATTGAGAGCCAAAACCGCAGATGTACTTCTCTTTGTCTTGAGTTGTTCATCTTCGTCCACAATGACCAAAATATAACCTGTGCAATGTTTTTTGTCATATCATATTATCATAAAATTATACTAATACTAGTAGTAATATATGAGCAGATCTCCCTACCAAGTGTTTTTTTGTGGGGTCATTATCTGGGGTTATGCAATGGGTTACGGCGTTGGATGAATTCGCCGAGTCTATATTGTATTTTACTTGAGGGGTACTTGAGTGGCATTTGAATGGCATTTAAGTGGCATTCGAGTTTTGATTATTATTTTACTTAATTTGAACTTATATGGTATATAGATTTTGAATGTATGGCATTTAAGTTATGATAATTTTTTACATAATTGTATACATAATTATAACTCATAGGATGTCTAGATTTTGAATGTAAGGCATTTGAGGTTTGATAATTTTTTGTAATTCCGAGTCATACGATATCTTGAGAGAGAGGAGAGAGAGGAAATATATCTACATTGAATAAATAAAGTGATTAAAAATGAAAGAATATGTGAATATATACATTTATTGTGTAATAAGTAGGGAAAATCTCATATAATATAGCTAGAGTCAGTAAATACTAAGTTACTGAAGTTTTTAGATATTTCAACTGGATATAAAAGTACAGTCACTCGTATAATGCTTAGGATAGGAAGATCTTCAAATGTTTTGCAAAACCGGAACTTTTGGTGAGTTAATCACCTGAGAACCTTTAGACTTTTCTATGAATTATTATATGATTATATAGACTTATTGTATAATAAGTAGGGAAAATCTTTCCATATAATATAGTTAGAGTCGGTAAATAGTAAGTAATACAAAACAGTACAACTTGTAATGTCAATGAATACACAGGCTTTTTTTTATTTATTCATTATCCACTTGAGACTACCTGTTGTCAGCATTTGATATTGAGTTTACATACCATCAACACCAAGTGGTTCATCAAAATCTTGTAATTCGTTTTCTAGGAATTCCTTAAGAACTTCATCCTCATTATTCGTTTTTGTTAGCACCTCATTGGAACTTGTTTGTGTGCAATATTGCTCCCAATCACTAGCGTTGGTTGAAGAAATGAAGACAACATTGTGGTATGGAATATGGTTTCCATTCTTACTCTGTTTTTTTCCTTTGTAAATCATCACACCAGGTGCACATCTTTTAGCTTCCTCGTTATATCTGATTGGTAGTAAAAGCGTTCTCGTCTCTCTTTTTCCATTCTTTTCAGTGACATAGCGAATGCAATTTACAATGGATTCTTCTCCATTGAATCGGAAAGGAATGAATCTTTCTACAACTTCGATGTAAGCAAAAATGGAACAATCTTTGAAATTACTGAGATACTCGATGTCGTAAGCGAGTTTGAGTTCTTCTTCACTCATTTTTCTCAGTTTTTCAGCTTCAGCAGTAGCTTTCATTGTGGTTAAGCGTTTTGTACTGATACGTTTGACATTGTAGTAAGTAGTCTCTGGTTTTTTTGAGTTTTCCATCTCACCCAAGTGCAAAATGTTGAAAGGTAATGGGTAGTTATCAACATTGAAGCTTTCAACTACTCTACTTGGACAAACGACTTTCTGAAAATTCGCTCCAGTTGAATTATCAAGATAAGTGAGAATGTAGTAGTTTCCGTATGCACCAGTACTCTGCTCAATAGAAACGATTTGCAAAACTGATGGAACAGGAAGTGATGCTAGTGTAAGAAACCCTCCAATCTTTTTCAAATCACATGTCTTCCATTTTTGGAGAGATTTGGCCATCTGGAGAGCTCTGTCAGCATCAGTGAGCAATTCTTTTTGTTCCATATTGTTTGATGTTGTGGGTAAAACCAGTTTTGGAAGAGCTCGTTTCTTTATCGCTGCTTCTTTTGTGACAGAGTTAGAGTTTTTTCTTTTGGGTGTTTTGAACGTTTTTTGTTTGTTTTCGATTGGCTTTAAATCCGTGTAAGAAGCAGAAAAATCCTCCATAGTGTTCTAAAAAAGAAAGAAATAACATATAATTCAGCTTTTCATGTGGAACTAAAAGATTATTTATTTCATACTTTACATTATAGCTAAACTAATTTTGATCTTTGTTAGGTAGGGAATAATAATTTTTAAATTTTACCTTTTATAAAGAGAAAGTTTCTAGTAGTTGCAATGGAAAGTGTAGTAGATGTTGCTCCTCTGATCACTGTTGTAGAACTGGATGCTTTCTGTGTGAAAACAGTGGCTCTTAAATAGCTAAAGTTGCACTGGTTGAACTCTATGAATACCAACCTTCTTTATAATATAACTATGAATCAGAATTTTGTCCACGCGAAAACCAATGCTTTCGCGGGAATAAATAATTTATTTTCACGCGAATAGAAACTGTTGCTTTCGCGGGAATACAAATTTTATTTTCACGCGGATACAAACCAAGGCTTTCGCGGGAATAAAAACTTTATTTTCACGCGGATGGAAACAGTTGTTTTCGCGGGAATAAATACTTTATTTTCACGCGAATGGAAACTGTTGCTTTCGCGGGAATAAATCATTTATTTTCACGTGAATAGAAACTGTTGCTTTCGCGGGAATACAAATTTTATTTTCACACGGATACAAACCAATGCTTTCGCGGGAATAAAGACTTTATTTTCACGCGAATAGAAACTGTTGCTTTCGCGGGAATACAAATTTTATTTTCACGCGGATACAAACCAATGCTTTCGCGGGAATAAAGACTTTATTTTCACGCGAATAGAAACTGTTGCTTTCGCGGGAATACAAATTTTATTTTGACGCGGATACAAACCAATGCTTTCGCGGGAATAAATACTTTATTTTCACGCGAATAGAAACCGTTGTTTTCGCGGGAATAAATAATTTATTTTCACGCGAATACAAACTGTTGCTTTCGCGGGAATAAAAATTTTATTTTCACGCGGATACAAACCAATGTTTTCGCGGGAATAAATACTTTATTTTCACGCGAATGGAAACCGTTGTTTTCGCGGGAATAAATAATTTATTTTCACGCGAATACAAACTGTTGCTTTCGCGGGAATACAAATTTTATTTTCACACGGATACAAACCAATGCTTTCGCGGGAATAAAGACTTTATTTTCACGCGAATAGAAACTGTTGCTTTCGCGGGAATACAAATTTTATTTTCACGCGGATACAATCCAATGCTTTCGCGGGAATAAAGACTTTATTTTCACGCGAGTGGAAACAGTTGTTTTCGCGGGAATAAATAATTTATTTTCACGCGAATACAAACTGTTGCTTTCGCGGGAATACAAATTTTATTTTCACGCGGATACAAACCAATGCTTTTCCATGAAAGTATTTATTCCCGTGAAAACAACAGTTTCCATTCGCGTGAAAATAAAGTATTTATTCCCGCGAAAGCATTGGTTTGTATCCGCGTGAAAATAAAATTTGTATTCCCGCGAAAGCAACAGTTTCTATTCGCGTGAAAATAAATTATTTATTCCCGCGAAAACAACGGTTTCCATTCACGTGAAAATAAAGTATTTATTCCCGCGAAAACATTGGTTTGTATCCGCGTGAAAATAAAATTTTTATTCCCGCGAAAGCAACAGTTTGTATTCGCGTGAAAATAAATTATTTATTCCCGCGAAAACAACGGTTTCTATTCGCGTGAAAATAAAGTATTTATTCCCGCGAAAGCATTGGTTTGTATCCGCGTGAAAATAAAATTTGTATTCCTGCAAAAGCAACAGTTTCTATTCGCGTGAAAATAAATTAT
This sequence comes from Cryptosula pallasiana, assembly GCA_945261195.1. Classification (NCBI taxonomy): domain Eukaryota; kingdom Metazoa; phylum Bryozoa; class Gymnolaemata; order Cheilostomatida; family Cryptosulidae; genus Cryptosula; species Cryptosula pallasiana. Next base: position 24,496,201 of record OX183140.1, on the reverse strand, counting down.
TTATTCCCGCGAAAACAACTATTTCCATTCGCGTGAAAATAAAGTCTTTATTCCCGCGAAAACATTGGTTTGTATCCGCGTGAAAATAAAATTTGTATTCCCGCGAAAGCAACAGTTTCTATTCGCGTGAAAATAAATGATTTGTTCCCGCGAAAGCAACAGTTTCCATTCGCGTGAAAATAAAGTATTTATTCCCGCGAAAACAATTGTTTCCATTCGCGTGAAAATAAAGTTTTTATTCCCGCGAAAGCATTGGTTTGTATCCGCGTGAAAATAAAATTTGTATTCCCGCGAAAGCAACAGTTTCTATTCGCGTGAAAATAAATTATTTATTCCCGCGAAATCATTGGTTTTCGCGTGGACAAAATTCTGATTCATAGTTATATTATAAAGAAGGTTGGTATTCATAGAGTTCAACCAGTGCAGCTTTACCTATTTAAGAGCCACTGTTTTCACACAGAAAGCATCCAGTTCTACAACAGTGATCGGAGGAGCAACATCTACTACTACATCCACTGACTATTAAAAGTTTTTCTGTGTGAATTTGAAAATTTTCATTGAAGCTAAGACTTAATTATCCGCCTTGATTATCTCACTTAAGTTTTTGTCTACTTAAAAAGTAATGCTTTCACATAATAAATCACTCGTTCTAACAACAGTAACTGAAGCCTCAACATCTACTATATAATATACCAACTGACTACTAGGAGTTTTATTCACAAGGTAAAATTTATTAGCTGAGACATTTAACTTACCTTTTTATGTGCTATTGTCACTTCTATTAAAAAGTAATGATTTTATTGTTATTATAGTGCTATGGAAACAGAAGAGGATGATACTGATGTAGACATACATAAGGAATGGGAATGGCTCATGAAAAATCAAAATGATATCGGTTTTTCAAACGCTGATAATGAATACATGAATGATGAATGCAATGCTGAATATGAAAATGAAATGGAGATGGAACTTGAAAATGCTTTTCAAGACAAACCTTCGACTTTTCAAGTTTCAGCAACTACTGAAAATACAATAGCCTTTGATAAGCAGTAAGTTTTTAAAATCATAAATTAATAACATTAGTAGAGTAATTTTTTTGCTTTTTTCTTATACTCATCTCATGAATCAGCAAAAATAATGCGTTATCTCTTTATTGTAGACAGGACTCAGAATATCAGAGAATTAATGTAAAAGAGGGAGTTGGGAATTCATGTCATAGTACACAGTAAGTTTTTAAAAATTAATTGATAATGGTGTTTAAGTGATTTTTTTCTTCTGTTACATTTTATATAAAATGTATGTGAATGTTTTATAGAACAACTATTATGTGTTAACATTTCTATTGTAGACAAAGTTTAAATTATCGGGAGGAGAATGTAGAAGAAAAAAACCCTGAAATTTCCCCCAATTGGAAATGGTTAGAAGAAAATCTCATTTGTTTTCGTTTACCCGATGAAACAATCAATCAAATAGGATTTGGTGCTGAGCCTTCACCACCAAAGACTAGCATAATAGCTCAAGATATAGAGCCGGATGTGGAGGAGATAGTTGAAGAAAATGAGAATGATCCAATGATAGAAAATGAAGAAGAAGAAGAAGAAGAAGAAGAGGAAGAAGCACAAGAGGAAGAACAAGAAGAAGAAATGGAAGATTTAAATTTTGAAAGACCTACCCGAGCATCAACCCTAGGTATTGTTGATGATAGCACAGCTCCAACTTTTCAAGATGAAGAATGGGATGATTTGATAGCTAGATATTGGGGAGCTATGAAAACGAAACATAGAGCTGGAAAAGTCATAGAACTTTTAAATGTAAGACTTTGGGATGGGATTCCAAGAGACCAAACTGATACCTACCAAAATGACTATCATGATTCAAGAGTGTTAGAATTGCTAAAAAAAGTTTGGAGACAATTGAGCTCGAGAGCAAAAGTCAACTGTAGCGTAGGTTGTATACTAGAAAATAAAAATGATGGTGAACTCCGATACTTTCACTCATCATCAAACAATGCTACTGTATATCCAAAAGCTAAACTGATTGAAACTGAAGGAGATCTTGATAACTTCTTTGTTGATGTTATGGAGACTGATCATCGTACAAATAGCTTGAGACGGAGACCAAATACGACTTGGAGATTGATGTTGATCACAAACATTTCGTTTTATTTCTACAAACTACTCGGAATGGGAAAAGTTGGATCACCACCAGAGCATTTACCCTCTCACCTCCTTAACAACAGACACATACGAACCATGTTAAAAAACACAAAAGGAAAACGAATTACCGACAATCTTTGTTTTTTTAGATGTCTAGCATTACACAAAGAACTACAAAAAAACGGTGGAATTGCAAAAGATCCGATAATTAAGGAGGTGAAGGAGTACCAACAACAATATCATAGTTTCATCTATGGTGATAGTGGTAAAAGGTGTGATGGGAAAGGAGTGACAGAAGCTGATTTATTGCTTTTGGAGCGAGCATTTCAACTGAAGATAACAGTGTTTTCTTTAAATGATGATATGACTTCAACAGTTATTTGGAATTCAAACTCCAGTTATAAGGAGAATCTATATTTGGATCTTTATATCAATCACTTCAGTCTTATTACAAACTTGGAAGGGTATGTCAAAGCCTACAGATGTCCAACCTGTTCTACTTGTTATGATAGATTGGGGAATCTGAAAAGACACAGATGTTCAATCTCAGAGGCAACAACTATGCAGTTTTCTGGAGGACAATACAGTCCTGCTACAGTACTGCTACAATATTCGACAAACTGAAGGTTCAATTCGGGATAGATATCGGGTCAGATGATTCCTTGAGATACTATCCATTTTTTGCAACATTTGACATAGAGTGTTTGTTACCTAATTACGAAAAAGGTCGAGATACAGACACAACCATTTACACGAATGAGCATAAACTTTTAAGTATTTAAATTTGTTCAAATGTACCAGGCTTCAACAACCCGCGTTGTATTGTCAATAATGGGGATGATGATGAATGCGTTGGAAAGTTCATTGAATACTTGGATGATATTAGTGAAGAATCATATAGCCGATTGGAAAAACAATTTTCGCGAATCATAAAACAGATAGAAGGTGAATTACAACGACTGGAAGAAGCTGAAGAAAAGTTTCGTAGTGATTTTGAAAAAAATCGTTTCAGACGTAGAACAGGAGCTGAAAAAGTTCTGGATGATTTGTACAGCTATATGAAAAAACTCCCTATTCTAGGTTTCAATTCACAGACTTACGATGTCAATGTGATGAAAGGAAAACTGCTTCAAAAATTGAAAGATGTCTCCGACACAGATTTTGATTTTGTTATAAAAAAAGGAACCAAGATGCCTGTTATCGGAATAGGATCTTTTTTGTTTTTAGATTGTACAAACTTCATCGCTCCTGGATATAGCTATGAAATGTATCTCAAAGCATACAAATGTGAAGCCGGAAAAGGATTTTTTCCTTATGAATGGATGAAAGACTTGGAACAACTTAATCAAGAACATCTACCTCCAAGAGAAGCTTTTTACAGTTCTTTAAAACAAAAGAATATCAGTGAAGAAGAGTACATAATTTGTCAAGAAGCATGGAAAAATAACGACATGAAGACAATGAGGGATTTTTTAAAATGGTACAACAACTTGGATGTAAAACCATTTGTTCAAGCGTTGGAAAGACAAAGATCAATCTACAGAGAGCATGGGATTGATATGTTAAAAGATGGTATATCTTTACCAGGATTAGCGATTCGATGGATGTTTAACAAAGCACCTCAACCACCCCCTCCATACCTCTCTACATACTTGAATTTTGATGAACTTGGTAACTCGTTTCGTCAGACTCTCCCAATTTGTCTGCTTGACAACTGCAATGCAGAACTTTATCCTCTAATAAAGAAAAATATAGTTGGTGGACCAAGTCTAGTGATGCATAGATATCACGAAAAAGGTATAACTAAAATTAGAGAACATTGGTTGGGAAAAGAAGCAAAGATTTGTGATAGAATCTATGGAGTTGATGCAAATGCGCTCTATTTATGGTGTATGATGCAATCAATGCCTACTGGCTATCCTCGAAGAAGAAAAATCGAAAACTCCTTTGTCGCTGAACCAGTAAAATTTAGCAAGATAGCTCATAGCTGGTTACAGTTCCAAATGTTCTCAAAAAAAATCAATATCAGATATCAGCTCAATGGAGGAGAAGTTACTCTCGGACAGCGAGGATTACCAGTTGATGGTTTTCAATTCCACGGATGTTTTTGGCATGGACACGACTGCTCTTATAACAACGCTAAAGAACAAGAGCTTCAAGCTACTGGAAGAAAATCAAAAGCAAATCTGTTTAAAACTACGATGGAAAATGAAGAATATCTTCGAGCATTAGGTTACACTGTAATCTCGATTTGGGAGTGTGACTGGATGAAGCGTGTAAAAACTCATACAAATTTACAAAAATTTGTCAACACGTTTTACAATTCTTTCTACCCTAAAATACTTGAAAAAAAGCTGAATCAAGAAGAAGTGTTGGAGAGAGTTCAATCAGAAGAATTCTTCGGATTTGTTGAATGTGACATCGAAGTTCCTGAGGAAGAGGAAGAAAAGTTCTCCGAAATGCCTCCAATTTTTAAAAATACGATGTTAACCAGAGAACACTTGAGCGATGAAATGAAAGTCTTTGCTGAAGCCGAAGGGTTTTTAAAGACTCCTCAACGCTCATTAGTTGGAAGTATGTACGGAGATAAGATATTTCTAATGAGTCCTTTGTTGAAATGGTACTTGAAACAAGGATTGAAAGTCACCAAAGTTTATCAGCTAATAGAATATATTCCTAGAAAATCTTTTGAAGCTTTTGGAACATCGGTTTCAGACGCTAGGAGAATGGGAGATGCAGACCCTAGTCAAGAATTACTCGCTACTACTAGCAAGTTGGTAGGAAATGCTGCTTATGGAAAAACAATCACTGATAAAGAAAAACATACCACCATCAAGTTCATCGAAGGCGCCAGAAAAGCTTCATTTCGTATCAGAGGAAACAAATTTATCGCCATGGAAGAGATAGCAGATGATTTTTATGAAATCGTAACCTGTAAACAGCTAGTAAGTTTTAAAACAATTATTTTGCAATTCAAAATTTATATTCCACAAGTTTACTTTGCTAATCAGTATCACCATCATTTCAGCTAACTATGAATGTTCCAGTACACTTGGGTTTCTTCGTGCTACAGTATGCTAAACTGAGAATGCTACAGTTTTACTACGACTTTATGGATAAGTAAGTGAAACCTAATTCCCTACCATTATTATGTGTAAGTAAGTAAAACTTCCAAATAATTGAAATCGAAACAAACTTTTTATTTATAGATATATTGACAGAAGTGATTTCCAATATGTTGAAATGGATACAGATAGCGCATACATGGCATTGAGCGGAACATTAGAAACACTGGTAAAACCAAGTATGAAAAAAGAGTTTTACAATGAATATGGTGATTGGTTTCCGCGCCCATAATGTGACAAACATAGGGATGAGTTTTTAAGAACCAAAACAATGGGTTTAGAATGGAGCACGCAAGACTGTTGTGAAAAAGTACTAAAACACGGAAAAAGAACACCTGGACTGTTTAAAGAGGAATTTACCGGAGATGGAATTGTTGCACTTAACTCTAAATCCTATTACTGCTGGGGAGAAAAAGGAAACAAGTTTAGCTCAAAAGGTTTGAACAAACGAATTAATCAATTGAACAAAGACAGTTATCTAAATGTATTGAACACAAAAAAGTCGTTTATGGGTAAAAATCGAGGATTTGTAGTAAAGGATCAAAAAATGTTGACATACAACCAAATAAAACGAGGTCTCACATATTTTTATGCTAAAAGACGAGTGTGTTCTGATGGAGTATCTACCGAGCCTACTTTGGCTTAAATAAAAACCTTCATAATAGACTTCTTTTACCACAGTTACTATAACTATATATATATGTATATAAAATACAAAAAATCTTTCATCATCCTTATAAATATCGATAAAGAATAGATGAATATTTAACTTTATCATCTGATATATTTTATAGCATTCAATGTATATATGAGTTCGAATTATGTATCTAGCTATATTATATGAGGAGATTTTACCCCTACTTATTATGTAATAAATGTATATAGCCATACATTGATTCGCTTTTAATCAATGAATTTATTCAAGGTAGATACATCTCCTCTCTCCTCTCTCTCAAGATGCTATATGAGTTCGAGTTATGAAAAGAAATTATCAAAACTTAAATGCCATACATTCAAAATTTATATACCATATAAGTTCAAATTAAGTAAAATAATAATCAAAACTCGAATGCCACTTAAATGCCACTCAAATGCCACTCAAGTACCCCTCAAGTAAAACACAATATAAACTCGGCGAATTCATCCAACGCCGTAACCCATTGTCTCAACTCCAAGACCAGATCCACAAAAAAAACACTTGGTAGGGAGATCTGCTCATATATTACTACTAATACTATTGTGTAATTAATTTTTCACCTGAAAATTATTATTTTGGTTAAAAATCTTCCATAAGATTTTCGATTTTCATCGCTAACACTTTCACATGAAGGCCAGTGTGTACATAATAGCAGGCTTACTAAAAATGAAAAAAGTTTCTGGATTGAGAAAAACAGCTACAAAAAATTCAAAAGTTGCTGCAATCTCATTATTTTCAAACACAAAAGTGTGTGCACAATGCTGATATTTAGGTGGCCCCTCTCCTATAGAAACCAACCAAAATTTCCAACACTTACTCTATAGCTCAGTATAACTTGTCGCATGAAAAAAATTCATCATGGTGAGTGCTGACTGCTTCCACAGGTATCGCCTTACTGGTGAGAGGGCAAGTTCAGATAATTTTTGAACACATTTCCGACTTAAAAAATTTAAACCAAGTCAATCCCTCGTAAAATTAGATGTTCTAATCCCTTTGACACAGCCAACTTTGAAAAGTTCTTTCTGCTACAGACTCCAGTGAGTATTTGTAGATCCTCCACCATTTGACTTATGTTTCATTTAATCATTAGTTATTCAATTACAGTAGTTGTTGTGTTCACAGTGAACATCGATCGGTTTGTCATAGCTACTAAAATTAGCAGTGCACTCTCTCTTTCACGAGCATCACACTAATAATAGGCTCATACCATCACAACTGTTAATATAATAGGGGTGTTAATGTATATAGAGGGTTCTTCATTGATGGAGCATCGGTGTGAAGCTTATAATTGACTTCTACGAGGCTTGTAATTAAGAATAATAACTATCCAGGATAAAGGTCAAAAGTTTATACAACTTACATCAAGCTAACTTGAATGTAGCCAACCAAATCACATTAATCAAGGCGATGTGCTCCACTGTTTATAGTAACAAATATGCAAAAGAGAGTTTGAATATTTGGCCTATCAAAATGCATACAGCCGAGTCAAAAAAACATTAAAAAAATCCTCCATATTTCATTCAAATCCCAGTTCTGCAAAGACAGCTTGTTCAGCTCCATGTTTTTTTTAACACCTTATCCTTGCCCAATCGGCAGCTTGTTTCTTCTTGTCAAGATGCTGTGGGGAAAGCCAAAAGATTTCCAAGACTATATATTTCAATGTACAGTTTGAACTCCAAGCTGGGAGTTCAATATATGAGAAAGAGTGGTTAACTCTTAATCAGCATCACTCTATCGTGTCTATAGGTTGTAATAATGATGCTAGTCTTGAGACTTGGGATATGGGGATAAAATGAACAAGGATTCTGATAAGATGGGTTCAGGGAAGCATGTGAGATTAAGGGAGTGATGAGTGGATGGAGGGTGTCAATGGTGTGGGTTTCTAAGGGACAAAAATCCCAATTTCACTGCTGACCCTGTCATGGCTGTGTAGGCTGTCTTGGCATAGGTAGGTTCGGAGGTACATTAAACATAGCTCCATAGAGAATGCATTAGGAGTGTGGTGGAGGGTTGGGGAAGGGGTAAAAGGGGTTCAGAGGATGGGGTGCTGTAAGTCGAGGGGCGAAGGGGAGGGGAGTGTGGTGCTGAAATGGCTTAGAGCGCCGACCGCATAAAGAATATTACAGAATATTGTGGGGTTTTAATGCTGAGATCATCAACTATGAAACATATTTTCAGGCTAATAAAATAGTTAGAAAACATGAAACTAAAACTGCGAGCAACTTTTTGAAGTATGAAGGTGATATCAAAAACAATTCCTGCAGATTCTATATATAGCACTCAGTGGCTGTTGTCTTTCAGTGCTTCAGATATGTAAGCAAACCGCAAAGCACAAAAATACCATTACAAGAGATGGCAACAGGAAATAAACGTTTTGTCTATGAATAAATAATTTAGTTAAAAACCAACCAGGCAGGGATTTCTGTGAGATTGCAGTATTGAATGTTGAGTCTCTTGAGTGATGGAAGTGTCCCTATACCGGCTATGAACGCACCAGAAGACCAGTTTGTGTCTGATAAATCTAGTTCTTCAAGCTCGGTTAGTTGAGACAAACTAAATAACAAATAAATGCACACAGGTTAACCAATCTGCATTGCACTGATTCCATGTAATTGGTACTCGAGAGTCAACTTGGACTACAATGTTTTATGCATTGCCATCAGAAAACATGGCTGACATATACCGCTCAGCGATTGTGCAGCCTGGCCTTTACACTCGTAATCATAAACCGCTATTGTTGGTCTGTTGGTTTTGCTATATTCAATATAAACAATTTCGTATTATCAATATTCAACTTGCAGTGCAGACATCCACATGAAAATATTTGCCTCCACCGAAACATGATAAAAACTAAAGGCCTGGCAATTTTCAATGCTCCACATCAAGTTCAACATATAAAGAGACGTATAAAAAATGGAATCACTCTTAAAAAAACTCCTTCGCTGGACAACAGCTTCTAGGTTATGCAGTTTTTAGAACTTTGCCGACCAAACCCCATTGGCAGGTTTGTTCACTAATAGTAACCGCAGAACTACCCAATATTCCCACTCATTAACTAGCTGAAATGGCAAAACTGCACCATGCTTACTTGGCAGGTAATCCATACAGACCACAACTCTTCATCTTCAACACTTTTAGTGAAGGAGGTAGAGTTAAAATATCATGACTTGAGAGTCTCTTATCACTTGTCATACTGATTTGGGTGCGACTACAAATATATTACAATCAATAATAAACAGAAGATATACACATTGAATTCATAAAATAAAATTGACCAACCACCGATACACTTACTATATAAAACAGCTGTCCGTCAATATACCAATTGCGATAGTAGTCAATATGATAACAAAGAATCAAAATGCATAACAAACCTCTGCCTTGTCTGGGCATCTCTTCCACATGTTGATATATTCAACTCATGAAGAGATGTAAGCTTCCGAAGCACTTCCAGTGATTGAGCAGGACAGAAACTGTTTTGTTCCAACTCTAGTTTCTCCAACTGGCAGAAATGTGCCATTCTGTAAGGAAGAATTGACACATTGTTTAGGTGTACCAAATTATTTTGATTCTGTTGCTCTTAGGTGACATGTCAAAATGGGAAATCCAATAGTTGCTAAACTCAGAGTCAGTCACTAACACTTTCTGTCTAGACATGATGACAATCTCGCCACTACTTCATGGACTGCGGTGAGCTGAATAAGGGATCCCAATACTAAATTTTATATCAAAGTTTGTATGTATTACGCATGGGTGGACAAATATACAACATACTATGGCACCAGATCCATTGTTTGGCAGACCAAAGAAGGTATTAGATGAAAAGTTGGTGCAATTCTACAAATTGCAGGGAAATCCCTGCAAAATTGGAGATTTTCAGGCCTCTCCATACACACCGTTTTATGGCCATGGAAATGGCACGAGGGGAATATTCTTCCCTTGGTCTGTGGCTGCACTCCACACATGACGGTTATGCACAAGTTTGAACTTATCAATGAACAGTGTCTGGTGCATGTCTGGGTAGTCACGATTGGGAAAAATCCAACTAGAGAAGGTTCATGCAATAGAGCGCATTGACCAATCAGCGCCAAGGAGCAAATCACGATTCATCAAACCGCTTGCTAATATCAAACATGCTTGCTATTCACAAATCATGGCAAACGAAAATAAAAATTATTCTTTCAGAATAAAATAAGCAGCTGTTTGTAGCTTTTCCTGAGAGCCTGCTGATTGGCTGTAGTCATCACAGCATGTCCACTCTTGTACAATTGTTTGATAATAACCATCTCTCATGGCTAGCAATAAATAGTATTAAAACTAAGCTGTTAAACAGCATGTAATTTGGCTGATTCGGCGCAGATTTTTCACCTTCCCCAAAAGCTGATCAGAGGGCAATATTTCAGTATAATTTAAAAAAATGTGAAAAGTGGAAAAATACAGAAACAAAACAAAACACTTGGTGGGTTGGTGTTACGCCAGTCACAAAGTGACACACAATTGGCGTACTGATGTGCGTGTCATGCTTGCTTGTTGTAAACGATCTTTATACTTTAAGTACAAAAGTTTGTTAAGTAATGGCTCCGGTCATTTCTGTATTTATTGTATATGTCATTGATATGTCCTTATGAGGTGCTCCAAATACCAACTTTGTCAAAATTCAATTGAATTTTATATTTTTTTAGCACAATTAATAATAAGCATGTTATGAGTGTTGTTTCCCCATTTCAACATCTTCGAAATATTCTGGGAAAACCTATGACGTACGAAAGTGTTTTAGCGAACGCTAAACTTTTGTTTGACAATTTTTGGATCACTGAAGCATAACAAGTAACAGTACAAGCGACTAGTAAGTAGTAATAGCGGCACATGTGGTTGAACGATTGTATAAAGCCTTATACGATCGCTGTGTGGTTAGTAGTAGAAAAAAAGTTTAGCGATCGCTAAAACACTTGCGTGCGTCATAGGTTTTTCAAGAATATTTCGAAGGGGAGACAACACTCATCACATGCTTATTATTAATTTTGTTAAGAAAATATAAAATTCAATTGAATTTTGACAAAGTTGGTATTTGGAGCATTTCATAAGGACATATCAATGACATATCAAATAAGTACAGAAATGACCGGAGCCATTCCTTAACCTATCAATTGTTTCGCCAAACTGATAGGAAGCATAAAGGACAAGTACTTGACTTTTTTAACAATTCTTGTAAACACACCTGATGAAATGTGTGATAGCAAAGAGTAGTTATGGTTTTTGTTGGAGTGTCTAAGCATACAGCTATTTTAATTTTTTGTGGGTCCGTCTTGAAAGCTTGATGAAAGTCTATAGAAAAGTTATAATCTGTTATCTCATCACTCATGTTTCAACATTCTGCTTGCCACTTTGCATCTACACGCTCAACAATTCCACTCTTCAGCTCATCATCACTCATGTTTCGATAGCCGTCTATTTCAGACATTTCACAATAATGTTCTAAAATCATTGGTTGCTTTTCCATTTACTACGGCAAACCTACAGCTCAGTTTAATCAATTGATTTTTCCTTTGAATAAGTTTACAAAGAATAAATGAACACTGTCTGTCAAAAAAGGTTAAGCTATCATTGATAACAACACACTTGATAAGAAGTATAAACGATATGCTGACCAAATTTGGTTCCGTTGTTAACAAGACTACTAGTGCAGAAATTTATGTATATATGCCTAAACTGTAGCAAAGTACTCATCCCTGGGTAGGTCGCTTTATTACACTAGTTTAAAAATACCTAAACCCACAGGACATTCGTAAAATAGCATAAAATGAGATGAATTTATAGAACATGATTTTTCTGATGGATGCTTGTGAAAAAACAGAGAATTTAATGGCTATTAGTAGTAATATATGAGCAGATCTCCCTACCAAGTGTTTTTTTGTGGATTTGACTTCGGAGTTCATGCAATGGGTTACAACGTTGAATGAATTCGCCGAGTTTATATTGTATTTCATTTGTGTGGCATTTGAGTGGCATTTAAGTGGCATTTGAGTTTTGATTATTTTTTTACTTAATTTGAACTTATATGGCATATAGATTTTAAATGTATGGCATTTAAGTTTTTGATAATTTTTTGTAATTCGAACTCATATGACATATTGAGAGAGAGGAAAAGAGGAGAGAGAGGAGAGAGGAGATATATCTGCATTGAATAAATACATTGATTAAAATGAATCAATATATGATTATACACATTTATTGTATAATAAGTAGGGAGAACCTCTCCATATAATATAGCTAGACTCAGTAAATACTAAGTAATAAAAATTAATACATAGTCTTTTTCTTTACAATGATGTCTTTGATGTACTGATGTTATATCTTAAGAAGGGAGACTTCTGTTTTAAGTGCTTTTGAATTCGTAATGAACTAAAATAAAAAAGTTATGTATTAGTATACAATGATTAAACAAAAATTTAAAATAATTACATGAATTTGAATTATAGCTTTAGTTACATTGGATAGTTTACATTATATGGAAAAGGGAAATAGCTCACCCAGTCACATTGTCCAACTTGTTTTTTTGAATTAGAGACTATCCATTGCTAAAACAAAAAATTATTTGGGGTAAAAATAAATACAACTACATCTAAATTGAGTTGAAGTATTATTTACAATGATTAGAATTTATTAAATAGAAAAGAAAAACTCTCACCGATTTTTATCATGTGTCTCATCCTTTTTTTCAGCAACATATCCTGTCTCAAAATCATCAAAATCTCTACGTAGAAAATCTTCAAGTTCATCATCATCATCATCATCAATTTCTAATATCGCTTTGTTGTGCTTTGCTTGATCACAATATTGTCTCCAATAAATTTGACCGAGTCTGTATGTAGAGCAAAATGAAAGATCGTATTCCGTCTTAAATTTTCCGTGGGTTGTTTTTCCTCTGTAGACCATCACACCTTGAGCATGTTGGTTAGCTTCTGAAGCATATTTGTCTGGTATGGCAAGCGTCTTCAACAGCGTTTCTCCACATTGTTCAATGGTATAACGGATACAAATTACATTTGACTGCCCTCCTTTAAATTGATGAGGAACGAATCTATCAACAACATCTCGGTAAGGAAAAATAGCACCGGATTGGAAACTATTGAGGGTCTTGATGTTCAAGAAGCGTTTGAGCTGACTTTTAGTCAATGTACTTAAATATAGTGATTCCTCTTCAGCTTTCTTATTGCTTAGAGGATGTCTGGTAACACGTCTGACATCATACCAAAGAACACTTTTATTTTTCGGTTTTCCCTTTCTACCCAAATATACAACGTTAAACGGAGGGGGGTAATTATCACAGTTGAAGTTTCTAGCTATTTCAACTGGACAGAAAAGTATTTTGGGCTCGAGTTCATTTATATCTGAAGGATCATGATAGCGAACTTGAGAATATCTACACTTCTCCTCACTTGATGGATGTATCACACCAGTCACTCGCATAATGCTTGGGATAGGAAGATCTTCAAATGTTTTGCAAACCGGAACTTTTGGTGAGTCAATCACTTGAGAACGTTTAGATTTTTCTAATTCCCTAGCTCTCCTTTTGTTGAGATATTCAACTGTTAAATGAGCTATAGCTCCACTCTCCATTGTTTTCTTATCAATGGAAGTAGTTTGTTTTCTCACTATTTTTTTTTTCGTTTCCTTACTACTCGCTTTTTTGGAGCATTTTTCTTTCTCTTAGGAGTTGTTTTGCCGTTTTCAAATTATATTTTCTGTTGGATATGGATCTGTGCAAAGGAGCTCTTCAGAAAGATCATCCATAACACTCTAAAAATAAAAGGGTAATATTTGCATGAGTGGCTAAGAGTGTATTTATTAGGTTAGAGTATCTTATATATATATATGTATTTATGACAAAAGCAGTTAAGACCATAGCGTTATGATAGATTGAGAATGTGCTTATTAAACTATTGGGATGTGGAGACAGACAACAAAGGATGTGTTCAAATATATATATATATATGTATTTACTTAATATCATACTGCTTTTAACATCTCAATTGGTAAAAAATAAAATATAATAGGTTGAACAAAATATTGTGAAATAATGAAAAAACTACTAGAAATTTTTCATAAATATGTATGAAACGCTTCTAACATTAGTTCTAAAATACCTACAGAAGAGGATAGACCTTTATCTATTTGGACATAATTATAAATATGTTTTCTGAGTTTATAAAAAGTTTTTTTGTTCCACTTTATGTTATATAAATTTTTGAAAATTATTTGATTCCCAACACTTCTTTCAATTTCTTTTAAAAAATCATTAATATTAACGACTTCCACCATTGACAAAACGGTTTCGAAACCGTTTTTTATAATGTCATCAAAAAGTTCTGTAGATACATCATGTTTCTTACAACACATCCCCATATTCATCATGTGTTGAGTTATACAGAATATATTATAACTTGGATTGTCAAACGTTCTACAGCTTTTTCTTCAACAACATCATTATTTATCACATAGTTATGATACATTTCTGGAAGGAAGTCCTTTAAGTAGATCGGGTTTGTTGTTGTATTGTTCTAAAATACAAGCGATAATTAGATAACTAAAATAATTAAAGGTTTTTTCAACAGGTGTTAAATGTATTTTTTATTAATTCTTACCTTTTCATCAGGCTGAGATTCCGACTTTAGATACGATGGTTGGCTTCCTACGTCTTGAGTATTCATTCTGAAAAAACAAAAAAAATTGGTTCAATTCTTTATAATCAATTTAAAGATAGATATGTCATAAAGCCTTCAGATAGTTGTGTTAGCTAGCGGAAATAATTGAATTTAAGTTTTACCTTTATGAAGAGAGAACTCTTAGTAGTTGCAATGGAAGATGTAGTAGATGTTGCTCCTTCGCTCACCGTTGTTGAACTGGATGCTCTCTGTCTGAAACCCTTGTCTCTTATATAGCTAAATGTGTTTCGCTAAATTCGCGTGAAAATAGATTAGTTATTCCCGCGAAGGCAACGGTTTCCATTCGCGTGAAAATAAATTATTTACTCCCGCGAAAGCAACGGTTTCCATTCGCGTGGAAATAAATTATTTACTCCCGCGAAAGCAACGGTTTGTATTCGGGTGAAAATAAAATGTTTATTCCCGCGAAAGCAACGGTTTCCATTTGCGTGAAAATAAAATGTTTATTCCCGCAAAAGCAACGATTTCCATTCGCGTGAAAATAAATTATTTATTCCCGCGAAAGCATTGCTTTGTATTTGTGTGAAAATAAAATGTTTATTCCCGCAAAAGCAACTGTTTCCATTCGCGTGAATATAAATTCTTTATTCCCGCGAAAACAACGGTTTCCATTCGCATGAAAATAAATTATTTATTCCCGCGAAAGCAACTGTTTCCATTCGCGTGAAAATAAATTAATTATTCCCGCGAAAGCAACGGTTTGTATTCGCGTGAAAATAAAATGTTTATTCCCGCGAAAGCAACGGTTTCCATTTGCGTGAAAATAAATTATTTATTCCCGCGAAAGCATTGGTGTTCTTCCGTAAAAACAATGTTTCATTAATTTAACCTTATGATAAATGGCATGATTTCAGCTATATAAGAAGCACTGTTTTCACACAGAAAGCAGTCACTTCAACATTAGCAATTGAAGGAGCAAGATCTACTACAACATCATCTACTACAACTGCTAGAAGGACTTTCTGTTTTGACATAAGTCAACTTGATGTACTATTGAGTATAAATTTAATTTTTTATCGATTCAGATACTAACAGCAGTATGATATTGAGTAAATATACATACATACATATATATATATATATATATATATATATATATATATATGTATATATATATATATATATATATATATATATATATATATATATATATATATATATATATATATATATATATATATATATATATATATATATATATATATATATATATATATATATATATATATGTATATATATATCTTCAAATTGCTTTAAAAAAGAAATCAAAAAGTCATGACAAGGATTTTTACTTTATCTTTTAGAATGTCGACAAAGTCAATACAAAACAACTGAAGAATGAAGAACCAAAACATTCACAAGACAGGAAGGGGGTTGATAGAAATGTACTTTTTCAACGTACTAAGATTCCTGTTCAACATGCCAGCCAGCTGAAGAATAAAGAGCCAAAACCTTCACAAGACAGGAAGGTGATTGATGACAATGTACTTCCTCAACGCACTACGATTCCCTTTCAAAGCGCCAGTCTGAATACTCTGGCAACTCTCATCATCAAAAGCGCCTCTCTGTTAAGTACTCTATCTCCAGCTTCCAGAAGAAACATTGAAAACATAGTCAAAGTTGAAGATTTACCAACACCTACAGTTATGCAGGTGTTAACCGTGGAGTTCCATGATGAAACGAACTGCACCATCATCTACAACTATAAAAAGGATGGAAAGATAGTTAGAGTGAAGAGCACTATTCCATTAGCAGCAGGATTACTTGTTGATGAAGCTTCGCAAATAAGACCATTGGTTTTGATCTACATGGGTGTTGAAAAGACTGGAAAAGCAATTTTTCGTGCCGCTACAGAAACAGGATCTACTCTGAGGTGGAAGAATGCGTTTGATGTATTACCAGAAAAAAGTATGAGACAAATCAATGCTTATTTCGAGGTAGCTCATCTTCAGGATTTCCCAACAGATAGTGTCATATGTTTCCAAAACCTTGAAGTGATAACAAAATCTGGCAGGCGATGGAATGCGAATGAAGAGACTCTTCTAGTTCAATACAGAAGTGTTGTAGATGAAGAATTACTGATCGGAGATATGCGCATTCCTCATCAAATAGCTTCTGCTGTGACATCGGAAAGATTTGGAGTTATTCTGTTCAAGGGACTGAATCGAAACGCAGACAATTCAATTTTCTACAACATCAGTGTACTCGCGGCTCATCAAGCCTTCGTCCAAGCCTCGGAACTGACTGAGAATCCAAAATCTGAAGATTTTCTCAATCACTTCGATGATGCTGAAAAAGAAGACTGTGGAGAACAAACTCTCGAGAAGCTAATCTATAACTCAAGGGATTCATATCACTATAGGTCAGTTTTATTAATTTTTACCATAATTTAAAAAAGTTGATTTGTGAAAATTTTGTGTATTCTTACAATGAAAAACCGCTTAATTTCTCTTTCTCATGTAAATAACAACAGTAAAACGATTTATCACGTAAATGATCAACTTGTGAACATTTTTTGTAAAACATTTTTGTAAAACATTTTTAAATTATATATATTTCGAATTAAAAAAGGATTTTTTTTGTGTCATTAGTGTATTTTCTTACATAAAAGTTGAACAAATAACAAAATGTTATAATTATTTTCCAAAAATGCTTAATTTTTCACATAAATGATCAACTCATGAACACTTTTTGTAAAACATTTTTAAATTATATATATTTCGGATTAAAAGAAGGACTTTTTTGTGTAATCAGTGTATTTTTTTTACCTAGAAGTTGAAAAAATAACAAAAGGTTATAATTATTTTACAAAAATGTTTAATTTCTCACGCAAATGATCAACTCATGAACATTTTTTGTAAAACATTTTTAAATTATATACATTTCGGATCAAAAAAGGACTTTTTCGTGTGTAATCAGTGTATTTTTTACATAGAATTTGAAAAAAATAACAAAATTTTTATAATTATTTTACAAAAATTGCTTAATTTCTCACGTAAATGATCAACTCATGAACATTTTTTGTAAAACATTTTTAAATTATAAACATTTCGGACTAAAAAAGGACTATTTTGTGTAATCAGTGTATTTTTTTTACATAAAAGTTGAAAAAATCACAAAAGGTTATAATTATTTTACAAAAATGCTTAATTTCTCACGTAAATAACACGTTTTATCACATAAATGAATAATTCATGAGCGTTTGTTGTAAAAGATTTTTAAATTATATGTATATATATTCCGGATCCAGATGAAAAAAAGGACTTTTTCGTGTGTAATCAGTGTATTTTTTTACATAGAAGTTGAAAAAATAACAAAAGTTTATAATTATTTTACATTAATTTTTAATCCTACTATACTAATGCATCACTTTTTATTTTAGTCCATTATATCGTAAAAGGAAAACAGAATAAAGGACTTGCTCCCTAAAAAAATAATGAGCTGAATGATGTAACTCAGTGAGTTATTTTCCTGTTATATATAATGTAAACTATCTAATGTAGCTAAGAGTAAAATTCAAATTCGGTAAAATTTATTTATATAATGAATAACTTTTGTATTTTAGTTCATTATTGGAACAAAAAGAATACGGAATACAGGAATTCCTCTCTGAGACTAATAATATATCAGCAGAACATCAAAGAAGATATTGTTCAAGAAAAATGCTTTGTAACCATTGATATCGTAAGCTATAGTAGTTTGTATTACACAAAAGTTACTATAAAACATTTTTATGAATGTAAAAACTAGATATGGTATTTTCTATTACAATTATTTTCCCGATACTGTAAATTTTATTCATCTAGAGGGCTAATTTGTCGATTTTTGACAGTTTTTAAAAAAATATCAAAAATTATTTATTTTAAGGATTGTTTTTAAAAAAGTTAAAAAAAAGGTATGTAATAAAACCCTGTTTTAAAACATAAACAAATTTAAAAAAAGGAAGGTGTGGGATAAAATTCTCACTCAAAAACTTAATAAAAATTGAATGGAACAAAAGAATATTTTTCCAAATACCAAATTCCCTGTAAATATAAAGTGAAATCTCTATAATATCGCTGGTATTACGCAAAATCTACTGTAAAACAGTTTTAAAACAGTCAAAAACTAAATATGGTATTTCTTTTGCAATTATTTCCCAAATAGTGTAAATTTTAATCATCTAGAGGAGTAACTTGGTAATTTTTTATGATTTTTTTAAAAAATAATGATTAGTTTCGAAAAGGTTAAAAAGAAAAGCTGTATATATATTTTTTAAAAAATATTGAAAACTAGGTATTTTAATGATTATTTTTTTTAAAAAAGTTGAAAAACAAAAAAAAAAGCTATGTAATAAAACCCTGTTTTCAAACATAAAAAAATTTAAAAGGATGCTGTAGGATAAAACCCTCGCTCAAAACAATTAATGAAAACTGAATGGAATAAAAGAATATTTTACCAAATACCACATTTTTCTTATAAAAATATATATTAAAAATTTCTAAAATATTGTTGGTGAAATTTACTGTAAAATGGTTTTAAGAATGTCAAAGACTAAATATGGTATATCCATTGCAATGTTTATTTTTAAAAAGATCCATATAATATCATTGAATCAATTAGTCAAATTTAACACTCAAATTCTTTATTAGCAAGTAGACTTAATGTTTCTATTGTGATTATTTCTCAAATATTATAAATTTTAACTATCTAGAGGAGTAATTTGTCGATTTTGATGTGTTTTTTTTTTTTAAAAAAAATGATTACGTAATACTACATACTTCAGTTCTAATTCTTTTGAACAATTTCATGGGAGACAAAGAATAAAAAATTACATTGATTTAGTTTTCAGAATTGAAGTTGCCATCGAAAATGGTTTGTTCTTGAATGGGTAAATCCATAGCCTCCTCATCACCATGACAGAAGTTTTCTGATGATTGCATTTTAAAAAACAAATTACATTGATTTAGTTTTTAGAATTGGAATAGCCATCGAAAATGGTTTGTTCTTGAATGGGTAAATCCATAGCCTTCTCATCATCATGACAGAAGTTTTCTGATGATTGCATTTTGAAAAACAAATTACATTGATTTAGTTTTCAGAATTGAAATTACCATCGAAAATGATTTGTTCTTGAATGGGTAAATCCATAGCCTTCTCATCATCATGACATAAGTTTTCTACCACAATATATCTAACCTCTCAGAGATAGCGTTGGTTCTGTTTAAAAAAATGATGGAAATTGTATATATAAATGATTGTTTTGAGAAAATGGTAAATTTTTAAAAAAAATTCAAAAGGAAGATGTAGGATAAAACCCTCACTCAAGAAACTAACTTCGTATGATAGGTTGTTTACCTAACAGTAGTAATAAATGAGCAGATCTCCCTACCAAGTGTTTTTTTGTGGATTAAATCTTGGAGTTGAGGTAATGGGTTACGACGTTGGATGGATTCGCCGAGTTTATATTGTATTTTATTTGAGGGGTATTTGAGTGGCAAATGAGTGGCATTTAAGTGGCATTTGAGTTTTGATTATTTTTTTACTTAATTTGAACTTATATGGCATATAGATTTTTAATGTATGGCATTTGATTTTTTTTGATGTTTTTTACATTGTATAAAAATGGAACGTGATATGATTGTATTGTTATTGGAAGTTAAGATGTCGACAGAGGATGATGTTGAGATGAGACCGATGAATGAAGTTGATACTGTTGATGGTACTACACGTGATACGATAGATGTTTTACTGAGTATGAAGCGTAAAGCGTTGATAATTATGATGATTTTGGTATTTGTCGTAGGGTTTTCCACTGTTGGAGGTGTTACTGAGTTTAGTATGTATGAAGAAGCTATGGAAAAAATACAAAAAGCGAGAAACTCTCCTGTTGGAATTATAAATGAAACTACTGTTGGTTGATGAACATCTTTTTATGATGAATGGGAAACCTGAAGAATATGACCCAAGGATGCGTTCTCCTTTTACAGCAATGATTGCAGGACCAACTGGATCGGGAAAGATGCAAGCAATTTTTCGAATGATTGAAGCTAGTCAGACTATAGCACACCCCCCACCAACAGAAATTCACTACTGTTATGGAGCCTACCAAAAAGCCTTTGATGATGTACCAGGAGTGATTTTTCATGAAGGGATGATAGATATAACAGTGAGTTTTCCCAGAGATGGTAAAAATCGATGGCTGATAATTGATGATCTCATGGATGAAGTTTCTGGTAAAGCTGATGCCAATGCTCTGTATACAAAACATAGTCATCATTTGAACATAAGTGTGTTTTTTATCGTTCAGAATCTGTTTTTAAAAGGAAATCGTACAATTTCCTTGAATAGTCATTATTTTTTTCTTTTTAAAAATCCTAGAGATGCTTCTTCTATTTCCTATTTGGCTCGACAATGTTTTCCATCAAAAGTGAAATATGTACAAGAGGCTTTTGAAGATGCAACAAAAAAACCATACTCTTGTTTACGAATAGATACGACTCAACAAACGAATGATCAACATAGACTATTGGGAAATTTTACATCGGATCTCCCTATGATATTATATGTACCCAAGTAAAAGGATATAAATACAATTACTATTCATTTCACCTCAATCATATTTTGTTATTCAACGACGCAACACGAAAGAGTTATAATGACTAAAGATTTGGAGAAAAAATTAACAAGAAATGCTGATGTGTTGTTATCACTCAACAATGCAACCTTTGCTATTCAAAAGTATGTTATAGCCAAAGCCAAAAAGGAGTTTATTATGACTCTAATGGAATGCGCTAAAGCTATTATAAATGGAACGATACCATTGACAACATCTCAGTACAATTAGTTGCAGCGGAACGCGAAGGATATTAGCGCTTTAGTAAGAAGATCAACGTTAGATGATAAGAAAGCTGTATTGCAAAAAAGAGGATTTTTAGGCGCTCTACTAGGACCTATCATCAGCAATATAGTTCCTGGGTTATTTAAAAGTGTGCTAGGAGGAGGGAGAAGATAAAGATGAAAGTCTCAACACGAATGATGCGAAATAAAACGGCAATTTTAGCTCTGGATGAACTGAGTAAGAAAGGAAAAATCGCTATAGTCGAAAAGGCTAACTCAGATTTGTTTCAATCATTGATAGAAAGTGTTAAAAATATTATATTAGGTAATGTTCCTCTTGATTCTGAGCAGTTTATTGAGTTGCAGCGTTACAAGAAGGAACTACATAAACTTAGTGGTAGAGGGACAGTTGATGATAAGCGTAAAATTTTGATTCAGACTGGTAGAGGAAATCTTTTGGATGCTATTATAAACCGTATTGTATCTGTTTTGTCATCAATAAAAAGATGAATCGTCAGCCTTTAACATTCTCCAGACGTATTTTTATACTCACTGAAAATGAATACTATAGATTAACAGAAAAAAAGGAAAATAAAACAGTGGTAAAGGAAGAGAAGACCAGACCTCCATTGTATTATAATCCTATGGAAGCTATAACAGTGAGAAATATGAAGAGAAAGCGAAATGATCTACTGGAAACGGCTTATGATTCTGACTTATCCTCACACGAAAAGTTAAATGAAAATGTTGAAAACCTATGTAAGTATTTGTCTGATGTCAAAAAGATTAAAAATAACCAAAATCAGACACAAAAGGATAGTTGGAGTCCCATTAAGAAAAAGAAGATAGAGTCTATTTCTCCTTTAGCCAATAGCACAGTTATTGATGATAAACCTAATACCCTTTCACCAAATGCTCATAAAGACATTGAGTTAGAATCAGTGAAAATGGATGATGATGATGATGATGATGATGATGATGATGATGATGATGATGATGATGATGATGATGATGATGATGATGATGATGATGATGATGATGATGATGATGATGATGATGATGATGATGATGACATCGGGATGGAATTAATAAAAGGGAGGTTGTTTGATACTGAAGACTCAACCCTACTTGGAAATACATTTCTTACTGATGGAGAAGATGAGCATGATAGTGAAAGTGAAAATTTGAAAGAGTTTGAAAAAAAAGCAACTGAATTAACAACAAAAAAGAGTGATCAAACGATTGCTGTCAGAATGTTGAATAATCTGAGTAAAATTGGTAGATTCGACTCGGACAAGAACAGACTGAAAATTGGAGAACATTGGTTGAATCCTAAGACTTCCAAAACTTTACTACGAGACGTTCTAACTGAAGGAGGTAAAATACAATAGGGAAATATCAATTACAGTAGATTTAAAAGCTTGCTAACTGATGAAGGAATCACAACTGTCAGAAAATCCCCGCATCAAACACGTAAGAGTCAGAAGAAAAAGTTGGTCATTCCAGGTACTAATTCATGGACATCGACACGCTAAAAGAGTTGTATTACAATCCTGCATTACATACATCTCTACGAGGAGCTAGAGCTTTACT
Source organism: Cryptosula pallasiana (assembly GCA_945261195.1). Lineage (NCBI taxonomy): Eukaryota > Metazoa > Bryozoa > Gymnolaemata > Cheilostomatida > Cryptosulidae > Cryptosula > Cryptosula pallasiana. Next base: position 24,473,085 of record OX183140.1, on the reverse strand, counting down.
GAAAGCTCGTAGAAAGCGAGAGAGGGAAAAAAGAATCCGTGAATGGTTGAGTGGTGAGGATGCCTACACGTTACATAAAAGAGCTGTAACTAAGTTTAAACGCCGTCCTACAATTGTAGCTGGAATAGGGGAACAGTTACAGGTAGATTTGATGGATGTTCGATCTCGAAAAGAAGAAAATAATAATACAGCATTTTTACTGACTGCTGTTGATTCTCTATCTAGAAAAGGTTGGGCTGTGCCGCTCATCAACAAATCAGGGCAGGTAGTGGCAAGAGGATTGAGAAGAATACTAGAAGGGGAAAACTATAAAGCTTTACAATCCGATAAAGGTAAAGAGTTTGAAAATGTCAATGTAAAGACTCTCCTGGCGGAAAAAAAAATCAAGCGCTTTACAACCGAAAATGAGACGATGAAGGCATCGATGGTGGAACGTTTTAACAGAACTTTAAAAGAAAAGATATATAGATAATTGACATATAAAGATGATGACAGATACATTGATGTTTTACCAGAAATGGTTGATGCATACAACAACACAATTCATGGTGCTATAGGTATGAGACCGAATGATGTGAATTTTCAAAATCAGGAACTTGTATGGAATCGTGTGTATGAAGGAGGTGAACATAGTTTAGCTCAAGAAGCAAAACTAAAGATTGGGGATTATGTGAGAATAAGTAAGGCAAGAGGAGCGTTTGAAAGAGGATACACTCCGAATTGGACGATTGAGATTTTTATAATCACTGATGTACTTATTGATGAAAAACCTGTTGTATATAGGGTAAAAGATTTGGCTGAGGAGATGATTGATGGCACCTTTTACGAAAAAGAGTTGCAAAAAGTAAAAAAACCCACGATTTTCAGGATTGAAAAGCTATTGGGAAGAAGAATGAGAAGAGGTAAAAGACAGATTCTGGTTAAGTGGTTAGGATACGGAGAAAAGTTCAACGAGTGGGTAGATGAATAGTTTATAAGGAAAGAACGCTTGATATAATCATCATACGTTGAGAAAATGTCGATATAACTTTACCCTCAAACTCTAGCGGTGAAGAGTTTCCTGATAATAACAATTCCGAATTTACAGTGAGACTGTATAAATATTTGGTTATCAATGGTGGAAAATGGGAGGTAGCTCTGCTAGATATGTCTTATTCTAATAATTGGAAGAATGTTACCGAAGGGAAAATATATCTAGAAAAGACTAATGTCTCTGGTAAAAGCGAAAAGTCCTTCATCTTAATCGGTAATGGAAGATATGATAGTATGGAGGAGTTGGAGGAGATTATACGAAAGAGAATGAGTGAAATGGATTTAAGACAAAAAATTTGCCATCTCCTACAACAAGATCACCAACACCACTTTACTAACTAACAGCGATCCTGATACTGCCATAAGCTTTTCCAAAGATATAGCATATATTTTTGGATTTGAACCAAAAACTATGTACCCTCATGGTAGATACAATAATATCTCACCCTCTGATATAAATTCTGGTTTAACATCTCTGTATGTTTATTCCAACATTGTTGATAATAGAATGGTAGGAGATACGAATGTACCTTTACTGAGAGTAGTTCCGGTTCAAGGAAAGAAGAATAGTGTTGTGTATCAAGAATTTAAAAATCCTCACTATGTTGACGCTTCATCACTAAATAGTGATCTGATTCAAGTACTTATAACGAGTGACGACGGCCAACGAATACCATTTGATGGTGGAAAGGTTGTGTTGACGGTTCACTTTAGAGAGAAACTATTATAATGAGTTTGGTACGATACACCCCTGAGGACTCAAAAGATTTTTTTGATGAGTACTACAAGATGCAAGCTGGAAATGGAATTGGAGTGTATAGTGGACGGCGGGTGATGCCTAATATGAGAGGAAATGGACTTGGTAGTATTTTTTCAAGTATACTTAAATCCGCAGCACCAATGCTGAAAAGAGGAGCAATTAGTTTGGGGAAAAGAGCACTGTCTGTAGGTGAAAATGTAGCGCGTGATGTCATCGATGGACAAAGCTTTGCAGCATCAGCAAAGAAGAGGGGGTTGGCAGAGTTGAATGATCTGGGGGGAGATGTGCTCAATGCAGTCCGTCTAGATAGTATGAAAAGGAGAAAAACAAAAGGTGGAAAGAAGAGAAGAGGTGTTGGTAAACGTGGCATATTTTAATAGTAGCAGAATCCGCTATAAAGACAGCAGAGCTTGATAACTATATTCATTAAGCAGTAACACCTCAAGCAATCATCATTCGCAAAAGATGGCTAGCCTAAATGGAACAACAGGTAATAAGTTGGAAGGTTCTTCCTACAACATAAATCCAACGTTGGATGTATTTGCTACGGAACCAACAAACATATCGGTAGAAAGATCAGAATATGTTGTCATCAGACCTGATAGGTTAGATCCTTATGGTAGTATTGAGTTAACCTTGTCAGGGAGCACTGAACATTACACAGATCTCTACAACTCGTTTCTGCAAGTTGAAGCCACAGTTGTTCAAGATGATGGAAGCGATATTACAGGTAATGATGATGATGCAGTTGTGTGGATGGGGGATTCAATGCATACATTATTCAGTGAGTTGAAAATGTCGATAGAAGGAACCACCGTTGAATACGCTAACAACTACGGTTTACGCTCCTACTTTTCTCAACTACTCGAAAACAGTGCAGAAAGAAAGAAATATCAAGGTAAGATGGAAGGATGGCTGTATGATGATTCAACTAGCAAAGACGCTGCTGATCATAAAACCGCAGATAAGAAAAAGAGGAGAGCTCAAATCATAGGTGGAAAGACAATAGAATTAACTGGAAAACCTCATCTTGCATTATTTCAGCAGAAAAAACTGATAATTCCAGGTCCTAGTATGCAGCTGGAGTTTGAGCGTGCCTCTGGCAAACTAGCTTTGTTTGCTGCAGATGAGGCGCCTAATGGAGGAGCGAAGATTAGAATTGATAAATTTGAACTTCATCTTTGTAAAGTTGAGGTGAATCCTACTATACAAAACTCCCAACTCAATTTGGTGTTGGAAGGTCACAACTACATTTATCCAGTTGATCGAAAACGGATAAAACTATATGGAATTCGTGCTGGGGTTGCGCAGATTGACATCACTTTGGAAGAAAACAAACAAAAACTTAAACAGATCTATTTAGGTTTAGTTGATCACAACGCAATGAACGGACGTTTTGCCTTGAATCCATATAGAATGACACACGCTAATGTTGATAGTATTGTATTGAGAGTTGGTGATTGTCCAATTGGAAGAAGATTTGAGCCAAATTATGCTAGAGGGGTTTTTGGAAGAGAATATCATCAGTTTCTACACGCTACCGGAACTTTGCTTGAAGGCGATAGTCTCCGTATTACGAAAGAACAATACCTTGATGGTACTACACTTTATGGATTTGATTTGACTGGTGATTTTCTTAAAGAAGGATTTCACTCTATGAAAAATGTCACAACAAGTGTGGAAATTCGTTTTAGCACTAACACGACTGATGGATTATCCTTGGTAGCATACATTGTAAAAGACGGTGTGCTGGAGATGGATAGCATTCTTCAATTAACTATTGGGGGAGATGCAGTGCTTTAAACAGAAAGTTAGAGATGAATACCATGCAAATTCGTTCGATCTTATCTTCAGACGTTTTATGTCAAAGCGTAGGGATTCATGTTGGAGCTAGAGAACAGTTTTGGAAGCAAATTTGCAATTTTCCAAGAGGATGTTTCGTATTCAACACCCATTATTCTCACCAACCTGGAGAGCATTGGTTGGCTGTGTACGCTAATGATTCAGAGGTGAATTTTTTTGACTCATTTGGGCGATCTGTTTCCTTTTATCCGGATGTAAATGAAATACTAAGTATTCATGGAGGATATGAAACAATACGAAGTAATGAAACACAACTACAAAATTTTTTGTCAACTGTATGTGGTGATTATTGTGTATACTTTTGTTTACTGAGAAGTAGAGGATGGAGTATGGATGAAATTGTTAGAAGTTTACGAGACATAGGAGATAGTGAGATGAGAGATCACTCAATACGGAGATTTATCATACAGACCTATCCTAACTTCGAGTTCATAGAAGATAATACAGTAGAAGGAATAGATGGTGTACATATACAAGGAACTAATTTACTAAGTAAATTGTTAAAATAAATTATTATAATTGATTTTTATTTGATATAACAAATAAAATGAATAAAATACAGCTTACCTCATTATTTGTGCTAAACACTACAGAGCCTATAAAAACTTTTATTTTGTAATGTTTCAAGCAAGAAGTAAATAAGATCTTCTCATTTTCTTCCTCAGGAGCGCTCTTTAGTTATATCTAAAAGACATAGTAACTAATGACTCTATCATACATAGCTATATGAATTAATTTTACAAAAATACTTCGGATCTTTCTTTAAATAGATATGAAACTTACCATCATAGAAGACGAGTCACGTCCTTTGTGTTATCGATTAAGACTCCGATATGCTGTTCTGGACAATTCTCTTTTTCATTTTCATCAAAGTAGGAGAGACAGGTGTGTTGCAGCGAAGTATCAAACAGTTCTGAGGCTTGAATGAAAGCTTTAAGAGCTGAGAGTAGAATGATGTCGTAGGAAATCATGTTGTTCGTATTTTGTTTTAGTCCTTTGAATACGATTACACCGCTTTTTTTCCGCCACCACAGATGAAGCTATTTGAGCAGGGATGCTAAGATCTCCAATCAATAGCTCTCCTTTCACCATACATCTGTAATTAGCCACTATAATATCAGCAGTCTTGTTCCAACGAGTATCGCATTTTCTTAGCATTCCAGGATTCTCATAAGCTATAACACTTCCTGTCGGAAAATCGTGCAGGTGAGCAACACTGAAATGAGCCTGTATTTGTCTCAAACTCTTGCCGTACAATGAGTTGAATGGATTGTTAATCTTTCAATTACTTCCTTGAGATTCAGCGGTACGAAAAATCGCATCTCCTGTCTTTCCTTCTCCCATATAAATTAAAACAATTGGACGTGTTTGCTTAGCTTTATCAACAAGCAGTCCTATTTTGGTTGAAACATCACTCTTCACCCGAGTTATCTTCTTATCCTTTCGGTAGTTGTAAATGATGGTGCACTTTGATTCATCACGAAATTCAACAGACAACACCTCCATAACTGTTGGTACTGGTAGTTCGCAGATTTCCATGGATTCTTCAAGTTTTTCTAGACTATCTGGAGAGAGAGAGTTTATTAACCCGGCGCTCTTGTAGGTGAGAGTGGTTAGTTCATTACTTCCAGCATCTTGAAAGGGTATTCTGGTGTGACGAAAAAGCGTTTCATCTCCAACATCCGTCAAAACTAGTTTTTTGCACTTCGAGCCAGTTTCATTATCATCTTTTGTCAAATCAATAAAAGATCGTTTCCTCATTGATGTTCTTTTTGAAGGTAGGTTGTTAGTAGGAGATGTGAATGAAGTAAAATCTTGTTGGGATTCTGGTTCATCAACCACCAATTGACTTTCTGGCATGTCAAAGATAGGTGAAGGTGATGGGGAAAAGGTTTGCTGGCGTTCTGCTTCTTCATTCAGTGGTTGACTTCCTTCGTCTTGAGTATTCATTCTAAAAAAACAAAACATTTTGTTTAATTTTTCGTAATTAATTTTAAAAGATCATAAAGATCATAAGCCTTCAGCTAGTTGTGTTAGCTAACAGAAAATAAATATTTTTACTCTTACCTTTATAAAGAAGGTGAGCTCCTAGTAGTTGCAATAGAAGGTTTAGTAGATGTTGCTTCTCCGCTAGCTGTTGTAGAACTGGATGCTTTCTGTGTGAAAACAGTGGCTCTTAAATAGGTAAAGTTGCGCTGATTAAATCCTATGAATACCAACCTTCTTTATAATATAACTATGAAACAGCATTTTGTCCACGCGAAAACCAATACTTTCGCGGGAATAAACAATTTATTTTCACGCGAATGGAAACAGTTGCTTTCGCGGGAATAAAAATTTTATTTTCACGCGAATAAAAACCAATGCTTTCGCGGGAATAAATAATTTAATTTCACGCGAAAACAAACCAATGCTTTCCCGGGAATAAATACTTTGTATTCACGCGAATGGAAACCGTTGCTTTCGCGGGAATAAACATTTTATTTTCTCCCAAATAGAAACCAATGTTTTCGCTGGAATAAATAATTTAGTTTCACGCGAATGGAAACCGTTGCTTTCGCGGGAATAAACATTTTATTTTCATGCGAATACAAACCAATGCTTTCGCGGGAATAAATAATTTATTTTCACACGAATGGAAACAGTTGCTTTCGCGGGAATAAACATTTCATTTTCACGCGAATACAAACCAATGCTTTCGCGGGAATAAATAATTTATTTTCACGCGAATAGAAACTGTTGCTTTCGCGGGAATAACTAATTTATTTTCACGCGAATGGAAACAGTTGCTTTCGCGGGAATAAACATTTCATTTTCACGCGAATACAAACCAATGCTTTCGCGGGAATAAATAATTTATTTTCACGCGAATAGAAACTGTTGCTTTCGCGGGAATAACTAATTTATTTTCACGCGAATGGAAACAGTTGCTTTCGCGGGAATAAACATTTCATTTTCACGCGAATACAAACCAATGCTTTCGCGGGAATAAATAATTTACTTTCACGCGAATCGAAACTGTTGCTTTCGCGGGAATAAATAATTCATTTTCACGCGAATAGAAACTGTTGCTTTCGCGGGAATAAATAATTTATTTTCACGCGAATAGAAACCGTTGCTTTCGCGGGAATAAATAATTTATTTTCACGCGAATGGAAACCGTTGCTTTCGCGGGAATAAACATTTTATTTTCAGGCGAATACAAATCGTTGCTTTCGCGGGAATAAATAATTAATTTTCACGCGAATGGAAACCGTTGCTTTCGCGGGAATAAACATTTTATTTTCAGGCGAATACAAACCGTTGCTTTCGCGGGAATAAATACTTTATTTTCACGCGAATGGAAACCGTTGCTTTGGCGGGAATAAAAAAGTTATTTTCACGCGAATGAAACAGGAATATTTCACGCGAATAACACTATTCTGATAGAGTTTTCGCGTGAGTGTTTTTATTGGTTATAAGTTAAATGAGTAGGAGTGTCTTATAGTATATAAGAACAACTCTCTCTACATAAAAATCATTCCCTTCAGCAATAACCTCAGGAGCATCAACTACTACAATAACCTCAGGAGTATCAACTACTACAGCTGATTTTCTTGGTGATAAGGTAAGAATTAATAAAAAAACTATTTTAATCGAAGCTAAAATGTAACTATTTTACAACACTGTTTAATCATCCTATACTAACACATAACTTTTTCATTTTAGTTCATTATGAGTTCAAAGCCATATCCAATAACAGACTTCCTCCCAGAGATTTATCACCAGTATATCAAAGAAAATGTAGCCGTGCAGGAAAATGCGAAATATCCATTAACATTGCAAGCTGTGTTATTCTGTATAACGCAGCATTTGCCAACTTTAGCATCTTTATACGGAGAGCTACCCATACAGTACCAACCACATTCATTACACCAGAATGCTGACAATCAGAAAACATTATTAAAACTAACAATTCAAAACAATTTTGAGACAGTTTTGAAAATGTCTAAAATCGTAAATATTAACCATTTTTTAAAAAAAATTAAGAAAAAGGTATGGGATCAAGATCTCACAGAAAGATTAGTTAAAGCCCAATGGAGTGAAGAACTAATGCTCAAGTTTAAACCTATTATTTTACGATATATTCAAACAGATGAATGTTTATATTCATCTATTACTTCGTTTGAAGTTATGTTATGGCTTTTTCAAGAATATAAACTTTAATATATACAATCATACAATATTTAATTTCTATTCAATGTACATAAATATATATATATAGCTATCGAGAAAGTTATCGAAACTTAAATGCCATACATTCAAAATTTAGATGTCATGTAAGCTCAAATTAAGTTCGAGTTATGTAAAAAATTATCAAAACTTGAATGCCATACATTCAAAATCTATATGCCATATAAGTTCAAATCAAGTAAAAAAATAATCAAAACTCAAATGCCACTTAATTGCCACTCAAATGCCACTCAAATACCCCTCAAATAAAATACAATATTAACTCGGCGAATCCATCCAACGTCGTAACTCATTGCATAACCCCCAAGATTTAATCCACAAAAAAACACTTGGTAGGGAGATCTGCTCATATATTACTACTCCTAACAATAAGAAAATAATGAATAATGTATATTTAAACAATTATTGAAAAAATTAATGAAAATTGAATAGAATAAAAAAATATTTTACCAAATACCCTGTTTTTTTTGTAAATATATACAAACAGATAAAATTTAACCATTTAGAGGGAAAATTTAATGAAATGAAAGAATATTTTACCAAATAGTTTGTTTTTTTTGTAAATTTGTACAAATAGATGAAATTTAACCATTTAGAGGGAAAATTTAATGAAATGAAAGAATATTTTACCAAATAGTTTGTTTTTTTTGTAAATTTGTACAATTAAATGAAATTTAATCATTTAGAATATTTCTTTTTGCAAAAAAAATTAGTGACAATTGAATGAAATAAGAAAATATTTTACCAAAATAGCCTGTTTTTCTTGTAAGTATGTACAAATAGATGAAATTTAACCATTTAGAGGATGTTTCTTCTTCCAAAAAGATTAATGAAAATTGGATGAAAATGAAACAATATTTTACCAAATACCTCTTTTTTTGTAGATGTATACAAATAGATGAATATCTAACTTTATTCATTTTTTCCATTTGAGATCATGTTTGAAGGTTTTCAAGATATTTTTTTTTAGTAAAAGCTTATGCATTGATTGTCATTACAAGTTGTAGTGTTTTGTATTATTTAATATTTACTGACTCTAGCTATATTATATGAGATTTTCCCTACTTATTACGCAATAAATGTATATATTCACATATTGTTTCATTTTTAATCAATGTATTTATCCTCTCTCTCTCTCTCTCTCCCTCCCTCCCTCCCTCCCTCCCTCCCTCCCTCCCTCCCTCCCTCCCTCCCTCCCTCCCTCCCTCCCTCCCTCCCTCCCTCCCTCCCTCCCTCCCTCCCTCCCTCCCTCCCTCCCTCCCTCCCTCCCTCCCTCCCTCCCTCCCTCCCTCCCTCCCTCCCTCCCTCCCTCCCTCCCTCCCTCCCTCCCTCCCTCCCTCCCTCCCTCCCTCCCTCCCTCCCTCCCTCCCTCCCTCCCTCCCTCCCTCCCTCCCTCCCTCCCTCCCTCCCTCCCTCCCTCCCTCCCTCCCTCCCTCCCTCCCTCCCTCCCTCTCTCTCTCTCTCTCTCAAGATGTCATATTAGTCAGAATTACAAGAAATTATCAAAACTTGAATGCCATACATTCAAAATCTAGATGCCATCAAAAACTTAAATGTCATACATTCAAAATCTATACGCCTTATAAGTTCAAATTAAGTAAAAAAATAATCAAAACTCAAATGCCACTTAAATGCCACTCAAATGCCCCTCAAATGAAATACAATATAAACTCGGCGAATTTATTCAACGCCGTAACCCATTGCATCACCCCAGATTTTAACCCCACAAAAAAACACTTGGTAGGGAGATCTGCTCATATATTACTACTGCTATTGTCACGGAAAAATGGGATATAAAGGGCATTTAAAAGATGAGAAATTGAAAAGCATGATAAACGAGCAGATGATGCTTAAACATAAAATCCTAAAATAAAAGACTATGCCAGAAATCACAATCACTGGAATCACCTTTGTATCCAATTCAACCACAACAGTGCAAAAGCTGAGCGATAACTAGAAAGTATACCACACGCCTATTTGGCCTCAAACCCAGAGGCCAATGGATATGGGAGTTTTGTAGCCACCATTATTAATGATGATACTAATGAAGAGTACAAAGTGTATTTACCCAAGAATGTATTTCACAGCGCAAAAAGTTCATATACTGCAGACTCATAAAAAAACTGACGGCAGTGGAGGTATACCACAAAGTACAATAAGCAAAATGAGCAAAGGCTATGCTAGTAAATGACGCTGACAATGGTTTCCAAAGTTTCTTGACTTTAGAAACTGACAATAAATATATGAAATTTTATACGCGACAAACGCTCTCAATATTATTTTAATTTAAGACCGAAGAATCCTATTGGAATCATCCAATTTACACCGACTTTAGAAGGGGTAAAATCTTGTCTGACACCTTGCATGTCTCGCAAAAACATGTAACGACTGATGGTGCTCTCATGTCAAATGCAGTGATATAAAATATTGCATAAAAAGTCTGCAAGTAAGATCAAGCAACAAAGGCACCGCAGTGTTTGCTAGGCATAACGAGTGCGATAATGGATAGAAAAAAGATAACAACAAATACAGTTGAAAAAATATTTTACAGACATGTGAAAAACAGTCAACAGAATTTGATCATCCAATCAATTTTAAAATCAGTCACTTGGTTTTAAAAACAGACAAATCAAAAAACCATCAATCGTATTTAAAAACCGTCAACCAATTTTAAAAGCAGTCAACTGAATTTAAAAACTGTCAACAAACTTTATAACCCGTCATTGAATAAATGGAGCGGTAGAAAAAAATTACCTACTCACCTTTGGGCTATTTACGTGCATGCAACAAGAAAAAAACCCAGATCAAAAATGAAGTCAGATTTAGCACTGACTCGCCTGCCAGCCAGTCTAACAAATCTGCAAGCTTGAACGCAAGCGATTAAAATTTCCGCACTACACCCAAGACAAATTAAATCATATGCACCAGATAGATCTTTTGAACCTTCCCGCTGATTGCAAGTGCACGGGCACGCTGACTGTGGTAAACGTTGCGCCCAGGTACGAGAAAGCCGACTTTTGAAAGGAAAACTGCATTGACACGGCTCGTGCAATTCAGACGATATATGACAGGTTGCCACTTGACTGCACAGGAGGAAATATGGTCGAAAAGGGTCAGGAGTTCATGGGTGAGTTTACCAAGCTGATGACGAAGCAGGAAAAGGCGATATTTAAAAATCCAAAGAAGAAACGGATAGCCTTTATCAAATGATGTAACAAAACACCATCTCAGAGACTGTTTGTTCATTAGCATGCTTAGGAAACATCAAAGGGTAAGATCAAACACAAATTGGTGAGCCGATTGCCTGGTGTTGTGGCTACGATAAACGCGGAGGAAACTATGATGGACTGGCATGAAATGCTGAAGCAATAAAACTCTGAGTGGTTTCCAAGCCAGAGTACAATGATCTTCCCAGGCTGCTACAAATTGATTATTTGGTGCGGTACTTGTACATACCTGGAGAAGAGTACAATGACATTCGTAACAGGGTGACTGATTCCATTTGGTCAGTCGAGGTATATAACATCTATGAGATCAGGTAATTAGAGAATCAGAATTCATTATACATGCTTTGAGCTATCCAAGAGAGAACTTTTAATGCAGAGGAGCTCCAAATTGTTCCAATGGATACAAAACGGGGATAATAAATGGCAGAAAAATATACCGCAAATTATCATCAGAGCCACAAGATCGAAGTTTTGTAAGCTACGATAGAATGCGGGACATTTGCAATGAGCAGGAAGTTTTGAGAGATGACCGAAATTGATTCTATAAGAAATACAGCAAGGTTGTGAGCATATTACACAACACAACAACTGCTCTATCACCAATAGCTGTGAAAGAATCAACAGCTTGAATTGCTTGCGGTTTACAGTGATAGGCTTACCTTTGTTGTGGTGTTAACCCACTCGGCAATGCATCAGATTTTATAGCTGCAACGCTAACACTTTATTACCAAGCATTGTGGTAACAAAGATAAAATATGTGAAAAAGGAAGCTAGTCTGCGTAGCAGCATAAGTATGCTTAAAAAAAATATCGCGAGTGCTAGATGATGATATCAATGAGGTTGAGCTTGAGGACATTGTAAATGAGTGCAACAACATATGACGCCAGGTAGACACTTTTGACAACAAAAATTTAAAGACCAAGGGAGAAGGTTTTAGCAAAGGAGGGACTGACCAACAATAACCTCCAATGTATGCCATCGCAGTCAGAAAAGAGTAACCAATAAGAACTTTAATTATTTTATAGGTTTGTCTAATAAATTTACGTTTCCTCATCAAGTTATGCAGTTGGTTTGGTGAGCAGAAAGTTAGCTCTCTCAAGCTTTTGCACTGCATAAGTTGCAATACCAATTACTGCAGACGTACTTAGTGGAATTTTCTCTATAGGTTTTACAATTAACGCAACGCTTTCCACGCACTTCTTGCTCCGATCACCCAGAGGGCCATTAGAGACCTCTGGTACAACGCAATACCGGTATGCTTAGGATTATTGCTAGACATTTATTACACCAAATTTCCTAGTTTTTATTGGTTTTTTTTTCACCACAAGTAAAATCTGTCGCTAGTTTTGTCACTAGCCTTTGCAAGCATGTGAGCCATGCAAGATTGATAAGTACCATTACCAGATATTTCCGTACTCCTGATATTGTCACTTCCTGCGGACTTATTTTCTGTGGTATTGCTCGCACATTACAGACATTCTTGATACTACTGGTAGACATTTAATATACTAAAACTTTCTAGTTTTATCACTACAGGAATAATATCTGTGATGGCGTGGGTTTCGGGGCTGGTACACCATTCAAAATTGTGTGAGGTGCTTGAGCTGATTTAGCCATGTATAGTATTGCAAGAGCACCACTACTCATAACTACATATTTCCATACTTCTGATGTTGTTACTTCCTGTGTTGTCTCTTGAGGTGACTGCACAAGCTCATCTCTGACGAGCGGCTTGAGATCTTCACTGAGAGATGTTGTTCAGCAAGAGCTATGTGGATATTGACCTGTTGAATGTCTTTGTAATCTTACGCTTCCATATATTTTAAAAAAGTTTATCATGGTCATTCGTGACTGGGGTAGTGTGCTGTAGTCGCCAACATTAAAACTGGGGCCAAGTACACCCCATAATGGTAGTAGAATGGTGCAAATAATTTTTCAAATAGCCACTTTTACAAAAAACATCTTCACTTAAATAATTTTCCAGCTCAGTCTTGTTGTCCACAGGTAGCACTCGAGTCACTAATTAGGTCAAAGTTTTGACAAGTATGTTGTTTTTCTGTTTGGTCACTAAGTCTACAATGCATAGCTCATGCTTGAGGTAAAACTTTTCAAATTCACCATTTGTCAATTTGCTGAGTTTGTCTTTGGTCTTGGCTTGTGCCCCAACCAATATCTGTCAATAGCAAGTAAAAATGTCTTCTGGCTGTTGTTGTGGCATTTTGGGTAGGGTAATAATGCTTTCTTTTTTATTATATAGTAAATGTTGCGTCACCTTACCCGCCCTTATGTAGCACTTGGCAATAATAAGACCAAAGAAGAAAAAAAGAAGGCAGTACCGGTCTCGTAAAAGATTTGTTTTATCATTTGTTATGGAATAGATACTCAGCGTGGTCTGTATTGACAAACAGCAAAAAAGAGCTGAGCAGGAGGCCTCATCTCCCCCTGATGTTAAAAGTTTAGTTTACTTTGGTGATGAGGAACCAGTGGATGTTGTCATGAAAATCCTTGGGAACGGACTGGATTTGTGTAAATCGTTACTTTTTTCGTTTAAGCCTTTCGAGCTAAACTTGTTTCCGTTTTCACTCCAACATTAGTAGGATTTATGAGTTGAGTGCAATGATTCCATCTGCAGTGAATTCCTCTTTGAACAACCCGGGTGTTCTTTTACAATGTTTTAGCAGTTGTTGCAGCAATCCTGCACCGTCCATTTTGTACCCATCGCTTTAACACTCAAAAACTCAGCCCTGTGTCTCCCACAGTATGGACGTGGAGACCAACTGGCGTAATTGGAGTAAAACTTTCTTCTCATGTCTGCTTTCACCAATGTTTCCAGCGATCCGCTCAAAGCCATGTACGTGCTATCTGTATCCATTTCTATGTACTGGAAATCATTTACATCGATGTATCTATAAATAAAAAGTACTAGTGAGCGTATATTTACAGTTATGTCTACTGTTTACGACAACTATTAGGTTAATAGAGGAAAAGTACGGGTTACTTACTTGTCCATAAAGTCGTAGTAAAACTGCAACATTCTGAGCTTGGCGTATTATGGTACAAAGAAACCTAAGTTCAGATCAGTGGGATAAATTTTAAGAACGTAACAGTTTTTTATATTGACTTTAATTAGGTTTTAGAATGTGCTATAGTTTTGGTACTTCTGATTTCCTAAAAAATCCTCCGATATCTCGTCCATAGAAAAGAACTTGTTCCCTCTGGTGCAGTAGCTTTTCTGGCACCTTCGATGTACTTGATCTTTGTATGTTTTTCCTTGTAAGTGATTGTTTTCCCAATTTACTGGTAGTGGCAAGCAACTCTTGACTAGGATCCCTATCTCCCGTTCCCCTAGCTTCATAAACAGATGCTCTAAAAGCTTTTTCTAGGGACGTATTCTATCAGCTAATATACTTTGATGATTTTCAATCCTTGCTTCAAGTACCACTTTAGCAACAGACTCACTAGCAATATCTTCGTTCCAAGGAGTATACCTTCTCTGCAGCGCAAACTACCCAAGTACAACTAACAAAAAATAATTGGACCCCAGTCGTTGCATCTCTGAAAATAATGTTAATTTTGTCAACGCCAAAGACTCTGCAGTCTTGAGAGCAAGCCGGCTAGGCTTAAGGAGTATACCTTCTCCACAGCGCAAACTACCTAAGTACCCTTAATAATAAATAATTAGAACTCAGTTGTTGTCTTTCTGACAAAAATATCAATTTTGTCAATGCCAAAGACTCTGCAGTCTTGAGAGCAAACTGGATAGTTTCTAGGAATACACGTTTTCCACAGCGCAATTAAATGAGTTCTTTAACTAGTGTTAAATAATTATTATCAATATTTACCTTATTGCTGAGAGTCCGAGTAGTTGTAGTAGATGTTGTTCCTTCAGTTACTGTTGCTGGAGTTGATGAATTTTGTGTAAAAACAGTGTTTCTTAAATAGTCAAAGCTGCACCAACTGACCCAACCTTACAGTCAATGAAAATGCTCACGCAAAAACCCTAATATCATATAGTGCTTTGTTTGCACAAAAAGATTTTTTGTTCTGCGAAACTTCTTGTATGTTACGAAGTGTTTGTCGTGCAAAAAAATTGTTTTAGTTGTGCAAAATTTCTTATGTATTATAATGTGTATTCCGCGCAAAAAACGATTTTAGTCACAAAATTCTTATGAATTAGTAAGAAAAAAATCTTTTAGTTGGGCCAAATTTTTTTCATGTTACAAAGCGTTTTTTCACGCGAGAAAAAATTTTTTCGTCTAGCAAAATTTCTTATATATTATAAAGGAGTTTTCGCACAAACATTTTCATTGGTTGTAAGGTTGGGCCAGTTGGTGCAACTTGACTATTTAGGAATCACTGTTCCCACACAGAAAACATCCACCCCAGCAACAGTGACTGAAGGAACAACATCTACTACAACTACTAGGACTCTCAACAATAAGGTAAAAATTAATAAATCATTATTCAACACCAGGTGAAGAACTCAACTAGCTGCGCTGTGGAGGTGTACTCTTACAGCATAGCTCTCAAGACTGCGGAGTTTTTGGCATTGAAAAAATGATATTTTCGTCAGAGAGACAACAGTTGGGTTCTATTTATTTATTATTTATTGTACTTAGCTATCACGCGCTGTGGAGAAGGTTGCAGAGTCTTTGACATTGACAAAATTAACATTTCTGTCAGTGGTAATCACTGGGTTTCAATTATTTATTATTATTTGTACTTAGATAACTCGTGCTGTGGAGAAGGTGTACTCCTAGAGCCTCGCCAGTGTGCAATCATGACAGCCAAGTCTTTGGCGTTGACAAAATTGTCTTTTGTCAGAGAGTTAACAACTTGGTTCTAACTATCTATAACTAATTGCACTAAATGTAGTTCGAGCTGTGGAAAAGGTGTACTCCTAGAACCTAGGTGATTTGCTCTCAAGACTGCAAAATCTTCGACGTTGACAAAAGTGACTTTTTGTCAGCGAGACAACACCCGGGCTCTAATTATTTATTACTAAGAGTAGTTGTGCAGGTTACGCTGTTTCTCATATTGTTTTATTGATCACATTAATACCAATATTGTTGTTGTTCACTTTTTAGATTATCATGGATAAATCTCTGATTCCCTCATTTCCGTAACTCCAAAAAAGAGCCAGGTCAAAACACCCAGAACACCCGCTAAGAGAAAACATGATATTGCGAAAGAAACATCAACAAAAAAAAACGAGCTCTTCCCAAATTGATTTTGCCCGCAAAGCAAATGTGTGAAGAGCAGGAGCGTAATGAAGTGGAAACCGATGCGGATAAAGCTCTAAAGATTGCCAACTTTCTTGAAGGATTGAAAGCATGTGAATTGCAAAAGATTGGATCTTTTAGTTCACTAAAAAGTCTCGTTGTCTCAACCGTTATGGAGGTTGTTGCCGTCGATGGTAACACTGGCACATTTGGTCATTACTTTGTTCTCTCATACCTAGACGAAACGGGGGTGGAAGAGCTTCCGAGAGTACCTTCAAATGTTTTCATGGACACCTGGTGCTCAAAAAGGCGCTTTGGAACCAGGTGAACCTTATTATCCTTACATTCCATGATGCAGAACTGCTTCTATAATACTACTAACAGACACAACTATGGTGCTACTAAACAGCATCACCAAATGCAACAATGCACCACACAACACAATCCTTTTCCTTACGCTAGCCAACAGGCTCAACAGATGAGATAGAGTTCCAGTTATAAATTAATTCATTCCTCCAAAATATGACAACGCAATTTCCAGTTCCTATGCTGAGTCTTTAAGGTGCTCTGCCAGACCGTACAAGTTGGTCTGGCTTATATAACACTTTCCCTAGATTTTATCAAGACTGATTAAGGATATGACCAATCGTAACAAGCAATAACAAAAGACAAACCAATCATAATATCAATAAATATTTACAAACACTAAGGCGTAAGTAATTTAACAAATAGTCTTTCGTCTTGGCCTTTGGCTTCGCCTCTCTGTAACTCTTCTTGGCTGTCTTTATTGCTCACTCCCTCATATCATTGATTCTCTCCTATTTACAGTAATTTTGCCCCTCAGTCTTTGCCCCTCAGTCTTTGCAGGAGTTTACTCAGTCCTATTTACAAGTTGTGAGATGATGTAGCACAGCCCAGTGCAGCTCATAGAGGTAGCTCATAGGGGTAGCCACATAGGGCAAATAGAGAGCCATGTTTCCACGAGTCTTTTAATTTAAGGGAAGATGTGTACTTTGCAGTCTAGATATCGCCTTGACCACAGAGAAGGTCATTTAGCCATGGATAAGGGCTTGGGATGGGTGAAAGTTATCTTATAAGACCCCATTTTTTTGGCCACACTGGGTAGATCATCACTGTGCAGGAAAGGGGAGATTGCTCCTATTATAGGCAAAAAAGCCACACTGGGGGTTGGGGGAAAGGAAGTGTATGGGGTGTGGAAAAGGGGTGTAGGTCCAAGGAATGGGGTGAAGGGGTGTGAGTCCCAAGGGAGGGGGTGTAGGTGTCATAGTTGAGAGTGCACTAAACTTTGTCACAATCTTTTGCTGTCTTCTGGGGTTAATGAGCCTGCTTTTTTGATGATAGCGTAACTTTTTTTGTAATTATCTGTTTAATTCATAGATACAACAGATAGCATTGCAACCAAAACGGGTTCAGTCGTTGCTATGCCAAAAATGTGATGTCACACTGTAATTTTTCAAAGCGCGCATAGGTGCGTAGACCGTGGTGTCTATGGTTTAGCAAATCGGCTTATTATTAATCATTCCATATTAGTAAACTAATAAATAAGTTGTCACAATGACAAGACCAGTATTATTATTTGTTTATATTTAATATTGATTCTATAATATAAACATATAAATTTATGTTGAATTATTATTAATATGTCCAATAATAAATAATAATATAATTACTAATTATAACATTTTTTATAATATATATAATATCATATTTCTACAGCTATTGGAACTAACCAGGAATAGTTATGTTAAATAATGGCAGCAAGTATCCCCACCCCTATAACTAGATGAACATATACGTAGGGTACCAGATTGGTCTAATTTCATCCAAAGCCGTATATTCACATAATAATATAAACATACAAGTTGGGGGTTTCAACTTACAATCGATCACCATAAGCACATGCTATTAACAGTGATCTATATACATTAGAGGATAGAATTACATCCATATGTCAGATAGGTAGAAACCCGTGGTTGTCCTCGTTACAACCGCCGATGAGATTTTAACAATCATAGCCTAAGGCAATCATAAGCCAAAATTTAATAGAAAGTAACAGAGGAAACTGTTGCCCTCCCTTCTCCATCCCCTTTGATAGTGCGCTCGAGCTAGTATTGCTATGATTGAAATAGTTCACTGATTGCTACTCGGAAGTTTGATCCTTTTTAATCTCATTTTTGGCCAGTTTTAACAAATAATAAGCTGTTTTTATGCTATCCGATATTTTTTTTTAATATTTTTTGTACTTCTCTTGATGTAGTTTGCAGAAATTTGTCCTATAATGCTCATTTTTAGTATGTCTACTTTACAATATTTTGAATAAAATAAATTTTGCTACCACAGCCGCAATGATTAAAGATTACAGCGTGACGTCACAAGCGGTTTATCTTCAAATTTTCACATAAAAAATTAAGGCTACAAATAATAAAATTATTTCAATTATTAAAACAAGAAAGTGTTTATATTGAAACAGACCTTATACCTCACAAGTCAACCATCACACTAACACCACACTACTACTCCTCCCTTTACCTATCCATATCTCAACAAAGCTGTTACAAAGTAAAATTATTACATAACATGCCATAATACAACTCAAATATTAATTAACTTACCTATCAGGTAAAGCAGTCAGACTGCAGGATGTCAAGGACAA
This sequence comes from Cryptosula pallasiana, assembly GCA_945261195.1. Classification (NCBI taxonomy): domain Eukaryota; kingdom Metazoa; phylum Bryozoa; class Gymnolaemata; order Cheilostomatida; family Cryptosulidae; genus Cryptosula; species Cryptosula pallasiana. The sequence continues at coordinate 24,454,074 of OX183140.1, read as the reverse complement.
CTCCTTGAGACCAGTGAGTTGTGTAACCACCTCTGGTACACCATTAGAGAAATCATTACCAGCTAAATCTAGTACCTCCAGTTTAGTGAGTAGAGATAAACTGTAACAGTTAAATATATTGTAGTTTAGTGAGTAGAGATAAACTGTAACAGTTAAATATATTGTAGTTTAGTGAGTAGAGATAAACTGTAGCAGTTAAATATATTGTAGTTTAGTGAGTAGAGATAAACTGTAACAGTTAAATATATTGTAGTTTAGTGAGTAGAGATAAACTGTAGCAGTTAAATATATTGTAGTTTAGTGAGTAGAGATAAACTGTAACAGTTAAATATATTGTAGTTTAGTGAGTAGAGATAAACTGTAACAGTTAAATATAATACAGTTTAGTGAGTAGAGATAAACTGTAACAGTTAAATATAATACAGTTTAGTGAGTAGAGATAAACTGTAACAGTTAAATATATTGTAGTTTAGTGAGTAGAGATAAACTGTAACAGTTAAATATAATACAGTTTAGTGAGTAGAGATAAACTGTAACAGTTAAATATATTGTAGTTTAGTGAGTAGAGATAAACTGTAACAGTTAAATATATTGTAGTTTAGTGAGTAGAGATAAACTGTAACAGTTAAATATAATACAGTTTAGTGAGTAGAGATAAACTGTAACAGTTAAATATAATACAGTTTAGTGAGTAGAGATAAACTGTAACAGTTAAATATAATACAGTTTAGTGAGTAGAGATAAACTGTAACAGTTAAATATATTGTAGTTTAGTGAGTAGAGATAAACTGTAACAGTTAAATATATTGTAGTTTAGTGAGTAGAGATAAACTGTAACAGTTAAATATAATACAGTTTAGTGAGTAGAGATAAACTGTAACAGTTAAATATAATACAGTTTAGTGAGTAGAGATAAACTGTAACAGTTAAATATAATACAGTTTAGTGAGTAGAGATAAACTGTAACAGTTAAATATATTGTAGTTTAGTGAGTAGAGATAAACTGTAACAGTTAAATATATTGTAGTTTAGTGAGTAGAGATAAACTGTAACAGTTAAATATATTGTAGTTTAGTGAGTAGAGATAAACTGTAACAGTTAAATATAATACAGTTTAGTGAGTAGAGATAAACTGTAACAGTTAAATATAATACAGTTTAGTGAGTAGAGATAAACTGTAACAGTTAAATATATTGTAGTTTAGTGAGTAGAGATAAACTGTAACAGTTAAATATAATACAGTTTAGTGAGTAGAGATAAACTGTAACAGTTAAATATATTGTAGTTTAGTGAGTAGAGATAAACTGTAACAGTTAAATATATTGTAGTTTAGTAAGTCGAGATAAACTGTAACAGTTAAATATATTGTAGTTTGGTGAGTAGAGATAAACTGTAACAGTTAAATATATTGTAGTTTAGTGAGTAGAGATAAACTGTAACAGTTAAATATATTGTAGTTTAGTGAGTAGAGATAAACTGTAACAGTTAAATATATTGTAGTTTGGTGAGTAGAGATAAACTGTAACAGTTAAATATATTGTAGTTTAGTGAGTAGAGATAAACTGTAACAGTTAAATATATTGTAGTTTAGTGAGTAGAGATAAACTGTAACAGTTAAATATATTGTAGTTTGGTGAGTAGAGATAAACTGTAACAGTTAAATATATTGTAGTTTAGTGAGTAGAGATAAACTGTAACAGTTAAATATATTGTAGTTTAGTGAGTAGAGATAAACTGTAGCAGTTAAATATATTGTAGTTTAGTGAGTAGAGATAAACTGTAACAGTTAAATATATTGTAGTTTAGTGAGTAGAGATAAACTGTAGTAGTTAAATACATAGTATTTTAGTGAGTAGAGATAAACTGTAACAGTTAAATATATTGTAGTTTAGTGAGTAGAGATAAACTGTAGCAGTTAAATATATTGTAGTTTGGTGAGTAGAGATAAACTGTAACAGTTAAATATATTGTAGTTTAGTGAGTAGAGATAAACTGTAACAGTTAAATATATTGTAGTTTGGTGAGTAGAGATAAACTGTAACAGTTAAATATATTGTAGTTTAGTGAGTAGAGATAAACTGTAACAGTTAAATACATTGTAGTTTAGTGAGTAGAGATAAACTGTAACAGTTAAATATATTGTAGTTTAGTGAGTAGAGATAAACTGTAACAGTTAAATATATTGTAGTTTAGTGAGTAGAGATAAACTGTAGTAGTTAAATACATAGTAGTTTAGTGAGTAGAGATAAACTGTAACAGTTAAATATATTGTAGTTTAGTGAGTAGAGATAAAATGTAACAGTTATGTATAACTTTGCAATGATAAACATGTATGCACTTTCAGTCGTCACATAATGCACATCATAATACAGGTTGGATTTAATCTGCTACACAAATAGTTGTAGCTCAGATGGTTCATAAAGTAGGATGACGCAGCGTTGCCCATCTGAGACCAAAGTTATTTTTTAAAGGGAAGTAACAATAAATTTTACAAGGACCAACTCTGAGAAAACACCCGATTGTTTTTTAATTTTTAATTAATCAAAGAATATGATAATGATCTTTTAAAAATCACAATCTTTGGGATTTGATAAGCTGGTGTTAAAAATGGAAACATGGCAGTTTGTGGGTGTAAAAGTTGCGTGGTGGCATAAACGGGGTTCAAAGAAAGAGCGTGCAAGACAGGTATTAAACTCAAGATTTTGAGAAAAGGCGGACTCGGTGTGAGAAAGGCAAAGAGTCGTTTAAGAAATGAATGTAAAAATTCTGGAGCAAATAATTTGTAATAAATCAATTGATGCTTGCACACACAAGTAAAGCAATTGGATGACTTAGTAATGTCTTAATAGCAAAAGTCCAGCAACTTATTTTCTATAGTCATTCCTATAATCAACACCAGGTGAAAAGCGCGATTGATAAAAATTTAGTAAACCTGGGTTAAATGAACAGGATGGCATAAATATTTTTGGCAAAGATAATTCATAAAAGGAATAAAATATTGACCCACTCACTCGTCAGGTAAAGCAGTCAGTTTGCAATGCGCTAAAGTCAACTCCTTCAGAGTTGTGAGTTGTGTAACCACCTCTGGTAGACCATCGGAGAAATCATTACTGGTTAGATCTAGTACCTTCAGTTTAGTAAGTCGAGATAAACTGTAATAGATAAATATATTGTAGGCTAGTAAGTAGAGATAAACTGTAACAGTTAAATCTACTATATATTTTAAATAAATACTAGCCAAGTCAGTTACATATGTAGACTATCATACTGACCTTGATGATAAATTCTTCAAAGAAAAATTTGTCAGGCTCAATCTAGTTAAGCAATTGAATCTATTGAAGAGATCAAGTGAACTCTTTAGACCTTCCTGAAAGCCATTTCCGTCCTGCCGATAATCGTGATTAGAACGAGATGAAATGTGCAGCTCTTCAAGGTTTTCAAGCTGACCTATACTGCAAAGATTAATAATATTGATAACTTATTGCTGACAACTCAGTGTTATGTCGAGGTTCACAGTTACAATTTGCAATTTTGTAATAACAATACCAGTAATAATACAACATAGATATGGTATGATGGGATATTTGCATGGTGGTTAAGTGTTGTCATACTCCCTCCCCATCCTTCCCTACCCTAAAACCCCCCTACACCCCTTGTGCCCTCTGATAACGAAGTTACAGTACCACCAGAACTCTTCCCCCCTCGGTAGCTACCTAAATACCACTGGAAAAAGGATACCGGGTACCCCGGGTCTATACCCGGTACCCCGGGCCTGTATCCCCCTTATATGAACATATAGTAGCTACCCCGGGTCTACCCCGGGTCAGGACCCCGACCCTGTTTCCCAACAGAGTGATTCATAGAGCCTGTGCCTCTAGGAACCTAAGAGCCTCAAAGAACGGAGACCGGAGCCTTCCCTCTACCAGGAGCCCAGACTAGGAAGTGGCACTTCCTAATATGGAGTGGAAATATTCCACCACCAAGAAAAGAGCGGGAAGCAGTGCCCAGTGCCACTTTACCATGTGCTATTGATCTAATTGGCTTGTTGTGTTTATATCTTTTGTATCGCATTATGTTATTTTTGCATTCTTTGTATTATGTTTTACCATTTGCTATGCCTAATAAGGTAATGAAACTGCCTCTTATCTCCTATAAAAGGAGCTGCTGTACCTTGAGAGAGCAGTTGTTGAATGGATAGTATTAAATACCCTTTTACTTGTGTATCAAATAAAGTGTTTGTTTGATAAAACTTCTAGAAGTGTGTTTGGGTCGTGGACCCCGTGCAGTTTGTTAACGTCTATTCGGGATAGACCCCGAAGTGTGAAGAGAGAGAGAGGATTCCGTTGTGTCGTGATAGAGGACAGAAATCTGTTACAGTATATTGTAGTAGTTTTGTGAACCTACGACGGACACAACTTCACTGCAATGACAGGCATCACTTGTGTCTGTCTCACCCAATTTCGCAGGGTATACTACATGAAGGAGATGCCACGGGCTAAGAACAGAATCAGTTTACTCCTCACTGGTTTCTCTTTGAACTCAACAACAAAGTCAGAGTCTTGGACTCAGATGAATTACACAAGGTTATACTATAACTTTATTATTCATAATCTACTTAGCAATAACAATAAGTTCACTCTACAGTAAGGTACTCCAAAGACTTCTGAAGACAACAGGAATGAACCAATTACACATAATAAGACAAAATAACAAAAATTGCATAACATAACAATAACATAATAATAAATACACCCACTGACTGAAAAGGGAAGTCTCCAGTGCTTATAAGGTAATAAAAACCCTCTGGCCTTTGGTCCTACATCTTAATCTTTATGTTTTATACATGGCTCACTAATATCATGGTTCCTGACTCCGAGTTGGTTGCAAAGAATCTAGTTCACATTTGGTATAATCACTCTATAGTTCTATATACAGACCACAGGGGTCTATACAGGTTCGGTGTTACCCAAAATTAGGGATTATCCGAAACTGGGGTAGCTGTCATATAACTTGTCAATGCAGATCTTCATTTGTCGTATAAGTTTTGAGATTTGGTTGGTATAAGTTTTGAGATTTGGTTGGACTTTGCTGGGGTTTTACGTTGGGTACTTCAAGGTTGATTCCAATAGGGATGGTGGTATTGTGGGAGAATTTTCTGGCGAATCAAGCTCGCCTGGCACCAGGTGAGATAGTTGTAGCTGACAACAATTATTAGTGGAGAATGACACAAAAGATTACAAGTTGTCTCCCCCTAACGGTATCAAGAGAAGACAATTCTTGACAATTCACGCAAAGGTATTAGAGGGTCAAAGGTCGGACAGGAGCTCGCCCCTATTCCTGTCAAGGACCAGTAAGACAATAAATAAGCGCTATGCTTAAGTGATTTGCTATATGTTTCATTGCTATCATGTAGCCTGATTGGTTCTATATTATGTGGTATATCTTATATTTCTGTATAAATATGAGAGACTGAGCCAGAGAGCTCAGTTTTATTCCTTGTAATAAAGCTCAAACTTCAAGATTCGTCTTGTTGGTGCTATATATAGGGAGTCACAGATTAACAGATAGACAAGCAGAGTAGCAGTTGTGGCAAAGTAGCAGCAAAAAAGCACTACACTGGTGGCAGCAGTGGGATATTGCCTACAATACCCACAAAGTCACAACTGCTCAAAGAGACAACCACGCTACCAAGCTAACCATTGTGGAGAAGCTGCTCAACTAAGAGCAGAAATTCAAGCATGGCTACCAGGAGAGCAAGAAATGCAGCTGCCCAGCCAGTTGCTCAGACAGCTGCACAGCAAGCAGACCAGCCAGCTGCTCAGACAGCTGCACAGCAAGTAGCCCAGCCAGTTGCTCAGACAGCTGCACAGCAAGCAGACCAGCCAGTTGCTCAGACAGCTGCACAGCAAGCAGCCCAGCCAGCTGCTCAACCAGCTAATCAACAAGCCATTCAACCGGCAAAGCAAGCTGCTCAACCAGGCATACAGCCTGCAATGCAGCAAGCTGCTCAACCAGTCATACAGCCAGCTGTTCAACCATCTAATCAACAAGCCATTCAATCAGCACAGCCTGCTGTAGTACAGCCAGCCATCCAACTGGCAGCACAACCAGCTGTTGACCCGATTCAACTGTTGGCACAAGCGCTGCAAGGCGCCACTCAACACCGTGCTGCACAGACTGCATTTAAAGTACCGAAGTTTAAAGGGTCAGGGACGTGAAATAATTTATTGCACGTTTCACAGAAGTTGCCGATGCCAATGACTGGGGACACAACACCACACTCCTGCATTTAAGAGAGGCTCTCAGAGGAGACGCTCTAGAGTGTGGCAAGCCCAATAATGTGCAGAGAGTATACGCTGCTCTTAGGGCTCGTTTTGGCCTGACGGCCAGAGAAGCACTAGCCAAGCTGTCCAGCATGCAGCTGTGGCACAAAACAACCTTACAAGAAAACGCCAACGAGGTGCAACTCCTCGTGAATGTGGCGTATGATGATTTGCCACCCCGACGGGTGGAAAGGATGGCGCTAGATACCTTTTCTAGCACTCTGGGAGATTCTGCCTTACAACGCCATCTCCTCGCAGTTCAGCCACAGTCTGTAGAAGATGCAGTCAGAAGTGGTGGTAAATACTTGCAGATCAAGTCATTCCCAGAAGAACGACTCAACAGGGTTCGTATGGTGGAAAGTGAGGAAGAAGAATAATATGAGCAACAAACTGCTCAACCGACCTCACCCCCAGTCGCTCAAGTCAAAGAATGTGTGGAACAAAACATGTTGATGACGATAATGAAGACTGTACAAGGTTTGTTGGAGGAGATTAACACACAGAAACACCCACCACCTGCTCCCCAGACATACAAGGAGGAGCTGGTTCCACCAAGTTGCTGGGGCTGTGGAAAGCAAGTACACTACCGCAGTGGCTGCCCCTCCAAGCCATGAAGCAGTAGGCCCAAGCAGACCAACAAACAGCCGCGAAACGAAAAAGGCTCGTAGCAGTAACTCCAACTGCTAACCAACCACGGGCAACCCGGAGATATGACAAGACAATTCAGCGCTTGGAACAACACAATCCTGTAGATGACCAACCTACAACAATGACAACACTAGTGGCCACTCAACCACACTGGGAAGTACCTACTTCCAACCGGTTCGCAGCGTTACAAGAGGCAGATGAACCAGAGGCAAGCCAGGAGAGTAGTAATATATGAGCAGATCTCCCTACCAAGTGTTTTTTTGTGGTTCTGGCCTTGGGGTTGAGGCAATGGGTTACGACGTTGGATGAATTCGCCGAGTTTATATTGTATTTTACTTGAGGGGTACTTGAGTGGCGTTTGAATGGCATTTAAGTGGCATTTGAGTTTTGATTATTTTTTTACTTGATTTGAACTCATATGGCATCTAGATTTTGAATGTATGGCATTTAAGTTTTGATACTTTTTTCACATAATTTGAACTCATATGGCATCTTGAGAGAGAGGAGAGAGAAGACAGAGAGGAGAGAGGAGAGAGAAAGGAGAGAGGAGTTTTATCTACATTGAATAACTATATTGATCAAAAATGAAACATTTTATGATTATATACATTGATTACATAATAAGTAGGGAAAAAAATCCTATATAATATAACTAGAGTCAGTAAATACTAAGTAATACAAAGCACTACAACTTGTAATGATAATCAATGTATACATACATACGGTATCTTGAGATAAAGAAAGAGAGAGAGGAGAGAGGGAGAGAGAGGAGAGAGGAAGAAAGAGAGGAGAGAGGAGAGAAGAGATATATCTACATTGAATAAATATATTGATCAAAAATTAATCATTATATGATTATATACATTTATTACATAATAAGTATGGAAAATCTTCCTATATAATATACCTTTACAATAATGTTTTTGATGTACTGATGTTTGGTAAAAAAACTACATTAGTTAAGTTTTAAATTCATATGAAAAAAATTTGTGTCAATTTAGTATCTACTCCCAGGACTGATACTCCCCCTAAAATAACCCATAAGACTCAGCCTAAAAACAAGTTTTAGGGGGTGTTTTTGTGCAAGGTACAATAAAAATAACTGTGTTTGTATATATCTAGAGAGAGTGTTTAGAGGAGAGAGAGGAGACTTGAGCATAAATATTCCTGGTAAATTATTTATTTACAATATTATTTGTAATTATTAGTGAAAGAAATTATGAAATACTGGCGAGTAATTAAGTAATTCAGTAAGGAAATTGGTTGGAAACGTAGTAATATTATTTAAATACAGCATTGCTTTGCAACAATGATTAATAAAAACAATTATGGACGTTGGTGAGTAATTAAGTAATCTAGTAAGGAAAACTGATTGAAAATCACGGTAATATTTGGTAAAAGATACTTGCAACATGTTTTATCAGCGAAAAAATCAAACAATTTTCAAATGTTTACGAGTATCTAAGCGATTTAGTAGGAAAAACCAACTGAAACGCGCAATATCCGTTTTTGAAATATTTACGATAAACACAATTGGGATATTACTGTTATCAAAGAAATCAAGCGAGTATCAAATGTTTACGAGTAACTAAGTGTTTAAGTTGAAAAAAAGCGATTGAGATCATGTGACATCCGTTACAAAATATTTTACGTCAAGTTACCAACGAGAAAATAAATATTTCTTAGAATATCCGCTATAGCGAGTTACGATAATTTTTACGCACCTTGAAGGTTTTCAGTCCAGTTTCAGTCAGATCAAAATTTATGCGAGACGTTTTAGGTATTATTTCAGTCGACGTAATGTTACCAGTTCATTTTTAAAAAGTAATTAATTATAATATAGCGCAAGTGTCCCGCAAGTGTCATTTTACTAATAAACTCATTCCAGAAAAGACATTAATCATCATCTCGCTTAATCCTATATGTTTTGATCTTTTTAATATCAAGTGTGTCGCTCGAGAAAAGTCATTAGTTACACCTAAGCACTATTTATTATCATGCTATTTCTATTTAAAACAAAAACAACAAACATCCATAGATGATGGAATTATAGGTCGAATTCAACCTAAAAAGGAAGAGAACTTGATTGCATCTATCTCCTGTTTTTTATTGTTTCATTACATATTAGTTAATATAGATACAGCCTTCCACCAAAACGGATTTGTGGTTTTACTTTTAATCCTAGCTATCTCCGCTATCATCTAAAAAACATGAGCAAAGCATGACTTTATCCACTTGTTTCATTAGTTAGACTGTTACTTTTTTTAAAATATCTCATTGTTTTTTGTGTGAAATAATAATGTATCAACATACATAGTATATTTTCTATTTTTAGGAAGCTGTTTTGTCTAATAAATCAAGAGTTATATGTTACATATACATATTTAAATGCTATCAGATATCTTTAAAGTGTTTATTACATTCCTAACTCATACTTAATGTTGTAAACTATAATTGGAGCTCTCACATTTTAATTTACTGTCTGATGATATAAAGATGGAGCTACACTACATCATTGTTTTGCTGATGATGTGTCTATATGATTGTTTGTGGTAGTGTGTGTTATAGTAGAGTATATCAATAAACTGCAATTGAACTAGTTATTAAATGCTATCAGTACCTGTAAAGTATTTTATTACATTCCGAACTCATACTTAATGATGTAAACTATAATTGAAGCTCTCACATATTAATTTACTGTCTGATGATATAAAGATGGAACTACACCGCATCATTGTTTTGCTGTTGATGTGTCTATATGAAAATTGTTGCTATAAAAATATGTTTGAAGGATGTGAGGTGTCATTCAAATGAAATGTAAGTTTCATCCTAGCTAGTTATATTTAAAAGAGGTTGTAAAATTTGTTTATCCAACGCTCTACATTCAAAAATTTTAGCTAGATGGAAAGACAGTTTACAGGAGTGTTTGTGGTGGTTAAGCTTATTAAACTATTTAATCTCTATCTTCCTATTTTTTTAACCAACTTCCTAATCGTCTTCCACTTTTTTAAAAAACAATATCATTTATCATAGTAATAATCAGAAAATCAGTCTACAAATTAATCTTGATAAATGACTTCAATGTTTTGTATATAAGAGAAACTATTTTTTTTAAACAGTATCAGTTTTCATTTATACTTCATCTTAAGTATTACTCTGCAAAACAACAATGGCTAGCAATATCCCTACAACAAATGAGTAAGTTATTTATACTATCTTTTACAATTTTGTTGCAGTTACATTTATAAATTTATACAAATGTATATATATATATATATATTACTTGTAGGTCTACATCCTCAAATGTTGCATTAGAACTAAATATAGACGAAATAGATTTCAGTGCTATGTAAGTATATTATTGAAACTTTATTATTCAATATTCAACTGTATTATATAGAGTTTTTAAATAATTACAATCTTGATTTATTGTTTTATTAAGTTCTACCGATGATGAAACACTAAGGTGGTTGGAGGAGTGTTTTGAAGATGAAGAGAAGACGGAAAAGAGCAAAGCTAGCACGCATATTGCTATGAGTAAGTTTTTCTGTTTTATGAAAAATGTAAATTTGTCTGTAGGTACAATAATAATGACTTTACATTTACTATGTTATTTTTTTGTAGAAAAAGCATCTTCACGATTCATAGGAAGTAAGCAATGTGTTGGGAAGAACGAAAACTTCCTGTACTATGAACGGAACACATTTGAATGTAAGTATGACGAAAATATTACTTACTATATACTCATTCAATTTATAAAAAATTTTTCGAATTTTTTCAAAGAAATAGCATAACTACATTCGTATTTTCTATTTTAGTTCAAGCAGAGAATCCTGAATTAAGGGAATATAAAGAATTAAGTCTGCTAGACGGAAATATAAAAGAAGATAGAGAGTGTTTTAAGTGTAAGTGACATGCATTATCTTTATATATATACATATACCATGCTTAAGAAAGTTATCTATATATGATGAGAATTTGTTTATTTTGTTTGTAGATATTGATAACAAAAGCCCTAGGTATTTCCTTTCAGTGCTCTCATTGCTGTTGATCGCATATGGCACAAAGATGTTGAGTGAAGCACTGAAAGGAAACAAAAACAACGTCTCTTGTATATTTTGTGGTAAGAAGTTTAAATTAGGGGGATTGCATGAGCCTGGCCGAGTTCTTTCAAGACATTTTTGTGCTCACTTGTTTATTTATTATTGTTTATGTGGAAAATCGCATACAACTTTGAGAGATCTTCAGCAACATAGTTGTATTTTAAAAACTAAAATGTTTTTTATTGTTGATATTGCTAGTTACAATAATTTTGTTTTATTTATTAATAGAAAATATTCTGAATTACTTATGGATATTACTTTTCCGAAAAAATTTGCGTTAGTGTATCTCTATCCAATAGAAGGTTATTTTTCTGAAAACATTGTTCTAGATTTTGAATTAGGGAGTAAATGGTTGGCGATAGCTAAAAAACCTGCTGCTGAAGATCGAAAACTTTTGATTAAAAACCAGTGTAAAAAAATGAGAGCACTTATATCTTCAGATTCTGATCTTTCAGAAACTGAAGAAAGTAATAATGACTTAATTTCTGTTGCTAGTTCACAGTGCAGTCCAAAAACCAGTGTTTTAGAATCTAATACTATAACAGTTAAACCTCAAACCCAAGTAGATTTAAAAGAAAGCCAAAAGATTGATGATAAGAAAATTGATTTAACTTCACTTAAATTAATTTTGAATATAAAAGATGGACTGAAAAAAAAGGGTTTTAATGATTGTGTTAAATTGAAATTAGCGTCTATTAGACGAAAAATGCAGAAAAACTCAGACTTTTCTCAAGAAGAAGTTCTTGTACTAACTGCACTCTTAGGTGAGTTTTAAAATTTTTATTTCACTATATTTTTTAATATTATCATGGCTCTGGAATAGGTCTTATGCAACTACCCTATTTTATAATTTCTTACCACAAAATATATAGTGAATAGGATGTTTTTTTTTATAAATACTCTCTCTATATATATATATTATATATACAGACAATAGTCTGTGTTTTTATGAAGACATTTCATGTAAAAAATGTTCTGTCATTAGTTTACCATAGACTTTATGCAACTATCCTATTTTACAATTTCTTACCACAAAATATATAGTTAATAGGCTGTTTTTTATAAATACTCTCTATATATATTATATATACAGACAATAGTCTGTGTTTTTATGAATACTTTATTCACATGTATACACTTCATGTAAAATTGTTCTGTCATTAGTTTACCCTAATGCATTATTTTTATTTGTTTTGTGGTTGAGAACTCCATATGCTTCATTCTTACTGTATTACTTTGCATAATATTACAAAATAAATATTACATCAACTACCTTCATACTGCATTCAAGTGATGAAACAGTAAATTTCACATCTGTATTACTGAATCTATAGCATTGTTATGAAAAAGACTATAATTACTTAATTATTATGTCATATCGTGACAAACTATCAACACCCAATTCACAAAACTGTAAAACCTAAAGTATAATGCTTGCGGTTGTAAAAAGTCTTCTACTGTTTTGGTTTCTCAAACAAATTATAAAACATTTTTCACAATTTTTTTTGTGCAAAAGCGGAGTTGTCTTATCATTTTGACACAATGTGCCGACAACTTTTACATATTTTTTCAAAAACGAAGTTTAGAAATTATAAATGGGGGTTGTCTTAACATTTTTGAAAAATGAGACGATAACTTGAAATATTTATTTTTGTGTCGGAACATTGAAATTTTTGTAACATTTTAGAGTTGTAGCCCCGAAAGTTTTACAAATTGGCTAAATAACTAATGTTAAATATGAATAAAATACTTTATTACACTAAATATATACAAATTATTGCACAATACAAATAATATGTAATTTAATGTTCATGAGTTGTTGCTGATAGATTTTGGCGAGTCGACGGTCATTCACTTGTACACGTATTCTATCTAAAAGCATACATAGATGTCGTTATAACAACTACATTATACTATGGTAAAAAATACGTCTATTAGTAGTTACTTATTACTAGTGAAGATTAACATACCTTAATTAAATTTCCGATATTGAAATCCTGCTAGCTTCGCTTGAAATGTGATTGTCATCATCTTCATTGCTTTTCTCACTATCATTGTCGACAACTTCATCTTTTTCCTCAAATTTTTTGTTCTTAGAGTCATCATCCGTCATATTATCATCTTCTTCATCGGTATAAGCATCGATGTTATCATCGTCATCATCATCATCATCATCATCAGCAGCATCATCAGCAGTAACATCATCATCATAACTTTTCATCAGCTCAGCATCATCAAATAGAGAAAGTCTGAAAGCTATTCCTTCTTTTTCACTTGAAGTAGATAGAAGCATCAAAGCTTCTTCAACACTCAGAATCGTGAGAATGTGTTTCTTTGTGCCGCTTTCAGTTGTCATCGTACTTTTATAGTGGATCATACCACATTCATGATTTTTGATCTTCAAAACGTTCTCAGGAGGGACAACAATCTTCCCAGTCATCAAAGATCCGTCATTCATCATGTATCTGTAAGTGACAGTGTGAGTGATACGTAAAGGCGATGTATCTTGTTTTCGTTTTCGCTGCTTCGACTTCAAATTTTTCCAAACTGAAAGTCTAGTGAATGTCAGAAGAGTGTTGACAGGAATATTATCGAAAGTGATGATATCAAAGTATGCTTGCAACTGTTTCAATGATTTTTTTCTCAAGATTTTGGCTATAACTCGTTGTTTTAGCCCTTGATGACGATGATTATCTCCTACAATACGTAGATCGGGTTGATTTTCTTCTAGCTTTCCCATGTACACTAGGATTTGTGAAGAGCCGGGATCAAGTTCCTGTAGCTCCACCGTAAGTTCATTGTCAATCAGTGACTTGACTCGAATTCGATGATTGTTTTTTAAAACATATTCATAGTCCAATATACCATAATCTTCAACGTAATTAACATCGAAAACCTCCAATATCGTAGGAATTGGTAAATCCAACAAACTCACAAAATTTCCGATTTCCAACATTCCTTTCTGCATAGCTCCTGTCATTATTCCACCCATCTCGAGCAATTCAAACTCTCTAAGTTTGTTTACGGTATTATTCTTGCTGTTGCTGAATAAAAAGGAAATTGAAGCTTGAGATAATGTCACTGTCGGTTTTTTGATATCCTCCGTTCGTTTGACTTCACTGTTCTCATGCAGATATGTGTAGTCCGGTGTGGGACTCAAAGGAGAGTCAGCTGAAACTACATGATGGTTCATTGCTATATCAGCATGAGCATTGGTGATTGAGCGAGAAGATGTATCATTAAAGGTGTTAGGATTGGATCTTCTATCATCAATGTGAATGCCGTTGGTGGTGGAAATGATGGTTGTAGTGGAAATAGCGTTAGTGTTGTTGGTAGCTGTGATTGGTTCAATATGGAGCTTAGGAAGTGCTTTGGAGTGTGATGTCATCATACCTGCAAAAAGTAAAAGAACTTAGTTTAATGATGTAAATATACTGAAACTATTGTTTTATTAAAAGATTGTTTTTAAAAACTAAGATTCAAAAACCTAGATGTTTCAATTAATTAAAAACAAATAATTATTTTAGTGCTTCTTACCTTGTTGCTCTCCTAATAGCTGTAGTAGATGTTGCTCCTCTGTTAGTCGCTGTAGAACTGGATGCTTTCTGTGTGAAAACGATGGCTCTTATATAGCTAAAGTTGTACTGATTAAACCCTATGAACACCATCTCGTGTCAATCTCTATGAATCAATATTTGTTCACGCGAAGGAAAGTCAATTGTTTCGCGGGAATAAATGAATTATTTTCACGCGAATACAAACCAATGCTTTCGCGGGAATAACTAAATAATTTTCACGCGAATGGAAACCGTTGCTTTCGCGGGAATAAATATTTTATTTTCACGCGAATAGAAACCAATGCTTTCGCGGGAATAAATAATTTATTTTCACACGAATAGAAACCAATTCTTTCGCGGGAATAAGTACTTTATTTTCACACGAATGCAAACTGTTGCCTTCGCGGGAATAAATGATTTAATTTCCCGCGAATGGAAACCGTTGCTTTCGCGGGAATAAATATTTTATTTTCACGCGAATAGAAACCAATGCTTTCGCGGGAATAAAGGATTTTATTTCCCGCGGATGAAAGTCAATGTTGTCGCGGGAATAAATACTTCATTTTCACGCGAATGGAAACCGTTGCTTTCGCGGGAATAAATACTTTATTTTCACGCGAATACAAACCGTTGCTTTCGCGGGAATAAATACTTTATTTTCACGCGAATAGAAACCAATGCTTTCGCGGGAAAATAAAGTATTTATTCCCGCGAAAGCAACGGTTTCCATTCGCGTGAAAATAAAGTATTTATTCCCGCGACAACATTGACTTTCATCCGCGGGAAATAAAACCATTTATTCCCGCGAAAGCATTGGTTTCTATTCGCGTGAAAATAAAATATTTATTCCCGCGAAAGCAACGGTTTCCATTCGCGGGAAATTAAATCATTTATTCCCGCGAAGGCAACAGTTTGCATTCGTGTGAAAATAAAGTACTTATTCCCGCGAAAGAATTGGTTTCTATTCGTGTGAAAATAAATTATTTATTCCCGCGAAAGCATTGGTTTCTATTCGTGTGAAAATAAAATATTTATTCCCGCGAAAGCAACGGTTTCCATTCGCGTGAAAATTATTTAGTTATTCCCGCGAAAGCATTGGTTTGTATTCGCGTGAAAATAATTCATTTATTCCCGCGAAACAATTGACTTTCCTTCGCGTGAACAAATGTTGATTCATAGAGATTGACACGAGATGGTGTTCATAGGGTTTAATCAGTACAACTTTAGCTATATAAGAGTCATAGTTTTCACACAGAAAGCATCCAGTTCTACAACAGCTATCAGAGAAGCAACATCTACTACAGCTATTAGAAGAGCATCAAGGTAAAAACTTAATAAATTACAGTTTTTACTCATATATTATTTATTATACTAAAACAACTGAACAAAATTAATCATCTGTTTTTTTTTGTTTTTTTTCAGATTCAATGACAAAAAATGGAAATAGTTAACAACACAGAATCAGAAACTCAGCCTAAATCTTTGACTCAAGAGGACTTGATACTTCTACAAAACATATGCAATAAGAAAATTGAAGAGAGAGTGCGAATTATCTCAAACAATTGTAAATTCATACAGAAAGACTTGATAGAGCAGCTAAATAGTTTTCGAACTGAATCTTTTCTAACATTAAAGCTCTTAGGGAATGATGTTACGTCAGACATTCAGAGATTACATTATGTATTACAACAACGACAATATCAACTACAACAGGTAAACACACCAATTTCTATCGAGTGTGCTCGTAAAGAACTTGCTCTAAAAAGAAGAAACATGCAGCGACAGTCCGCTCAAAGACAAGCTAGAAGGGTAAGGACTCAACAACGTAAGACACGAAAAGCTACAAAAACATCCGATTAACAGTCAATTTTTGATGATAAGGTAATAATTAATAAAAAAGTACTATTTAGTAAGAGTTTGTAGTTGTTTTAAATTTCTGTTTAACCATTCTATACTAATACATAACTTTTTATTTTAGTTCATTATGGAATCAAAAGTACATAGAACAGAAGTCTTCCTTCCTAAGTTTGTATTATTTAATATTTACTGACTCTAGCTATATTGTATGAGATTTTCCCTACTTATTACACAATAAATGTATATATTCACATATTGTTTCATTTTTAATCACTGTATTTATTCAATGTAGATATATCTCCTCTCTCCTCTCTCCTCTTTTTATCTCTCCTCTCTCTCAACATACTCTCTCCTCTACCAAATACTCCTCTCTCCTCTCTTGCAGTTATTTCCCAAATACTGTAGATTTTAACCATCTAGAGGTCTAATTTGGTAATTTTCCAACATATTTTATAGCATTTAATATACTTATTATGTAATAAATGTATATTATTCAATGATGTAAATGTAAATATATCCATAAATATGTACATAATTATCCATATATACATAAATGTATAAAAAACTAAAAAAAAATCTCTCCTCTCTCTTCTCTCCTCTCTCATCTCTCCTCTCCCCTCTCTCCAGAAGATTTTCCCTACTTATTATGTAATCAGGTATATAATCATATAATTTTCATTTTTGATCAATATATTTGTTCAATGTAGATATATCTCCTCTCTCTATGTAGATATAAATATAGCCATAAATATGTACATAACTAACCATATATACATGAATGTATAGAAAACTAAAAAATCTCTCTCCTCTCTCTCTCTCTCTCTCTCTCCTCTCTCATCTCCCATCTCTCCTCTCTCCTCTCTCCTCTCCCCTCTCTCTCAAGATACCATATGAGTTCGAGTTATGTAAAAAAGTTATCAAAACTTGAATGCCATACATTCAAAATCTATATGCCATATAAGTTCAAATTAAGTAAAAAACTAATCAAAACTCAAATGCCACTTAAATGCCATTCAAATGCCACTCAAGTACCCCTCAAGTAAAATACAATATAAACTCGGCGAATTCATCCAACGCCGTAACCCATTGTCTCAACCCCAAGGTCTAATCCACAAAAAAACACTTGGTAGGGAGATCTGCTCATATATTACTACTCAGGAGCTGTATGGCCAACCACACAAGCGTATACAGTCGGCAAAGCCTGCTACCTCAACTGAACTGCATACTCGACCCAAGCAAAGTTCCAGACAGACAACTCCTAAAGTACGGCTAGCCGAGATAATGGAGGAGCCCCTTGAACGCCCCTATACGGCAAGCTACTTTCTGCCGGGCAAGCTGGAAGGGAAAGCAATCTCTATCCTAGTAGATACAGGCTGTGCTACCAATTTGTATTCTCAACACACCTTTCGGCGACTTTCATCTGCTACCAGGCAAACTTGGCAATAGAGTGACACACACGGACTCATGGCCGATGGCTCCCGCATCCCTTTTTATGGCACAATTTGGCTTCCGCTTAGGCTCAGAGATGTCAAGACCGAAGTTACATTCGTAGTTAGCCACATAAGTGAGAATGCAATTGTCGAGATACCTTTTCTGTAGTCGCACCAGTGTCAGCTCAAATTTGATGAAGCTGTAATTGTTCTGGATGGACAGGAACTTGCATGTACTGATAAGCATGGCAGAATGATGGTCAGTCAAGTGCTAGTACTGAGGAACGCCCAACTCCCACCATGCTCAGAAGCCATGCTGTGGTGTAAGCTGAACAACTCAAACAACCCTCCACTGGGGTTGATAGAGGGGCGGACGGATGGACCACCTTTGGCAGCTAGCTTAAACCACCCAGATGAGCAGGACAGAATTCTAGTATGATGCCTGAACCCCATGGACCAACCTGTACAATTAAAGGCAGGAAAAAAGGTGGGGAAGTACCGGGCTGTCTCGCCAGATGAATGCATAGATAAAGATCCACCAGCCAAAAGAGCACCCTTGCGTGGCACGGCAGTATTCACTCACCCAGGGCCGGAACACCTGCAAGAAGTCTATGACGCAGCCTTGCCGAACTGCAAGGATCAGGAAGAAGCCCAACAGCTAGCACAGCTGTTGGGACAGTACCAAACAGTTTTCAGCAAGGGAGAACAAGACATGGGTCGTACAGACCTTGTAGCTCACCGCATCCTCTTACTGCCAGGCACCAAGCCCATAAGACAGGCCCCACACTGTCTGGGGCCTCAAAAAGAAGAGGAGGCAGAAAGGCAAGTGGCCCAGTTGCTGAAAAGAGGTTTGATTGAACCAGCCTCAGGGGCTTGGAGCTCACCAGTGGTGCTGGTGAAAAAAAAGATGGAAGCTGGTGATTCTCTATTGAGTACAGAAAGTTGAATGCCGTAACTCACGTGGATGCATACCCACTACCTGGAATCGACAAGAGTTTAGATGCACTCTCAGGTAGTAAATATTTTACTACACTGGACCTGGTTGGTGGCTACTGGCAGGCGCCACTAGACGAAGATGCCAGAAAGAAGTCCTCTTTTGTCACCAGAACCGGACTGTGGTGATGGAAGGTGCCGCCTTTTGGGCTGACCTCAGCTCCTGCCACATTCCAACATCTTATGGAAAAGGTGCTGCACGGACTCCATTGGCAAACGCTCCTCCAATACCTGGACGACATTATTGTCATTGCTCCAGACTTTCAGACCCATCTACACAGACTGGCGGAGGTGCTACAACGACTCCAAGATGCCGGCTTGAAACTCAAGCCAGAGAAGTGTGAGCTGTTACAGTCACAAGTCAAATACCTAGGCCATGTGGTCAGTGAGAAAGGGGTAGCTACCGACCCAGCTAAGGTGGAAGCAGTTAAAGGCTGGAGACCTCCGGAGGACCTAAAAGGCCTTCAAGTGTTCCTTGGAACTGTAGACTATTACAGAAAGTTCATTCCTGACTTCGTTACAGTTGCCAAACCACTAACCAGATTAACCAACAAGGAAGCAACTTGGGAGTGGGACGCTGACCAACAGAGAGCATTCCAGCAACTCAAACATAGCCTGCTCACAGCACCCATTCTGGGCTACCCAGAGGCCAAGTGAACCTACATCTTAGACACTGATGCAAGTCAAGATGGCCTGGGAGCAGTGCTATCACAAGAGCAAGGAGGACGGGAGAGAGTTATCTCGTGCTACAGCAAAACATTGGGTCCAGCCGAACGCAATTACTACATCACAAGGAAGGAACTGCTCGCTAGTAGTAATATATGAGCAGATCTCCCTACCAAGTGTTTTTTTGTGGATTGGACCTTGGAGTTGAGACAATGGGTTACGGCGTTGGATGAATTCGCCGAGTTTATATTGTATTTTACTTGAGGGGTACTTGAGTGGCATTTGAATGGCATTTAAGTGGCATTTGAGTTTTGATTATTTTTTTACTTAATTTGAACTTTTAAATTTTGAATGTATGGCATTCAAGTTTTGATAATCTTGTACATAATTATATACATAACTTTAACTCATAGAGCATCTAGATTTTGAATGTATGGCATTTAAGTTTTGATATTTTTTTGTAATTCGACTCATTATATCTACATTGAATAAATACAGTAATTAAAAATGAAACAATATGTGAATATATACATTTATTGTGCAATAAGTAGGGAAAATTTCATATAATATAGCTAGAGTCAGTAAATATTAAATAATACCAAACACTACAACTTGTAATGACAATCAATGCATAAGCTTTTACTAAAAACTATCTTGAAAACCTTCAAAACATGATCCCAAATGGAAAAAAAAATGGATAAAGTTAGATATTCATCTATTTGTTTACATCTACAAAAAAGAGGTATTTGGTGAAATATTTTTTCGATTTATTCAATTTTCATTAATTTTTTACAAAAACAAATCATCCTCTAAATGGTTAAATTTCATCTAATTGTACAAATTTACAAAAAAACAGGGTATTTGGTGAAATATTCTTTCATTTCATTAAATGTTCATTATTTTTTTTGCAAAAAAGAAATCACCCTTTAAATGGTTAAATTTTATCTGTTTGTATATCTTTACAAAAAAACAGGGTATTTGGTAAAATATTTCCTTTACTCTATTCAATTTTCATTAATTTTTTCAATAATTGCTTAAATATACATTATTCACTATTTTCTTATTCTAATTGTATAAATTTACAAAAAAACAAGGTATTTGGTAAAATATTCTTTCATTTCATTAAATCTTCATTATTTTTTTGCAAAAAAAGAAATCATCCTTTAAATGGTTAAATTTTATCTGTTTGTATATCTTTACAAAAAAACAGACTATTTGGTAAAATATTTCCTTTATTCTATTCAATTTTCATTAATTCTTTCAATAATTGTTTAAATATAAATCATTCATTATTTTCTTATTATTAGGTGAGCAACCTATCATACAAAATTAGTTTCTTGAGTGAGGGTTTTATCCTGCATTTTCCTTTTGAATTTTTTTCAAAAATTTACCATTTTTTTCAAAAACAATCATTTATATATACAATTTCCATTATTTTTTAAACAGAACAATTCCTATCTCTGAGAGGTTGGAGATATTGGGGTAGAAAACTTAGTCATGATGATGAGAAGGCTATGGATTTTCCCGTTTAAGAACAAACCATTTTCGATGGCAATTTCAATTCGGAAAACTAAAACAATGCAATTTGTTTTTCAAAATGCAATCATCAGAAAGCTTTTGTCATGATGAGGAGGAGGAGGCTATGGATTTACCCATTCAAGAACAAACCATTTTCGATGGCGACTTCAATTCTAAAAACGAATTAGAACTGAAGCATGTAGTATTACGTAATCATTTTTTTTTAAAGAAGAACAATCCATTTTTGATAGCAACTTTAATTCTAAAAACTAAATCAATGTAACTTTTTTATTCTTTGTCTCCCATGAAATTGTTCAAAACGAATTAGAACTGAAGTATGTGGTATTACATGATAATTTTTTAAAAAAACACATCAAAATCGACAAATTACTCCTCTAGATAGTTCAAGTTTACAATATTTGAGAATTAATCACAATAGAAACATTAAGCCTACTTGATAAAAAAGAATTTGACTGTTAAATTTAACTAATTGATTCAATGTTATTATTTGGATCTTTTGAAAATAAACATTTCAATGAAAACATCATATTTAGTCTTTGACACACTTGAAACCATTTTCCAGTAAATTTTACCAACAATATTTCAGAAATTTTTACTAGATATTTACAAAAAAAAATGAGGTATTTTGGTAAAATATTCTTTTATTACATTCCTTTTTAATTTTTTATGTTTTAAAACAGGGTTTTATTACAAATTTTTTTGTTTTTTTCAACTTTTTAAAAAAATAATCATTATAATATATAGTTTTCGATATTTTTTAAAAAAATAAATATATATAGCGATTTTCACTTTATATTTTTTTATTCCATTCAATTTTCAATAATTTTTTGAGTGAGGATTTTATCCTACACCTTCCTTTTAAATTTTTTTATTTTTTTAAAAAATAATCATTGAAATATATAGTTTTCGATATTATTTTAAAAACAAAGTATATATATATAGAGTTTTTCATGGTATTTTGGAAAATATTTTTTTATTTCATTCAATTTTCAATAATTTTTTGAGTGAGAATTTTATCCTACACAATCCTTTTAAATTTTTTATGTTTCAAAACAGAGCTTTATTACATTTTTTTGAACTTTTTAAAAAATAATCATTGAAATATATAGTTTTCGATATTTTTTGATTTTTTTGTACTTTTTAACTTTTTTAAAAACTGTCAAAAAATCACCAAATTACCTCTCTAGATGAATAAAATTTACTTTTTAAAAAATAATCATTGAAATATACAGTTTTCGATATTTTTTGATTTTTTTTGTACTTTTTAACTTTTTTAAAAACTGTCAAAAAATCACCAAATTACCTCTCTAGATGAATAAAATTTACAAGTAAATAATTGTAATAGAAAATACCATATCTAGTTTTTACATTCATAAAACTGTTTTATAGTAAATTTTCTGTAATACAAACTACTATAGCTTACGATATCAATGGTTACAAAGCGCTTTTCTTGAACAATATCTTTCTCGATATTCTTCTGGTATATTATTAGACCCAGGGAGGAACTCTTGTATTCCGTATTCTCTGTGATCCAATAATTGACTAAAATACAAAAGTTATTCATTATATAAATAAATTTTACCGAATTTAAATTTTACTCTTAGCTACATTAGATAGTTTACATTTTATATATAACAGGAAAATAACTCACTGAGTTACATCATTCAGCTCAATATTTCTTAGGGAAAGTTCTTTACTCTGTTTTCTTTTTACGATAAAATGGACTAAAATAAAAAATGATGTATTAGTATAGTATGATTAAAATTAATGTAAAATAAATATAAACTTTCGTTATTTTTTCAACTTCTATGTAAAAGAAATACACTGAGTACACACGAAAAAGTCCTTTTTTTTCATTTGGTGTGATTTTTTTTCAACTTCTAGCTAAAAAAAAATACACTGATTACACAAAAAAACCCTTTTTTTTTAATCCAAAATATATATAATTTAAAAATGTTTTACAAAAAAATGTATATGAATTGATCATTTATGTGAAAAACTAAACATTTTTGTAAAATAATTATAACCTTTTTGTTATTTTTTAAACTTTTATGTAAAAAAATACACTGATTGCACAAAAAAGTCCTTTTTTTAATCCGAAATAGATATAATTTAAACATGTTTTACAAAAAAATGTTTATGAATTGATCATTTATGTGAAAAACTAAACATTTTTGTAAAATAATTATAACCTTTTGTTATTTTTTAAACTGTTATGTAAAAAAATACACTGATTGCACAAAAAAAATCCTTTTTTAATCCGAAATAGTTATAATTTAAAAATGTTTTACAAAAAATGTTTATGAATTGATCATTTATGTGAAAAACTAAACATTTTTGCAAAATAATTATAACCTTTTGTTATTTTTTAAACTTTTATGTAAAAAAAATACACTGATTACACAAAAAAGTCCTTTTTTTAATCCGAAATATATATAATTTAAAAATGTTTTACAAAAAAAGGTTATGAGTTGATCATTTATGTGAAAAATTGAACATTTTTGTAAAATAATTATCACCTTTTGTTATTTTTCCAACTTTTATGTAAAAAAAAACACTGATGACACAACAAAATCCTTTTTTAATTCGAAATATATATATAACTTAAAAATTTTTTACAAAAATGTTCACAAATTTATCATTTTAAGGGGTTTTTCATTGTAAGAATACACAAAATTTTCACAAATCAACTTTGTAAAATTATGGTAAAAATTAATAAAACTTACCTATAGTGATATGAATCCCTTGAGTTATAGATTAGCTTCTCGAGAGTTTGTTCTCCACAGCCTTCTTTTTCAGCATCGTCGAAGTGGTTGAGAAAATCCTCAGATTTTGGATTATCAGCCAGTTCCGAGGCTTGGACGAAGGCTTGATGAGCTGCGAGTACACTGACGTTGTAGAAAATTGAATTGTCTGCGTTTCGACTCAGACCCTTGAACAAAATCACTCCAAATCTCTCCGATGTCACAGCAGAAGCTATTTGATGAGGAATGCGCATATCTCCGATCAGTAATTCTTCATCTACAACACTTCTGTATTGAACTAGAAGAGTCTCTTCATTTCCATTCCATCGCCTGTCAGACTTTGTTATAACTTCAGGGTTTTGGAAACATATGACACTATCTGTTGGGAAATCCTGAAGATTAGCTACCTCGAAATAAGCATTGATTTGTCGCATACTTTTTTCTGGTAATACATCAAACACATTCTTACACCTCAAAGTAGTTCCTGTTTCTGTAGCAGCACGAAAAATTGCTTTTCCAGTCTTTTCAACACCCATGTAGATCAAAACCAGTGGTCTTATTTGCGAAGCTTCATTGACAAGTAATCCCGCCGCTAATGGAATAGTGCTCTTCACTCTAACTACCTTTCCATCCTTTTTATAGTTGTATATGATGGTGCAGTTCGTTTCATCATGGAGCTCAACGGTTAACACCTGCATAACTGTAGGTATTGGTAAATCTTCAACTTTGACTATGTTTTCAATGTTTCTTCTGGAAGTTGGAGATAGAGTACTTAACAGAGAGGCGCTTTTGATGATGAGAGTTGCCAGAGTATTCAGACTGGCGCTTTGAAAGGGGATCATAGTGCGTTGAAGAAGTACATTGTCATCAATCACCTTATCTTGTGAAGGTTTTGGTTCTTTATTCTTCAGTTGTTTTGATATGACTTGTGTCGACATTCTAAAAGATAAAGTAAAAATCCATGTTATGATTTTTTTTTCAAACCAATTTGAAGATATATATACATATATATATATTTACTCAATATCATACCACTGTTAGTATCTAAATCGATAAAAAATAAATTTATACTCAATCAAGTTGACTTACCTCCAAACAGAAAAGTCCTTCTAGCAGTTGTAGTAGATGATGTTGTAGTAGATCTTGCTCCTTCAGTTGCTAATGTCGAAGTGACTGCTTTCTGTGTAAAAACAGTGCTTCTTATATAGCTGAAATCATGCCATTTATCATAAGGTTAAATTAATGAAACATTGTTTCTACGGAAGAACACCAATGCTTTCGCGGGAATAAATAATTTATTTTCACGCGAATACAAACCAATGCTTTCGCGGGAATAAACATTTTATTTTCACGCGAATGGAAACTGTTGCTTTCGCGGGAATGAATACTTTATTTTCACGCGAATACAAACCAATGCTTTCGCGGGAATAAACATTTAATTTTCACGCGAATGGAAACTGTTGCTTTCGCGGGAATGAATACTTTATTTTCACGCGAATACAAACCAATGCCTTCGCGGGAATAAACATTTAATTTTCACGCGAATGGAAACTGTTGCTTTCGCGGGAATGATTACTTTATTTTCACGCGAATACAAACCAATGCTTTCGCGGGAATAAACATTTTATTTTCACGCAAATGGAAACTGTTGCTTTCGCGGGAATGAATACTTTATTTTCATGCGGATACAAACCAATGCTTTCGCGGGAATAAACATTTAATTTTCACACGAATGGAAACTGTTGCTTTCGCGGGAATGAATACTTTATTTTCACGCGAATACAAACCAATGCTTTCGCGGGAATAAACATTTTATTTTCACGCGAATGGAAACTGTTGCTTTCGCGGGAATGAATACTTTATTTTCACGCGAATACAAACCAATGTTTTCGCGGGAATAAACATTTTATTTTCACGCGAATGGAAACTGTTTCTTTCGCGGGAATGAATACTTTATTTTCACGCGAATACAAACCAATGCTTTCGCGGGAATAAACATTTTATTTTCACGCAAATGGAAACTGTTGTTTTCGCGGGAATGAATACTTTATTTTCACGCGAATACAAACCAATGCTTTCGCGGGAATAAACATTTAATTTTCACGCGAATGGAAACTGTTGTTTTCGCGGGAATGAATACTTTATTTTCACGCGAATACAAACCAATGCTTTCGCGGGAATAAACATTTTATTTTCACGCGAATGGAAACTGTTGCTTTCGCGGGAATGAATACTTTATTTTCACCCGAATACAAACCAATGCTTTCGCTGGAATAAACATTTAATTTTCACGCGAATGGAAACTGTTGCTTTCGCGGGAATGAATACTTTATTTTCACGCGAATACAAACCAATGCTTTCGCGGGAATAAACATTTTATTTTCACGCGAATGGAAACTGTTGCTTTCGCGGGAATGAATACTTTATTTTCACCCGAATACAAACCAATGTTTTCGCGGGAATAAACATTTAATTTTCACGCGAATGGAAACTGTTGCTTTCACGGGAATAAACAATTTATTTTCACGCGAATACAAACCAATGCTTTCGCGGGAATAAACATTTAATTTTCACGCGAATGGAAACTGTTGCTTTCGCGGGAATGAATACTTTATTTTCACGCGAATACAAACCAATGCTTTCGCGGGAATAAACATTTAATTTTCACGCGAATGGAAACTGTTGCTTTCGCGGGAATGAATACTTTATTTTCACGCGAATACAAACCAATGCTTTCGCGGGAATAAACATTTTATTTTCACGCGAATGGAAACTGTTGCTTTCGCGGGAATAAACAATTTATTTTCACGCGAATACAAACCAATGCTTTCGCGGGAATAAACATTTAATTTTCACGCGAATGGAAACTGTTGCTTTCGCGGGAATGAATACTTTATTTTCACGCGAATACAAACCAATGCTTTCGCGGGAATAAACATTTTATTTTCACGCGAATGGAACCCATTGCTTTCGCGGGAATAAACAATTTATTTTCACGCGAATACAAACCAATGCTTTCGCGGGAATGAAAGATTTATTTTCACACATTCACCTATATAAGAGACAACGGTTTCAGACAGAAAGCATCCAGTTCAACAACAGTGAGCAAAGGAGCAACATCTATCTACTACATCTTCCATTGCAACTACTAAGAGTTCTCTCTTCATAAAGGTAAAACTTAAACTCAAATATTTCCGCTAGCTAACACAACTATCTGAAGGCTTTATGACATATCTATCTTTAAATTGGTTATAAAGAATTGAACCAATTTTTTCTGTTTTTTTCAGAATGAATACTCAAGTCGTAGAAAGTCAACCATTGTATCTAAAGTCAGAATCTCAGCCTGATGAAAAGGTAAGAATTAATAAAAAATACTATTTAACACCTGTTGAACACCTTTAATTATTTTAGTTATCTAATTATCGCTTGTATTTTAGAACAACGCAACAACAAATCCAATCTACTTAAAGGACTTCCTTCCAGAAATGTATCATAACTATGTGATAAATAATGATGTTGTTGAAAAAAAAGCTGTAGAACGTTTGACATTTCAAGTTATAATATTCTGTATAACTCAACACATGATGAGTATGGGGATGTGTTGTAAGAAACGTGATATATCTACAGAACGTTTTGATGACATTATAAAAAACGGTTTCGAAATCGTTTTGTCAATGGTGGAAGACGTTAATATTAATGATTTTTTAAAAGAAATTGAAAGAAGTGCTTGGAATCAAATAGTTTTCAAAAAATTATACAACATGACATGGAACAAAAAAACTTTTTATAAATTCAGAAAGCATATTTATAATTATGTCCAAATAGATAAAGCTCTATCCTCTTCTGTAGGTATTTTAGAATTAATGTTGGAAGCGTTTCATACATATTTATGAAAAATTTTTAGTTGTTTTTATTATTTTACAATATTTTGTTCAAACTATTATATTTTATTTCTTACCAATTTAGATGTTATGTTCAAACTATTATATTTTATTTCTTACCAATTTAGATGTTAAAAGCGGTATGATATTAAGTAAATACATATATATATATATATTCGAATGCATCCTTTGTTGTCTGTCTCCACATCCCGATAGTTTAATAAGCACATTCTCAATCTACCATAACTCTATGATCTTAACCGCTTTTGGCATAAATACATATATATATATATATAAGACACTCTAAGTAATAAATACACTCTTAACCACTCATGCAAATATTACCCTTTTATTTTTAGAATGTTATGGATGCTCTTTCTGAAGAGCTCCTTAGCACAGATCCATATCCAACAGAAAATAAAATGAAAAACGGCAAAACAACTCCTAAGAGAAGGAAAACTGCTCCAAAAAAGCGAATAGTAAGGAAACGAAAACAAACAGTGAGAAAACAAACTACTTCCGTTGATAAGCAAACAATGGAGAGCGCAGCTATAACTCATTTAACAGTTAAATGTCTCAACGAAAGGAGAGCTAGGGAATTAGAAAAGTCTAAAGGTTCTCAAGTGATTGACTCACCAAAAGTTCCGATTTGCAAAACATTTGAAGATCTTCCTATCCCAAGCATTATGCGAGTGACTGGTGTGATACATCCATCAAGTAAGGAGAAGTGTAGATATTCTCAAGTACACTACCATGATCCTTCAGATATAAATGAACTCGAACCCAAAATACTCCTCTGTCCAGTTGAAATAGCTAAAAACTTCAACTGTGATAATTACCCCCCTCCGTTTAACGTTGTATATTTGGGTAGAAAGGGAAAACCAAAAAATAAAAACGTTCTTTGGTATGATGTCAGACGTGTTAGCAGACATCCTCTAAGCAAAAAGAAAGCTGAAGAGGAATCACTATATTTTAGTACATTGACTAAATGTCAGCTCAAACGCTTCTTGAACATCAACACCCTCAATAGTTTTCAACCCGGCGCTATTTTTCCTTACCAAGATGTTGTTGATAGATTCGTTCCTCATCGATTTAAAGGAGGTCAGTCGAATGTAATTTGTATCCGTTATAGCATTGAACAATGTGGAGAAACGCTGTTGAAGACGCTCGCCATACCAGACAAATATGCTTCAGAAGCTAACAAATATACTCCAGGTGTGATGATCTACAGAGGAAAAACAACCCACGGAAAATTTAAGACAGAATACGATCTTTCATTTTGCTCTCCATACTGTCTCGGTCGAATGTATTGGAAACAATATTGTGATCAAGCAAAGTACAACAAAACAATATTAGAAATTGATGATGATGATGAACTTGAAGATTTTCTATGTGGAGACTTTGATGATTTTGAGACAGGATATGTTGCTGAAAAAAAATGATGAGTGTTTTAGCGATGGATAGTCTCTAATTCAAAAAACAAGTTGGACAATGTGACTTGGTGAGCTATTTCCCTTTTCTATATAATGTAAACTATCCAATGTAACTAAAGCTATAATTCAATTTCATGTAATTATTTTAAATTTTTTCCCTACTTATTACACAATAAATGTATATATTCACATGTTGTTTCATTTTTAATCACTGTATTTATTCAATGTAGATATACCTCCTCTCTCCTCTCTCCTCTTTTTATCTCTCCTCTCTCTCAACATACTCTCTCCTCTACCAAATACTCCTCTCTCCTCTCTTGCAGTTATTTCCCAAATACTGTAGATTTTAACCATCTAGAGGTCTAATTTGGTAATTTTCCAACATATTTTATAGCATTTAATATACTTATTATGTAATAAATGTATATTATTCAATGTAAATGTAAATATATCCATAAATATGTACATAATTATCCATATATACATAAATGTATAAAAAACTAAAAAAAATCTCTCCTCTCTCTCCTCTCTCTTCTCTCCTCTCTCATCTCTCCTCTCTCATCTCTCCTCTCCCCTCTCTCCAGAAGATTTTCCCTACTTATTATGTAATCAGGTATATAATCATATAATTTTCATTTTTGATCAATATATTTGTTCAATGTAGATATATCTCCTCTCTCTATGTAGATATAAATATAGCCATAAATATGTACATAACTAACCATATATACATGAATGTATAGAAAACTAAAAAATCTCTCTCCTCTCTCTCCTCTCTCATCTCCCATCTCTCCTCTCTCCTCTCCCCTCTCTCTCAAGATACCATATGAGTTCGAGTTATGTAAAAAAGTTATCAAAACTTGAATGCCATACATTCAAAATCTATATGCCATATAAGTTCAAATTAAGTAAAAAACTAATCAAAACTCAAATGCCACTCAAATGCCACTCAAGTACCCCTCAAGTAAAATACAATATAAACTCGGCGAATTCATCCAACGCCATAACCCATTGTCTCAACTCCAAGGTCAGATCCACAAAAAAACACTTGGTAGGGAGATCTGCTCATATATTACTACTCTCGCTGTTGTTAAAGCTGTTAAGCACTACCGCCCATACTTGTACGAGCAGAAATATAGACTGCGCACTGACCATGCCTCGCTCCTGTGGCTATATCGAAAAAAGGAACCAGCCAGCCAACCAGCCAGGTGGCTCGCTGGCTAGAGATCTTGTCAGAGTTCACATACACTCTGGAGCACAGGAGTGGATCGCAGCACGGCAAGGCAGATGGCCTCAGCAGGCGTTGTGCTACTGATTGCCAACAGTGCACCCACATCAAAAATAGAGATGGTGGACCTACCAAGGCAGAAGTAGCTGGAGAGGCAGGGGTAAACTTTCCGTTGCCAGAAACGCCCCCATCCAGCACCACAACTGATGGTACCCAGGTCGCATCTGTGAACAGGAGCACTGCTGCACCTGCTGACAAAGATCTGGTTAAAGCACAAAAGGAGGGCAACCATCCCACAGCAGTTATCTATGCAGCCGTAGAGAGTGGGACCCTGTTGACTAAGGAGCAACTGGAGTTGGGTTTTGTTCCGGGAGCTCAGGCAGTTGAGTGCACATCAACCATCACTCCGCATAAGGGCTGATGATGTTTTAGAGGTGCATATAGTGGTTGGCAATAGAGCCCGTTGGTGTGCCATATGCCCACCCAGCCTTCGGGGAACTGTGATGTGGCAGACCCACTCACTAGCCCACGCGGGCATCAAAAAGACCACCAAACAACTACAGTTGACCTGGTACTGGCCAGGAATGAATGCAGATGTACGCCGGTTGGTTGCCAGCTGTGAAGTTTGCCAGCGTGCAAAAAGTGGTGGTATGAAGCCCAACCCTGCCAGACAGCGAATGTATGCTGGTTGCCCCTGGCAAAATCTGGCTGTCAATTTGGTTGGGCCCCCGCCTGAAACCGACAGAGGAAATGTGTGGATACTAGTGCTCACAGACCATTTTACCTGATGGCAGGATGTACTAGCTATTCCTGATGCAACTACACCAGTGGTTGCTGCAGCTCTCGATGAGAGAATATTCTGTCACTTTGGCATCCCTGAACAAATCCACACAGACCATGGTGCACAATTTGAGTCAGGTCTGATGAAAGAGCTGTGCACCATGTGGAATGTTGAAAAGACTTAAACAACACCCTATCACCCTCAAGCCAATTGAGTGGTCGAGAGTAATAATCGAGTGCTTGGTGACTCACTACATTCTCTGTTACTAACAAGGAGGCCTGAAGAATGGGACTTGGTGCTACCTCTACTCATGAGGGCATTCAGGGCTACCCTCCATTCAGTGACAGATGAAACCCCCAATCACCTAATGTTGGGGAGAGAACTCAGACTCTCGGGCCAAATTGATTACCATCCACCACTTACCGACCATATGCCAGTACACCAATATGCGCAGAGCTTAAAAGAGCGTCTAGAGTCAGTACATGACACGTTAAAAGAGACGCAGAGGCAAATCAGGAATGAGGAGGGGGAGGAGCCAACCCTTTTTGCTGTAGGAGACCAAGTCTGGCTCGAAAACAAAAGGAGGGGCAAGGGTGAAAACCCCAAGCTACAGCCAAATTTTGTGGGCCCATTTACGGTGGAAGAAGCATACTCCAACCACACATACTTGATCACTTGCCATGGGCAGTCATCAATACAGAATGGATCACGCTTGAAGCCATACAAGAGCTGCCCGGATCTGATGGGGCAGGCCCCTGCTGCCGTAGAACCCAACAGGTGTTCCAACATGAGAGGAGCAGTAGCCCGGCGCCCCAAAGCAGCCCGTTCATCTAAACCAGCAGAGCCTACACCTGCTGCTGAATTAATGGCACCGGCACCCCAGCTAACAGAACCAATAGTGGACAACCCTTCCCTGCAGGGAGAGGAAGTCACCACCAACCTCCCCTGCAAACTATATGAAAATGGACCAAATATCCTACCAGCTATAGGTGAAAACGGTGCAACAACCACTATATCCCTGATGGCTACGCCACTGGCAGGCCAAGGGCATTGCCCTGTTGCAGGGGAAGAGAAAACGGAGTTGCCCAAGTGAAATATAGGGCCACCCATGAGATATGGCCAGGCTGTTTGCCATCAAGTAGAGAGGCGCTCTCATGACAATGATGCAAGGTCACAATGGCAGACGGCGAGAAAACACACCTCACAAGGAGGCACGTGTGGTCTAGTGGTTAAAGTGCTTGTACTTCAATCCAGGATCTGGGGTTCGATTCCCAACACGGTTATCTGTGAGCGAGATATTTGGCTTCCTATGCTCTGCCTGGTCGGATATGGGCATAAAAATAATGTGGTCCCTAGTTTGATTGCACTCTCCATAATAACTATGGAGTCAGGCTAGTAAAAGATCCCCCTCTGCCTTTTCGGAAGAGTAGCCGGTGTAACGGCGGGTATGGGTATAGGGTGCTGCTCACACAAGCTCTGCTTATGAGACCCGCCTTTAGGGTTGCCCACGAGGCACAGCTGAAACAAACAGACAAACAAACAGGAGAGAAAATTTACACTAGCCAGAGAACCACTGGGAGGAGCACAGCCATTCTTGGTGTCAAGAGCCACTCATTCACCCAATATGCAACGTGAGACCAAAAACAAAGCTGGCAAATCTTTTACAAATTCAAAAATGCTTCCAGTAGGTCATGCTAGACAGACATGAGTCAACAGTTTGCAGACTGGTGTGCAGTAGTGAGCAAGTTCACTTATACCCAGCAGCCTGAAGTGTTCACACCTGATTCTGTTTCCCCACCTACTACGACCGCTGTGGAAAGAGGTCACAAAATGAATGCTCAAATGTTAGCAGAAACTGATGAAGAGGCAGTATTGGGTACTCCTACAAAAATGGCACTAAAGTGGAAGCAGCTAAAAGAGGCCAACGAAGAGCAGCCACCTTGTGCCAGTGCAACTACCACAACACCTCAGGCACAGAAAAGATCTGATAGTCATGAATCTGATTACTACCATGATTGAGTAGGGAGTGATAATCCCAATGATGGTCCTCCAGATCTTAAGAGCAAGGAGCCCACACCCACACTCTTTGAGGATTTTCCTCCACACCTACGGGGAGAGCTGCAGTAAACAGTGATACAAAAAACACTGTTGGAGACAAGACTTTATATAGCCGATGCCACCTAGGATGCAAAACTCCCCCGAGCCGGGTGGGAGTTTTCCCGGGCCGAGGACAGACAGATGGCTCTCCTAGTCCATGTAGACCTAAACAAAGACTATTAAAAGGGTTGAAAACCCATACCATTGGGGTACCAATAGAACCATCAGCAAATGCTGTGGTTATTAGAGCCCACAGCCTCTAATGGGGCGGAGTATGTGGGAGAACTTGCTGGCGAGTCAAGTTCACCTGGCACCAGGTGAGATAGTTGTAGCTGACAATAATTACAAGTGGGGAATGACACAAAAGATTACAAGTTGTCTCCCCTTAACGGTATCAAGAGAAGACAATTCTTGACAATTCACGCAAAGGTATTAGAGGGTCAAAGGTCGGACAGGAGCCCGCCCCTATTCCTGTCAAGGACCAATAAGACAGTAAATAAGCGCTTTGCTTAAGTGATTTTCTATATGTTTCATTGTTATCATGTAATCCGATTGGTTCTATGTTATGTTGTGTATATTATATTTCTGTATAAATATGAGAGACTGAGCCAGAGAGCTCAGTTTTATTCCTTGTACTAAAGCTCAAACTTCAAGATTCGTCTTGTTGGTGCCCTATATAGGGAGTCGCAGATTAACAGATAGACAAGCAGAGTAGCAGTTGTGGCAAAGTAGCAGCAAAAAGCACTACAGCATAATCTGATTAGGAGTTGGGGCAATCAAGAGGGGTCTTACATTAAAATATCCAACAATATACAACAAACACGCCCTTCAAAGCTGAATTACCAAGATTTGTGCTACGAGTTCATCTGGTGCCACTCACATCGATAATAACATCATAGGCAAGAAATATTAAAAAAACTGTACTATAACCTTCCAAATAACATGGTTCCTTCAGCTATTTTTAGTTGTAGTTGCATTGCGGAAATACCAATGATGGTTTCGTAAAAACTCTATATAGGAAACGCATAAAACCATGAATAATCAATATTCCATGCAAGAAAAATTTGCGTTGATCACAGCACAATCCAAATTTACGTCCATCAGCCATGCTGTAGTGGAGTTTATGCGTACACTCCTCAGTAAATGCTGGGGTCAATTATACAGACATTGGATGACCAGATCAATGTAATTAGGAAAAAATACTGGGCCCGTAAAAGAAAAAGCGGAAACGCAGTAGCACAATTACTAGAGAAGGCCAAGTAGAACCTGCATTAGGAGCCTGAAGTTCTCCTGAAGTCTGGTAAATAAGGTCAGCCTGTGGCACTTTCAAGTTGACTAGTGACACTTTAACATCCTCACTCATCTCCACGCCTTTTCATACTTCGCATTGACAAAAGCTTGAATGCATTAGAGGGAATTAAATATTTCAACACCCTAGACCTTGTCAGCAATTATAGGCAGGTGCCCTTAGACACAGGTGCCCTTAGAGCAGATGCCGACAAAAAAATCTGCTTTTTTCAACTGATTTCGGGTTCAAATGGAAGGCGTTACCAGTCCGACTGACTTCCGCCCCAGCCATTTTTTAAGGGCTTGTGGAAAAAATCATTCATTGGCTAAATTGGAAGACTCTCTTCCTAAAAAGAGCCGATATCATCGTAGTCACCTCGTTTTAAAACTAAAACCCAACAAATACGAGCTGCTGCCTAAACAGATGCACTACCTGGCACATTTAATCAGTGAGGATAGAGCAGCTACTGACCCAAATAAGGTTGCTGCTGTGAAATAACAAGTTTTACTAAAATATTTGAAAGACCAAGCATTCCTCGACACCGTCAAATAACGCCGACAATATCTGCCAAACTTCTCCACGGTGGCTAAGCCACTTAATTTGCTAACTGGAAAGTTTCATCCATGGGAAGGGGGGGCCAAAGCAAGAGCAATCCTCATTATTAAAAACCTGACCGATTACTGCCCTTATTCTGGGTTGCCCAGACCCTTAAGGTTTCTACATATTGGACGCCAATTCCAGCAGCCATGGGCTTGGGGCAGTCTTATCCCAAGTACAAGGAGAACAAGAAGTTATTTTTTTGCTATGGTGAAACTTTGGACTCTGCTGAACGCAACTATTGTGACACCGTTAAAGAACTCCTGTTGGTGGTGAATGAGGTTAGCCATTTCCATTTGTACCTATATGAACAAAGATGCAAGTTTCAAAGTGATCATGCCTTCCTGCTCTGGTTTTGCCGAAAAAGAGAACTCACAAGCCAAGTAACCGAGTGACTCCAAGTTCTATCAGAATTTCAGTATTCAATAGAGCACCGCCAAGTGTCTCACCACTGTAATGCAGATGGACAAAGCATATGCTGCCCAGATAACTGCTGGCAGTACTAGCAAATCCAAAAGAGGGACGATGGCCTCACCCAAAAGAGGGTGATAGAAGAATTGACTACAAATCTTTCTGGCGCAAAGAAAAGTGACAAAAAAAATTTCTGCGCAAACACAACAAGGTAAAAATATAGGATGTTTTGTGCAAAGAAAAGTAAAAAAGTTTCCTCCGAGCTGTGTGAGCGCAAACAATCCCTATATATTCACCTTGTTGTTAGCGCAAAAAAAATCCTATATTTTCACCCAATGTTCTGAGCTTCAGCTATATA
This sequence comes from Cryptosula pallasiana, assembly GCA_945261195.1. Lineage (NCBI taxonomy): Eukaryota > Metazoa > Bryozoa > Gymnolaemata > Cheilostomatida > Cryptosulidae > Cryptosula > Cryptosula pallasiana. The sequence continues at coordinate 24,418,140 of OX183140.1, read as the reverse complement.
AGAGCCACTGTTGTCAGACAGTGAGTATCCACCCCAGCAACAGTGTCTGAAAAAGCACATCTACTAAAACCACTAGTACTCTCAACAGTAAAGTAAGACTTAGAATTATTTCACATTAGTTCATGAGCTCAACTAGGTACGCTGCAGATGGAAACCGATAGATTATTTTTTTATATTTCAATGATGGAAACCATCCTAGAAACTGCGAGGAATGCTCAAGACTACAAAGCTTTTGCATTTATAAATACGGTTGTATCAGAGAGCGAGCTAGGTTGTATTTGTTATTCAACATTATTATTGAACGTAGTTATGTAGCTTGCGTTGGACTTTTATTATTGTGTATGGTTTTGAGTTGTCTTCTCCTTTGCTCATGAACAATAATTTCCTGCTTCTATGTTTAATCTATTTTGAGTAGTTTTTTGGCAGTTTTCTCAGACTGGCTTCAAATCGTTTACACAATAGTGGTGTATAAGAAATTGATACTTTTTAGTTTTTGCTTATAGGGTTTCGAACAGTCTAGCGACTCTGTAGGGTCACTATGTCAGTCTGAACTATAATGTTCCATCACGTTGTTAAAACCGAGTGAAAATGTATGTATGCGAAGTAGAGAACTATTTCCTATTATACTTTGTCTGGTATTTAATAAGTTTCAGACAATTCGAATGTGTTTGAGCGTTATAATAGTAACAGTTGTGGTTAGTTTTTTTTCAACCTAATGATTGATTGTTGTTCTGATACTTTCCTATTTAGCTAAATACAGGACATAAATGTAACTGTGCAAACAATGATAAATTAAGTAGTTGTTCTATTCTCTAAACATAGTTTCTGGAAACAATTAGTTATTTACTGTAAAAAAATAATTTTTGGAAATGAAATTTTTGCTCGAAACAATGGGGTTGTGACTGGGGTTATTCCCCCATAAAGATGGCGCTGATGCACATCCAACCGGAAGATGCTAAGAGTTTTATATAGAGTACAATGCACAAATACGGAGTCATGATGTTTCAACTAGAATAAACAGACTATTGCAAGGCGATTGATATAATTGAACAACCTGCGGAGTTTACAGGGATATAGCAGATTACACGTACAGAAGTTTTTAATCACACCAGTGTAGCTATGGAGCATAATCATTAAATAACCACGATGCGGTCAGCGATTATATACGATCATTGGTACAGTAGTTAATAAATACGATAAGACACCAATGATAATTTATATAACGCAATGCAACGTTTATGTGTAAATGGATTGTCTGGTATCTGTGCGGAAAATAATAATGATACAAGTCATCATTAGCATCTATCTACACCTCTATGAAACTATTATAATAAATGACAATAAGAATTTAATGTGGTGATAATCATTTATAATAATAAAACCAATTATTCATTTTTTTCATTATAACTTATTTATTAATGCAATAATAACTATAATAAGTTTAACTATTATTATCATAAAATTATAAGCAGAATCATATTAATAATTATTATCATAGTAATAACAATTCAATAATAACCATTAATAATTACAATAACAATCATAAACAGTACAATCATAATTATAACTGATTATAATAAATCAAATTTTAAAAAAAAGTTAAATCAAATTTTAAAAAAAAAGTTAAACCACTATATAAAAAATAGTTATAATAGTGATAACACGGGCATCAGAGACTTGCCGAAAAAGGCAACGGAGACGATGCGCCGTTACTAAATGTGATAGTAATAACGTATCGTCTTCACTCAGTTTCAATGAATCGGGTCTGTGATATTGAGAGTTAGCTCTTTTTGAACTTTTCACAACCAACCGGATATTGCTATCAGCTACCGCTACGAATAGTTTTCATTACATGACGGATAGTCTCTATTACTTTTTTCGGCAAGCCCCGAAGGTCCGTGGATAACAATTAAAATAAATAGCAATTATCAAAAACCATAAAAATTATAAATCTCTATTGTTGCAGGTATATTTGATGCTGCTGTCTTCAAAAGTGGTGCAAAGTTTTTTCAGGGACATGTCATTATAGCATACGATTGACAGCGTGGAAGCTAACAGGAAAAAACTTTCATGAGTCTGCATGAAGTAACTATATTTCATACTACGAACGATGGTAACTTCCAGTTGGATGTAGAATGTTCAAAGAGAGATAACTCGTAATGTCACAACCCCATTGGAAATGGTTTTTATGTTTTAATGGTTGTCGTTGCTGTTTATTATTTTTGAAAGCTTCCTAACTTTATCGAAGTTTTGTTTCCTTTTCATCAGCACCATCGGTTTATTGTTTTAAGCAATACTTTTTGTCCTATTAAGTTCAACTAATACGTGAGGATCACTTGGTGTATAATGCTGAAAGATTTGTGTGCATAAAGGAGCAATATCTTGGTATCTATTTGTAGACGATATATTTGTGAAGATATAATAATCAACTTACCAATGAATCCTCCTAATTTTGAACTACTCGATGAAATACTCGAACCAACAAAAATGGAAACAAGGGAGGTTGATGAGATGACAATATGAATAAAGTAACTTGTAAACTTGTAACCTGTAATCTGGAACGTGTAAACGGGTAACTTTCATGTTTGTAAAGTGCTACTTTGTGTTTGTAAACTAATAACTCCAAACCTAATTCATTGGAAGTTGCATGTAAAACTATTATCGACAGAAAATATGGAAAAGTATATTTTTCTTGAAATTTTTATCAATAGGCATTGCATTGTTTATGGTAAGTGATGGAAATACATTTCAGTCTACTTGAGCTGGCTAAATATCCACTGGTGTGTGAGATCTACATAGTGCTGTGTCAGAGTGACTGACTCTAATGTAACCATGACTTCGATGAAAGAAACAAATATTGATCTGAAGCGACCAAGAACACGAACAACAGCATTAGTTTTCAGTACTTTTTGAGTCACTAAATTAAGAGTGTGGGCCTAGCATTTTACATGCTGCATTATTTAGCACTGTTTGATAGCATGTACCATGTTGGCAGCATTGTCAGTTGTGATGCCACATTTAGAAAGCTGAACCAATTGTGCAGCTAGATTGTCAGCTGTGTCAGCTTCAGATAATTCAGAAGTATGTACAACAAAATCTCGCAATTCCAAAGTATCAGAAATTACATGAACAGTAATGGTTTTGTAAGATTTAGCAGCTTTACTGGTTCAGTCATCTGTGGTAAGAGCAATGAAACCAGATTTCTATGTGGGGCTTTTAACTTTTCTTTGACTTGACAGTACATTTTAGGAACAAGCGTTTTAGTAATGTAGGTTCTATTAGCAAGGTCATTCCTTGGCTGTAACATTTTATTTTGCAGCAAAAAGCCGTCAATGATGACGCTATCTAGAGGCCTCATTTCCATTGTGATATACTTAGCTATTGCTGTTGTGATTGATTTGCTTTTAGATCAGACTTGTGATAGTTTAGTCCATGAAGCTACTAACGTTGGTTGCTTTGATGACTCTTTGTTACCACTACTAGCAGTAGTATCGCTACTAGTGGAAAAGCTGTCACTTGCCATTTTCTTCTTGAGAGGGCAAGTTGTCACAGTAATATTGTGTTTCCTCTCAAGGTGGTTGTGTAGATTAGTGGTTCTGTTATCTTGCACTATGATCATCACTTCACAGGATTGACATTTTGTATGCCATTCTTCTCAAAATAATTCCATACTTTGGGTCTTGTGCAAAAAGCGAATTTGCAAAAACTTCCTTTTGTATACAGACAAATGACTTGAATAAAAAATAATCACAAATGCCCAAATTCGAATACTATCAAGTTTAATTAAATTCAAACCAAATTACTCATTATTGAAAAAAAATCGAAATATGAAGCGTGGAGAATCTGAATCGAAAATGCTGCAGATAAATTGTGATCGGCATCATCAATGATTCATCACTGCAGGCCTAGTTCAGACGGTGTATCAACCAAATCTATTAGAGCAAAAAAAACATAGTGGATGCACTGCTTGATAATGCTAAGGCTTTTCGAAAATATAACAACTATTTAAGATGTACATACCGTAGAAACATCTATTATGGATACTTTACTCCCTATACAGGGGTGGGAAACTTTTTCATAGAAGAGCCAAATTTGAATATTGTGCCATTTTCAAGAGCGGCATATGTTAAAGTGTCAGATAGATATATTAGTGGATATACTTTCATTTAGATAATATTACATCTATAATTATTACAGCAAAATAACGTTGTTGCATGCTATTAAAACAGCGTAAATATAGAAACTTATATTATAGACACCACAAAAATGTAGAACCATAAAACTATATTACAACACTGTCGCCTCAATGTGAGCTATGAGATTGTTTGTAATTTTCCATAATTTTCTTGTAATTAGGCTTTCTAGCAGAGCAGGCAACTCCAAGTTTTATTATAGTTATTAAAATAGCTGACAGTAAGTTCTACACAAGAACTTGTTTTTATAAGCTGCTGGTCGAATGATGCTATATGCTACGTAAATAAGGTAAACTATCATTGGTCGGTGCGTGAGAAACTTCATATGTAAAAGAGCCGCACTGGAATTTGCAAAGAGCCCACCCACTTTCCCCACCCCTATGATATTCTATCTATTATAAATAAATCCCATTTAACGAATGTGAAAATACTTCGTTAACAAACAAAACTGACAACCGGATGGCTACATTCAAACCAAAATTCAAACCGATATAACAACCAACAAAAATCCATACAACCATCAAATCACCACGCATTCATTAAAACAGAAGTCTAAATTCAGAATCAACAAGCTTGATCCATGACATGAAACCAACAGAACATGTGTTAACCGGGATCTAAATTGGGGGATAGATCTCTGACTTGATTAAAAAACAAGACTGGGATTGCACTGCTCCCATAACACTAAAAATACAATAGAGAAACAAAATTCATGGTGGGAGCAATAAAAACAAAAATGCTAAGTGGTGGTAACAGAGGTCTAAACTGGAAGGTAACTCTGATGTGAATCGCAACCAAAACACAAATATAGATTGAACTGCTCATGTATTACTACTTCCAAGGCTTGCATAAGCCAGGGAGTTATCACAGGAAGCTGTAGGAGATCTAAACTCTTCAAATTCGCTATTTTATTTATGACTCAACCCCTTCACTTTTGGTCCCGAAATCTTTTTAATACACCGCATGATATATCATTAGTTGGTACTAAAACCTTGTCTATAACAACTTAATTGTTCCATTTTGTTCTAACTATGTATTATTGGGTGTGGACCTAAGTTTTGTGGAGTTGAGTACACTTTTCTACCGTAGATTTGGTGCTGTACCGCATTGGGTTACCTCCTGGAGAGAAGTGTCTGGTGGCAGAAGGCCATCGACAACTACCAAATTGACTGTGCCAGCGACTGGAGAATTCAGCTGGTGACAGAGTGTTTAGTGGATTAGAAGGGGCTCAACATATTTCGGTTACCAAATTAATTTGCTACCTCGGAAAAAGTTGACTTTAATACCAAAGTAATCAAAAAACACTGGCAAAAAAATTGGAAGTCGATGCAACAATTAAAATGTAATAAAACAATTAAATTAAATTACTATAACAATGAACACATACTAAGGCCCTGCGGTGTGCACTAGGACTATTGTTTCCATAAATGTATCAAAAGTCACAACATGTTAGCCATACAAGACACTTACTAATGCAACTGAGTAGATGTGTGTAGCTCGCAGTTCCTCAACCGCAGCTCTCTGATAAAAGGGAGTGGGGTGTTAAGAAACTGCTCCGCCGCAAATATACTATCTTTCATCACCAGACATTTCAGCTCAGCAAGCTTTGACCAGCTGTCAAACATTGAGAAGTCTTGGCAGAGACGAAAGTGAGCAAAGGTGCACCAAATGATTCATGTGTGTGCATTCCTTTTTTCTCGGCAAAGAGCTATGCTTTAATGTAATCATGTGTAAATACTTGGTGCGGTGTAGTAATAGCAACTAATGACCAGAGTCAGTTGGATATTCCTGTCTACTCGATAACAGTAATGACTCTGAGAGAGAACGGTTGGTCGTATGTTGTAACTACTGTATAGCGGTCAGTATGATAAAATAGGTCAGCAGCCTTTAGATATCTAATATGTGGCATTATGCAAAGAAAAACAATCTTTGAAAATGGTGCTCTACATAAACAAAGTTTAGACTTAGTAGTATAGCACAATACGCACCGCTCATGACAGCACAATACGCACCGCTCATGATAGCACATTCTTCATGCAAAACAAACTTCTATGAACATTACATGTCAGCGGTGTATAATATGCAGCATGTTAATGGTGCAACGTACCTTCTAGAATGGTCTGAGTGCTTGCCTACAGAACCCACAGCTAAATGTGTGAGTTTTGGAGTGAGCTTAATTAACTCCAAGGATTGATCAGCATCACAAGAGAGATGAGTAATTGTACGGTCTTTGAATAACTTGTTTATTTCCTTTAAACTGTGGCACTTTGGTAGTCGATCGCTAAACCACTCTTCATCAGCTCCTTCTTGGTTTGTGGCAGCATCTCTCCATGATAACAGGTAACAGTCTGTAACAATAACAGTAACACATACAAGAATGTAATACACAAAGTACATTTGTCATAACACCTGCCATAACACTTGCTATGGCACCAGGTTAAACAGTCTTGCCCCTAACCACAATGCTCATAATGGGCTACTGAGTCACATTTGCCCAACCACAGAAAAGTGACTAGTACTCAAGTTAATGGTGTGAAAACTTACCCATAGCTAGTGGCACCACATCATCATCTCATTTATGTATATACAGACAAACCTACAGATATACACAATATATAAACAAATACCAATATATTATACAATGTTATGCCTACAAAATATGATTGAACATACATATAGAATATACACAGATTTATATACAAACAAATACTTGTAAGGTGATCTAAAAAGTTGTTATAGCTCTCAAGCAACCACTGGACGTAAAGTAAGAACTTGAACAATCTATCATGCTTTGGCATGGTAGCGTATTGTAAAGATGGGTCTTGATACCGGCAAGGACAGCTCACATATCAAACGTTCAACAAAAAGCCTTCAATGCTATAATATGAAAAGGGGCAGTAGTAGCCACACACAAACTTGGGGCCACCTACATAGCACAATTGGGAGTGGTTGTTGGCAGTGTCCCACATTTTATTGATCAAAACTTGCTATAGATAGATATGAGCATAGAAGGGGTTGCCATAATTCAGCCTTACTTAATAGTTGGTGCAATGACTCCGGGCAATAATGTTTAAATAAAGGCTGTCTTTGATTTGATCCACAACTCACTTTTGGAATAGTCTTGAAATTGCGTGGAAGAGTGTTATGGAGTCCATACAGAATTATCAAAAATTGTCATCTAAAAACTATTTTTCATTCTAATTCTGTGTTGCTTTAACTTTTTTGCTCAAACAACTCTCAATTCAAATTGTATAATCATTGTTCTTGTTGAAGCAGGGAGTTGGAGTTAGAGTTGGTGCCCTATGCTCCCATTGTGGTTGTTCTGTTTGAGCCTCCTCATCTTTGGATGGGGAAGTAGACATCACAGTCTATTCACTGGCCTCTATAGAAGGCAAACATTACACGCACTAATATTATTTTGTTATTATTATATTACTTTTTTCAAATTTTAAATGATGATTTTTTCCAGTGATATCCTAGTGGTTTGCTACTTGATCCTGACATCTGGCTGGCAGAGTCAGTTACTAACTCTGACAGCTCTGATAGCCCGTCTGAGGTTGTTTATTGGTCTGGAGCTAACAAGTCAGGTCTGACCACAGTGAGCTATGTATGATTAGTAACAAAGCGGCATAAAGATAAAATAAATCTAATAATTTTTACAATATAGTCAATATATAAAAGACGAAAAGTGTTTCCATAAATCAGTTCAGCGCTCTCTCAATAAACGTCAAAAGCATCATAAAAGACATTCCGAATCGCTCACCTTGGGCTAATTTCCTAAGAGAAGCCACTCTTAACCACCTTTTGGTGCATAAAACTTTGCTCTTTGATCAATTTTTGTGAGTAAGTTTTGATAAAGCTTTAAATTTTATGCCAATTTTTTCCTCATGGCGAATTATTCAAACCAGATGTAATGTCCTCTTCAAGTCCTCAACTGCTATTGGACAAACTAAAGTTTTCTCAGCACTTGCTAAAAAATTATGCTGCAAGCCAATGCCGCAAAACTAAAATAATTCTTTGGCACCAGTCACTTACAACTTACTCTTCACAATCGGTGTCGAGAAAACTTCAGTTTGGCCAATAGTAGTTGAGTATTTGAGAGGATATCGCATCCGGTTGGAGTAATTCGCAATGAGCATAAAATTCAAAACAACACAATGTACTAGCAAGAATTGAACAGAGCGCAAAGCCTTACGCACCAAAGCTGAACAGAGTGCTTTCTCTTAGAAAATTAGCCCAGGTCGCGTAATGCAGAGGATTTTTCAAGATTTTTTACATTTATTGAGAGAGCGCCAAACTGAAATGTAAACGAAGTGTTCTCACTTTTATTATTAAACTGTAAAACTTTTTTTTTTCATTCGTTATAGTACAGTAAGTGATTCAGCTGTTCCATTTTTACATATCCTCAGTACTGATTATTTTTTTTGCTAAACTGTCGTAGATCAATTGAGCCTACAAGAAGACACAGCATCAACTACAAAGATTGGTGCTCACAATAACAATCATTCTACAGTGCATACATGACATGTAGCATTTCTCCTCTGGTAGTCAAATTTTGTGTACTACTAAGGCTATTTGAATACACTCTTATATTTTTCCAATACTAGCTGAACCCTTGTGCATTGCTAAATCTACATGTTAAATCACAAAGGAATGACTGTATAGGCATTATTGTATAAACGCTGACTGAAGCTCTCTGGAAAAGAAAGTGGTGGAGAAAAGCTCAGCCAGAAGGTAGAAGCAAATAAAGTATTCAAAAGAACTACTCTCTACCAAGCTTTCTCTTTTGATCGAGCCTACACAGTGAGTAGCTCTATTCTCCACACATAATTATACAGTTGAGCACAAAGAATCTGGTTGCGCTGCCGACAGCTCTAATCAGATCCCACTTCCAGTCAAAGCCGAACAGCAGACAGATTTTGCCGGATTATGGCAAACTAGCCACTGCTGGTGTAAGGTGCCCGGTGGAATGCTTTTGTTGACTAGCCACTGCTGGTGTAAGGTGCCCGGTGGAATGCTTTTGTTGACTAGCCACTGCTGGTGTAAGGTGCCCGGTGGAATGCTTTTGTTGACTAGCCACTGCTGGTGTAAGGTGCCAGGTGGAATGCTTTTGTTGACTAGCCACTGCTGGTGTAAGGTGCCCGGTGGAATGCTTTTGTTGAGTGATTGTTTGGCCTGCAATTGCAAGCAGCCCACCTGAGTGCAGTAGCTACCAAAACCTGGCGAAAAATCCTACGCATTATTACAACACCAGTTTTTTACTAATCGTAGATTGCTCACTGTGGGTTTGACTCGGTGAGTAGTTTGACATCAGTTTGGCTGGTTTTGCTCAGTGGGCACATAGAGACAAGGACGCCCAGATAACGATTATATGAGGAAAGTTGAATAACAGTTACATAGTATAGTGATGATCAATTATAAAATATACATTATTAGTTCAATGCGGAGAGAAAACTAAATATTATAAGTTTTAAAAGTTATAATCGTCGACTATAACTTTTACATCATTTAGTTGTCTCCCCGCATTGGACTAATAATACATACTTTATAATTGATCACCACTATACTATATAGCTATCATTCACTTTTCCATATGCGATCGTTGCTGCAGGTGTTTACCACGGGCCTCTGGGGGGGAGGGTTTGCCGAAAAAACCTTTATGAAAATTATTCTTACTAACCTCGCGTTTTCAACCAATTCTCCCGCACACAACAGAGGAAAATTGATTTTCTCCATTCTTTCATTCGGCACACCCCCGAGGTTCATGGTGCCTACCCATTATCATTACAGTAAGTGAGCACGGGGTCAAAGCAAAATCCTGCACGCAAAGAAATCATTTACCTTTTTGAGAGCAAAATCCTGCACTCTGTGACTCGCAGCAAAAAAAAAGAATCCAGCACTGACTCGCTAACAGCAAAATAATGATAATCCTGCACAATAAGATAATTATTATATATTATATAAACCATAAGGAATTTTATTTTTTATTAATTCTTTTATTTACCACAACCTCAGTTAGTTACTAATAATGATTACCAATCATATACAACTCATGAGATTTGTAATCTAAATTAGAAGTATAGTGATATTAATAATAATAGCAACAATAATAATAACAGAAACAATAATAATAATAGTAATAGCAATAACAGTGACAGTAATAAAGTAATGTGGAGAAAACTCTCGACAACAATACGGCGCCAAACTTTTGACCCACGGGGCTACGTACTTTCTGCAAATATGTATTAAATTGAGATTTTCATTACAATTTGGATATTAATATTATATACATATATATTTTTTGGCAGTTATGCTTTAGTATTATCATTATTACCAGTGAAGTGAACTAGCGAAACAAAATGTCGTGTCAAAATATATAAATAAATGGTGGGCCTGAAAGAGGCTGAGGGGGTGAGGAGGCACAAGTACTCACTCAAGGGAAGATCTCCTAAGCTGGGGCCAAGCGATCAAATTCATCTGGCACTTGCAGCCCCAGTGGATCGCGAGGATTGAAAATGCGAGATCTCACCAAGGGTGTGGAGGCAGGAAAGGTGCACCCTGCCTGGGAGACAGGGGAATGTCTCTGTGCCTCGCTGGCTACCTACTGCGGTGAGCAGGAGCCCTCTCCTTGATACCCAAGGAATCATATTATGCTGTTTGTTTTATTATATCATATCTTTGCAATTTTATATTAATTTCTTTCTAAATAATAGGCTAAACTCTTTGTTTAGCTGTAATTTCATTGATCAGTTACGAATTACCGATGCGCCGGCTCTACTGTTATAAATAGTTTGTATTTTGTGAAATAAATGCAGTCGATATAAAAGCTCTGGGCATACAGGACTTGAACTTTCTGAATAAGTAGGAGCGAAGTCAGCTGCGCTTCAATAATTACTCTGTTAGTTATTCCTGTTTTCCTGTGCCCAGCTCTAGAAAGAGCTGCTAGCCTGGTATTTGCTCTGATATGGTTAAACCTTGGACCGTAGTCATCTCACCCCCCCCCCCCCCCCCCCCAGTTGAATGGTCAGTTAGACACGTCTGTGCCCGGCTGTAGGGAGAGTTCTATTAGCCAGACGCTTTCACTGAGACAACTAGGCCTTTGGCCATAGTCGTCTCCCCTCTGGTTGTATAGACAGCTAGAACAGCTTGTGCTCAGCTCTAGGGAAAGTTTCGCTAGACAAACAACTGCGCTGAGACAGATAGACCTCCGGTCATAGTTGTCTCCGCTAGTTGTATGGACAACTAGACAGCCCAGCACTAGGGAAAGTTTTTTTATCCAGACTACTAAACTGGGACAGATCGACCGATGGTCGCGGACGTCCCTCCCTAATTATTTGAGTAACTAGGAACTGCCTGCGCCCAGCTCCCTATCTCTCCTATCTCTCAATCTCTGACTCTCTTTAACTGTAACAGGTCGGCAGAAAATAGCAATGGAATCAACTTATTTTTTCAGTTTAGTAAGTATACATCGAGCCAATCTTGCAGGGTGAACTCAGCAGTAGGACAATAGGCAGTGGAAGCCACCTCTTCCAGCTTGTCCAGCAGCAGACAAAGACAATCGGCAGTCAGCCTAGGCCCGTCATGCCAGGAACAACTGCTGATCAGACCTGTCCATTGTGCATTGCTGGCAAGTGACAGCAGACTGTAGCCTGAAGGTCAAACAATCAGGGTAGCAGGTGCAGGTGGTGCTTCCTAGGGTGTGTCCTTTGAGAGGCCACCGTAGAGGCCACCAGAAGTTCCTCCACAGTAATAGTAGTAGTAGTTGTAGTAATAGTAATAATAGTTAATTGTAAGAGTAATAATAGTTAATATTAATAATAGTAATAGTATTGTTAGTTAATAGTAATTAATAGTTAATAGTAATCAATAGTTAATAATTAAAAGTAATGATAGTAACAGTGAAAATGTTAATAGTATTTGATAGTTAATAGTAATTGATAATTAATGGTAATTAATAATTCATAGTAATAATAAGAAAGAGTAGTTGATAATTATTAGTACATAATAGTAATTAAGAGTAAACAGTAGCTGACAGCAGTAAACAGTAGCAATAATAACAATAATAATAATAATAATGCACTGAGCACGATAACTGAACGCCTTGACCTTATTTTGCCATGCTGGGAGTGCAACAACTATCATTTGAGACTATCCAGAAACCAACAACTTTATCTGAAACAGCACATATATTGAGGGAAGTGCAGGCGAAGGATTAAATGGAGAAAGAAAAAGACATACTGGTGAATCGAAGTCTTTGGAAAACACTCAATCGCAGGTCAAAAACCGGCTTTTCCGTGAAATAAATCTTTAAGAAATAATAATAATAACAATGCGTATGGGTATGATGAGGATCACCAAAAACCGCACAACTGCCGATTACCAAAAACAGACATAACACTGAGACAGCATCACGTAACACTCGTCTCATCGGCATTCATTCCTGTCTCCGTCCATTCTTATATTCCATCAAAGTAGCTACAGCTAGAAACTGTGTTAACTCAATTAATTCATGGGTGGGCAAAGTCACTTCCTTGTTTCAAAATGCAACCAAATCAATGGGCTCCAGTCTATGAAAATACAGGACTAAATACTTTATTCACTATTGCTTTAACTACAAAACATAATGATGTCAGCCAGCTTGTACTATAATATGCAGACACTTTTCCTCACACGAAATTGATTATAATATGATAATGCAGCACACTATGTGTAACTTATACAACACCAAGAGTAGTATTATTAAACAGAAATGACAATAGATAGATAATGATCATAGAAACGACAGCGATTTTATAATTATTCGTAATGATAATATGCTTGTTTTTATTTGCTTTTCATTCCTATTTTTGTTCAATCTACAAAACTGCACTTTTGTATGTTACATGTAGTTTTACGCAGCAATTTTTTTCACATAACACCGATGAAGGTGTCATGAAATGGGCAGGCCATCCATACATTATATGAGGAAACAAATAAAAATGGCAGCAGCCTTGTGACTATACCAAATACATGGGTCCCAGGGGATTTGGCGCAAGCATGCTCTGCCAACTATCAATTATATACATGTACGCATATAGTATAATTGATATTGGGCTGTCATCAAAAAATACTTAGGTGAAAGCCTCAGGGGTCTGTGACCAAATTCCACGTTGCTGCATGAAATTAAATTTTTTTGCACTCCACATGCTTGTAAAGTTTCATGTCACACTGCAGTGCAATATCAGAATACTTACTATAATATTATTAAATATAAACAAAGAATAAAAATAGAACAATAATCGTCATACAATGATGAATTCAATCACCACTAATAATGACATTAAAACCATAACATTAAAATAAACATCAATAATGATGAAAATACCAATCAAAAATACGGCTTACTGATTGTTACTGCATGAAAGGTTAGGGAGAGGTCCGGTAAGGCACAAAGGCTCAAGGTCACAGTGTAAGGCACTAAATCAATGTAATTCAGCTGCCAAACTCGCCACTGTAATTCCGAGTCCGCTATCGGCTGGTTTGATCATATTTGTTGTAGCAAAAAGTGGTTAGGGAGTAGGGGTGTAGCCAAAGAATTGGAGGGGTAGTTTAAGGGGACGGGAATTTTTCGCGAAGAGGAATAACTATGAGTTTTGCTTGCTTCTATTAAGAGGAATGCAGCGTTTGCTACCTTTCATTGCAATTCATGCACTACCCATAACAGTGTTAAAGTATCACTGAAAATCTTGAGTACATTGCTTCGTTCTACAGTTGAGGAGGGTTTTTCTTTTCAATGACTTACAAAATTCAGTTAAATGCTTAGCTATGAAACTGACAGTGGGTTTGTACTCAACGTAATTTACATAAATAGAGGGATGTTACATTGAAACAGCTGTTTTGCTGCATCGAACTAGCATATAATAAAATTGACAAATAGGTATGGAATGCTCATACTACGTGTACAGAGATCAAGCTTCTTTCACTTTTAGTTTTTTCCCACGTAACGAGCATTCCTGATTATCATACTTGACTTCACAAGCATGTACTGTGAAAGCAATTTATTAGTAACCCACATCTGACACTTCAATACTTTTTCATGTACGAGACAATTGTCTGGATCTAATCATTGTGTGTGTCCAATGTAGGTCAAGCGCTTTGTAGTTGGTACTGCAAAGTATTTTGTGCTTCACTGAACAACTACTAGAGAAGGTATCAGGTTCTCTTGAAAAGCAAGTGTTCAGCTTGCTTCATTATCAAACAACTCTTTGTATAGAGAAGCTGACACTATTTGCCTCAGTGCTTCTTTATTGCTATGGTGTTAAGGCTGGTTCACATTGTTTGGGTTTGACCTAATCAGCATCTGGGTTGAGATCCCAAACAGCAACCCATATGAGTGCTCACAATACATGAATTAACCCAGATGCAGCCTTATGATTGTTTAGGATTATCTGGGCTGTACATGTTCTCATTAACCCAGATGATTAGCTGTGCCTGTCAATCAAACAATAACCTTTGCACTTTGTCAACACACAACTCAGTAATATGTACAGTATTGAGTTCTATGGTTGTATTGGAATACAACCATAGTATTAGTTCTATTTAAATAATAAGTGTTATTATTATATTAATTATTATAATAGTCATAATAATTAATATAATGATAATAATACTTATTATTTAAATATAAGTTATTATAATTATATATAAGAATAATAAGTAGTAGTATCTAAGTAGGTACTAATTAATAAATGAATGGATCTGACATGAAAGCTTTAATAATAAAATGAATTGACATCAACAATAACACAGCAATGGAGTCTGAGAAACAGGGAAAGGTGTATTTCTCATGCCCAATGCGTGACAGCTGGAAAATCTGCTATCTATCTGGCTTCCAAGTTAACTCATAATAATTAAAGTCGAGGACTTTCTTGATGAAACTGATGCCGCATGTCGGGTCATTGGTTAACGACTCCCAAGTCGCGCCCATATTACAACAGACTGTCTGGGACAAAGGCAGACACGTGTTCATATCAACGGCGTTGTAACAGGGACATCGGGAAAGCTCAGAATTGCCAAGGTTTCCCGATGCAAACGTTGATGTGTTCCCGCGTCTGTGTTACTGCTTGTTTTTATGTTCACATTAACGGGGACCAACAATCCCGATGCAAAACACCAATAATGTGAACCAGCCTTTAATGAGTAACGCACAGTTCTGTCTGATTTGGTAGAACACAGAAGGAATTAGCGAGGTAACCGTAACCTGCCAAACTAAGTACGAATAGCTGCAGTTATAAATGACTTATTCTCTCAATAATAACACACATGTAATTGCACAGACAACCTTTCAGTACAAGTTCATAAGCAACTCTGCCTCTGTGGGCTTATGTCCAAACGGTTATAGAATACAATGTGCAAATGCACAGTTGAAAAATAGGCAGGCATGATACGCTAATGATAAACAGGCCCATTGTAATACAAAGATAGATTGCTACACACAAACAAGCTGGCACATTAGTAGCTAGCTAACCACTAATTGTTCATTCAGCTGCTGGTAGTAGGGAAATCCCCTTGGCGAATCTTACTTGCTACAGCCTGCCTGCTGCAGCTAATAGTGCTATCAACAGAACTTATCCATGCAAGTTTGCTAGTGCATTTCAATGACTCATTTGGTAGTCAAACCAAATGTGTATCAATTTGAATCGATTTGAGTTTAGGCTAGCAGCTCGATGACCAAGGTTGTGACCTACTTTTGAGATGGTCTGAGTTCGATTCCCTGAAGTGGAGCTCTTCTGCACATAAAAAGTTTTTGCAAAGTTGTATATGTTGCTAAACTTTACGATTAATAACATTTGGGTTGTTTTCAATGCCATTCATCAAAGATCTCCAACTTTTAATGAAGGTTGTAGAGATGTGGCAAACTTATAAGGCTGTGACATGGTTCAGAAATTTCGTCAAGGTTAATCTTATTTTCAAATTTTTTGATCTTGATTAATCACAAAATTAACCCCCTGCGATACCTATAATTAGCTCCAGTTCTCCATTATATATTTCAGATTTATCCACATTGATTAAAAATTATAACGATGGGATTGCATCATAGTGGTTTGAAATTCATTTTCAGTCATAGAAAAGGTAAACTTGAAAGAAAGAACAAATTACATTCATTCTATATGTATTTGTACTTGTGTTTACTCAGTTGTTGCTTATTAATTATTATTACTAATTCATATCAGTTGCTGCTATGATGTTACTATTTCTAATAATAATTGAATTTAGTATTTTTACTAGTCATTTATTATAGAATAGTACTGTGCAAGATTTCACTGTAGGTCTGTTTTGGTAGCTTCGGCCTACCTGCACAGCTTTGCCCGAACTGTGTGATAGCTAACAGCTATACAACCCGCCCACAGATCGACAGACTTCCCTAGCAATAGTGATCAACCATTGCAGGCTGCTGCCGAACTGCCGGTTGCGTAAACTGCTATTGAGCGCAAGCCAGTGGCCCAAACATTGAAGGTCGAATCAGCCTCGGCTAGATTTGGCCAGCAGAGGTTCGGTATACTGCTTAGTAATTACTAGTCGTAGTAATGGTGCTTTGTTTGTACGTGCATGTACTAGCGCAAGTGAAGTTTATTGTTTGTTAAGACAAAAGAACTTCTGAGAGTGTGCAAGCTTTACTCTGATTTATTAATTGTATCACACAAAAATTTATACTGACAGTTACATAACAATAAATAGGTAAACAGGACAGAGACAAAGAAATACTGTAAGCCACGCCTGATAATTAGAGACTGGACAAATAGAAAAGATAGGGGGCTGGTTATACAGATATGGCTGAGTGCATGCACATGGTGCTAATATAAAATTGTATGTAAATAGAATTGAAAAGGTAGAAATAGAAATGTACATAGAGTTAATAGTCGTAGAGTGAAAACATAGAATGAGTAAATGTTACTGTCATGGCGCCGTCCGCTACAGTACTATATCACTCGCCATTGCTGTTTATCAAATTAATTTGTTATCATTATTAATTAGTATGTAACTTTATTGTTATTCATTTATTTTTATTGATTTATTTATTATTATTATGATCATGATGAGTATTAATAACCATTATCATTATTATTCTTATTATTATTGAGCTAAGAGTAGCTTGCAGGGGCGTTTTTAGGATTTGGTTATAGGGTGGGCTCAAGTTGGTGAAGTTGGCGGTTGTTGGCTTACGCTCACGAGGCGCCGCAGGCGCCGAGCGCACGCCAATGGCGTGCACAAAACAGCTGGGGGGTTTGGGGGGGCGCTGTAAGCCCCCCCAACGGGGTCCGGGGCGGAGCCCCGGCCGCCAACACATTTGCAGCATTTCAGATTGCAGCATTTCAGATAACAGTAAACTGACATTTTGGATTCAATACTCAATGAAACCAACTTGCACAGTCAGTGAAGATGTCACTATGTTGTTCATATCACAATAATCCATAATCATTTAAGAAGGTTACCACAACAGTACAGCGAAAGCTAATGAGCTTGTTAGATGGCAATAACAATCCGATTGAAAATGAAATGCCATGAATGTCTCCAATTTATATACAATGAATTAAAATCTTGTATTCAAGTTTCAGTATAAAGAAAGTGTTATTTAGTAATTAACACACTAATAACTTGTACATTGATTACGCAATATAACCATAAAAGTGAAAGAGTAAACTTCTAAACAGGATGTAAAGACGGCAAAGAAAATGATGCCGACATAAGTTGCGGTTGAACATGGACATTCAATACTACTTTATGTATTGTCAATTAGTGACCAGAAAGCAGAGATTTTCAAAACTATATGTTTTTCAGTTCGGTTTATCATAGTTTAAATTACACCTTGCATTCTATTAGGTGATCAATATTAACATTGATGATTAGAGACAGAAGTATATCAAAGTTACAAGCAAACTTTGATAGATTTATTTTTAATTATTATATTATTATTTTCCACGAGTACAAATTGCAACTTGGTACCATGTTGTAAACACAAGGCGTGGCTTGTGTATGTTTTTACCCGCCCCTTTTATATAAATATTCATGTACAGTGCAATAAAGTTCAGAGTTAGCCTGGCTCTCAGAAGATTCTTTCTCTCAAGAAGCAGCACAGCTAGAAGCAGCATAACTACAAGCGCTGGTCGACTATTAGCAAGCACGAGGCTTGGCGGAAAGTGAGAACGGTTCGCCCTCTTACTGCGTATTCCCTCGCTACGGTGAGAAGTACGACGCAAAGCACCTGGTGCCCTGATAGTTCGACACATACTGAAATTCGGACTAGAGAGTTCGAGACAAAGCTAGCACAACAATAATTCCAGCGTAATTATTGTCGATCTCGACTGAGTCGAAGTAGACAAGCAGTAATTAACGCTCCATTATTGTCGGTGGCAAAGTTCGCAACAAACTCTAAACTAAACAATAATTCACAATTTTTGTCGAGCCTTGTAAAGGTTCAGATGCAACCAATAATTAGAGCATAATTATTGTCAACTGCCAACAAAACATTCCACGCCAGATTCGGCCGCACCCATAATTGCACAAACCAGTAAATGCTCTCCAGACAATAATAGCAGATTATTGTACATACACTTGGGCAGAAGCAGAGCACGTCGGGAAGGTGTACAGGTGGCTACCACCCAGACACAAATTCCTGTACAATATTTTAGAAAAACTAAGTAAATCGATTTCATTTTACTATTTATGATTAGTATTATTATTATGTAATGGATATGATAAACAATAATAATGTAAATAGTTGCCAAAACACTGCAGTTTTAAACGCTAAGTAAATAAATGGTAACAAACATGTAAAAATAATAAAATTAATAGTATCTGTAGTAATAATTATTAATAATTTGTAACACTTGTCATCACTTGCTATTTTTATTATTCATAATAATAATTATTGATAATTAATAATAGTATTGTACAGGATTTTGCTCTGTGGTAGCTTAGCCTCTGCACCTGTACTTCCTCCCTTCACTCAGGCCGACTTTGCTAGCGATGTTGGCACGAGCCGTGACTAGTTGTCGTACTTAGTAGGGAGTCATTGCTGACTATTAGCTAAGTCGACTTGTCATGCATCCGCCTCACACTGCAGTGGTCGAACCGTTGCTTAGGCAAGGTTGAGTAGCCCGGTGTATGCTTGTCTGAGTACACTTGTTAGTATATGTATAGCAAGCTATAAAGCATATGCTTTCAAGGTATGTGCGCAATGAAGTATTTTGTTAGACAAAGTGACTTCGGAGAGTAAGTGGAGTAACTCTGCTTTATTATGAGTAATCTGAGCATTTTATACAAGACTGATATGACAAAGATAAATATAAGACAAAGGCAGGCTACGCCTGCTGTGTAGTGATTGGTTAGCACAACAATATTGCCAGCCTCTAGGATAAAATATTGATAGTCCTGCCCTTAAGGGGTGGTGCTTACATAGAACAATATGTGGACATGAAAATAACATAGAACGCTGTAGATAGAACTACGCAAAGTAAGAGAGGGCAATTGCCAAGTGAAAATAACATAGAACGCTACAGATAGAACTACGCAAGGTAAGAGGGGGCAATTGCCAAGTTAGTGTTTGTGTCGGGTGCGCTCGTGGCATCCTCCACAGTATGATGATAATACTAATCAAATATAATGATTAATAATAATAACTAATAATAAATAATAATAATAATAATACTGTTAAAAATACTACAGACTACTGTAACTTACATCTAGACTATCACTCAAAGATTAATTTTTGTTTGTTAGTAGTCTGAGGTGAGGAATAGTCAGTCACACTTGCAGAGAGTGAGTGAGAGCGTTGCTTGTGTGATTGATGAGTGATAATTAATAATAATAAATAATAATAAGTAGTAGTAGTAGCAGTAGCAGTAGCAGCAGCAGCAGCAGTAGTACTACTAGTAGCACAGGGGCACTGCAGTGAGTAGTAGTTGCAAGCATGTTTCTTTGCCTAAGTCCACTATCAAACACCATACATACACCCTACATACATGGTGTATGTAGGGTGTATGTATGGTGTTTGATAGTGGACTTAGGCAAAGAGACATGCTTGCAACTACTACTCACTGCAGTGCCCCTGTGACTAGTAGAGCCATTATTATTATTATTTTCCACTTCTAGTGAATTTGTTGGACTTTCAATACTATACTTATTTTAAGATGATATATTAAAATTCCATGTGGTCAGGTGAGCTGGGATTGTATTATTAATTGAAGTATTTTCCCAGCTTAGGTTGATTACAGTGGTCTAACTTTCTTTTAGGAGGAACGCCATTCAATTTTTAAACAGGCCTGTTACTGGGGGAGAGAAAAAGCCTGAGGTTTTAGTTTTATCAATTAAAGTGGGCCTTCTTGTACACGGGCCCCTGGGGATTTTTGCAAGCATGTTCTTCCAACGGCCCACTATCATATATACTATAATTTTTATTATAGTATATATGATAGTGGGCCGTTGGAAGAACATGCTTGCAAAAATCCCCAGGGGCCCGTGTTCTTGTACCTACTCTTTTCATTATGTATAACCAGAGGATAAAAACAAGTCTAAAAAATATGTTTAACCTTGACTTCGAAAACATGTTTTAATTTTGTGATGCTTGAAGCCGTTGGACAAAGTTCTCACTTCAATAAGCCTTATAATAGGCGTTATCTCCCCAGGGCTCACTGCGCATGTGTTAACATTTTGAACATTTCCGGTGGCATAATAAAAGTGAGTTATCTCGGTATTATTATTAGTATTGTGAATCATCGCTTGTTGGTACATTTTAAACATAAACTCTATCATTGTATGGTTGTCAGAAAGCTCAGATGTCCTTGAAGGTAAGCTGTATGCTATTTCTTTGTTCTATCAAAGCAATTGTCACCAGATTATTTGATTTATGTATAAAATCCCACTTGAAACACTGACTGAAGCATAATAATCATAGGATAGAAGAAGATTATTATTATTGTCATCATGATTATTATGGCGTTCTCCTCGATGATGAAAATAATATGTCATGGCAAATATACTGAACTTCTACTGGCTAAGCTAGGACCATCACAGCCAAGCCTCTCCTCTCAGTTAACTGTTATATTGTTCATGGTTAACCAAACATAACTTAATATTTAATTATTATTATTATAAATTAAATAATCTAAGGGTTTTTACTAAATAATTAATAAATAATTAAAAGTAGCTAGTAAAATAATTATCAATAATAATACATATAAAACTCGGCACATGGGCTATTTATATTATCAGATGATGAAAAAAACTTGGTATCATCATTAATACTTTTATTATTACTCCAAAACTACCACAACAACAATGATAATACTACTAAAAATTATTATTGCCTTTCCCTATGATGTGATTATTATTATCGTTGATTGTTTGCCACAAATTTTGATAGCGTTAAAAGGGCTAAATCCAAAACTTCATGAATATTTATGTACAGTGGCTTTAAAACCGGCCTTACTTATGTTCAGCAAATATCACCTTGATCATGAAAGTAATATATATGTTTATAAATGTCATGACAGTATACATGACTACTACTTGTTATGATCTCTCATTAACATCTGCTCACTCAGTGGTTTGTGATTTATTATTGTTGCTGATTCACCTGCAAACTGAACCTGATTGTCTTTATCAGTGTTTAGTTAGCTGGTGAGCTGTAGTAGTGTGCAACTTGTCCTGCTAATTAACATTGATGTTTCTCTTAGATTTCAGGATGTAGATATGGATACAGATTGGAGGAAGGAGTCTGTGAAATTATTGAAACAATACACCAAATGACATAAGCTTCTTCAGAGGGAAAGAATGATTTGTGAAAAGATGTGAGCAACATGCAACTAGGTGCACGTGTGGGATTAGCACATAGCCATCTGTTGCTCATCAAGCTACTAATGATGAACCAAGTGATTTTGATGAGAGGATTAGCAAACGTTGATAGGACTCAGTGGCTAGTCTGAACATGATCTTTCTTGTATTGTTGCCTTCAAAGCATCTGAACAATATAACAAGGTGGGCTATGGTTTGTTTAAAAAAAAACTAAGTAGAAAGTATGCTAGTTGGTTATCTTGGGGCTCCTGTTACTGTAATCACATCAATGAAGAAAAAAATATTTTACTCCCTCAAGTTTGTTGGTAGACATGCCATATAGAGCGACTGTAATTGCCTAGCCGGTAAAGGAAAGTGCAAGCATGCCACAGCTTTAGTGTATGCATTTGTAAACCATATTATGTTAGAGAAAACAGATAACTGAACATCTGGCATGCATTTCTCAACCCACGCAATGGGGCCGTGTAAGTGCCATACCAGTTGCTACTGATAATATTTCAATTTTTTTTAGATTTGGTTCCAAGAACAGTCTGTTATGATCCAGCTCACCTAGATGCTGCAGTCACATAACCTTTATGGAAAGACCGGCAGCTACAGTATACTGGTTTCTAGTAGCAAAGAACGACAAGTTAAAGCTAAACCGTACTGATGATTAATTTTATCAATGCCAGATTCCAATGGAATGACTAAACCTAGACAGCTGTGTGTTCTGTGTCTACCTATGTGACAGCACTGGATGTTTTATTGACTGCCACTGTGACGTAATTAACTAAGATGAGACTGTCATCTACAAGCTCACTGCTAAGGCCAAAGACTTTCATGACCTCTACATGATGTAACTTTTGATACTATACTGCTTACAAGCTATTTAAATCCTCAAATGGCAATTGTCTAAAGTATCATCACATTGTAGTTTTTAGTTAATTTTTTGTTTAGAGTCTAAAGCATTGACAATCAGGCTGACCTCATGTATATTTTTTAAACTAGACGAGTTGAGGGATATTTGAGACATTTATTAAATGAAATAAATCTACGTATAATATGAATAAATATATAAATATACAGCTTAATTTTGCGGTGCTTGAGTATAGCCGAAATAGTTCCTTTTACATATTGCCCTGAATTGACGAGGAGTTGTAGTCCTTCTAGTATATTGTCTGTTGGGAAATATCGATGGAACAGAACCTGGTTTCTTTATATCATTGACAAGGTGTGCAAAGTCTGCGTGACAGCTTTTGGCGTAGAAAGTTTGTAGCTATTTTCAGCTTTGTGGTCCACTGCTACTAACCACTGATGGCGTAGCTTTTTATCTTCAGGTAAGTGATAGTAGCGCAAGGGCTGGTCATCTGATCGGTTGTAGCGACCAAGCACACTTCATATATGTATATATCTGTCAAATAGAAAGTGGAAAAATTATACGCAAGCAGTGCCACAATCATGAATGTGATACATGTTATTAGTAGCAGACTATATTTAGATAGATGGACTAAAATAGATGGATGGAGTGAGTTGATAAATTGTTGGTTAGGTATTGGTAGGTTTTTACATACAGAAGACACTCAAGAAAATATTTTGGATAGCCATTATTTTATATATAGTTCAAGCATCTGTGGAAGACTAAGAACTAGGCAAAAAAATATTTTCTCTCACCAATTGCATTATTTGAATGCCACTACGACAAATTAGGTTATGCTGCTGGTTGGCTGTAACTAACGTTCTATTGATCAGCGTTTGAAACCATTACAGAAATGTTAGCATTTAAATGCAGCTCATACTTGGAGTTTATTTTACACAACTACATCAGGTACCAAATTGCTTTCATTTGCAGTGAGTTTGATGGCTTGTTGTCAAAAATGTTGGTAATACATTGCTGGTCATTAATTAACATAATTAATACTAATCAAATAATTCTACATTAATAAACTTTTTAAACTGAAAATAATAATCATTGTTGTTATTAACTAGTAACTAATTGTTATTTAATATTAATAGTAACGATAATAATGTTAATTTTACTAATTATTATTATCAAATACCGTATTAACAAATTACAGTAATATTTATTTATAATATATATAGTTATTGTACTTGATATTTACAAGCAGAAGAAGCAAAAGTTGTGGGTTATTTGAATCATCTGTGGCAAAAACCAACACTAATAATAATTGATTGTTATTGTTATTACTTTAGGGCCATAAATAATCTAAGCCTTGATGGTAACAGTTTTGTTGCCATCAGCATCTCATACCAAGTCATATACCCCATATGCCGAGTTTGAAACGTATTATTTTTAATTATATTCAACTAGCAATCATTTATTATTTGACCAACCACTAGTTGTTAGTTATTATTACTTATCAAAATAATAACTACTACTATTGCATAACAATTATAACAGTAAAAATAACAACGATCACAACAAAATAATAATTAATACATTGTTATTATTATAATAATTATTATAATAAAAAAATAAACCACACAAGTAGTTTGGCTAGCCATGAACGAGATAATAGTAAACTGAGAGGATTGGCTGTGATGGTCATAGCTTAGCTGGTAGAAGTTCAGGATATTTGCCATGACTTACTAGTTTCATCATCGACGGGAACGCCATGATGATGATAATAATTACAATAATAATAATAATTATTAATTAAATAATATATAATAAATAATAATGATCTTCTATGTTTCAGCAGTCGGTGTTTCAAGTGGGATTTTATACATAAATCAAATAATCTGGTGACAATAGCTTTGATAGAACAAAGTAATAGCATACAGCTTACCTTCAAAGACATCAGAGCTTTCTGACAACCATACAATGATAGAGTTTATGTTTAAAATGTACCGACAAGCGATGATTCACAATACTAATACCGAGATAAATCACTTTTATTATGCCACCGGAAATGTCCAAAATGTTAACACATGCGCAGTGAGCCCTGGGGAGATAACGCCTATTATAAGGCTTATTGAGAACTTAGGTAACAACTATGAGCAAACAACTTCAATTTTTTTTTGCTAAGGCCAAAGGGTGGTCGCCTGACCTGTGCGACAATAGCTGGAAACGCCCCTGACTTGTTTACTAGTATCTCTATTTTCAGTGCTAACACAGTCATAACCGCGTTTTTGTTTTGTTTGCTGCCAGCGAAAGACCGCTTGGCCTCTGAGTGACATATTAGGCTGGAAGTACTATAAATTTGATGGTACTGTACAGGAAATGGCTCTTATCCAACCGATGCTGAGTAACTCTATCCTAAGTAGACAACTCCCAGCTATGGGCCTACAAGAGGAATAGCAAAAGTAACAAACACTGCTCTTTGTAACTAACCAGACGGAACTTCGGAACTTATGTACATAACATTTGTATGATACCCTTTCTTTCACTAGCCACCTGTTATGCCACTAAAGCTATTATTCTACTCTGTTAAGATACCCTATGCTAGCCCACCTACCTTTTGTATGTATTATTGGGTTACCTATACACAAAGAAATATTATGTAATCTTTTATATAAATACTGGCTGCTGCTGCCTCACAACTCGAAGTAGTTGGAGGAGCACAGCCAAAAGTACGAAGAAATACAGACTACACTACTCTCACACAAACACTCTCTCTCTCTCTATTGCTTACATGAAGAAAGCAATAAGCATTGTAACAATTGAAGTCTTACAATAGAATCACAAGCCTGCAAAATACAGCTAGCAAGCACCTACAAGTAGTCGGCTTACACTTTGTAGGGCCCTGCAGTCAAGCAGCCGACCTAGCCAGCACTCAGACCAGCACACAGCCAGCTATGCCGGCCTGCGCTACTACCCAGTAGTGCCTGCCCAAGCTGCTGAACTTCTGCCTGCGATGTAGTCTGGCACTGAGGGAGATACAGGTGCCTGCTACCAAGTGAATTGTCACTGCAAAAGTCCTACACATTGGTGGCAGCAGTGGGATTCGAAGAACCCCACACAGTATTCCTCAGAAGACTAGAAGCCTGCTGAAGACAAGATGTCAAGACGGACACAAAGCATGGACCGAAACACATCGGCTGGATGCTGGGAACACTGACAAGATTATTGGAGAAGAAGTCAGATGACTCTAACAGAGAACACTTCAAGTCACCGGAGTTTGATGGCACTGGAGACGTCCAGTATTTCCTGCGATGCTTCCAAGAAGTCTCAGAAGCAAATCAACGGCAGCCGGCAGCGGCTGTCATACACCTTCGTCAGGTACTGAAAGGGAAGGCCCAGCAGTATGGCAGAGGGGAAGCCCTCTGGTCCATCATGGACTCCCTGTAATCCAGTTTTAGCCTGACCTGCGGAGAAGCGCGAGCAAAGCTATCGGGATATAGGAAGGAAGGCAAGCACTCACTTCATGAGCATGCAATGGCCATTAAAACGCTCATTGAGGCAGTGTACGGAAATTATTCACGTACACAAAGGGAGGAGTATGCCTTAGAGAGCTTCCAAAACTCCCTGGGCAACACTTATCTCTAGCAACACCTGCTGGCCATCCAGCCACGCTCTCTGGAAGACGCAGTTCATGCTAGTAACGGATACCTACAGATACAGCCGGCTTTCACCCCTGGACCTAAGGTCTGCACAGTGGAATCGGAGGCCGAAGAAGGCTGTCAACAGGTTAAGACAGCACCAGAAAAACTCTCCAAGCTATGGCAAAAGCCATGAGTGAAATGATCCAGCATCTGGCTGCCCTAAAGCCAGTGCAAGCCACGCAGACTGCTGACCGACCATCCCGACGAAGCCCACGATGCTGGGGATGCCAGCAGAAAGGCCACACCCACTGAGAATGCCAGAAGAACCACTGGAACAGCAACCAGGGAAACGACTATGGCCTGCAGCAGTAGGGCAACCTACTGGCTGCAGACGGGCCCACGGCAAGTACAGAGAACAAGCCCTTGGATGGCAGGAAGCTAAGAGGCTTGCGCACCTTCCACCAGCACTGCCTCAACCAGTACAGCTGCCAACCCAGAGCCGTTTCACCCTCCTATCACCAGAAGAAGAAGATGAAGAAGAAAGAACGGACAACGAAAAACACCTACTACCAGGACCTCAAAGATAGAATCAGCCGGCATGGCTCAGGACGACAGCCCAGGCGAAGAAGTTGCCTCCCTCGAGGTCACTGTGCCAGAAGTCACACTCCCTGTAGCCTCCTGCGTAGAACAGATGGAACGTCCGTACCGCTCAAGCTACTACTTACCCGGAAAGGTGGAAGGGAAGGCAGTTATGTACTTGGTGGACACCGGATGTAACACCAACCTACTCTCCAAGAAAATGTTTGACATGCTGCCGGACAGCCGTAAAGACAAGCTACAGGAGTACGACTCTTATGGGCTCATGGCAGATGGCACCAAGCTGCAGTTCTATGGTCTGCTCAAGGTAGCAGGACGTGTAAGGGCAGTAGCCTACAAAGAAACATTTGTGGTCACGCAGATTAGCGAGGACGTCATCCTCGGGATGCCATTCCTTGCAAATCAGAGATGCTACATGGGGTTTGACCAACCCACTCTGGTTATGCAGGGCAAAGAGCTGGTGTGCACAGACCACTATGGGAGAACCCTCGTCTCCAAAGTCCAGATGCTGAAGGACACCCAAATTCCCCCACAGACGGAAACAACCATCCCCTGCCACTTGGCAGCAAGGAGCTACTGTCCGCAAGGGGTCATGAAAAGCATACCTGGTAGCCTACCTCTAGCCCCCAGCGTCAACTCTCCAGACCAACAAGGGCGGGTGCTAGTCCGCTGCCGCAACCCCACACAGGACGCAATACGCTTTCCTGCTGGCGAAGTGATCGGGAAATTCACGGGGATAACGGCCAAAGAGTTCCAGCAAGAGCCGACACCTACCCCCCCAACCCCGGCCAGGGCCACAAAACACTACAGTGCCAGAGCATCTGGTCGAACTGTACTAGAAAGTGTGCACAGGTTGCACCAGCCAGCAAGGGAAGGGACGGCTGAGGCAGTTGCTCCAGAGGTATGAATCTGTGTTCAGTAAACACAGCGGTGACCTTGGTCAGACCAACTTAGTGGAGCACTCAATCCCCGTAGCAGATGACGCTAGACCAATCCGGCTGCCTCCCCACAGGCTGGGCCCAGGGAAAGAGGCGGAAGCTGAAAGACAGTTCCAAGATCTGCTGAAGAAATGCCTGATTGAGCCTGCCAATTGAGCACAACAAGGACCAGACATGGCGGTTCTGTATAAATTACAGGCGGCTGAACTATGCTACCCGGCAAGATGCTTACCCTATCCCTCAGATAGACGAGTTCCTAGATGCACTAGCCGGCAGCAAGCTTTTCAGTACGCTCGGCTTTACCAGTGGCTACAGGCAGATCCCGCTAGATGCAGAGGCCAAGGAAAAGTCAGCCTTCATCACCCGAAGTGGACTGTTTCGATGGAAGGTACTCCCCTAAGGGTTGACTTTAGCTCCAGCCACATTCCAGCGGCTGATGGAACGTGTCCTCCAGGGGCTACACTGGAAGACTCTGCTACTATACCTGGACGACGTTATAGTAATAGCCCCTGACTTTGAAACCCACATGGCAAGACTGGGGGAAGTACTGGAAAGGTTACAGAAGGCCAATCTAAACGTCAAGCCATCCAAGTGTGAGCTACTACAACAACAGGTCAAGTACCTTGGACATGTCGTAAGTGCAGAGGGTGTGGCAACGGAACCAGATAAAGTGAAGGCTGTCGCGGAGTGGATATCTCTCAGAGACCTGAAAGGACTACAGGGAATCTTAGGAACGGCCGGCTACTATCGGCAGTACTTACAAGGCTACACCACCACGGCCAAGCCTCTGACTGTCTTGACCAGCAAAACCACCCCCTGGAAGTGGGAGCTGAAGAACAATCTGCTTTCCGCCAGCTAAAGCAGGGGATGAGCACCGCACCCATCTTGGGGTACCCTGATCCTTTACAGACTTACATCTTGGACACGGATGTCAGCGCAGTGGGCCTAGGAGCAGTCCTCTCCCAGGTATAAGAGGGACAGGAGCGAGTGATCGCCTACTATAATAAGACCTTGGCACCAGCGGAGAGGAATTACTGTGTGACTCGTCGGGAGCTGCTAGCGGTCATCAAAGCAGTAAAGCACTTCCCCCCCTACCTACATGGTAGAGAGTTAAGACTCCGTACAGACCATGCGTCCTTGAGGTGGCTGTGTTGACAAAAGGAGTCCTCCAACCAGATATCTCGGTGGTTAGAGATCCTAGCCGAGTTTGTTTACAAACTCAAGCACAGTGCTGGCAACCAGCATGGGAACCCTGACAGTTTGAGCATACAGCAGCCATGTCTAGACTGCAAGCAGTGCAACGCCATAGAGCAGCGAGACGGGGTGCCGACCCATGCTGAACTTGCCAGAGCCCCTGGAGTAGGACATCAGTTGGCTAAGCCAGCGACCTTAGGAAGGGGAGCAGAAGAGACAGTCCCAAAGGCACGACGGGATGTGACGGATTCACCTGATTTGTGCGTGGTCACCAGCCCAGAGCTGATAGGACTCCAGAGTACAGACCGTAGTGCAGTGGCTCGGATGTACCAAGAGCTGAAGGAAGGTCAACAGATTTCCAAGAGAGAGCTCGAAGAAGGTAGTCGAGAACTGCGAGCCCTGTACAAACAGAAGGAAGCCATGCAGATCACACTGGATGGCACCTTGGTGATACGGATAGCCCCAAAAGAACGAACACAGCTTTGTGTGGTCTGCCCTGGGCTGAGCAAGTAATCTGGGAAACCCATAGGATGGCTCATGCAGGAGTAAACCGGACCAGGAAGAGGGTCCAGCTTAACTGGTACTGGCCAAGAATGACCAGTGAAGTCAGACGACTGGTACAATCATGTGAAGTGTGCCAGGTGCCCAAGAGAAGCGGAACAGCCCCCACGCAGGAGCGACAGCGGCTGTATGCAGGCAAGCCATTCCAAAAGGTTGCAGTGGACCTTGTCGGGCCCCTGCCTGAGACTGCACGGAAGAACCGGTGGATATTGGTGCTATTCGACCATTTCACCAGATGGCAAGTTGCCATTGCCATCCCAGATGCCACTGCCCCAACAGTTGCGACCACTCTGGATGAGCGTGTGTTTTGCTACTAGGGGCTCCCAGAACAGCTGCATTCAGGTCAAGGTGCACAGTTCGAATCTAGGCTACTGGCAAAACTGTGCAGCCTATGGAATGTACAGAAGACACGTACCAGTTTGTACCACCCTCAGGGCAACAGAGTGGTGGAACGTCATAACCGGACGCTAGGAGATTAACTGAGGTCTCTACTGCTATGACGAGGGCAAGAGGAATGGGACCTGCTGTTACCACAGGTGATGAGAGCATTCCGAGGCACTCCCCATTCCTCCACAGGAGAGACACCAAACTATTTGATGCTGGGAAGAGAAGTACAGCTGCCAGACCAGTTAGATGGCCGGCCACGTCCCCACAAAGCAGCAGAACATGACAGATGGAAGACCGGCTGCAGACAGCCCATGAGATACTCAGAGAGGAACAGCGGGTTATCCGTCAAAAGGATACAGAAGAACCCTTGCTCTTTGCTCCGGGAAATTTGGTTGCCGTAGAGAATAAACGACGAACCAAAGGAAGCAATCCAAAGCTGCAATCCTGCTTCGTAGGGCCATACGTGGTGATGGAAGCTCACCCTGACCACACCTATAAGATTGAGAAGGATGGACAGACCTCTCTGCAGAATGAGAAGAGGCTGAAAGCATACCACCCCTGTCAAAAACCCATGGGCCAGGCATCCACCAGTAGGGAGCCAGCCCTCCGGCCCAACATGAGGGGAGCAGTGCAGCGACGCCCAACACAACATAGAGTGGAACACCCGTCAGAGAACGAGCCGGCCATACTCCTCCCAGATCCACTGGCACAACCGGCAGAGCACCAGAGGACAGAGTCCTCAGAAGAGGCTATCCAGAGAGCCCTGGATTCCTTAGCAGATCAGTTAATCAGACTGCCTACGCAGTCTCAGGGAGAAAGCAGCCAGCTGACACCAGACAGCCAGTTCCTGCCAGCCTCAAACAATGGCCAGCCCGACTCATGCTGGAATAGACCAGCCACAGCTGTACCACAACTGAGCCAGCAGGAACAACAAGAACTGGACGAAGAATGGCCGGCACTACCACCCCCCACAAACACTACAGGGAGGGGAACATCTCCAAAAAGAGGTACACCAGCCAATGATGAAGAACAAATCACAGTAGGCTGGCCTAGAAGAGCCACCAAACCTCCTACAAAGTTTGCTGACTACCACTGCAATTAAACAGTGGAGGAGAAGCCTGCTACAAACCAACAACACCCAGAAAGACATAACACATCAGCAAATACAAGCTGGGAGCAGTTAAAAAAATCAAAAGAATAATGAAGAAACAGAAGGCTGGCCAACAGCAAAAAGATCGTCACGAGAAACGGCGATAACAAACGAGCGTGACAACGGCAGTGAAAACGAAAATGAAAGCACAACAAGGCCAGGTGAACAAAGCAAAAGTGCCGTGAAAGAGGTCGCCAAAAGGAGGGACAATTTCGCGGCACCCAACACTGCCAAGGAGACAGAACCCACCACCATTAACTCCCTTTCCATTGGAGAGAATAAAGAAGAAAGGATGGAGGCACCCACACCAGAGATAGAATCACCAATTAAACAAGCACCACAGGCAGGAAGAAGAGAGAAGATTACGAAGAAAGAAGAAACGTACAGACAGGGAGAAATGAGGAGAAAAGTAATAAGGAGAAAGGACGAACTGGACAGAGTAACAACGGATGCATACCGCCTATTAAAGAAAGCAGAAGATCTGAAAGCG
Organism: Cryptosula pallasiana; assembly: GCA_945261195.1. Taxonomy (NCBI): domain Eukaryota; kingdom Metazoa; phylum Bryozoa; class Gymnolaemata; order Cheilostomatida; family Cryptosulidae; genus Cryptosula; species Cryptosula pallasiana. Next base: position 24,386,316 of record OX183140.1, on the reverse strand, counting down.
GAAATCCGAAAAGAAGAGCAAAGAACTGTACGAACAAACATTTGTGTAAATAACGACAGTACTTACCTACCGACAGAGACCGTTCATTATAGTTCTACGCATGCATACTTGTATATAATCAGTTCTATTCCCATATTGTATACATTCAAGCCCATTTTTCCTAAAAAAAACTACTACACAACCACTAGCTGCACTCCTATGCGTAGTCAGGAGTTGCCCTATCATGGCGCCATCTTCCTTCTGATGTATTGGTCACCTAGTCCGACCAATGACAGGGACGGTGTACAGGAAATGGCTCTTATCCAACCGATGCTGTGTAACTCTATCCTAAGTAAACAACTCCAAGCTACGGGCCTACAGGAGGAATAGCAAAAGTAACAAACACTGCTCTTTGTAACTAACCATACGGAACTTCGGAACTTATGTACATGACATTTGTATGATACCCTTTCATTCACTAGCCACCTGTTATGCCGCTAAAGCTATCATTCTACTCGGTTACGATACCCTATGCTAGCCCACCTACCTTTTGTATGTATTATGGGGCTACCTGTACACAAAGAAATATTATGTAACCTTTTATATAAATACTCGCTGCTGCTGCCTCACAACTCAGGGTAGTTGGAGGAGCACAGCCAGAAGTACGAAGAAATACAGACTACACTACTCTCACACGAACACTCTCTCATACTATTGCTTACATGAAGAACGCAGTAAGTATTGTAACAATTGAAGTCGTACAATAAAATCACAAGCCTGCAAAATACAGCTAGCAAGCGCCTACAAGTAGTCGGCCTACACTTTGTAGGGCCCTGCAGTCAGGCAACGGACCTAGCCAGCACTCAGACCAGCACACAGCCAGCTATGCCGGCCTGCACTACTGCCCAGTAGTGCCTGCCCAAGCTGCTGAACTTCTGCCTGCGATCTAGTCTGGCACTGAGGGAGATACAGGTGCCTGCTACCAAGTGAATTGTCACTGCAAAAATCCTGCACAGTACTACTTGAATTTAGCATCACAGTAGTACTAGTACAACCAATCATAATAATACATAGCTCGCTCACCGTGTCCCTTGTGAATACTCCATTCAATAAGGTTGAGCTTGTGAATGAGAGCTGTTTGTTTAGGTGCACGCACAAATGCATGTATGTTTCAATTGTTCTGTATTATTGATTAACTTTAATAGTGACTCACCAAGCGTGTCCGCTGCTTACTGGTCATTACTAACTACATGCTTAGCAAAGGGGTAATTACTAATAGTGCTTTATTTCCACATCACAAACAATAATAATTAAAAAGTGCTATTAATCAAACGAAACTGTGATTGTCAAATGGGAAAAAAGTGAAACAAAGAAGTCACAACAAAGAAAAAGCATTATTGCTAATAATGGAAATTAATTAGATGGTTGTTTTTAATCGCATTAATCTTTTGGGGAAATTAATTGTGTTAATCGTGAAAATAACGCGATTAGATTCCATCCCTACAATCTTATAGGTCCATTTAACATTTCCGGGTGGACAACTGGGGACACCTGCATACGAGACACAAACCTTAACGTTCCACATGGGGACTTGAGGGTAGTTGACTGCTGGATGGGAGTTGGGTCCAAATTTTGGCAGTTTTAATTAAGAAGCTGTTTATATGACATACCTTGTTGGTATGTGGTATGTCTGGTGCCTCCTGGTGCAGCCTGCGGTGGAAGTCTGAGGTGTGAGGGAGTCTTGGTCGCAACCTCACTGAAGTGCATGGCTTTAAAGAGGCTGAAACGCCTGTGTTCCCTGCGATCACTCAGCTGGGACCAGTGTATAGTCACACTAAAGGTCCTACCAGTCCTCTTCAGGATGTTCATTCACACATCTGGCCGCTCATCCTTGGACACTCTTCAGCTCTTTGCTTTGGGTAATGGTGAGACTATTGTCCCCCACAGCACTGGCATATTCTACAGCAGGTCAAACTAGTTGTTTGTATGCTTTCTTTTTGAACTAGGGCAACGGTGGTAAGTAAATCTGCTGACGAAGCAGAGCTTGACAGATGCTCTTCCACTGATGTATGACCATCATACATCAGTGGAAGAGCATGCAGCAGGTAAAGTAATTCACATCAGAGATTATTCATGTTCCATCTTAGTTGTTGATGGTTTTATCCCGGGGTATTTGCTGACAGGAAGTACCTCGTGACTCACTATTAAAATAATAACCATTATAATCCTAATTGTAATAATAATACCATTATATTAAATTGATAATGAATAGTAAACAAATAACAATATTTAAAGTCGTTATGACGATAGGCCTATAGTATAATTGGATTATCCAGTGACCTCACAAATGATTTAATGTTTTGAGACTTATATCCACTAGATGTATTTGCATGTGATCCGTAGGCTAGAAAGTGCACGGCTGCTTTAGTTTAGAATGCTTAGGATATTTGGGAAGCACTTAATTAACAACTTGGTGGACGGGGAAGAATGAATGGGGTGAACGAATAGATTAAGGGGCATAGCACATATATAAACATTAACTTTATATGGTAAAGGAAAAATAAAACCTGCTAGCATAAACTGTCAAAACTAAAAGAATAAGTAAATAAACTGTACTTAACAAATAGTAGAGTCGGCACCTTGTCTAACTGATCAGTTGCTCTGCCGCCGCCATTGCACACCTACAATAGCTCCAAGGCTGATGATATGAGCGAGAGAGGATGAATGTTTTGGTCTCACTCCTATTTATAATGGTTCTAGTCATGACATAATTTATGTAATGTTTATTTGGTCATGTTGTGGCTTGTGTTCCTTAGTGTTATCATCATCCCTTATTACTAGCTGTACCGTCGACAGGTCTGGATGATATATAAATTTTAGCCTTTTTTGGTATGTTCTGACTACCGATATGACACTGAATATCTCCTTATTAACTCTGCCATATTTAATTATTATCAGGCTTCATTTCTCAGTTGAAGAATGTCCGTTGGCCTTGAACACAGAGCTGGTCACTGTGCAGCAGTAGTATTGTGCAAGATTTTACTAGGACTGTTGCCAGTCCCCTTGGTAGCTACCTGCACTACCTCGTAGGCCAGGGCGGACAGAGCTGTCTAGTTTGTCAGGCAGGCTTGCTGACAGTCTAGCTGAATCACTGCCTACCTATCAGCATGGTCCAGCTGACAGTAGGCCAGGATGGCAGCGTCTGACCAGCAAGTCTCTCTATCGTCAGCTACCCGTTTGGACAACACAAAGCTATTTCTACCAGTAGGCCGTATAGCTGTTGTCCTCCTGAGTAGTAGAGCTTGTCGTTATTGCGTGTGTGTGAGAGAGATCAAGTATGAACTTGAGTGAGTGTAAAGATTGTATTCAAACAACTAACATCAGCTCAGTTATAACACTGTTTGAGTCAAGGGCTGGCAGCTGTATTCATATGAATCCCTACATAACATCTCTTTGTTTACAGTATAATCTTGAGTAAATAGCAATGTATAAACAAAAGCTAGAGGTTAAATACAATACAAGGACAAGTACAATGATACTTGTTACCCTAGGGTTTGCAGTTCTTCCTGTACAGTATTATGTATAAATAATAATGCTATAGCGATTTATGCATATGTAATAATCATATTACAAATTTATTCAAAGAAAATAATTAATAAATAGTAATAATTCGTTAATAATTATAACAAAATAACAACAGTAGTAATATAACAACAATGGATAGTAATAACATAATATTAATATTTATTACTTTAATTATAATTTATTTTGTTAGTAATCGTAGTAGTAGCGAGAGTGAACGATAGTTAGTAGTAGTTGTTCATTAGTAGTTTGCCCCGTACTACTCAAGTGTTTTGGCCAGACTTCACCAATTACTGTATTAACAATAAAACGCATGATCAGTTATTAATTGTGAGGGTATTCACAATCAACAGAAGAAGACTCAATAATAATATAATTAATAATCATTAATTAATGTTATAATGCTCAAACAGGAAGCAAAGAGGATGCACGGTTTCCATGGAAAATGTCGAAAATTGCCCAACAGGTTTCTGGCCTCGAATGGGTTATGGCCTATTCGCGTTGTGGCCTCGCTCGATGTTATTTCCGAACCACTACTTCATACATAATAGTCTATGATTTACACACTATAGTGGAGTGAGATGATGCAAATAGATACAAATAGTGACCCTGCAGGGTCACAAGATACAAATGAACAGTACATCCCCCAGTAAATACATTATTGAAGTTAACTTAGTCAAAAGTGAGAGGGGCTTTTCAAACATGCCGAAACTATTCCCGAAGTCAAAAATGTAAAAGGTTGAAATTGTAGAAAATGTAGATTTTAAAATCTTAAAGTTTGGCCAGGTAGTACAATGCCAGTTTGGTTTTACCTAAAACTACCATTATTGTGACATATTTGTGTGGTAAGTGGTATATGGTAAGGGACTCCTGTGAGCAAACTGTTTTACATTCTGCTGGTTCCACCCTTATTTTTCCTGCATCCACCCTTGGCAACATACCATCACCCGCTTTCCTCTGATGTAGCTATCCCTGCACAACCCTTTGGTCATCTCCCCCCCCCCCCCTCCCTTCTCCTTCTCCTTGCTTAATGATGTAGTGTAATGGGTTTCGATCGGGTTTCCACGAAATTCCACTAATTTCAAGTAATTCACCTCTCTCCAGAGGGGACACTGTGCCGGTATGACAGTAACAACTAATGATCAGTTACTGCCAGATCAGTTGTCAAGCACAGAGGCCATGGCTCAGACAAACTTCACATGGTGTTGTTTGAATAGTGGCTGTATTCATCAGTACCAAAGTTCTAGGGTGGCTTTCCACTAGGGTGACCGGTAAGAAATGAATGAATGAATGCAAAGAAATAAAAAGAGTAGTAATGTAGGAGCAGACCTCTGTCATGGTGTTCAAGGACAAAAAGGTTCTCCTGGTTCCAAGTGCCTTTTTGTTTACACCAGTTGCCATGAGAATTTGAAAGGGTAATTTTTTTGTGCACCACTTTTTATTGTTATTAATTTTGTTTGTAATGGTATGATTAACTAAGTATTTATTGCGCAGGGTTTGTTTTTATTAGGGTTTGTATTGTGGTAGATTTTGGTGAATAATAATAGTAAACTGGGAATTTGATACACTACCTCCACACTGAATGCGCTAGAACTTCACCCACAGCCATCAATAAGACACTGTGCCGGTAGGAAAGCCTCACTGTGCCGGTAGCACAGTGTACAGGGCCAGTAGTGACCCCTGCAGGGACGGTATTGACCCCTGCCCACCCGGCATAGTGACTCAGGGCCGGTCAAAGATGTCCGCCATAGCAGTGAGCTTCCAAAACCAGCTAGGATCCTGCTCTAGGACAGAAACAGGAAATACCCATCCTCGTATCCGAAGTAGTCAAGACCACAAGCTAACCAGAGCCTTGCGACCCTGTAGGACACTCTGATTGGACAGTAGGAGATAGGACTCCGCCTCTAGCCACTTGGCCCTTATTTCATTTAAACTTTATACATTGCATGATTGGTTAGTTATTTATATATGTAATCGCATTGGTCCAATTAATTCCTGTGCCTTTACTCTTATGATTTGGTGCTAATTACTTCTTGCCAGTTACCTGTAAAAGGGCTGACATTGTTCATATTCTTTACATTCATTTCTCGTGAGCAGTAATAAGGGAGCAGATCTCCTGGTTCCAGGTACTTCAAGTATGCGCCAGTTACCGTGAGAACCTGTGAGGTACCTTTTTGTGTGCACCAGTTGTTTAGAATGTATTCTAATCATATAGTGTTGAATGTTTATTAATACATTGTATGGTGTGTTGGACGTTCTGGAGGTTCTCCTGGAGGTTCTCCTGGTCTATTGGGTGCCTTTGTGTGTGCACCAGGTGTTTTGAATGTTTTAGATTGTGGGGTTTGAGTATTGTAAAAAATGAAGCGTTGTATGATTGTATCGCTATTGAAAGCTAAGATGTCGTCAGAGGAAGATGTTGAGATAAGACCGATGAATGAAATTGATACTGTTGATGGTACTACGAGTGATATTGTAGATGTTTTATCGAATCTGAAACGTAAAGCGCTGATAGTTATGATGATCTTGGTATTTTTCGTAGGATTTTCTACTTTTGGAGGTGTTACTGAGTTTAGTATGTATGAGAATGCTATGAAGGAAATACAAAAAGCGAGAAGTTTTCCAGTTGGAGTCATAAATGAAACTATTCACACGAAGAAAACCAATGTCTCCGCGTGAATAAAATATAATTTTTCCCGCGAATAAAACTTGAAAAATAAACCCATTTTTTGCGCGAATAACAGTGGACAGAAGTCTCTTTTTTAGCAAAATAAATCTGCTTTTCGCGTGAATAAAAAAGTATTTTTCACGCGGATAAAACGTATTTTTCAAGCAAATAAAACATGGTAAATGAAGCAGGTTTTCGCATGAATAAAACATCACGTTTTCACGCAAAGAAAACCAATGTTTATGCGTGAATAAAATATAATTTTTTCCCGTGAATAAAACATGAAAAATAAACCCATTTTTCGCGTGAGCAACAGTGAATAAAAGTCTCTTTTTTACGCGAATAAAACCAATCTTTTACGCGAGTAAAACATAGTAAATAAAAAAGTTTTTCCCGCAAATAAGACATGTTTTCACGCGAAAAAAACCAATGTCCTCACGTGAATAAAATTTATTTTTTCCAGTGAGTAAAACATAAAAAAGAAAGCCATTTTTTGCGCGAATGACAGTGAATAAAAGTCTCTTTTTCACGCAAATAAAAACAATTTTTTTCGCGCGAATGAAACAAATTTCTTCCACGAGTAAAACATGGTAAATAAAAAAGTTTTTCCCGCGTATAAGAGATCATGTTTTCATGCGAATGAAACCAATGTTTCCGCGAGAATAAAACAAAATAAAACTGTTTTTATCACGCGAATAAGTCATTGTTTTTTCACGCAAATACCAAGTTTTTTCGCGTAAATAAAACAACTTCATTTTCTGTCTGAAAAAACATTTTTTAACGTAAAATAATTCCATTCTTCGAGAGGAATAATCTATATGTATTATAGAGGGTTTTCGCGTGAATAACACTATTATAAAAGGGTTTTCGCGTGAGTATTCTCATTGGATGTAAGCTTAATGAGTAGGTGTAGCTTCTAGTATTTAAGAACTGCTCTCTCTGCTTAGAAATTATTCTCTCCAGCAATGGCTTCTGAAAAACCAACTAGTACAGTATTCATTACACAGCTAACAGCAGACTTCTTGGTGACAAGGTAAGAATTAATAAAAAATACTATTTAGTAGTAGTTGAAAAAATAAAAATTTATAATTATTTTACCTCACTGTTTATTATCATATACTAATACACAAATTTTTATTTTAGTTCATTATGACATCAAAAACAGTTGGTGTAAAAGACTTCCTCCCAGAAATTTATCACAAGTACATCAAAGAGAATGTGATTGTGCAGGACAAGGCAATCTACCGGTTTACATTGCAAGCCATTATATTTTGCATAATGCAACATATGCTGAGTCTAGGAGCTTTATATGGAGAACTTTCTCCGATTCAATACAGACCTTACACAAGTCAAGTAGAGGATCCTATGGAGATATTTCGCATTATGACAGAGAACAATTTTCAAACCGTTTTAAAAATGCTAAAAAATGTAAAAATTAATGATTATTTAAAAAAAATTAAAAGAAATGCATGGGATAAAACACTATTTCAAAAATTATGTAAATTGAAATGGACCGAAAAAACTTTACATAAAATCCAAATATATGAATGTCTAGGATCTTCTGTATTTTTTTTTGAAGTGATGTTAATAGCGTTTCAAGAATATATGTAGTGCTTATTATATATTAAAGTTATGCAATCATACAATGTTTCATTTTTATACAATAATATCCTCCGGGATAACCTCCAGCGCATACCAACACCATACAATGTATTAATCAACATTAAACACCATAGTAATTACACCCATTCAAAAAACTAGTGCACACAAAAAGACACCTCATCGGGTTCACAGGAACAGGGGCATCATTTACATATAGAGAATCAGGAGAACCATATAATCCATACAATTACACGTTCTCATGGTAACTGGTGCTAACAAAAAGGCACGGCACCAGGAGAACCTTATCACTAAAGTCATTCAATAAATACTTATGTACAGTGAAAATCTCGGGTCGCACCCCCCCTCCCCCCATCAAAACACCTGGTAACTGGTGCTTACAAAAAGGCACTTGGGACCAGGAGAACTTTATCTCCAGGAGGGAGATCTGCTCCTATATTACTACTTCTGTGTTAGATGCTACTGAGAAATATCCAGTAAGAAAAAGATTGTTTCATACCGATGACTTGTCTATGTTCAACATTGAGAATGTTGATGATGGAGAAGGTGATGATGAGGGTGAGAAGGAACATTTAGAAGAGTTTGAGAAAAAAGTATATAGTATAACAAAGACGAGAGGAGATCGAGTGATTGGCGTCAGAATGTTGGAGCGGTTGAATAAAACTGGCAAGTACGATTCAGATGAGGAGGTAGTCAAAATCTGAGACAAGTGATTGAATCCTAAGGTATCGAAAACTTTGTTGCGAGATGTTCTAACCGATACAGGCATGATAACATCGGGAGACACAAACTGCAGCAAATTTTAAAGTCTGTTATCGGATCAAGCAATCACAGATCACCACGATAAACACGTTTGGAGAGATCTTTGGTCATTCCAGGAACTGGAAAATGGACATCGATGCGTTAAAAGATTTGTGTTACAATCTCGCTTTGCAAGGAGCTAGAGCTTTGCTGCAAGCTAGTAGAAAATGAGAGGGAGAAAAAATAAATCGTGAATGGCTAAGCGCTGAGGATGACTACACACTGCACAAAAAAGTGACCACTCAATTTAAGTGCCGCCTCACGATTGCCGCTGGAATAGGAGAGCAGCTTCAAGTAGACTTGATGAATGTGAGTTCTCGAAAAGAAGAAAACGACGACACAGCATTTTTTACTAATAGCCGTCGATTCTCTATCCAGAAAAGGTTGGGCTGTTCCACTCATCTCCAAAGCTGGTCATATTGTAGCCGGAGGTTTGAGGATACTGGATGTAGAAGACTACAAGGTTTCATAATCAGATAAAGGTAAAGAGTTTGACAATCATCATGTCAAGAGCCTACTGGCTGAAAAAAGATCAAGCGTTTTACAGCCGAAAACGAGACAATAATTGCTTCAATGTTTCAACAGGGCTTTAAAAGAGAAGATTTACAGATTTCTGACGTACAAAGATGACGACAGACACATCGATGTTTTACCCCAGATGGTTAGTGCGTACAACAAAACAACTCACACTGCTATAGGTATGAGACGGAATGACGTAAGTTTTCAAAACCAGGAACTTGTGTGGAATCACGAAGGAAGTGAGCACAGTTTGGCTAAAGTTGACAGCTTGAGATTATGTGAAAGTTAACCAGGCAAGAGGGGCATTTGAGAGAGGATACATCCCATAATCGGACCATCGAAGTATTTATAATCACCGAAGTGCTAAGCCATGAAAACTTATTGTATACAAAGTGAAAGATTTGGCTGACGAGATGATTGACGGCACCTTTTACGGAAAAGAGTTGCAAAAGGTAAAAAAACCTACAATTTTCAGAATCTAAAATATATTGGAAAGAAGAGCGAGGAGAGGTAAGAGACAGATATGGTCAAGTGGTTGGGCTGCAGAGAAAATTTCAATGAGTGGGTGGATGAAGAGCTTATGAGGAATGAACGCTTACTGTCTCCATCATACGACGGCAAAATTTCGATGATGATAATTTTGCCCTCAAACTCTAATGCTGGAGAGTTTCCCAACAACACCAACTCCGATTTTACAGTGAGACTGTATAAATATCTGGACATCATCGGCATTAAATGGGAGGTAGCTCTGCTAGATATAATGTATTCTAATAATTGGAAAAATGTGACCGAGGGTAAAATATATCTGGAAAAGACAACTGTTTCCGGCAGAAGTGAAAAGTCATTCAATCTAATCGGCAACGTGTGATACGATAGTGTGGAAGAGTTGTGGAGAATATACGAAAAAAAATGTGTGAAATGAGCTTGGAAAAAAAGTTTGCCATCTCCCACGACAAAGTGACCATCGCGAGTTTACTAACCAACAGCAATCCCGATATGACACTGAGTTTTTCCAAAGACTTAGCCTACATCTTTAGATTCAAGTGGAAAAACCATGTATCCCCGTGGTAGAGACAACAATATCACATCACTCAATATAAATTTTAGACTAACCTCTTTATACCTCTATTTGAACATTATCGACAATAGGATGGTAAGTGATACAAATGTGCATTGGCTAAGAGTAGTACCAGTACAAGGAAAGAAGAATACCATCGCGTATCAAGAGTTTAAAAACCTACACTACATCAACGCCGCATCACTGAATAGTGATTTCATCCAAATGCCTATAACGAGCGACGACGGTGAGCAAACACCATTTGATGGTGGAAAGGTCGTGCTGACGGTTCACTTTAGAAAAAGAAGGACACAATGAGTTTGGTACAGTACACTCACGAATACTCAAACGGTTTTTTCGAAGAGTACTACAACGTGCCAGCTGGGAATGGAATTGGAGTGTAGAGTGGAAGTCGTGTGATACCTGGTATGAGGGGAAACGGACTGGGTAGTATTTTCTTAAATATCCTCAAATTAGCAACGCCTCTGCTAAAGAGAGGAAGCGATAAGGCTGGGCAAGAGAGCGCTGTCTGTAGGTGTCGATGGCCATAGTTTTGCATCATCTGCAAAGAAAAGAGAATTGGAGGAGTTCAATAATCTTGGAGGGGATGTGCTAGGTGCAGTGCGTCCAGATCGAGTCAAGAGGAGAAAGAAATCGGCTCCGGGGAAGAGGAGAGGTCCAAGCAAACTCGGTCATTCCATATTTTAGTGAACGCAGAATCTATAGAGTGGGTGGAGTGGGTGTCACTTGACTTCATTAAGGGTCATCGCTTTGAGCAATCATCACTCGCAAAAAAAGACTAGTCTAAGTGGAACGACGGTAGCAAGTTGGAAGGTTCTCCGTACAACATAAACGCTGTGCTGGATGTGTTTGCGACGGATCCCACAAACATTTTAGTTGACAGATCCGAATACATCGGCATCAGACCCAATAGGTTGGATCCTTACTGTCGGATCGAGTTGACCTTGGCAGCAAGTAATGAGCGTTACACAGATCTTTACAACTCGTTTTTGCAAATTGAAGCCACAGTTGTCCAAGACGATGGAGCTGATATTGAGGGCAACAACGACAACGTACCTTTGATGATGGGGAGACTCACTCCATGCGTTGTTCAAGGAGACAAAAAAAATTATAGAAGTTAATACTGTTGAATACGCCAATAATTATGGTTTGCGCTCCTACTTTTCGCAACTACTGGAAACTACCGCCTCTGCAACGAAATACCAGTGACGGTTGGAGGGTCGGGTGTTCGACAATTTGACGAGTAAAAACGCTACTCAACACAGCACCATGGACAAAAAGAAGAGGAGGGCGTTAATCAGAGGTGGAAAGACATTGGAGTCTTCCGGGAAACCCCACCTTGCCCTTTTCCAACAGAGAAAACTTATAGTCCCAGGACTGACTATGAATGAACTTCCAGGAAACTGTCTTTGTTTGCTGCCGATGAGTCATCAACTGGAGCAGCGAAGATCAGAATCGACCAGTTTGAATTGCATCGCTGCAAAGTAAAAGTAAGCGCCACGATACAAAACTCTCAACTCAGTTTGGCGTTGGAAGGACACAACTGAGCAGACATTTCACCATGAATTCGTTTAGGATGCAAAATGCCAATGTCAAGAGCATCGTAACGAGAGTTGGCGATTGCCCAGTTGGAAGGAGATATGAGCTAAACTATCCCAAAGAGATTTTTGGATGGGAATATTATCAATTCCTACACACTAGTGGATCTTTGCTGGGAAATTATTGTCTCATCTTGTGCACTTATTGTGACCGGTATTCCCTCAGATCAACGTCTACGAAATGTCGTATAGAACTAGGTTCCGGTCTAGCCGTGAATAATGTTAGTCTCTGGTTAGGTGTCTATGTAGTAGGTATCATCTGCAGGTAGGTATTAGCTCCTGTTGGTACAAGTTACAACACCAAAAATAGGTTATTCTATACTTGAGTTTGTGTGTCGGTAGACACCGTTGTCTCTATCTCCCACTGATGTATGTACACCGACTCCTTGATGGCTATAGGAGCAGGCAGTGCTGTAGAATATCTATATGAATTACATGCTAGCAGATTCAATAGTACCAAGATATATAAAAATAAGTGTTTTGAGTGAGATGCCTGTTCAATAGCTATGCGTAGACTGACTGTATAAAAATCTATTACTAACTTTTAAACTGGGAAGAATTGTGAGAGTTATGTTCTCAAGATAATTGAGTCAGATAAAAGCAGACAACTCCAATATGTTAATTTGACATTTATTCTATGGTCTAAATTTGTTCATAACATAGGTATTACGAGAGAACAATATCTAGACGGCACTTCGATTTACGGATTCAACTTGACAGGTGATTTTTGTTACAGCGAGTGTGGAGATTCAGTTTAGCGCAAACACAACTGAAGGCTTGTCCCTGGTAGCCTACTTTGTAAAGGGTGGTGTATTGGAGATGGACAGCATTCTTCAATTAGCTGTCGCAGGTGACGTAGTGCTGTAAGAAAACAAACAAAAGATGAACACTATGCAGATTCGTTTGATATGTTCTTCGGATGATATCTGTCCTGCCGAGGGTATTCTCGCTGGAGCTGGAAATCAGTTTTGGACGCAACTTTACAATTTTCCAACTGGGTGCTTTGTAATTAACACTTATTATTCCCATTAACCTAGAGAGCATTGGTTGGCAGTGTACGCTGATGATTTTGGTGCGGAGTTTTGTTATTCATTTGGGCGACCGGTAACTTTTTACCTAGACATAAGCGAGTTGCTGAGGAGACAGAGAGAAAAAGATTTGATACGAAGTAAAGAGACACGTTTGCAAAATTTTTTTTACAAACGTATGCGGTGATTACTGCATATACTTTTGTTTACTGAAAAGCAGAGGATAGAATATATATGAAATTGTGAGAAGCTTGCCAGACATAGGAGACAATGAGATGAGAGATCATCTGATACAAAGACTTATCCTACAGACTTATCATAGCTACGAGTTTACACGCAATAATACACTATAAGAAATAGATAGAGTACGCGTACGAGGAACCAGTTTGCTAAGTAGCTTGCTACTGAAGTAAATTATTATAATGAATAAAAATAAAATTGTTTTAAGCGACAAATTGGTATAGTATTTGTCTTGAATACTATGAAACCTATGAAACTAATGTGTAATGTTCAAAATTAATGTTGAGCTCATTTCTTACAAGGCGCAAATAAAAGTCTTCTTTTTTCTCTTTTCTCTCTCTCCTCTCCCCCTCCCCCTCCGCCTCCCCCTCCCCTTCTCTCTCCCTCTCTCTCAGGTTTCATTCTTTAGTAGATCTAAAAGACATAGTAATTAATGAGACTAACATACATTGACGTAAGCATTAGCTTAAAAATTACTTTTCATTTTGTGGTTAAACGAATAAAGCTTACCATCGGAGATAGTGAAGCGCTTCCCTTGATTTGGTGATCAGGATGTCGAGCTGTTGTCTTGGACATTTTTCTTTTTCGACATCATCAAAGTGGGTACGAAAGTCACGATGATCCATAGCATCTAGCAGATCGGAGGCTTGAATGAAGGCTGGAAGAGGTGTGAGCAGGACGACGTTGTAGGAAATTGTGTTGTTTGCAGTTTGAGTTATCCCTTTGAATAGAATAACTTCACATTTTTCCGATACAACTGTCGAAGCTATTTGAGGGGGAATGTACATATCTCCAATCTGCAGCTCTCCACCTATCAAGCATCTGTACTGAGCCGCAAGATTCTCAGCAGTCTTGTTCCATGGACTGTCCGATTTTTTTATCATTTCCGGGTTTTCAAAACTTATAACACTATCCGATGAAAAATCATACAGGTGAGCTACACTGAAGTAAGCCTTGATCTGTCTCATACTCTTGTCTGTCAACACGTCGAACGCATCCTTTGACTTCAGACAGCTACCGTATCTATCAGCAATGCGAGTAGTATTATATGAGCAGATCTCCCTACCAAGTGTTTTTTGTGGATCTGACCTTGGAGTTGAGACAATGGGTTACGGCGTTGGATGAATTCGCCGAGTTTATATTGTATTTTACTTGAGGGGTACTTGAGTGGCATTTGAGTGGCATTTGAGTGGCATTTGAGTTTTGATTAGTTTTTTACTTAATTTGAACTTATATGGCATATAGATTTTGAATGTATGGCATTCAAGTTTTGATAACTTTTTTACATAACTCGAACTCATATGGTATCTTGAGAGAGAGGGGAGAGGAGAGAGGAGAGAGGAGAGATGGGAGATGAGAGAGGAGAGAGAGGAGAGAGATTTTTTAGTTTTCTATACATTCATGTATATATGGTTAGTTATGTACATATTTATGGCTATATTTATATCTACATAGAGAGAGGAGATATATCTACATTGAACAAATATATTGATCAAAAATGAAAATTATATGTTTATATACCTGATTACATAATGAGGGGTACTTGAGTGGCATTTGAGTGGCATTTAAGTGGCATTTGAGTTTTGATTATTTTTTTACTTAATTTGAACTTATGGCATATACATTTTGAATGCATGACATTCAAGTTTTGATAATTTTTTTACATAACTCGAACTCATATGATATTTTGAGAGAGAAGAGAAGAATGAGGAGACTACATTGAATCAATATATGATTATATACATTTATTACATAATAAGTAGCAAAATATTCTTGTATAATATAGCTAGAGTTAGTAAATACTAAGTAATTCAAAGCACTACAACTTGTAATGACAATCAATGGTTGATAGTCTTTTTCTTTACAATGTTGTCATTGTTGTACTGATGTTATAACTAGGAAGGAAGACTTCTGTTCTATGTACTTTTGATTCCATAATGAACTAAAATCAAAAGTTATGTATTAGTATAGGATGATTAAACAAAAATGTAAAATAATTACATAAATTTGAATTATAGTTCTTTTTACATTGGTTAGTTAACATTATATAGTAAAGGGAAGTAACTCACCAAGTTATATTGTTCAGTTTGTTTTTTCTTGAGCATAATTTTCATCAAGTGTTTTTGATTCTCTCTCTTCTATCTAAAGCAAAACAAAAAATAATTGCTTTATAAATAAATATTATCTAATTGGAAGTATTACTTATATCAGTTAGTTTACATTGAATAAAAAATACTCACTATGTTGTCTTGTCTGACATGCTCTTTTTGAATATAGTTTTCACCAGGGGGCGCTGGTTCTCTCAAAGATGTAGAAGATGTGTTTCCCACTCCCATTGAAAGCACTAAGACCTTGTTCTCAACAACCTCATCTGTAGTAAAGTACTTCATCTGGTTGGAATCATCAAGTTTGTTGGATAGGTTTTGAGCCGTTTCTATCGCTTGTAATGCTGTGAATGTGATTATATCATGACGATGATAACCAAATCTACTAACTTCACGATTTCTTACAAGTATGACTCCTGTTCCAATTTGTTTGACATTGCTAGCGTGTTTTTCAGGTATATATAGAACTCCCATCATCAAACCATCATATTGCAAACATCTGTAGTTTACCAGTAGCGCATTCATCACCACATCTCCATTAGGTAATGTTAACTGAGTTGATATTTGAGGAGATTCAAAACTGATTACACTTCCAACAGCAAATTGCGAGAGCGTTGCGATACGAACCATACTGATCAACTGAGTAGGTGTTTTTTTTTTTATTAATCTACTTAGCTGTTTAGCTTCCTCAAGGGAAATATTGGATGGGAAGTTGATAGGGTGAAAGATTGGATGCTTGTCTGAATCGAATCCCATAAAAACCACCAGTTTTGGAACATCCGGTTGTGTTGGAGCTAATTTGTTGTAATCCTCATTTCTCACCATAGACCTCACTTGTCGTCTGTTGCCAAATGTTTCGATATTGTAGCGGATAATGCATAAGTTTTTATATACATCCTCAGTTGGTCGTTCGATGGAGACTATCTCGAGAAGTGATGGCGTTTGATTTAAGTGAAGTGGTTGAAACCTTCCAATCATTACTCTGTCATTGGTATCGCAAGAATTGAGCAAACTAGCAGCATTTTTTGACAAGCAGGAAAGATGAGAAGGAGATGGTGCTTTCAAAGTCCAAGTATAGTCAATCGTTTTATTTCTATCCGAATCCCATGGCTTTGGTCGAATTGTGTTCAGTTTCCTTCTTATTAGATGTGAATCAGGAGGGATATTTTCTTTATCATCAGAGTATGGTTCGAATGTTGAGAGAAATGAGGTATTACGGTCTTCATTCATATTCAGAGCGTTCAGTCGGAAGTTGGAACTGAAAAGAGAGTAAAAAATATGTAACAAATGGCTGGAATTTGAAAAATATTTTGAAAAGAATAAACTAACTAGATATTTATAAAATAAACACATAATCAAAACCATAATAATTTTTCTTATGCGTTATGGTGAAACTATTTGATCTTTTATTAATAAGAACAAAATATTAAAACATAAAATTAACTTTCTGAAGTATTATAGCAAAACTAGTTGAAGTTTTTTATCAGTATATGTTAAAGAATTATTTAGTGATTCTCACCTTATTGAGTTTCAAGTAAATGTAGTAGTTGGTGTGTAGATGTTGCTTCCTTGCTAGCTATTGTAGAACTGGATGCTTTCTGTGTGAAAACACTGGTTCTTAAATAGCTAAAGCTGTACTAATTAACCCTATGAAACCTTTATAATATATCTATGGCTCAGCAGTTTTTTCACGCGATATTCCCGCGAAAGCTTTGGTTTTTATTCGCGTGAAAATTATTTTTTTTACTCCCGCGAAAGCAATGGTTTCTATTCGCGTGAAAATAAACTATTTATTCCCGCGAAAACATTGGTTTGTATTCGCGTGAAAATAAAATATTTATTCCCGCGAAAGCAACGGTTTCCATTCGCGTGAAAATAAACTATTTATTCCCGCGAAAACATTGGTTTGTATTCGCGTGAAAATAAAATATTTACTCCCGCGAAAGCAACGGTTTCCATTCGCGTGAAAATGAAGTATTGATTCCCGCGAAAGCTTTGGTTTGTATTCGCGGGAAAATAAAATTTCTATTCCCGCGAAAGCAACGGTTTCTATCCGTGTGAAAATAAATTATTTATTCCCGCGAAAACATTGGTTTGTATTCGCGTGAAAATAAAATATTTATTCCCGCGAAAGCAACGGTTTCCATTCGCGTGAAAATAAAGTATTGATTCCCGCGAAAGCAACGGTTTCCATTCGCGTGAAAATAAAGTTTTGATTCCCGCGAAAGCAACGGTTTCCATCCGTGTGAAAATAAATTATTTATTCCCGCGAAAACATTGGTTTGTATTCGCGTGAAAATAAAATATTTATTCCCGCGAAAGCAACGGTTTCCATTCGCGTGAAAATGAAGTATTGATTCCCGCGAAAGCTTTGGTTTGTATTCGCGGGAAAATAAAATTTCTATTCCCGCGAAAACAACGGTTTCTATTCGTGTGAAAATAAATTATTTATTCCCGCGAAAACATTGGTTTGTGTTCGCGTGAAAATAAAATATTTATTCCCGCGAAAGCAACGGTTTCCATTCGCGTGAAAATAAAGTATTGATTCCCGCGAAAGCAACGGTTTCCATTCGCGTGAAAATAAAGTTTTGATTCCCGCGAAAGCTTTGGTTTGTATTCGCGGGAAAATAAAATTTCTATTCCCGCGAAAGCAAGGGTTTCCATCCGTGCGAAAATAAATTATTTATTCCCGCGAAAACATTGGTTTGTATTCGCGTGAAAATAAAATATTTATTCCCGCGAAAGCATTGCTTTGTATTCGCGTGAAAATAAAATTTTTATTCCCGCGAAAGCAAGGGTTTCCATTCGCGTGAAAATAAATTATCTATTCCCGCGAAAACATTGGTTTGTATTCGCGTGAAAATAAAATATTTATTCCCGCGAAAGCAACGGTTTCCATTCGCGTGAAAATGAAATATTAATTCCCGCGAAAGCATTGGTTTGTATTCGTGTGAAAATAAATTTTTTATTCCCGCGAAAGCAACGCTTTCCATTCGTGTGAAAATAAATTATTTATTCCCGCGAAAGCATTGGTTTGTATTCGCGTGAAAATAATTTTGTTATTCCCGCGAAAGCAACGGTTTCCATTCATGTGAAAATAATGCTGATTCATAGCAGTGCAACTTAAGCTATATAAGAAGCACTGTTTTCATACAGAAAGCATTCACTTCATCGTTAGTAACTGAAGGAAGAAGATCTACTACATCATCATCTACTACAACCCTCCTTCTTCATCATTTGAGTTACATAGGAAACAGCTGAAGTTCAAACAACTATGTATATAATTCATCTAATTCAAAGAACAACAAGTCTTCATTTATGATGTAAGTATTTATATTTCGTTTTAATTGTAATCAATTTAAGCGTGAAGACATTTTCTGAACAAAAAACAAGATTATTCACTATTTAAGATATCAAAAAATGTTGTATGTAAGTTTTAATTATGGTTATTCTTATTATTTCAGGGCTTCAAAATGAAAAAAGTACTCCTTCTTCATCCGAATTTTATAGAAAGCAGCTCTCAAGTTCAAACTAACTGAAGGAAGAAGATCTACTACATCATCATCTACTACAACCCTCCTTCTTCATCATTTGAGTTACATAGGAAACAGCTGAAGTTCAAACAACTATGTATATAATTCATTAAAGAAAAACAAGTCTTCATTTGTGATGTAAGTATTTATATTTTGTTTTAATTGTAATCGATTTAAGCGTGAAGACATTTTCTGAATAAAAAACAAGATTATTCACTATTTAAGATATCAAAAAAATGCTGTATGTAAGTTTTAATTATGTTTATTCTTATTATTTCAGGACTTCAAAATGAAAAATGTACTCCTTCTTCATCCGAATTTTATAGAAAGCAGCTCTCAAGTTCAAACTACTAGGAATATCATTCATTTTAATTCAAAAGAAAAGACAAGTCTTCATTTCTGATGTAAGTATTTACGTTCTATTATAATAGTAATCAATTCAAGTATATTGAAAAAAAATTGAAACCTTAGTCTTTTTTTATTTTTTTGCTATAAAGCATTATCATTTTTTTTTAGAATAACAACGAACTAGATCAAAGGAAAAGAACTTTCCAACAAAACTTCAACTTGAGTAATAACTGAAGCTACTACTTATATTATATATAAATAATGTGTCGAGTAACAAACAACAGATATGTAGCAAACACTATTTATAATGAAAAAAGAGAAATGCAAAAAACTCGAAATTGTTTTGAAAATACTAAAGACTGCGCTGAATGGATAGATGATAGTTTACTCGTTACTTCATCGTTGTTTTTACAACGAACTTTTCCTGATACCACTGCAATAACTTATGTCGTCGCAACTTATCCGGATAATCACTGTAGTCTTTTGTCATTAAAATTACAAAAAACTATTGCGCAACTTTCCCCATCGGACTTTTTCAAGTTCATTTACAATGAACTCTCTTTTTATGAAAGAGAGGCTTTAATGCTTGATGAAAGTTATCGAAGAAAATCATTTCTTACAAATTGGAGACGAGTAGGTAAACATTGTGGTGAAAACATGGCTGCAGCTGGTTTCTATAACCTTGAAAAAGACAACGCTGTTCGATGTGTTTTTTGCCAAGGGGTATTACTAAACTGGAAGGATGAAGATGAACATCCGATGAAAGAACACGCTAAAAGTTTTCCGTTTTGTCGATTTGTTAGAGGATTTAACACTCACAATCGTCTGTATAGACCTAGGAAACTACTTGCAGATGAAATGAAAAACATCTCAATTGTCAAAAGTTATACGATGGAAGAACAAAAGATCAGAAGAGGAGATTTAACTGCAGAAGTATTACCTCTAGGTATATCAATTGATCAACATCTATCAACATCTAGAGAAGACAGTTTCAAACAATGGAAGGGTAAAGTCTCCATGAAACTCCTTTCCAATGCAGGTTTCTACTATACTAAGTTCGGGGATAGTGTAAAATGCTTCTTTTGCTCAGGTGAACTTAAAGAATGGAAAGAGAGTGATCTACCATGGGAGGAACACTGTCGATGGTTCCCAGACTGTTATTTTTTACTCGGGAGTAAAGGTGAAGAGTATGTTGAGGATGTTTACATGCGAACGGAAAAAGGCAAAAGGTGTAAGCGACGGGTTGAAAAATATCGAGAAAAATTAAAACAAATAACGCGCAACAATGACACCGAAGAAATGAAACTTATTTGCAAAAAACTAGGATACAGTCAAAACGATATCGAACAAGTTTTAGTGTTAAATGGAAAACCTTTTGAGCGAATAGGTTTTATGATTGAAGCCTTACATATTTTTGAAAATGATTTTACAACTGTTGAGAATTCGTCAACACTGTTAAAAAATGATGCTAAATCAATTGATTCGTTAAAAAAAGATAAAGATCCGCTGTTAAAAAATGATGCTAAATCAATTGATTCGTTAAAAAAAGATAAAGATCAGACTAAGCAAAGCAAACTCGCTCAATGTGTGTCTGAGACGCATGAAAAAAAAGTAATTGCAAATCATATCTCTCTTCCGTGTGGTCATCTCATTTACTGTAGTGAGTGTAAGGAAAAAGCGCTTACTGAATGCTCATCAGAAGTAAAACCTTGCCCAATCGATGGTTGTCAGGTTGAAATTAAAGCATTTATGAAGATCTACATGAGCTAGCATAACAATTAACCTCAAAAAAAAGAAAAAGTAATGAATGATTAAATAGATGTTTCAATTTGAAAACGTATCATTCGCGTTTTGTAATTTAACGGAATAACAACAAATATGTTACGTGTTGAAGACTTTGCTCACCAAGAAGCTTCTGATGCTATAGGTCCTAAGACTTTTTTGGCTGAGGTTTCTGATGAAATGTTGAGGATTTATTTTACGGAGGAATGTGTATACTGTGTACTAGGAGGAAGTTTTTACAAGCAAGCAACCAATCTATCGCTACTAAACTGTTACTGTTCACACGTTGATGACAAATGTATCACTTGTAAAAGATATGCTGAAATGGTTGAAGGCGCTACACCTACCAAAAAAGAATTGGGTGATGCTATCGACTGGATTGATAGAAGACAAGTTTTGAAAAATGCTAAAATGGGTTTTTTGGTGCATGATGAATGGATTAATGCTTTTTTGGATCTTTCCACTGATGATTTGAAGTCTCCCTTTTTGTTAACAAATTTGAGAGCACGATTAAATCCCTACCTATTACCTACTAGTCAGAGCAAACTGGCTTATCAACGACTAAAGGATAAATTACTTGCGATAGCAGAAGGATATCCATACGCTTACACTCTTGATGAAAAAGAAGACTCAGTCAACCCGATAATAACTATTGATTCGACAAATATATCTGAAGACTCATAAAAGAACTGCTACAAAAAAAGTTGCTTCATTTATCTCTGAACTACAGCAGAAACATGAGTGGAAAAACTCAAGGATTCAAGTCAATTGGTACATTGGCTGATTTTGTTCCTAAGTTCATAAGGACTCATTTTGAACACATTCCTTTAGAGCGTTCGAATCCTCTTTTTGTTCAACTCATCACCGAAGAAGTATTTTATTTTGTGTTAGGATTCAATCTAGTTCGTAAATCAATACAAAGCATGCTTTTGAGCTGTAATTGTATTTCAAGAGCAAATCCTCTCGAATGCTTAAACTGTTCTAGGAGCTTTGATCCAAAAGTATGCTGTCCGCAAGACAAGTTGATAGATTTTGAAGATCTCAAAAGAGCAATCGAACTGGTTGATATAAAGCAATGTTTGAAAGATGCTGAACTGGGTGATTTGATAGATATTTCGATTTTAAGAGGTTTGACTTCATTTCGCTGGACAGAAACACATGTTCTTTTGTCTCAATCTCGATTGGAACCATACTTACATTTTGGTAACCACTTTGATGAGATTGTTTCACATCTTCAAAATCGGTTGAGAGAGCTGAACAAGCCGCTAGCCTCTTACATATAAATAGAAAAAAACATCAAGAAAGAAAGTATTCAACTTTCAACACTGAAAGCGAAAACATTTTAAAAAATGAGCTGCGTATTTATCTTGCTACTGGCACTAACATTTCCCAATGTTAGTGGAGTATTCTATACCAACGAAATTGATGAATGTATAGCCGGAGCTATGGATAAAAATGATGTCTTGTTTTTTTCACCTTTCAAAAGGACTATACGATATAAAGATGAAAATGGAAAAAACTGTGTGCGACTCTACCCTCCCGACTTATTATATTGTGGTTTTTTCATCCCTCAAAGCGCTTCTTGGATCTGCAAGGAAATAACTTCTACAGATTCTGTGTCTTGTGATACACCAACAAAATACACTCTGAATCAGGAGGAATGCGCAATAGGGGTTAAAAATAATACGGAAGGTCTTACTCAAAATACAAAACTATTTTGGAATGATGAATTATGTGTATTTGAATACAACACCTCACGTTTGATTTGTCCACCAACAGAAGAGTTTGAGACAACCAACTTTGCATGTGTGGAATGCAATCGTTTGACCAACAGGGAGCCGAAAATAGCTACTATCATCACTAACATCAATGGTATTGAAGGTGTAAATTTGTCATTTTCGAGTTTTGAAAGTTTGAAGTCTGTTCAAAACAAGATTATCATCAGTATCACATGTCAAGGAGATACCAAAGACAAATGCAATCCCAAGGTTATAAATATAGAGCTTTAGTTGAAGCATATTAACCAAAGACCACTGAAATGCAAGACAGTTAACTCTAGATGATGAAAGCATAAACTAGGTTAAAAGTCTCTCTCTCTGAATAAAAAAAAATGAGATATTGCATCTATCTCCTATTATTCCCAATCCTAAGCGGTTATTGTCTT
This sequence comes from Cryptosula pallasiana, assembly GCA_945261195.1. Classification (NCBI taxonomy): domain Eukaryota; kingdom Metazoa; phylum Bryozoa; class Gymnolaemata; order Cheilostomatida; family Cryptosulidae; genus Cryptosula; species Cryptosula pallasiana. Next base: position 24,363,274 of record OX183140.1, on the reverse strand, counting down.
GTAACAGAGTTTACACCATTCACTTTATCTCATAGAGCGTCTGGATGTTTTCGGGGAATTCTTAATATGGAAGCGGTTGATTCAGTAACTCGTATTTTAAGAAAAAACTTAAAATATCGTATGCGTAGACTCACATGTTTCATGGAACCTACTCACCTACGTAGAAGCTGTGACACTTATGATATGTGGCCTCAACACTACTTTGTTTGCAAAACCGACGAAGCTTTAAATTACATTCGTTTATACGATGAAGGATTACTAACTACGACTCGAAGAACAACTCCAACAACAACCACTGCAACTCCACATACAACGACAACAATCACCACAACTCCACAGACAACGACGACAACAACCCCGACGACAACCACTACAAACAAGCCAGTAGTTCCGGCTTTATCACCATCAATTCCATCTCTTCCACAAGCTCTGGGTTTAGTCGATTTAATTTTGGAACAACCAAGCCCTACAAACTCTACTATATACAATTCTGAAGAAATCGAAACTACTACTGATTGTGTGTGTGATAGATACATCATATGCGAAAACAATTCAGTATCAATTACAAATTCAACACCGTCGATTTATAGAGTTTTTATTTATAATGATTTGGAGGGTTTTTCAAAACTTTCTCTGTCTATATCGGAAAATAGTAAACTTAAGCTTGAAGAAAATCTTCTCATCATCATTGAACCTGAATGTGATGATATTTCTTGTAAAGTCATCAAATACTTTACAAATTAAAAAGTTTTTATAGACTTTAACTCTATATATTCAACTTATTACACTCTATTATGATATCTATTTTATCACATTCTCCTTTTTTGTAAATTTGTACAATTAGATGAAATTTAACCATTTAGAGAATGACTTCTTTTTGCAAAAAATTTATGAAAATTGAATGAAATGAAAAAAAGACTATGTATTAATTGTTATTACTTAGTATTTACTGACTCTAGCTATATTATATGAGATTTTCCCTACTTATTACATAATAAATGTATATATTCACATATTCTTTCATTTTTAATCACTGTATTTATTCAATGTAGATATATCTCCTCTCTCTCAAGATATCATATGAGTCGGAATTACAGAAAATTATCAAACCTTAAATGCCTTACATTCAAAATCTAGATACCCTATGAGTTATAATTATGTATACAGTTACTCCCTACTTATTATGTAATCAGGTATATAATCATATAATTTTCATTTTTGATCAATATATTTGTTCAATGTAGATATATCTCCTCTCTCTATGTAGATATAAATATAGCCATAAATATGTACATAACTAACCATATATACATGAATGTATAGAAAACTAAAAAATCTCTCTCCTCTCTCTCCTCTCTCATCTCCCATCTCTCCTCTCTCCTCTCTCCTCTCCCCTCTCTCTCAAGATACCATATGAGTTCGAGTTATGTAAAAAAGTTATCAAAACTTGAATGCCATACATTCAAAATCTATATGCCATATAAGTTCAAATTAAGTAAAAAACTAATCAAAATTCAAATGCCGCTTAAATGCCATTCAAATGCCACTCAAGTACCCCTCAAGTAAAATACAATATAAACTCGGCGAATTCATCCAACACCGTAACCCATTGTCTCAACTCCAAGGTCCAATCCACAAAAAAACACTTGGTAGGGAGATCTGCTCATATATTACTACTAATGCGGAATATTGCTTTTCCAGTCTTTCCCTCTCCCATGTAGATCAAAATCGCTGGAGATGATTGCTTAGCATTATTAACAAGCAATCCTACGTCACTTGAAGTGCCAGTCGTTATTCGAATTGTCGTTTTATCCTTTCAATACTTTTAGATGATGGTGCACATTGATTCATCACGAAATTCAATGGTAAACACCTGCATAACTGTTGGTATCAGTAGATCTCGAATTGGTGCTGTTTTTTCAATGCTGTTTCATAGATGTGGGGTCACAGTATTTAGCAGAGGGGCACTCTTGTGAGTGAGGGCACTCAGCTTGTTGATGCTGATGTCCTGAAAATTAAGCTTGGTGTGACGGAGAAGTATGTCGTCTTCAACACCCGTCACAGCTCTTCTTTTGCAGTTCGAGTGTTCGACATTGCCCATAGTCTCATCATTTTGTCTTTGCTCTTCCAAATCGACAGCACAACGTTTCATCACTTGAGATCGTGGAGTTCTGTTTGGTGGGAATTCGCATTCTTTCTTTTTGCAGATTGTAGATGACGTTGGGTTTCTGACTATTCAATCATCAATTGACCTTCAGTGTCTTGATTATTCATTCTCTACACCGGCTGAGTGCCTCCCTCCGGAGGTGCTGCCACGCAGATGTTCGTCTAGGGACCGTAGGCCACCTGAAAGATACGGTGACTCACTGGTCCACACGCTGGGTGTGGAAACCGGCCCAAATAATTAATAGTTACTTTGTACAAACACCTTACACCCACAATTTTGCCAGGTTGGTATACAATTACATATTTTATACTCTACTATAGTTTTGAGTTATATTCAGCTAATATCAGAAAAAAGGGGGTTTTCATGCCAATATGTATTGGATGTGTTTCACATATTTTATACCAACTGTGGCCTTGGCTTAGTGTTGCTAGATAGTTAGTTTGCATGCTGAGTGTTGTGTCTGTGTTTTACACATATTATCCGAGTAGTTTGGTGCCTAGAAAAGTATATTGCTAGCTAGCTGCATGATGAGTTCATGTGTTTCATTAATAGTACGTTTTTATTTGAAACAAATAAGGGATGTAATGGTTTCATAGCCTATTGCAAGCAAACAAGTTTACACACCTTGCGGTGATGTCGTGATAATGAGCTTTGTATGATTCACATAGTTTACAATAAAGCAGTCTAGTATAGAACAGCAAAATGCGTAAATGTAATTGTAAATCTAAAGACTTAGAAATTCCTTAAATCTCAGCCATTATCTTGTGAAAAGATTTTACAATAATTTTAGAACTTTGTAATTATAACAACATTCCTGTAATTGACTTTTCATAAAGTAATTTCAGTTTTTTGTTAAGATTTTTTGTGGATTCATCCCCTCATACATTAGACAACTCCAACTTTTGCTAACACCCAGAATCCAGTTATTTTCAGATTTTCTGCATTTGTGTTTTAACTGCTCATATAAATATTATATTTTAATAAGCTCTGTCTTATCTAACCTTTATCCCTGCTTTGCTACCTATTAATCACTTTGCTTTTTATAAATAGATTATACCCATTTTTATTCAAGATCCATGAATAGTGAATGTTTATAATCACCAACTTCCAACATTTCATTCTAAATGGAAGTAAATTGTTATCCCACCACGGCAAGGAGAACCATAAGTCAGCAACAGTTTTCTCCTTGCAGTCCAGAGTGCTAACCAAATTATATCATTACACATAGATCTATAAATAGAACCAAATACATAAGTAAAACCAAAGAGAGTAGATAATACCAAATTCCATTGCAACCTGCCATCAAAGCATTACATCTACCATTTCTAGTGTTAATTAACCAAGTCATCGCAGTCACTTCCAGACTGCTATATTGAGATGCAAACAAACAATTAATTAAACACAACATATAGTATATATTATAAATAAAATTACCAACTTTCCTAACTAACTTTCCTAAGTAAGTATATCTAAAATTTCTGTCGCTGAAAGAATGGTACAATCTTATACTGCAGGCATATATCAAAGGAAATGAAAAAGATTTTATCCAATATCTCTTCGGGGATCCTCAGCTCAAAACACAAGACGCAGTATATTAGCCGCAAGTACTAGGTAGCACCGCAAGTACTAGGTAGCACCGCAAGTACTAGGTAGCACCGCAAGTACTAGGTAGCACCGCAAGTACTAGGTAGCACCGCAAGTACTAGGTAGCACTCATTGCTTATAATTGAATAGTTATTTATGAGTTACTTCACATTCTTCTTCTATTTGGTGGAGCTAAAAGATGGAGTTACTGCAGAGAAAATACAGGCTAGCCTGTGGTCCTGCTTTTCACCGCGTGGCTTCACTTATGAAGTTCTTACAGAAAAAAATGACAGTCTTTGCATCTGATGGCTGTCTAACTATGCATCAAACAAAGAGTAGTCTACACACTTTGTGCAAAAGATCTATCCAAGCTTTATACCGTGACACTGCTCCGTAGACTGTCTGTAGTTAGATGCTAATGACGGTCCCAAGGCACAAGCTCTTTCAGTATCCGCCTTTCAAAGCTTCACCAGAGAACAGGACAATATTTACAATAAGATGGGTCTCTTCTAGCGCTTCTCCTACAATGCTCTGGCTACCTGGTCTCTAGAGGCAAGCATGAATTGTGAAGATTGTACTATATTTACTAGCCCGCATATTTACCTCACTTCTGTGTACCTTACTTCCAACCAAGCTATGTATGACTGTTTAGGCAAACTAGACAGCCTTTCTTTATCCATTCAATCCAATAACACAACCATCACTGGAGATAAGAACACAATTCTCTCAACCAGACAGGCACAAACTTTTATCAACTCACGAACAGATTTGATAAAAAGTCTGGTATGCAACACTCTGTCAGAGATTAATCTCCATCATAGAGCCAATGTACCAGTCAATCATTCTCGAGTACGATTTATTCAAGTAATTATCAACAGCGTCGACACAAGAATGTTTTGCAACACAAAAGTTTGTTACAGATAATGCAGTGCTAAGCCCTTTTAGATGGCCAGAACAAAACATGAAGTCATGTGCTTGCAGCTGCTTATCATATATTTGTGCAGCCGATGAATGGGTCGGAGGGGATGCAGATGAGTGGAAGGGCCAATGAGAGCAGGTTGACAAAAACCAGAAAATTGAGCAGCATATGCCTACATTGGAGACGCTATTGCGAGTTCCATTGCTTGTGAATCACGATAACGATTGCCATTCCCACAATGCAATGTCTTTACTACTAGAGAGAATCTCTGCAAATCAGTTACTTACATATAATATTGGTCCACCTATGGAATTGTTTGTGCCAACTTTGACGTTAAATCATGGCTTGGAAGTGGACAATTCAGTGTAATTGTTGAGAAATCTAAGAGATAACTTAGTCTAAATGGCGGTATTTTCGCAAAATTTATTCAATATGGAAAGTAGTTGGAGCTAGTCAAGATGGCCGAGCCAAAATTTTGGAATGTTATTTTATAATTGTGTACCTGACTTTATAACACAGACGATAAGAAAAAAACTCAAATCCATTTGAATAAACATTTCAAAATGCACTGAATATTTGGTTTCTTTCGTAACTATATACAAATCAACAGGTAGCAGGGCAATGAAATTCAAACACGGGAAGTTGCATGTACCATAGGTGAGCAAACAATGACTTAGTTATTTGGGAGTTGTCACACCTAATAACTATTGTGCCAACTCCAGTGCAGGCAGTGGTTATATACTTTTCAACCAAGACTGACAGCAAAGAGAGGAAAGGAATGTCACACATAATATATTACTCATACTCTAGCGATATGGAATGTATAACTCATAGAATCATTAACAGTGTCCATTAATGGCTACTCTACAAATGGGGTTGTATAAGATGTACATGTACAGAACGTATTAAACAATGCACGTATAATTATTATCAAAAATAGCAAGACTAAAATCTAGAAACCCAGTGTAATCAAAGTAAGCTAAAATTCTACATGAGCACACAAATCTGAAAACCAAAAATCTGGTAAAAAATGATAAAAAGGCAGTCGTGTTATTAATGCATGAGAAGAAAGCAGTATATATTGTGGTCACTGCAGCCCAAACACTTGATTGTCATCTACAGCTGCCTGTGGCCATGGCACAACCGACATCTAAGAATGGCTAAGTCATTAAGGAAAGGCCAAATGATGACATCTTTGACAGGCACCCAGGCTATATGCAACTTATTCACCCATCTGCCAGACAACACTAGAAACAAACAAACCGCTGTAGAGTTACCATGGCAGATCATATGGAATTAGCTGGAGACGTCCTTACATAAAATGGTAGCAGGCATTTGAAGGAGAAAACTAAAAATAGGCATACCTCATCATAGGAGTACCATACTCTGTGATGTGAAATCTGTCTGTGTTGCCCTCTGACCAGTACTTCTTAGCCTTGTTTTCTACATGAGCCCATTCAAGTCCTTCCATGTCAGCCACCCCCAAATGAAGCATGAAACAAGACCTGATATTTGCTATAAAAGAATGGAATCAAATTAATCCACAAGTTCAAAATTCTGGAGACATACGAAATCAAACGAAGCAATGCTCACTTCTATCTTTTATGTTTGGCTTTTGCCTGTGCTGTACAAAGCTGTGGGTGATGTAAGAGTAGATATTGGGTAGGAGATGAGATCCTTTATCCTTGTCCACCTACATCATGTATCATCACTGAGCACCAATCAACTAATAACTCATTTAACAAACTGTTCCTTGAAAGTTTTTTGTTCGCCAGACCATCGTGATTTTGGAGTTGTATTTTCCTACTAGCGGACAGACAACTCCAAGTTTTGAAGCCACAATTTGACAATCCATAACGTTTATTAATAACAGAAAAAAACCCAAGCGTAGGCATCTGAATTTCTTTGAATGAATGTAGAGTATATAATTGTGGTGAAAGTATTACTGGTTGCATTGAGTGAATCCATCACCAGATGTATTAAATGGATAGAGCACGCCTCTCTACACTCACCATCCTAGATAGATCTGACTCATTCAACTCTAACTGAATCTTTTCAGTCATCGGATGACCATCTGGCCTCTCCAGTTTTAAGGAAATCTAAAACAGTGTGATCATATGACTTGGACACTGAAAACACAATCAACCATTCACCACTACAATCTCAGAGAATACATAACAGAATGTCATATTGTTAACTTGAAAATGATAAACTGTTGAATATTCCTGAAACAATTTTCACTTCCAGTTTGTTTACTCGCTAAAACTTTATTTTTAACAAGCATCAAATGAGTTTGACTACGAATACCAGAGGCACAATACTCTACTCTATATTATCCTAACTAAGATAGCCCTAGTAATTAAATTGGGAGGACTGTTAGTATAGTCCTACCTCGACAGGCTCAGTGATCACATGGTAGAAGAGAGCAGAAGAACCAATGATGTAATTTATTCTCTCATCGGTGACCAGCTCGTACTCGGAGTGACCGTCAGTCATATTGGTGAGCAGGGCTACAACCAGACAGAACTCAAGAAGGAAGTACAATCAGACAGAACTAAAGAAGGAAATACAATCAGACAGAACTCAAGAAGGAAGTACAATCAGACAGAACTAAAGAAGGAAATACAATCAGACAGAACTCAAGAAGGAAGTACAATCAGACAGAACTCAAGGAGGAAGTACAATCAGACAGAACTCAAGAAGGAAATACAAACAGACAGAACTCAAGAAGGAAGTACAATCAGACAGAACTCAAAGAGGAAGTACAATCAGACAGAACTCAAGAAGGAAGTACAATCAGACAGAACTAAAGAAGGAAGTACAACCAGACAGAACTCAAGAAGGAAGTACAATCAGACAGAACTCAAAGAAGGAAATACAATCAGACAGAACTCAAAGAGGAAGTACAATCAGACAGAACTCAAGAAGGAAGTACAATCAGACAGAACTCAAAGAGGAAGTACAATCAGACAGAACTCAAGAAGGAAGTACAATCAGACAGAACTCAAAGAGGAAGTACAATCAGACAGAACTCAAGAAGGAAGTACAATCAGACAGAACTCAAGAAGGAAATACAATCAGACAGAACTCAAGAAGGAAATACAATCAGACAGAACTCAAGAAGGAAGTACAATCAGACAGAACTCAAAGAGGAAGTACAATCAGACAGAACTCAAGAAGGAAGTACAATCAGACAGAACTCAAAGAAGGAAATACAATCAGACAGAACTCAAAGAGGAAGTACAATCAGACAGAACTCAAGAAGGAAGTACAATCAGACAGAACTCAAAGAGGAAGTACAATCAGACAGAACTCAAGAAGGAAGTACAATCAGACAGAACTCAAGAAGGAAATACAATCAGACAGAACTCAAGAAGGAAATACAATCAGACAGAACTCAAGAAGGAAGTACAATCAGACAGAACTCAAAGAGGAAGTACAATCAGACAGAACTCAAGAAGGAAGTACAATCAGACAGAACTCAAGAAGGAAGTACAATCAGACAGAACTCAAGAAGGAAATACAATCAGACAGAACTCAAGAAGGAAGTACAATCAGACAGAACTCAAAGAGGAAGTACAATCAGACAGAACTCAAGAAGGAAGTACAATCAGACAGAACTCAAAGAGGAAGTACAATCAGACAGAACTCAAGAAGGAAGTACAATCAGACAGAACTCAAGAAGGAAATACAAACAGACAGAACTCAAAGAGGAAGTACAATCAGACAGAACTCAAGAAGGAAGTACAATCAGACAGAACTCAAAGAGGAAGTACAATCAGACAGAAGCAAGGATGCTTTCGGATACCCTACGCGTAGGGCAGTCGCTGAACAGTCGTTGAGGGCTCATCGATGAGTGTCATTTGACGAAAGGTATTTGTGCTTTAAACCATAGACATATCTACTTCTAACAACGTCTATGGAAACTATATATCAAAAGTGAGCCCACTTGAATTTCTTTACAAATAAAAATTAATTACGATAATATTATCATTTGTTATATTTTTTATGTACGCCGTAATGTATTGTCACGATTTAAAGTGGGGAGAGTCCAGTGATAATAAGTTGACTCGGTGAAATTTTTGGTTAGGGGGAGAAAATTCTCTTTCCTCAACAACACTACCTACCATGCTTTTCCCTTCGTGTCGTTGAGCCCAGATTACCCATAGCCGCCATGTTTGTGGCATTCAACGATGGGGTTTCCGAATGGTGTTGTTTAATCTCATTGTTAATCACTATGCGTAGGGTACCCGAAAGCACTCTCAAGGAGAAAGTACAAACAGACAGAGCTCAAGAAGGAACTTGACAGCTAGGATACTACAAGGAAATTATAACTTACACAACAGCACATCTCTGTTGTCACCATCTCTTTCAAGGTTATCCATGATGCTTTTTTTCACTCCATCGATAGTTATATCACAAGCAAAGTCTAACTCTATCACAAATCCATCTGCAGAATATACCAAGTCTCCATGTTGCGACATTGCCCCGACAGAAAGTCAACATTGAAAGTCGTCGGTGTCATGTGACATCTGTACCCATGTACACTGGATGTCACATGACACCGACAACTTGAGCAATGAGATTGTGTAGCCATAGCAACATAAAAAACCTGTTTTTATTGCTTATTGTATTATTTAAATTACCTTGACCCAAAAAAATCATGCAATGCAATATTTACCAGAACTGCTTTGTGAAGTTGAAATCAAGAGAGGATATTAAAGATACACACTCAGGTATTATGATAAATAATAATATTCAACAATTAAACATTAATCTGAGTTTTCATTATTTATTATCAATAGCTACCTTTAGTGAAATAATTTATTTTATCAGCATCAGCATTGGGTAGTGATAAATGGAGGTGATGATTGAATAATTAAATAAATTTTTTAATAATAACTATTTTTTATTTCGCGCTCAAACGTTAATTTAATCACTGTGTATATTTCAAGTGATTAAATTAATGTAAATTTCTTTGTCAAACTCACCGAGTATGTTCGAAACAATTGAGGCAAAACTAAAGCAGATACTAAGTAATTATAATTGGATCAGGCTTGAGAGGTATGATTGTTGGAAAGGACCTGTAATGTGTTGGCGCATGCGTACACACGCTAGTGCAATAGTACCACGACATAATTGCTATATTAATGTGGCACCTTTCAGCATCCACTATCAAAGCCAATGTTATACAGCGACTTTCACCTGCGACAAAACCAAGTCGACTTTGCCATATCCAGGGCGAAAAAACAATGCCAACTTTCTGTCGGGGCAACATCTGCATGGGCCCTTACTGATTATTAGTTTATTGCATTCACCACAAATAATAAATATATGTTTTCAACAAAATGTTAAAACCTTGTGAGTTCAAAGTGGCATGAATAAAAAACGTCTACTGAAATAGTAAATAGGTGACATTTCCTACCACAATACAACATGGAGGAAAACTGACCATAATCAACAAAATTAGGTGCAATACACTTTATGCACCGGCTTACCTGCTTGGAAGGGGAAAACTCTGAGATGGACACCTTGAGGATTAAAGTAAGCCAGAGGATGATCCATATTGGTAGGTTCTGGATTAAGAATAACCGATGCAGGGTAGTTCCTCTGAGGCGTGCAGTGCTTGGTGTGCATAACTAAACCTTCTATATCAATAAAGATATTATAATGTTCCTCCATGATGTGACCAGAGATTTTGCGGCAAGTGGAGGTTAGATTTCGTCGTGCAACTGAAGGATCGGGGCAGCGATGGTTAGGGCTCAAACTGGCAGCAGTACAATTATTACAGTCGTTAGTACAGCAGCGCACGTGAAACAAACTCCTCAACAACTGAGAGAACCAGTTGGTGACGGTGTTTGTGTTGGTGGCATCTCTTGGAGGTGTGGTGTACCTTGGAATAATGTGAGTGACTACATCTCTGGCAATATGCAAGTCAGCAGTATCACGTGTTGAGTAACACATGTCCAATATACTACTAATCTCCCTAAAATGAAAGCGATAATTTAAAGAGGACAAGTCAAAGTCAAGGGGAAGTCAAACGATGATTACTAAAAGCGAAAATCAAAAATGCACGGTGTTTGGCTTTGATTATGTTTATGCTAGTTATTCTAAAGTAAGATGATAAAACTCGACTACAAAATAACAAGGTAACAAGGCAAAAAGCTTGGATGGTGCAGCTTGACTGAGGTTTTTGAATCGATGAAATTCTTATTTCAAGACTCAGCTTCTTTATGCTATGCACAGATATATTTTATAAACTAAGAGTTTATATTGTCATAAACAAAAACTTTTTGAATCTAAATAATTGAAAACTGTCAGACTCTATGTTATACGTATATACACAATATTTTAGTCATATACTGGTCAGCAAAAACATGTACATCACGTAGTGTTAATTGACCACTTTCATATTGTGTTGTGAGGGGGAATGTTATATGCCCCACCCTAACAGGATATACGGATTCACAGGCTAAAACAATGATCACCTAGCAAGGAACAGCAGAAGCAAACACAGAACTGGAATGATTAACGACAAATACATTTTTTCAATACTTCTGTTACATTCTACATTCAAACTAAATTGTAGAATTTCATTGCCGTGCTATTATTATTTTGAATTATTTTTTATTATTTATCAAGTTAAGTCATCCAACCATTCATATTATTATGTAGTCTAGGTACTCACCTATTATTATTAGTATTGTTATTTATTATTAACTGTTATTATTTAAATAATAATACTTATCATTATCATCATTATCACTTATTGTTACTAATAAATCTAGCTATTACTATTGTTGCTGTTGTTATTATGATTTATAGTTGTTTTATTATTATTAATGATAATAATAAATCAGTTGTTATTACCATTCCATAATTTTATTATCAATTATCTTTAAATTAATTGCAGTTATTAAAAAGAATAATAACCATCATATTACCACATCACTTGGTTTTATTACCAATGGTAGCGGTTGTTAATTATTTGTCATACTTTTATATAGCAATTATGCTCCATGAATTACTACTTACACTGTAGTGTGGGTTGTAAAAATATTAAAGACAAAGGATTTTCAAAATATAATATAATATTGTTATTTTGCTATTACTTGCTTTTGTGTTAAATACAATTTTTTATAGTAATTTTAAATGATAACTACAATGAGGTAAATAGAAATTATTACTAAAGCTGTTATTTACCCTTTAAATATTCTGTTACAACTATATCTTATGAACAGAGACATATAGAGATGGCCACTTGAGATCAGCAGCCGCATTTGGTCCATTAAGATCAACAATGTATAATCAATCAATAGCAGTTCAATAATTGATTCTGCATGCAGCACCAGTTTTTATTACGGTAAAAACTTCTACCAGTCGAACTGGTTCAGAGTGTGCATCAATATAAGCTGTATGCATTGAGCTACAATTTATTTTACAGGTTCGTAGTGTTCTTATTAAACATCTAAATTTCAATTGCATGTTACTGAAAGCACACTCCCTCTCATTAAATAATGTGTGCAAGTTTTAACGTCGCAGAAAAACTGCCGTAGATTAGTTTCATTTTCAAAACTCAACACTAGAAGTAATGATGGTGTAAATACTGAAACTTTAAACACTAAATCACGCCCATTTCTGAAAATTACATTTTTTTCAATGATTTTGAATTTTAAAATGTACATTCAGTAATTTCCCACAAACTATTTATCGCTCACTCAAAGCTTTTAGTGAAATGGGGTGTAAAGTCCCACATCTGCATCTCACATACCCAGATTTTACATTCCCAAAAGTTGAGAGCACTGGGTAAGTAACCAGATGGTAAATGCACTCACACGCATCGGCTAGCACAGTCACAATCTTGGACAGAGTTCAGTCGTCTAGCAATAATTGGTCTTTCAATTATCACATTGTCGGTCGGCAAAGGTTTCCAGTCACCTGGGTATCCATCAGGTTGGTTACCTCTTCCACCAAACCCGGAGTAGAAGACAAACCAGGTGTGGTCTGCACAGGCATTTCGATCTGGGTGAATCCTCCTGCACATGTTCTCACAGTGGGCTCTCAGTAAATCTTCTGGCACTCTTCCGTCATTCTCTCTTTCATACACAGGCTCGATGTGGATATTTGCTTCCCTGCAACCATACAACAAACTGATGTATTGTTGACAAGGGATGTGCGATTTACTGCAGCATTTAACAGAACAAAATGGTGACATACGGCATTCCACAAATGAATCTGTGTCTCATAGCATTGGCTAGCATCTTGGCATCGTATTCAAATCTGTTGATTACCCCATCAACCTGGGCCTCTAGTCCATCATCGCCAAAAAGGAACAGAGCATAGCTTGCACAGTGGCCTACAATGTATAAACACAAAACTAGCACTAGATACAAACACAACATTATCTCTAGATACAAACACAACACTATCTCTATATACAAACACAACACTATCTCTAGATACAAACACAACACTATCTCTAGATACAAACACAACACTATCTCTATATACAAACACAACACTATCTCTATATACAAACACAACACTATCTCTAGATACAAACACACACTATCTCTATATACAAACACAACACTATCTCTAGATACAAACACAACACTATCTCTAGATACAAACACAACACTATCTCTATATACAAACACAACACTATCACTAGATACAAACACAACACTATCTCTATATACAAACACAACACTATCACTAGATACAAACACAACACTATCTCTATATACAAACACAACATTATCTCTATATACAAACACAACACTATCACTAGATACAAACACAACACTATCTCTATATACAAACACAACACTATCTCTATATACAAACACAACATTATCTCTATATACAAACACAACACTATCTCTATATACAAACACAACACTATCTCTATATACAAACACAACACTATCTCTAGATACAAACACAAAACAATCACTAGATACAAACACAACACTATCTCTAGATACAAACACAAAACAATCACTAGATACAAACACAACACTATCTCTATATACAAACACAACATTATCTCTATATACAAACACAACACTATCTCTAGATACACACACAACACTATCTCTATATACAAACACAACAATATCTCTAGATACAAACACAACACTATCTCTATATACAAACACAACAATCTCACTATATACAAACACAACACTATCTCTATATACAAACACAACACTCTCACTAGATCACCAGCAGAAACCAGATATAGTTTACTGTACTCTACATACATCACTAGAGTGTCTCAACGTAACATACTAGGAAGAGTGAAAAGAGCTAGCTGAATCATTTCTCTAGTAAAGACAACTCTGACAGAAAGGACTAAAAAAACTATTATGATGGATTTTAAAAAATGAAACCAAAAGAATTTGGCGAACCCATTCTATACACAGTGAAGTTATTTTACAGTAACAATGGAGTAGTCTGTAATGTATACTCACCCAGAGCAGGACTAGTCGTGCCATGTTCTGCACAAAACAGTCTCTCACCATTTGTATAACAGGAGGAACAGTAAAATCTACGCAGAAGCATACATCTTGGCCTGCAAATGGTATTCCCTGCTCTGGAATGCTCAGTTTCAAATTTTTCCTCAAAACTATAACCTACAGAGATAAATGACACCAGTGGACAGGTTCTTCAAGGTTCTCTTGACCTCTTGAAAACTCCTATGGTTCATTGCCTTCAAATAGTCATGTGACTATTACATTAGACAATCACTTTTGGCAAAAATGTTACTTTTATTTTAAATTATCAGAAAAAATAATAATTATGACTCATACGCTTTTGTGGCTATTATCAAAAGTGTTTGTTTTTTTAATTTTCACAAAGGTGGCAGGTTTACAATACACTTGGATGTCATATGAAGCATTTAATGCATAGTTTGTATGAGCCATATCACTACCAAGTGTAACGCTCGTCTCTGATTTATACATTTTATTTACACAAGCATGGTGAAAGCCAATTATCATTGTCAAGACAAAATATGTGTAGAGTAAGGGGTAAGAATGAATGATTATATTCAACCGATAAATAAAAAATATAAAACATTAAAACAGATTGTAATAAGAAATAAAATGATAACAAAAATAACTGTTTAAACATTGGAATGAATGTAGACATGAATGAATGTAGCCAGATTGGGAATGAATGTCCAATAGAGTAGAAAATGTCAGCATCTCCTTCTGGCGTCATATCAACTACCAATTCGACATCAACTACCAATTCGACAATCATTTCAGGAATAAAAAATTCACTGTTGTTTGTTGAAGTAAACAGCTTCTCTAATGGACACAGAAGTGGTAGTTTATGTTGCTGGGAAAAAATGTCAGCACTTCCAGGAATGAATGCCAAAATACTCTTCTTTATATCATACTCGACATTCATTCCAGCTACATCTGCACTCAACCCAGCAATGTCTGCACTTATTCCACCTGTGCCTGCACTCATCTCGTCTACTTCCATTAATTACTCAGTGAATCCAAAGGAAGGGCACATCTCTAGTAATTATTGCATGATTAGCCAATTATTGTATGATTAGTCAATTATTGTATGATTAGTCAATCATTGTATGATTAGCCAATTATTGTATGATTAGTCAATTATTGTATGACTAGCTAAATATTGCATGATTAGCTAATTATTGTATGATTAGCTAATTATTGTATGATTAGCTAATTATTGTATGATTAGTCAGTTATTGTATGATTAGCCAATTATTGTATGATTAGTCAATTATTGTATGATTAGTCAATTATTGTATGATTAGTCAATCATTGTATGATTAGCTAATTATTGTATGATTAGTCAGTTATTGTATGATTAGTCAATTATTGTATGACTAGCTAATTATTGCATGATTAGCTAATTATTGTATGATTAGCTAATTATTGTATGATTAGCTAATTATTGTATGATTAGTCAATTATTGTATGATTAGTCAATTATTGTATGACTAGCCAATTATTGCATGATTAGCCAATTATTGTACGATTAGCTAATTATTGCATGATTAGCCAATTATTGTATGATTAGCTAATTATTGTATGATTAGCCAATTATTGTATGATTAGCTAATTATTGTATGATTAGTCAATTATTGTATGATTAGCCAATTATTGTATGATTAGTCAATTATTGTATGATTAGCCAATTATTGTATGATTAGCCAATTATTGTATGATTAGTCAATTATTGTATGATTAGCCAATTATTGTATGATTAGTCAATTATTGTATGACTAGCTAATTATTGCATGATTAGCTAATTATTGTATGATTAGCTAATTATTGTATGATTAGTCAATTATTGTATGATTAGCCAATTATTGTATGATTAGTCAATTATTGTATGATTAGTCAATTATTGTATGATTAGCCAATTATTGTATGATTAGTCAATTATTGTATGATTAGCCAATTATTGTATGATTAGCCAATTATTGTATGATTAGTCAATTATTGTATGATTAGCCAATTATTGTATGATAAGTCAATTATTGTATGACTAGCTAATTATTGCATGATTAGCTAATTATTGTATGATTAGCTAATTATTGTATGATTAGCTAATTATTGTATGATTAGCTAATTATTGCATGATTAGCCAATTATTGTATGATTAGCTAATTATTGTATGATTAGCCAATTATTGTATGTTTAGCCAATTATTGCATGATTAGCTAATTATTGTATGATTAGTCAATTATTGTATGATTAGTCAATTATTGCATGATTAGCCAATTATTGTATGATTAGCCAATTATTGTATGATTAGTCAATTATTGTATGATTAGTCAATTATTGTATGACTAGCTAATTATTGCATGATTAGCTAATTATTGTATGATTAGCTAATTATTGCATGATTAGCCAATTATTGTATGATTAGCTAATTATTGTATGATTAGCTAATTATTGTATGATTAGCTAATTGTTGTATGATTAGTCAGTTATTGTATGATTAGCCAATTATTGTATGATTAGTCAATTATTGTATGATTAGTCAATTATTGTATGATTAGTCAATTATTGTATGATTAGCTAATTATTGTATGATTAGCTAATTATTGTATGATTAGCCAATTATTGTATGATTAGTCAATTATTGTATGATTAGTCAGTTATTGTATGATTAGTCAATTATTGTATGATTAGTCAATTATTGTATGATTAGTCAATTATTGTATGACTAGCTAATTATTGCATGATTAGCTAATTATTGTATGATTAGCTAATTATTGTATGATTAGCTAATTATTGCATGATTAGCTAATTATTGTATGATTAGCTAATTATTGTATGATTAGTCAATTATTGTATGATTAGCCAATTATTGTATGATTAGTCAATTATTGTATGACTAGCTAATTATTGTATGATTAGTCAATTATTGTATGATTAGTCAATTATTGTATGATTAGCTAATTATTGTATGATTAGTCAATTATTGTATGATTAGTCAATTATTGTATGATTAGTCAATCATTGTATGATTAGCCAATTATTGTATGATTAGCCAATTATTGTATGATTAGTCAATTATTGTATGACTAGCCAATTATTGTATGATTAGTCAATTATTGCATGATTAGCTAATTATTGTATGATTAGCTAATTATTGTATGATTAGTCAATTATTGCATGATTAGTCAATTATTGTATGACTAGTCAATTATTGTATGATTAGCCAATTATTGTATGATTAGCCAATTATTGTACGATTAGCTAATTATTGTATGATTAGCTAATTATTGCATGATTAGTCAATTATTGCATGATTAGTCAATTATTGTATGATTAGTCAATTATTGTATGACTAGTCAATTATTGTATGACTAGTCAATTATTGTATGATTAGCCAATTATTGTATGACTAGCTAATTATTGTATGATTAGTCAATTATTGTATGATTAGCTAATTATTGTATGACTAGCCAATTATTGTATGATTAGCTAATTATTGTATGATTAGCCAATTATTGTATGATTAGCCAATTATTGTATGATTAGTCAATTATTGTATGATTAGCCAATTATTGTATGATTAGTCAATTATTGTATGATTAGACAATTATTGTATGATTAGCTAATTATTGTATGATTAGTCAATTATTGTATGTTTAGCCAATTATTGTATGATTAGCCAATTATTGTATGATTAGCCAATTATTGTATGATTAGCCAATTATTGCATGATTAGCCAATTATTGTATGACTAGCTAATTATTGTATGATTAGTCAATTATTGTATGATTAGCCAATTATTGTATGATTAGTCAATTATTGTATGATTAGCCAATTATTGTATGATTAGTCAATTATTGTATGTTTAGCCAATTATTGTATGATTAGTCAATTATTGTATGATTAGCCAATTATTGTATGATTAGTCAATT
Organism: Cryptosula pallasiana; assembly: GCA_945261195.1. Classification (NCBI taxonomy): domain Eukaryota; kingdom Metazoa; phylum Bryozoa; class Gymnolaemata; order Cheilostomatida; family Cryptosulidae; genus Cryptosula; species Cryptosula pallasiana. The sequence goes on along the minus strand of OX183140.1, from coordinate 24,345,172 downwards.
ATTGTATGATTAGACAATTATTGTATGATTAGCCAATTATTGTATGATTAGCCAATTATTGTACAATTAGCTAATTATTGTATGATTAGCTAATTATTGTATGATTAGCCAATTATTGTATGATTAGTCAATTATTGTATGTTTAGCCAATTATTGTATGATTAGCCAATTATTGTATGATTAGCCAATTATTGTATGATTAGCCAATTATTGCATGATTAGCCAATTATTGTATGACTAGCTAATTATTGTATGATTAGTCAATTATTGTATGATTAGCCAATTATTGTATGATTAGTCAATTATTGTATGACTAGCTAAATATTGCATGATTAGCTAATTATTGTATGATTAGCTAATTATTGTATGATTAGCTAATTATTGTATGATTAGTCAGTTATTGTATGATTAGCCAATTATTGTATGATTAGTCAATTATTGTATGATTAGCCAATTATTGTATGATTAGTCAATTATTGTATGATTAGCCAATTATTGTATGATTAGTCAATTATTGTATGTTTAGCCAATTATTGTATGATTAGTCAATTATTGTATGATTAGCCAATTATTGTATGATTAGTCAATTATTGTATGATTAGACAATTATTGTATGATTAGCCAATTATTGTATGATTAGCCAATTATTGTACAATTAGCTAATTATTGTATGATTAGCTAATTATTGTATGATTAGCCAATTATTGTATGATTAGCCAATTATTGTATGATTAGTCAATTATTGTATGATTAGCCAATTATTGTATGATTAGTCAATTATTGTATGATTAGACAATTATTGTATGATTAGCTAATTATTGTATGATTAGTCAATTATTGTATGTTTAGCCAATTATTGTATGATTAGCCAATTATTGTATGATTAGCCAATTATTGTATGATTAGCCAATTATTGTATGATTAGTCAATTATTGTATGATTAGCCAATTATTGTACGATTAGTCAATTATTGTATGATTAGTCAATTATTGTATGATTAGCCAATTATTGTATGATTAGTCAATTATTGTATGATTAGACAATTATTGTATGATTAGCCAATTATTGTATGATTAGCCAATTATTGTACAATTAGCTAATTATTGTATGATTAGCTAATTATTGTATGATTAGCCAATTATTGTATGATTAGCCAATTATTGTATGATTAGTCAATTATTGTATGATTAGTCAATTATTGTATGATTAGCCAATTATTGTACAATTAGCTAATTATTGTATGATTAGCTAATTATTGTATGATTAGCCAATTATTGTATGATTAGCCAATTATTGTATGATTAGTCAATTATTGTATGATTAGTCAATTATTGTATGATTAGACAATTATTGTATGATTAGCCAATTATTGTATGATTAGCCAATTATTGTACAATTAGCTAATTATTGTATGATTAGTCAATTATTGTACGATTAGTCAATTATTGTATGATTAGCTAATTATTGTATGATTAGCCAATTATTGTACGATTAGCCAATTATTGTACGATTAGCCAATTATTGTATGATTAGCCAATTATTGTACAATTAGCTAATTATTGTATGATTAGCTAATTATTGTATGATTAGCCAATTATTGTATGATTAGCCAATTATTGTATGATTAGTCAATTATTGTATGATTAGCCAATTATTGTATGATTAGTCAATTATTGTATGATTAGTCAATTATTGTATGATTAGCCAATTATTGTATGATTAGCCAATTATTGTATGAAATAGTAATAATTCGGTATCACAACATTTTATCACAGAGGTTTTTCCCGGTAAATAAATCGCTTCTGGCATTTGACCATTGTTTATGGATTCAATGATTACAGGCAACGAAGATTCCAAATATAGAACATACCAAATATCCAAATATTTCATGATCGTATGAGACCTAGATGGTTTGGCTATTAATTCAGCTGGTTGTGTCATGCAATGTAATGCCCCAGGTTTATGGCATTACATCATGTAGAACACATTTTATCTGAGGACTTCATACAACAATGCATGAAATTCTGAGTAATAAAATGCATTATTGTGATATTTACTTCCTTTAACAAACTTGATAAATATATTTACATATATTTAGATATATATAACTTTACCTGTAGGAATGAGGAGGCAGGCTTGACAGATGTGCTGCCCTTCACGGAAAGTGTCACACTTCTCGATGAAATGTTTGTATGACTTGTAATCCTCTGGCCTGCTTACTTTATATTGCCACTTTATGCACACAACAATCAAGTGTAAATAAACAGGATACTAAACAGTGACATCACACAGTGACATCACACAATGACACCACACAATGACATCACATAGTGACATCACACAGTGACACCACACAGTGACATCACACAGTGACATCACACAATGACATCACACAATGACACCACACAATGACATCACACAATGACACCACACAATGACATCACACAGTGACACCACACAGTGACATCACACAGTGACATCACACAGTGACATCACACAATGACATCACACAGCGACATCGCACAATGACATCACACAGTGACACCACACAGTGACATGACAGTACAGGTGTACTAACTAACCAGGAGCTGAGCAGTCCATTCATTAACTCCATAATCAAAGCAAAGAATGTGGTTGTCAATCAAATCGTCAGCTGCCAGGTTTTCATGTGGCACATGCGTGTTCCACCGCCAAAATGTTTCGGGTACCTCGTAGCTGTCCACCTGTGGCACAGCGTCATCATTTACCAGTAGACAACGTTCCGCAATGTCTGCAAAAATTTGGTAACATCAGCAGCATTGTATATCTTATGTGACATGTTACATATACTAAGCACACATATAACATATGGTATAGTCTACCTATATATCCCTGGATGTGAAAAAGCAGACCATCATTCAAATGTAGGTCAACAAGTGCAGGACGGAGCCCAGCGGCATATGCAACGTAATCACCGTCACGTGCGTGAGGGAAGTGAAGGTTCAGTTGTTCACCGAAGAGTAAGTGCAACACCTCCAGAATATCTACAGAATACATGTACCATGGTACTTACTATAGTACATACCATGGTACATAGCATGCCACTAGGGGGCGCTAACCACACTCTGCATATATCACTGATTGAGGAATAGAGAATTAAATAACAACTCACATATTCCGTATGAGTGCCAGTCGTGTCTCTTCATGTACATTTCTCTCTGTCCCAAGGTGCGGTCATGGTGATATGTGAACTGTATATATCATTTATAGTGCATAATATGTAGTAATTTATAATACATAATAATCTATATATAATATGGTACATGTACATAGTAGTCTGTAATCTATATATATAAACTGCGAAAGATGTCTGCAAGTTTATCTGTGCAAGGTTCCACTTGCCATTAATTGTCAAACCAAAAGTTTGTGTTTTAAATTTCTCTTGTCAAGGGAGAGAAATCACAAAAAAAATCGGACTACGCTATCAGCGGATAGTTGAATAAGCAATTTCATGTTGGATTATGACTCATATCATCTTATTACATTATTTTTGTCCAGTATGCATAGACTGCAACATTCCTTCACAGCTTATACTTTTTGTTACTTAAAACATGCCAGCATTGAACAGAATTGAACATCATTGCATTGATTTTTTTATAGTACGATCTTAAGCAGCAGATTTATTTATTGGATGACCCTGTAAGCGTGCTCAGTCCTGATCTATAAGCTTGCAAAATATCCCATTTTTAGAAATGCTTGCTAATTTTCACCCTGCACAAAAAATTGAAGTCATCACCGGAGTGGAAGTGGTTTTCTTTCCTTCCCGTACAATATTTTTCGGTCAATCAAATCCCTATTTCTGTTTAGTATTATTTTATGTATTATTATCATTCTACACGTTGCTATCTATTTTTCTATGACTACCATTCATTGTTCCCTCACTCAGCAGCGCAAGAACAATTATTTTCCTCGTTTTTTGATGGGAGGTGTATGAGATGATGCTTGAACCATCTAACAAATTCTGTAGTCGTATCTCGTTGTCATTTCGCATCTGGAATTTTCAAGATAAACAACCATGGACTTCATGTGATGTGTATACACTTAACGAGATTCTATTGACCAAAACCATCAAGTTATGTGTGCAGCATGCGAATCCCAGCCAGATGGATAATGGATAATGGCACGTCATAGTAATCAGATATGGTGGCTCAGAATGTTTTGTGTTTTAAAACGTCTGAACGCTTTTTAAACCGTTCCAACGAATTTGAAATAGTCTGAATTTTTGCAAAACTTCTGAATGCTTTGTGAAATCGTTTGTGGGCTTTGAAAATCCGAGCCAATTTGCTGGTTCGCTCACTTGATCATAGATCTTCGGTCCATTTATGATTGATAATGTTTTTACTAAACACCAAACAGTTGAATTTTCTTTGAATGAATAAAAAATAGTTTTCATTTATTAAATATTATTTGTTTTATATTATTTTAAATATTATATACAACATGATAGTATTTGTAAAAAATAATTTTCGAGATTATATTCAACAACAGTTTTATACAGTTAAGTAATTTCCTCTATGTCTATTGATGTAAGTCTATGTTGATAAAGTTGCATAGAGGCTATAAATAAAATGATGGCGATCGCTTTTGGTTCAAAGCCATGTGCTTTGCAAACTTTTCCAACTACTTCAAGATAGTTTAGTTTATTTTAAAACAGTTCAGACTATTTCAAAATAGTTCATACGGTTTGTAAATAATTCATATTCTTTCTAAAGCGTTCGTACGGTATGTAATTTTACAAATCATCTGAATCATTTCTAAACCATCTGAATTATTTGCAAAACAACCATAAAAATTTACGATTGTTAGACAGGAAATACAGTTTTATAGCATGAATGCCGCAACTGCTGAGGCCGACGATTTATTTATTATAACCAACAGGCCCGTTATAAAACATAGTTTCTTGGGCTATTTTACGACTATGACCCAATTATTTTCAATGTCAAAGACGCTTTGAAAACCATCTAGACTATTTCAAATCCGTTCATACGTATTGAAAACGAAACCGTCTTACTTTACGAGCCACCATAAATCAGATCAGTAAATCTTAGAACCAAATTTTGATGTGGCGTCTTCATTTATCTGAGGTTATTGCTAGGTTTTGATCAGAATCAAAAAAATTGTTAGCCACTTTCTCAATCAACCAATCACAACTCTAAAATGTCATACCAGCGAATCGAATGATATCATTTCAAAAGTAGCGCCCTGATCTATCAATGCTCATATAAGGAGTTGCAGGCTATAGTTTGTAAGAGCGAGTTTGGCCAGAATCGTTGATGAATGGTTCTTGTAGAAAAATTGCCCAACTCTTTCTGTGAGAGATTCTCCGAACGCTAAGGACAATCACTAGTGGAATAGCAACATGTATACGCAGCATTAGTAGTCTCAGCAGCGACTGTAGCCATTATTGCAATACAAGTAATTGAGTAAACTATAACATGAAGCTCAAAGAAACATGGTATACAATTACACATGCTACTAGCTGGCTTATCCGTTGTAACAACAATGAAGGGATATTTATAATCAAACATATCGTTGCATTACTCCCCAGCCACTGTTTCCCTTGGTCTAATCCCACGGTGGCCTCCTCCCGTTGTCGTCTACTTCCTCAGTCGCCTCCTCCCGTAGTCGTCTCCTCCCATGGTCATCTCATCTCGAGGTCGCCTCCTCCCATGGTCGTCTACTCTAGTGGTCGTCTACTCTCGTGGTCGTCGTCTCCTCCCGTGGTCGTCTTCGCCGGTGGTCATCTCCTCCCGTGGTCGTTTTCTCTCGTGGTCGCCTCCTCTCGTGGTTGCCGCCTTTCGTAGTCATCTCCTCCCTCCTCCCTGTGGTCCCTCCTGTCACATCTTTCCTGGGTCGACTCCTCCCCAGGTCACCTCTCCTTGCGATAGGCTCCTCCCATGGCTATATCCTCACATTTAATAATATTTTTTGTCATAAATACCTAATTGACAGCAAATATTAAGATAAATTAGTAGGGAAATACATTACAGCAGCATTGTGGTAATAATAATATAAAGTATTATTAAATAATAAATAATACAATAATAGTATGATGGCAAACTATCATTTCTTATCAGTTTAAAGCTATCAATGATGATTCATCATTTGCTAGTCAATTTTGTTGTGATAGTTTTTAGCAGAGGAATCATGTCATAAACCAAGTTACTAAAGCATGTAAACAGTGAAAATACAAGCAATTACGGCAGTAGCTGGTAATAAGTAGCAACATTAAGTAGAAATAATGTGACAGTAACAAACCATTGGCAATAATACTGAGAATAGCCAGAATAGAGAACAATAATACATGCTATAATAATAATTATTATATCCAATAATTATTTTGGATTGAAATAAATAGAGAAATTATTATCATTATCCAAAATTAGCTAGTTTTTGGAAATAAAAAATCAACAACCATGATAATAATAAATAGTAATAATTATATATCATAGATATATCATCATGTATTATAATTGGTTCCATAACTTGGATTGTAAAAATTTGTCATTATAATAAAAAATTTGTTTACCACTCGGTTATTAATTGGCTTTTTTCAAATGACAAGTAAAAAGACGACTGAATAACGTAAATGTACCAATAAATAGAAACCGAAAAACTTTCTTTTTTCTTTTTAGTGCAACCTATCGTATTATAAAACCAACCAATGATCAACGCAACCAATCTTATTATAAAACCAACCAATGATCAGCGCAACCTATCGTATTATAAAACCAACCAATGATCAGCGCAACCTATCGTATTATAAAACCAACCAATGATCAGCGCAACCTATCGTATTATAAAACCAACCAATGATCAGCTTAGTTACAGAAAAACCGAATGTTCTCACGAACGCCACCAAAAGTAGTTGAGTGTTAACCATTTAAAAATGCTAAAAACACAAAAAATCTCCAATTTGAGAATAAGTAGTCCATTTACAGGCCTGTCATACATTGGATCGGTCTAATAAAATGTTTTTACAGCAGTTACTAGTTGTGGCAGCGCGGCCGTTTGGGCGTTCCTAGACTTGCAATCACAGGCCGATACACACAAACATTTTTCTCGTTTATAGTATAGATTAGCGGGTGGGGTCGACTGGGGGTGGGGTCGACTGGGGGTGGGGTCGACTGGGGAAGGGGTTGACTGGGGAAGGGGTCGACTGGGGGAGAGATCGACGGGGGGGGGGGGGAAGGATCGACTGTGGGAGGGGAAGAGCGGGAGGAAATGAGCCAGTGACGAGTAGTACTGCTATTTTACTATATACGGTAATATAAAACAATATAATATAATGTATATGTAAAATAAATAAATATTACTTGAGTAGGCCATGGTGTCAGCAGTAATCTTGCATCATCATACTTCAAGCTCGCCTGTCCATCAACAGTCTCCCTTTTAACACACATGCGCACGTTGCCGATGCAGATATCTCCGTGTATGTACTCTTCTCTACAACATTTTTTTGATGTGACATTGAACCAAAGACAGGAAGTGTATTTTATACCAAAGACAGGAAGTGTATTGTGCACTAATATAGTTACAGAAGCTTAAGAGCCCAGTTTAGATGGCAGCTGGCCAACCTTTATCAATGATAAAGCCAAGAGGCTGTTACCCAGGCATGCATTATAGATATATATACCTAAACATACATAGATACGTCACTTGCGATAGGAAGACAAAAATATGGAAAACGCTGATAAAAGGTAAAATTTGCCAATGGCAACCTAGTTAGCATAAAATCATTATGTATATAGTAACATATTGTTAGTAAATTGACAAAGTGGCATTTCTTGCAGTATTTCAACTCCAATCCAAAAAAGACACCGAACCTGATTATATTTTTGTGAAAACATACAGAACTCAGTAGCAGACTTGGCTTTAGTCTGATGAGTGAGCAATATGATGGTTTTGTTCAGTCATCAAACATCAAAGCATATAAAACTCATAACTAACACACAGCATATAACACTTATCACTAACAAACACATCAGGCTAAGTGATCACAAAGAACTCGGCTAACTTTTAGCCGTTCTCAAAGCTGGACGCACACGAATATGGTAGAACAAGCGGCCGTGAGGAAAAATAAACTTATAGAGTTGTCTTTTCTTACAGTAGTTACAAAATTTAATAATAATAAAACAAAGTTTTTTATTAATTATCATAATAAATGATTACTTTTACTAAAACAATGCAAATAAATAAACAATAACTTCAGGCACCACTAATGTATTGTACTGCGACACAAAGGTATTCAACATGACAAATCATTATAATTATGATGGCCTTGCATCAACGATCATTGCAAGCATGATGATGACTCGTTGTTTTTTACCGCTGTATCCAAAGCGGAAACACTGATTGCCATATAACTGCTGTTTTTAATAGCCATAGATATATAAAGGAAAGACAACTCCTAATTTTGCAAATCAGCATTGTTCTTACAAACACCTTGGCACTAAATTTCTAGCGAAGCCACGCAGCGAAGAAATGCTATTTTGTACTAGCCAAAACAGGAGAAAGTTGCCCATCCGTCACGATCGTGCCTTATCATTCCCCGAGCCAAAAGTGCTTATTACATTATTTATATCCAAACAATTGATCGATTACCTTTTATCAGCAGCAGCTGTGTGCAGAGACTCGATAGCAAGGGCTATTGATGCAAAGCATAGCCTGAGAACTTCATTGAGCTTATTATCACGTTCATCGGCTCCTAAATTCTTTAGTACTTCCAAGACATCACTGAGTGATTCCATTCGAGGGTAAACAACATACCTGAAAATTACACAGTGGTAAGAGAGTGCAAGCCATGTGGTGAGCGCTTCTGTAGACATTAAATACGTATTTCTGTTCCACACAAGCTATTTCAGCCTGCCTAATCCTCTTCACTCTCTACCCACCATTCCCGCTGACCCGGGGTAATGTCCCTGACCCGGGGTAAAGCCCCTGACCCGGGGTAATGCCTAAAAACTACCAAAGAGGCTTGCTACAAGTTTCACAACACCAGTGAGGCCACAGCTCGGAATAGCTAAGCAACATTTCATTTAAATTAACTTCATTAACATGGAGCCTGTGAGCACAAGACCAACTGAAAAGAGACCGTTAAACTTATCATAAACGCAATCTAGAACCAGCACTCCTGAGTAAGGCATAAACCCATCACACGTATTTATAATGGCGTCCTGGCAGAGTCGTTTTGCTCTAGCGATGCAACCGGAAGTAGCATGGTCTACCGTTAAACTATCATTGAAAATCAAGAATTGCTTGACTATTATCGTGATTTGCGACAATTCAAGCAGCTGATATGACAAAAAAGATGCTCTTGAGAAAGGTCAAGGAATCAATATAGCCTTTGCAAGTGTTTTTTTAAAATACTTCGGTTTATTGACTCGAAAAAAATTAATTAAATATTACGGTGATGGGTAGAGCCATAGTTTCGTACTTTGAGTTTGATTGAGCTAGCCAGCGTAAATTAATGAGAGTCTGCCATTGGTGAACTACTGTGGCTTGCTTCCACAGTGGCGATGTATTGCTATGATTTATATTACCGGCGCATCTCATTATTATACACCCCATACCTATATGTTGGCGTAAATGGGAAAAAAGTTTATCTCATTAAAATGAGTTGACTTTCATTTTAATAGTATAGATCTTGGCAAGCGCACTTCCGGTATCTCCATTACTAGCGCCACCTATAAAACTTCCAGGACCCCATTATATCCAATAATATGTAGTATTGTCTAGCAACATACACAATAAATATGCTTATAAACAAATGCACATGGCATGTAGAGTCTGTGGGTAACCTCTCCAATCTGTTCGTTCGAATGTTTAATACAGTAAGTGCCAATACATACAAAGATATTATACTTCGTCAATGTCTGTGGTTCAGCTGCTGTGAAATGGGAGCAGTTAATCTGGGTGCCGGAAGGGAATCAGGCCATAGAGATAGGCGCAAGGTACAGTAAAGGGGTGGCTACACACACTAACGTTTTGTCGGTATGCGGTGAAAACACTTTTTTTTCTTTGCAAGCGACGTTTTTTTTCCAAAAAGACGCTCAATTTTGTAAACCAACATGTTGGTCTACGAAAACGTTTTTTTGCCTGACGCTTCGGTGATTGGACAATTATTATTAAAAAAACCAGTCTCGATTTGATAAAGTATAAGGACGAAATTTGACGACTCCAGTGAACTTTTTTCATAATTCGACCTTGACCTGGTCATAACTGATTGGCGGACAGACCATTTGTCACTTCTATCAAGGAGGGTATTTTTTATTTATAAACAACGTATTATTATTTATAAACATTCATTATTTATTACGGATAATAAGATTATTTACCTAGTATTATAAACAAACATCATGATTAATTAATTATTATAATTCATATTTATGGTAGTAATTATAACGACTATTTTCAATAATTATGTCCTCGTTGCCTCACTGTACACTCCAAAAGCGTTGTGGTGATAAATCATCTGTGTGTGTAGGTACCACAGCGACGCTACTAATCGTATTTCTCGTCATATTCCTACAAAAAATTAGTTCTAGTGCTTTCACTGCGCCGCGCTCGGATTTGGTGGCATTACATTATCCAACACCAACCACATTCGTGGGAGCAACTGCCAAAAGGTACTTCCCAATCTAACAATAGTGATTATTTTGTAAATGCAAATATTGACAAGGAAGACAACTCTCCAGACCCCGAGGTTTTTGCTTGAACTGTGTTGTGGTTGGTGTTGGATAATGTAATGCCACCAAATCCGAGAGCCACCGAATCCGAGAGCGGCGCAGTGAAAGCACTAGAACTAACAAAACGTAGGTGTGTGTAGCCACGGCTTTAGAGGGCATCTCTTAACCAGAAACCACTACTGTATCATACTGTGTACTCAAAACTAGTACAATAACGAGTGTTCATTAAGCATTTCACTATAAACAGGCAAATGCTGGTCATTTTGTAAATAACTACAACAAAAAAATTGTCCAAACTCAGTCGTTTATTTCAAACAAAGCATGGTTTAGATTGTCAAGTAATAGACAATACTTTGGTACAACACCGAAGCACAGCGACTACAAAATGTATACAGTAGTTATCATTATACTTGGCATACCTCCAACCAACAGAACCTGTTTCAACATGGTGTATATGTAAGTATGATATTGATACGTTTCCAATCATTGATCTGTATTAGGTGGTACATTTTATACTCATTATTTCATGTTTATGAAAATTAACTTCTTCTAATGGTTTTCACTTGGCTTTCATAACGCTTTGCTGAAAATCTTGCAGGACTTGTTTATCAAACACGCTGCATTCAGCTACAGAGAAGTATATAATGCCACAACTCACCCAACTGACATATCGTCGTCCATCACTGCCGCCCATATCGGCACGAGAAACTTGTTATATATCTTTCTATTGTACACAGTCGTCAGCTGCAAGTAGAGTCAATACACAAAGGCTTGTAATTTTTTTTCAGCTATTGTGTAGTCGCACACATTCAAGAACTCTGGGTAACCAACAAGTGGGTGCTAGTAAGTAATCTACGTGCACTCACTCTCTTGTAATTGAGGTAAGGAACAAGCTGATTTAAATTGTCATAGCGATCAACAACAACATTGGCAAGCCCAATACGTTGATTGTAAATGTTTTCCAAAGTATCAAATAGTATTTGGTTTGCTTCAGACTTGAAGTGCTGGCTGTTTCTGATGGCTTCTCTCAAAGCCTCAATGACTTCCTCTTCATTCATTTTGGTTTCTCAGCAACTCCACAAACTGTGATAAGAAGAACAGATTTGGGAGAAAAAAAGAGCAGGAACTGTCTAGGAATGCAAATGGATTGAGAGCAAAAAATTACGTTGGACGATCGATGCTTTCAAAGTAGCTCTTCCATCAATTTTTAGACAAGACCTTTAATAACCGACTGGAGCAATAAGTTCACTTGTTTTTATTCTCTCATTGTGCTGCATTTTGTGCTCTTTAATTGCTGTATTTAGGTATTCTTTTCCTTGTTTTACAGTTTAGGTTTAACATAATGTTTGGGTTTAAAATTTTTAATAAAGAATCATACTGGTTTGACATAGCCTGTAGTTACTGGGAATGGGTATAAAAGAGAACAAAACTGTGTTGATGTGAATAAACCAGCTAAACTTTAGGAATTACTGAGAACCATACTAGTATAACTCTGTGAAACTTCTGGCAAAATGATGGTGGAATTGTCAGTTTTGTTGTGACATGTACATGTTCTAAAAGATGTGTGAAACACACACGCAGTAATCAATTTACCAATCATCACAAAAACTGCTGGACAGGTTGGTATTCGTTTTACAAACATTTATTTTTCTATGAGCGTTATGTTCATGTTATGGTTATGTGAATCTTGCAAAGACAACAGGATGTTGCTTATGCAGGTCTATCAACTTTTGTGCCATTGAAGAGCAATAAATGCCGGCCACATTCTAAGTCCAGCTTAGTTGACAATTTTGAGCAATTCAATGTCATTTCTAGTGAGTGGAGGGATTATAATAGAAGTGACCTGTGGATATCAAAGGCATCTCCGATTTGCCACATAGAAATACTCTCTACTTTCACTCTTTGGGATTGTAAAAGATAGCTTCTACAGATTTTCGAAATCGCAAAATTTTTCATTTTGCAACAAAAAAGAGATAAGAATCCAAGCAACAATTAGTAGTTATGCTGATATCTAAACCGCCCAGTTACTTATAAAAATAATAATAAAGTAAATAATCAACTTAATAGATAAATTCCTAGTCAGCAACAACCAACAGGAAAATTATGAAAAAGACATCACTGACCTTGACTTTTAACTAATATAAAGTAAAAAAATTATTCTGGCTAAAAAATATTTATGTATAAAGTCAATAAATGTTAGTCTATTCAATAAGCAATTTCCTTAGGTTATCGATAGCCATGACGTAATTTCATTTCCTTAAAAATTATCATGAAAAGAAGCTCTCTCTCTCTCCTTTTAGTCTCCTTTCAGTATTATCAAATGGCTCAGTTTTTTCTCTCTCCGTCTCTGTCCACAGCTGCAGTAGGGTAGAGCTTAAATCATATACTACATTAGTAGCTTGCACTTTATTGCACATGAGGCATGATTGTAACCATTTACTTTCAAAATGCACTTTCACTTATATGCAGTTGGTGCCTTGTAAATTCCGCCAAACCCTTTAATCTACTATTGTAAGATCATAAACTTTGAATTGTCTCCTCTGGTGTCCCCCATTCGCTAGGCTCCATGCTGTGATGTCACTGTCAAACTTAGCTAGTCTAACCCTAGTTTAGCAATGGAGTATTAGTCATCTTCCTCCTATAGGGGGGAAAAACTCAAGCAAGGATCAATACCCAGGAGGCCATTTTTTGCATTTGACAGAAAAATTTCTGTTTTTTATGTATTACATATCATCAGATTCTCTGCCATCTAAGGAATCATATTGGTAATATGCTGTGGCAACTGGCCATTAATTTATTATTATTAAATTCTGTTATACCCAATTTTAAGCTGAACTTTCATTATTACACAATAAATATTGTTTATGTGACTAAACAGCAGCCAACGGGTCCAAAATAGCTTGTACCATACCAAATAAACTCAGTTAATCTGGGATTGGTGCGCCTAACGTAGTGGGTTTGGGCCCAAAATAGCCTGTACCATACCAAATAAACTCAAATAATCTGGGCTAGGTGTTCTGAATATAGTGGGCTTGTTTTAAAAAAATAGGATAGTGATCAATTAAATCGAGGCTCATAACTTCAGACGCTTTCGCTTTCATTTTAAAATAGACTCGGCGTATTGCAAAGTGTTTTTCTTATGTAAAAATAATTACGTGATAACAGGAAATAGCCTAAAAGAAGTCAAGTGATAATAATAAATAAATGGAGGCCTTGGTAGTTGCGGAATTTCCCGTAATAAAACTATGTTACATATCTAACAAAATTTTAAAAACCATGTAATTGTTTTGCAAATAACCTAGACAGTTTTAAAATGATTCAAGCGCTTTGGAAACTACAAACTATATGAAAACTTTAAAAATAGAATGAAATATTTGCATTTGCCATGTATAAACTACTTTTGAACAGTTTGAATTGTCTAAAATTGTCTGAACTATTTTAAAGAGGTTTGCAAAGCACGTGGCTTTTGACCTAAAAACAGCCACTTTCATCTTCTTTGAAAAAATTTCTAATAAAATATTCAACAAAAATGTGATGTTATTGTGCAGGATTTTTCTATAACTGTTCAGTAGTTATATCGGTAGCTACCTGCACTACCTCTAGGCAAGAGAGTTACTCGTCTGTCTCGACAGTCTGTCGGTCAGGTATGCTTACTAGCGTCCACCCATCAGCATGTCAGCTGAGAGGGAAGAGCACTGGAGGTCACTACCTGCCGAGCAGCTGTTATCGTCTGACTACTGTCGTTAAATAACTCTGGATGCTACTTGGACCTGTGGGTCGTAGGAGCGGTTATCTTGTGAGCAGTAGTATAGTCGTCTGTTATAGTGTATCAAGTATAAGCTTGAAAGAGTAAATACTGCTTGTATTCTTGAATAGAACAAAACCAGTTGAGTTTCCCCAGGGATACTACCTTGTGAGGAGACTGAAAAGCGTTTATATGCACAGGAGGCGGTGCTTAATAAAATATAGCCTCGTAATAAAAAGATAGCATGTGATAAAATAATAAATTGGCATCGGGACTATAACAGCGATTGTTGTATGTACACGATAGCATAGGACAAATGTAATAATTAGACTCGTTACTGTCCTTCGTTTCTATTTACAGAGTGTTCACAGTTCTTCCTGTACACAGCCCCCCCCATTGGTCGACGTAGGGGACCAATGTGACCGTACAGGGAAGCAAGAAGGATGTACATAGTTAGATACAAGGCGTATGATAATAATAATAATAAAAGAAAAATATACTATACATTTGTTGGCAATGTATGTAGAACATGTAGTGATTGCAGCAGTATATGATAAGTGGCACACAAAGTAATATAGGAATAAAATATGGTAAGTATTTGTTCATGGTAACTAATTGCCATAATTGTTTTGCTTTACTTAGCATGGTTCTCCAGGCTCCTAATCTGCTCTTTCACATCTTGAGCCTGGCGTAGCAGTCGGTAGGCGTCCTCAGTTAGCTTGTTTAGCTCCGCTCTCTTTCTTTCCAATCGCCTCCCTCTTTCTCTCTGCTCTACGTGGTATGGGTCATCTCTCTGTCTATGAGCGGTACGCTCTACTGTGGAGTGTAGCCTGACTGGCGTCACGTCCCTGTGCCGTCGGTTGGCAGAGGTAGTTGATTCGGCTTGTCTGTGAGCCTCCCGACGCTTATCAGTCTGTTTATCCAATTGTTGGCTAAGCATTACAGTACGGCGTATCTGTTCGGCCGTAGTCTCCACCTTTTTTGGTTTGTAGTACGGCGACACCTCACGCGGCAGCTTTTTTATAGGGCTACTTGCCCGCGTTGGTGCTCCTAACCTGTCCTGTATCGAGGTTGTCCGTTTGTGGGCTGGTGCTGGGTTAGCCTTCTGCTCAGATATTGGTAGTGGCCGTCCAAACGGGGGTGGTTGTGGCCAAGTCATAAATTTGGCAAATTCCAGATAGGAATCGGCATCCACCTCGTATAGGGGAGCTAGTGGTCCTCCGTGAGCGGTTGATTTATTTTGCTTGGTAATGTGTTTGCGCAATGCATCTCTCGATGCAGATTTTTTGCCACAGGTGCAAAAATAAAACACAAAGTGTTGGTGTGTGTGATACACCACCCGTTTACGACCGTTGGTGTAGTTACACATGTCACACCGCCATTCGTCGTCTGTGTCTCCCACTTTGGTGACCATGTCCTTCAGAGCGGTGAGTGTTTTGCTTGACAGCCACGTAGTACGGGTTGCCGTACTTTTGCTCGGCTGTGTGGTTATCCTCAGTTCATTGGCAACAGAGATTTTGTTTACCTGCACTACTTCTTGCCCTATTTGTGTCTGTCTCCTAGCATGCATCTCTTCTTTTGTAGCAACACGGTTGGTGCAAGGGGGTTGTCTTGTTTCCACCTTGCTGTCCACTTTCATCGGGCACTCTTCTCCGACTATTTGTTCGGCAATGGCAGCATCCTCCTCCAATGATACGTCTGGCTTTTGTTGTTTTCGTTGCTTCATATTTTCTGCTGCTGCTGATATTATTTTATTTAATTTCCCTGTGGAGAGTAGTTGTAGTTCGTGTGTGCTGTTTGAAATCTTGCTGCCAAGTGATATCTCCTCGTTTTGCTTAGTACAAGTTTGCCGCTGGGTGGGTCCAGTGTCTTGTTGATTGGCTGGGTTTGTGCCCTCCCCTTCTACGTCATCGGCCCACGTGGTTATTTCTTCTACGTCATCGCTCAAGTTCTTAGCCGTGGAACCTCGCGTCGCAAGTGACCTAATGTACATAGAGTCATCTGCTAGTGCTCTAGTAATAGAGCCATGCCGGGTGTTATTTCCCCCTGGCATTTGTTCGTTGGCGTAGAGCTTGGCATCGTTGTGAGAGGTGAGTTCGTTATTTAATTTTATTTCTTGTCGTGTGGCTAGCTTTTTCCAGTAGTTTTTTGCATCTTCGAGTGTGTTGGGCAATGCCTCACCTTCGGAACATCGTTTTAACTCCTTTAATATTTTTTCTGGAGTATTATTGTGTTCTGAAGGTGTCAGGTGTTGCTTCATCACTGTCGGTGACAGTAATGGGTTGTTTGGTGGCATTGGCTCGTCGTTGGCCATCTGATAACATTGGTAGTCAGCCAACTTTGATGGTGGCCTAGTGTTTCTCCTGGGTCTGCTCATCTCTGTTGGCTTTTCACTGATGACTAGCTCTTCATCCATCGCTGGGTGACCTTGTGTGGCACCTTCTACTATTGGTGTTGTTGCTTGACTGTCGGCACCTTCTTCTCTGGTGGTGGGGGTTGGAGAGGGAGCTGGGCTGGGCGCCCCATTGTCTGGTAGCGCTGGCCACTCCCTATCCCTTTCCCATTGTTCGTGTCGACTCAGTCGTGTGTTGTTGTTGGGTGCCACCTCCCAACCTCTGTCTGTGGGTCGTTGGGGCTCAGCTCGTCCAACTGTTTGTTCCATTAGAGCTGGCAGTTGATTGAGCTGGCGTTCCAGCGCCTGTAGGTTTGTTTGGGTGGTGTCTCTTTC
This sequence comes from Cryptosula pallasiana, assembly GCA_945261195.1. NCBI lineage: Eukaryota > Metazoa > Bryozoa > Gymnolaemata > Cheilostomatida > Cryptosulidae > Cryptosula > Cryptosula pallasiana. Next base: position 24,327,972 of record OX183140.1, on the reverse strand, counting down.
TCCTGGCATCCTCCTAATCTCTGCCGATTGTGCACCAGGGTCTGGTGGCTGTCTGATACCGGCTAGGGGGGGTCGGCCTCTTCGCCTGGCTGCACCCTTCATGTTGGGGCGTAGGGCGGTCTCCCTATTTGCGGGTGCCCTTCCTGCGGGCTCGTGACACGGTCGGTACTCTTTCAGGCGCCGCTCATTTTGTATGGTCGTCTGCCCATCCTTTTCTATCCGATAGGTGTGGTTGGGATAGGCCTCCACTACTCGATATGGTCCAACAAAACTGGGCTGAAGTTTAGGGTTACTACCCTTCACCCTCCTTTTGTTTTCTAGTACGACCAAGTCATCGGGTACGTAGAGTGGTGGCTCCTCGGTGTCCTCTTGCCTGATCTCCACCTGTTGTTCTCTGAGCAGATCGTGAGCTGCCTTCAGGTCCGCCTGCATTTGGAGGGCGTACTCAGTCACTAACTGTTTGTCTGAGTCTGTGGGCCTACCGTCCAACTGGTCAGGCAGTCTGACTTCTCGGCCTAGCATGAGGTAGTTTGGAGTCTCTCCCGTTGCGGAGTGTGGGGTGCCGCGGAATGCCCTCATTATTTGGGGTAGCAGCAGATCCCATTCCTCTTGCCCGCGTCTGAGCAGGAGTGTTCGCAAAGAGTCCCCCAAGGTCCTATTCTGTCTCTCGACTACCCCGTTACCCTGTGGGTGGTAGGGCGTGGTGCGTGTCTTATCGACATTCCACAGGACGCAGAGTTCAGCCATGAGTCGTGACTCGAACTGTGCACCTTGGTCCGTGTGGAGCTCCTCCGGTAGTCCCCAGTAGCAGAATACCCTTTCATCAAGGGCTGTGGCGACTGTAGGGGCGGTGGCATCTGGAATAGCAATGGCATCGTGCCATCGTGTGAAGTGGTCGGACAACACCAAAATCCACTTATTCCTCCGCCTGGTCTCTGGAAGAGGTCCGACTAGGTCCACTGCTACCTTCTGGAAGGGCCTGCCGGCAAACAGCCTCTGTCTCTCCTGGACTGGCTGTACTCCCCCTCTCTTGGCCACTTGGCAGACCTCGCAGGACCTGACCAGTCTTTGTACCTCGGCGGACATTCCCGGCCAGTACCAGTTGAGTTGGACCCGGCTCCTGGTGCGGTTCACACCAGCATGGGACAGCCCATGCGTATCCCATATTACCTGTCGGCGTCGGGATGACGGGCAGACTGCGCATAGTCTAGTTCGGCCTTTGGGGGCTATTTGCATAGTCAGAGTACCGTCCGGCTGTACCGCCATGGCCTCTCTGCGACTGTAGAGTGCTCGCAGCTCTCTACTCCCCTCTTCCAGCTCTCTCTTGGTCACTGGCTTGCCGCCGCTGATCTCCTGGTACATTCTGGCCACTGGGTTCTGGCCGGTGCGCTGTTGTTCAACCAGTTCTGTACTGGTGACCACACACAGCTCTGGCATGTCCGCCTTTGCCTCTTGGCTTCGTAGTGGTACTGGATCGTTCTGTCGGCTTTGGGGTAGTACGTCCTCTGAGATAGGAGGCCTCGCTAACTGGAGTTCTGGTCCAGGGGTCCTGGCAAGTTCAGCATGGGTCGGTCCACCATCGCGCTGCTCTATGGCACTGCACTGACGGCAGTCCATACAAGGTTCGCGCCTGCTCAACCCATCAGCATTCCCATGCTGTTTGCCAGCCCTGTGCTCGAGTTTGTATACAAACTCGGCGAGAATCTCCAGCCACCTCGCAATCTGGTTGGACGGCTCCTTCCGCCGGCACAGCCACCTTAAGGACGCGTGGTCGGTGCGGAGCTTGAACTCTCGACCGTAGAGGTACGGCCGAAAGTGTTTGACTGCCTTGACGACAGCCAGTAGCTCGCGCCGAGTCACGCAGTAGTTCCGTTCGGCGGGTGCTAGGGTCTTGCTGTAGTACGCGATGACCCTCTCCTGTCCGTTCTGTACTTGTGACAGCACTGCCCCTAATCCAACGGCGCTGGCGTCCGTGTCCAGGATATAGGTCTTGGCAGGGTCTGGATAGCCTAGCACTGGTGCTTGCACGAGTCCCTGTTTCAGGCGCTCAAAGGCCACTTGCTCTTCCTCTCCCCATCTCCAGGGGGTGTCTTTGCTAGTCAAGACAGTCAAGGGCTTAGCAGTGGTGGCGTACCCAGGCAGATACTGCCTGTAGTACCCTGCTGTACCGAGGAAGGCTTGTAGTCCTTTTAGGTCTCGGGGAGGTGTCCATTCGGCTACGGCCTGCACCTTTTCCGGGTCAGTGGCAACGCCCTCCGCACTCACTATATGCCCCAGGTACTTGACCCGTTGCTGTAGTAGCTCGCACTTGGACGGCTTGACCTTAAGGTTGGCCTGTTGTAGCCTACTCAGCACTTCTCCCAGCCTCTGCAGATGCGTCTCGAAGTCGGGAGCGATCACAATCACATCGTCCAGGTAGAGCAGCAGCGTCTTCCAGTGCAGCCCTTGCAGCACTCGTTCCATCAAACGCTGGAACGTGGCGGGGGCTGAGGTCAGCCCGAAGGGCAGCACCTTCCAACGCCACAACCCACTCCTGGTGATAAATGCCGACTTCTCCTTGGCGTCTGCATCGAGCGGCACCTGCCAGTATCCACTGGTCAGGTCCAACGTGCTAAAATACTTGCTGCCAGCTAGGGCGTCAAGGGACTCGTCTATCCTAGGTATAGGATAGGCGTCCTGCCTAGTGACATCATTTAGCCTCCGGTAGTCGATGCAGAACCGCCACGTGCTGTCCTTCTTGCGCACCAGCACCACCGGGGAACTCCATGCCCCGTCTGCGGGCTCGATCAGCCCCTTCTCCAACAGGTCTTTCACTTGCCGTTCAGCCTCAGCCTCTTTCTCAGGTCCCAGCCTGTGAGGAGGTAACCGAACCGGTCTGGTGCCTTCGGCGACTGGAATGGCATGCTCTACAAGGTCAGTACGGCCAATGTCTCCGCTATTTCTGCTAAACACGGCCTCGTACTTCCTAAGCAATCCCCTCAATCGTTCCATCTGTCGCTCGTCCTTGCACCCTCTGCTCGCCTGCTCGTACAGTTCCACCAAGTGGTCAGGTACTGGCGAACCTGTCGGGTCCGACCTGGTTGGGACTCCGGGTGTGGTCTGCTGCACCTCATCGGCCGCTACCCCCGTGAACGTTCCGATAACCTCGCCGGCTGGCAGGCTTATCACATTCGAGGTAGGGTTGAGGCACCTGACCAGTACCCGTCCTTGCTCGTCCGGCGAGTTTACACTTGTAGCCAAGGGTAGGCTCCCTGGTAAACTCTGGATCACGCCCTGTGGACAGTAGCTCCGTGCGGCAAGATGGCACGGGATGGTAGCCTCTGTCTGAGGGGGGATCTCTATCTTCCGAAGTACTTGGACCTTGGAGATCAGTGCCCTCCCATAACGGTCGGTGCACACCAGCTCCCGGTCCTGCATGACCAATACTGGTCGATCGAAGCCCATACGGCACTTCTGATTAGCCAAAAACGGCATCCCGAGGATGACATCTTCGCTAATCTGCGTGACGACGAACGTCTCTGTATATGCTACAGACCGTACTCGTCCTGACACACTGAGTAGACCGTAGAATGGGAGTTTAGTCCCATCTGCCATTAAACCATGGGAGTCGTACTCTTGCAGTGTGGCTTTCCGGCTGTCTGACAGTTTGTCGTACACGCTCTTTGATAGCAGGTTGGTGTTGCAACCTGTATCTATCAGGTAGGTTACGGTCTTCCCTTCCACCTTGCCCGGCAGGTAATAGCTGGACTTATGTGGTCGTTCCATCTGGTTCACGCACGATGTGAGGGGGGTGGCCTCCGTTAGCAGTCCAGGCATTACTTGGGGCTCTCTCCCGTGCTGGGTGGGAGTCTGCACTTGTCTTTGCCACTGCTCAGCCGGCCTCCTTCTTTTGTGGTGTGTTCCAGTGGGAACTGGTGGTAGTTCCTCGTCATCTGAGGAGTCTCCTTCTAGGGCAGACAGGTTGGCAAACCTGTTTCGGGTCTGGACCGGTATTGGCTGCGGTATGGGTGGTGTGTAGGTTGGACACCTCACTTCCTGCCACCCATCCTGGGTCTGCCTTTCCGACCTGTCTGGCTTCTTCCTTCTAGGGGCCCATCTGCAGCCAGTAGGTTTCCCTACTGCTGCGGGCCTGTTGCGTTTCCCTGGTAGGTGTCTTGACGGCACTCCCTCTGGGTGTGTCCCAGCTTTTGGCACTTCCAGCATTTGACTATCCTCTTGGGTGGTCGAGCAGGTGTGCTGTCTGACCGGGTCGCTTGGAGGTCGGCCACTTGCTGTGTGAGGTTGCTGAGGGCCTTGGTTAGGGTTTCTAGGTGAGCCTCTATTCCAGGAGTCGTCCCTTGTGTCTTCACTTGCTGGCATTCTTCCTCCTCCATTTCTACTGCCCGAACCTTGGGTCCAGTGTAGGTCGGCTGGATCTGCAGGTATTCATTGCCTGCCCTTACAGCTGCCTCCAGAGAGGTCGGCTGTATAGCCAAGAGGTGCCTTTGTAGGTAGGCATTGCCTAGTGTGTTTTGGAAATGCTCCAAAGCATATTCGTTCCGTTGCATGCGGGCGGAGTCGTCATGGGCGGTTTCTACCAGGGTCTCGATGGCCAGTGCGTGCTCTCTTAGCGAGTGCCGTGGCTCCTTTCGGTAGCCGGATAGTCTGGCCCTCGCCTCTCGGCGGGTGAGCCCGAAGCTTGCCTTTAGGGAGTCCACAATTGCCCACATCGTCTCTCCCCTTCCACACTGTTGCGCCTTCCCTTGCAGGGACTGCCTCAGGTGTATGATAGCCGTCGCTGGTGCCCAATTGTTCGCCTCTGACACTTCCTGGAAGCGTTGGATGAAGTATTGGACGTCTCCAGTGCCATCGTACGTAGGAGCCTTGAAGGAGGTCGCTGGTGGGGGTGTATCTGTCAGTTTGTCCAAGATACCCGTTAGTTGGCCCATGATCCTGGTCGTAGGATCGCGGTCAACGCTCATGGCTCGTCGTCTGTTAGCCATGGTCTGCCGTCCGGCTCTGTCTTGTCCTAGAGGTTCTTGTTAGGGGATTCGCCGATCCCACCGCTGCCACCAATGTGCAGGATTTTTCTATAACTGTTCAGTAGTTATATCGGTAGCTACCTGCACTACCTCTAGGCAAGAGAGTTACTCGTCTGTCTCGACAGTCTGTCGGTCAGGTATGCTTACTAGCGTCCACCCATCAGCATGTCAGCTGAGAGGGAAGAGCACTGGAGGTCACTACCTGCCGAGCAGCTGTTATCGTCTGACTACTGTCGTTAAATAACTCTGGATGCTACTTGGACCTGTGGGTCGTAGGAGCGGTTATCTTGTGAGCAGTAGTATAGTCGTCTGTTATAGTGTATCAAGTATAAGCTTGAAAGAGTAAATACTGCTTGTATTCTTGAATAGAACAAAACCAGTTGAGTTTCCCCAGGGATACTACCTTGTGAGGAGACTGAAAAGCGTTTATATGCACAGGAGGCGGTGCTTAATAAAATATAGCCTCGTAATAAAAAGATAGCATGTGATAAAATAATAAATTGGCATCGGGACTATAACAGCGATTGTTGTATGTACACGATAGCATAGAACAAATGTAATAATTAGACTCGTTACTGTCCTTCGTTTCTATTTACAGAGTGTTCACAGTTCTTCCTGTACATTATGATCAATAGACATAAAAAATCGAATAGCCAAATAAATGATTTTTGGATATAATCTCAAAAACTAACTTTCATAAATATGAGAAATTTTGACTGATTATTTGAAATATTAATAAATTAAATAAATAAAACAAGTTTTTAATTTGTTTTAAAAAAAAAATAATTCGATATTTAGCAGAGAAAATTGATAGCACTAAGCTGACCAAAGATATACCATCACTAAATCGGACCAGGAAAACGGCTTGGATTTTTAAAGAGCAAGCACTATTTGACAAAAATGTTTACATGGTTTGCAAAAATTCGGATACTTCGGAAAGCGTTGATGTAGTTTAAGAAGAGTTCAGAAGTTTTGAAATACAAAACAAAACTTGTTCCAAGGGACCACACAATCAGCTACTCTGATAGTAATACTATCTGAGCCCAACTCAAGGGAAAGAGTGGGTTAGCCTAATATTCTTGCTCTGAGATTGATAGGTGTGTTTTCAATTGGACACATCTCCATTCAGCTATAGAGAGAGTTCTACAAACCAAATAATTCCTCTGAAAAAATAGGCATCTGGCCGTAGTCATTTCTCTCTAGTTGTATGGAAAACTTGTCACATTTGTGCCTAGCTCTAGACGGAGTTGTGCTTTCCTGTGCAGCTAAGGGGACAACAATACTTCAACAGTATATCACCTACATTCATTAGCATTGATATTATTCGAGTTTTAATAATCATCATCTTCATATACTCATATATTCATATATTAACAACTAATATATCATCTTCTTCTATTACTTTACCAATGATCTTCATTGTGTTCCTCTAAATCAATAATATTATAAATGATTAAATTTAGTTATCAGTAGTTGTCAAGTATATGTTCATCGAATAAGCACAGCAGTAAATTAATAATAAACAAAAAATATATTAATTGATAAAAAATAATCATATTTAATAATAATGTACAGGAAAGAGCTGCTGGCATCGATGGACTATTTACTAGAGTGTACATTATTCTGCATAAGTACACATGCTTGGATAAAACGTTGTGTAGGATTTGAGAGTGGCGGTGAAAATCACAGTTTAAGTTAGCATTTACCTGCAACTCCCTTAGGCTAAAGACTGTCTGTTAGGTGTGGTATAGTCACTGTTAGACTGTACACTGGGCCCCTTAGCTCAGCAGCATCTGCTGGACAGTGTCCGGCGGTCATCGGGCTGGGCAATGTGTCTAACTTGTCTGCAGGCACTTCTGTCATCCTGTGACTGTATTACTGTATTTCAAGTTGCTTTAGGTAACTGCAAGCTTGTTTCTAGATCAATGCAAGATTTCAGTTACGTGCGATAAGAGAGAGAGGACTTTGTTGATTGTAGCTTCTTCAGACTTTATTTTCCTGTCTCCCGGCTGAAATCTTCCTACTACCCTAACGCAAGGAAGAGTTTTAGCAAGCTTTTATACAAAAATAGTTACGTAACAGTTCTTTGTGAAATAACAGTTAGCCTTAGAAGTATACTAAGGTTTGAAAAATAGAAAAATAAGGTACAAGCATCCATATAAAAAATGATAACATTATTGTAAAGGATGGATCGTAGTCATCAATTTGTATAACACGATGTCTTCTTGTAGGATTAATCGATCTATGATAATCTTTAAAAAAAGACATGCTGATAATACAAATAAATGGAACAAATGGTTGTAGTAATGCAGATCTCGGTAAAAAAAAGACCTGCCAACAAACTCCAAAAAAATTTTTGATTGTTAGATTTGTTGGATTGTTTACAGACCAGTCAAAAATGTATTTGTTAGTTTTTAGATGATTTTTGTTAGTGTAATATGTATATGCATAAGAAAACAGATCTGCTAACATGTTAAATTGTTACTTTGTAGTATGAATATTTTTACAGACCTGTTACAGTATGTATGTATGCTTGGTAATGAAAATGATAGTTGGCATTTGCACAGAGCATTAAGATATTTATTGGTTTGTTATTTGCTTATGCTGGGGGTTTCCCTCCGATATAGACCGTGGTTGACACGGGCCCTGTGTTTGTTTACTCTTGTTGTGGTAGTGGGTTAGGTATTATGTTTACTTGATTAAAATGATAAGAGTGACCGTAATGAAGTATATAATAATAGCGTAAGAAGTGAATGTAATAAAGTAAAACGTAATAGGTTGGCATATCGCGTTCGCAGTAGGGTTGAGGCATCTGACCAGCACTCGTCCTTACTCATCTGGTGAATTGATGCTTGTAGCCAGAGGTAGGTTACCTGGCAAACTCTGGATTACGCCCTGAGCACAGTAGCTCTGTGCAGCGAGATGGCATGGTATAGTAGCCTCTGTCTGTGGGGGGATCTCTGTCTTCCGAAGTACCTGGACTTAGGAGACCAGTGCTCTGCCATAACGGTCCGTACACATAAAAACCATATGGCACTTCTGGTTGGCCAAGAATGACACCCTCACTAATCTGTGTGACGACGAATGTCTCTGTATCCACCACAAATCGTACTCGTCCTGATACACTGAGTAGACAATAGAATGGCAGTTTCGTACCGTCCGCCATTAACCCATGGGAGTCATACTCCTGTAGAGTGGCATTCCGACTGTCCGGCAGTTTGTCGCATACACTCTTTGATAATAGATTGGGGTTACAACCAGTGTCTATCAGGTATGTAACCGTCTTTCCCTCTACCTTGCCCAGTAGGTAGTAGCTGGACTTGTACGGCCGTTCCATCTGGTTCACACATGATACAAAGGAGGTAGTCTCGACTGGCAGTCCAGGCAGCACTTCGGGCTCTCTCCTGTGGGGGACCGAAGTCTGCACCTATTTGCCACACCGCTTCTTCGGTCTCTCATTCTTGGCGTGTGTTCTGGTGGGTGTTGACCGTAGCTCCTCATCATCCGATGAGTCTTCGTCCAGAGCAGATAGGTTGGTGAACCTGTTTTGAGTCACAACTGACACTGAATGTGGTACGGGTGGGGTGTAGGCTGGACGCCTAACCTCTTGCCACTCATCCAGGGTCTGTCTCCCAGACCTTGTTGTCGGGTTGATTCCAGGTCCCCTTCTGCAGCCAGTAGGTTTCGCTACTGCTGCGGGCTGATGGCGTTTCGCTGGTTGTTAGACCAGGAACCATCGCGGCACTCACTCTGGGTGTGTTCTAGCCGTTGGCACTTCCAACACTTGACCACCTTTTTCGGTAGTCGGATGGGGGTGCTGTCTGGCGGACTGGTCTTGAGGGTAGCCACTTGCTTGGTTAGTTTGCTCAGTGCCTTGGCTAAGGTTTCCAGGCGGGTTTCTACCCCAGGGATCGTCCTCTTAGTCTCCACCTGTCGGCACTCTTCTTCTTCCCCTGCCTCAACACCTCGAACTTTGGGTCCAGTGTATGTCGGCTGTATCTGCATGCATTCTTTTCCTTCCTTTACTGCCGCCTCCAAGGAAGTTGGCTGTATGGCCAGGAGGTGCCTCTGGAGGTAGGCATTCTCAAGGGTGTACTGGAAGTGCTCCAGGGCATACTCATCCCTCATTACTCGAGGAGAGTCCTTATGAGCGACTTCTACCAGGGTCTCGATGGCCAGAACATGCTCTCTGAGAGAGTGTCTTGGTTCCTTTCGGTACTCTGACAGCCTGGCTCTGGCCTCTCGACGGGTGAGCCCGAAGCTCGATTTCAGAGAATCCATAATCGGCCAGAGCGTGTCTCCTCGTCCGCATTGCTGTGCTTTTCCCTGCAAGGACTGTCTCGAGTGAATGATGGCTGGGGCTGGCGTCCAGTTGTTGGCCTGTGACACCTCCTGAAAGCGCTGGAGGAAGCACTGGATGTCTCCAGTGCCATCGTACGTCGGTGCTTTGAAATGAATCGCTTGCAGTGCGGCGTCTGCCAATTTCTCCAGGATGTTGGTCAGCTGACCCATGATCCTAGTGGTAGGATCTCTGTCAACACTCATGGCCCGTCTGCTAGCCATGGTCTGTCATCTTGCTCTGTCCTTGTCTTAGAGGTTCTTTTCAGGGGATTCGCAGATCCCACTGCTGCCACAAGTGTGCAGGACTTTATGGTAACGACATCGGTTACCCTGGTAGCCACCCGCACTACCCTTAGGCAAAGTTATCTGCTTGAAAGCAGGCTTTCATAGGCAATGTCTGCCAGGCAGGTCTGTATACCGTCTGCCACTCCTAGACAACACAAGGCTCCCAGACCAATAGATCGTTGAAGCAGTCGTCTTCTGGAGTGGTAAGGCTGTCTAGTCTGTATAGGTGTGAGAGAGAATCAAGATAAGCTTGAGTGAGTGTATATTGGTATTTTTATTCTTACGAACAAAAACCAGCTGAGCCTCCAAGATTACACTACTTAATGAAAGGCTCAGCCGCTGTATTTATACAAAGTGTTATGTAAGATCTCTTTGTGTAGCAGGTAGTCCTAATGGCGAGTGCTAGAGGGTAGTGGGCGCTCGGTGTACAAGTGTCAGAGAGTGGTGCGCGCTCGTACATACAACAACATCAATCAATCAATGCTTGTTGCTTGCTATTTTTTTCCATCAGTGAATAAATATTATTATTGTTATTATTATTAATTATTATTGAATGAATCAATGGTGTTGTTGCAGCATGCATGGATGATGATGCAACATTCATGCATGCTATGCATGCTACATGATGATAATACTTTTAATTTATAAGAATAATAATAATAATAAATAAATAATATTATAATAATAATAATTATCAAATTTATTTATTATAATTATTATTTTTTTATGCCTCTAAAAAAACTGCATTGAATTTGTTGTTGTTGAGGGTCCATTGATTGATATGTCTGAACTTCAACTTCAAAGCGGTTAGCTAGCAAGCTGCATTTTCAAAAATTTTATAGTAGTAGGACACGGGGCTGATGCACAAACAGTTGTTAGGTTGTTGCATAGCAGCATTTGCATGTTTACTAGTCTAGTGCAAAGAAATTTCTTCAAGTTAATAGTAGTAGCAAAGAGGGTAGTAGTAGTAGTAAACATGCAAATGAAACTGCTATGCAACAACCTTCGGGGTTTGCCGCAAAAAAAGAAGAGACGGTGCGCCCTTTAATATAATATTTCTACTGACATAGCATTTTTCAATCAGTTCTCCACCACACCATAATTAGTTTTATTACAGGGCGCATCATCTTGCTTGTTTTTTCTGGCGAGCCCCGAAGGCCCGTAGAAACAACCTAACAACTGTCTGTGGGCTGATGCCATAGAATTAACTCCTTCAGGGGAGACAATCTATTGGCAAATTGTAACCAGTCGCAAGATGATAACCAGTATATTTCAGTGTTGATTACTACGGTAATATAAAACGACACCGTTGCAAACCAATAGCATCACACAAAACTCGTCACGAAGGCTGAGGAAATTTTTGTGAGAAGACAATCCTTAAATTAGCACTTGTGAATTTGTGATAAATTATGGATGATCCATAAAATTATCCTTTATTTTGGTTATATTTTTTATTTTTGTTATCTGAAATTATTTTAGCTTACAGAGTTTAAATAACTAACAATTTTCAATTTGAGGAGGCTATAAAACGCATGCCCGTAACATTATCGAAAATTTAGTTTTGCAAAATAAAAGTTTGATTCAAGAGAAATTTTTTCATACTGTTAGGCAATAAAAATGCATATAAAATTTACGTAATAAATTAACCCCATGGAAACTTGTACCCAGAGTCAATCAATCCCGGCCTTGCACCTAACTAGCTGTGATGCTCCTCCATCTTTTATCATTGTGTTTCCTGCCATTTTATAACACATACACGCATTCAAGGTACCGCACTGAGTAAGTATAAGCTACAGAGGCTCAAAGTAAATTCCATTTGGGGATAAATAACAAAAAATACACGCCACATGATTTATATGCTTCAAGAAGCTCATTCAACAGAGTTGTCTTCTCTAAAAAAGAGGAGACAACTTTGATCTGGATCACAAAGGCAGCTGACATATTGTATCAGTTTGCGGAACTCGTCAAAGCAAAGAACTGATTAAACTGTTTTCTCTATCCAATTGAGGTAGTAACCTCTTTTTATTGCATAATATCGCTAGTTTAATTTCATCACCAATTGCATAGCAACTAGTAGTATTGGCAATTCCGCAATATAACGCATTTAACATTTGCTGTATATTTTTGTTAAAGTGGCCCAGACAACGTAACGTTATGGTTTTAATACTGTAATCGGATGATAAGACAAATACTATCATGCCGTAGAAAAAGCACTTGAAACATGTAGAAACCTGCAACTACTTACTAAAATACTTTGAGTTTATGCTAAAACTGTAGGACACTGATACACAGTCAAGTGTTTTTAGCATTACCACTTTGATCAGAACAGATGTCCGATATGAAGTTAAATTGAAACATGATAAAACTTAGGCAAGACAAGAGAAGAGCATCAGTATTAGTTATTTGTATTGTATGTACATGTGTCAGCATACGTACATAATGTAGTGGTGACATTCAATATGAGACCAGCAGGGCAGATGCACAGAAAGTAACCAGCTATGTAACAATGAAGTAATCAGTTATGTAACCAGGAAGTAACCAGTTATGTAACCAGGAAGTAACCATTTATGCGACCAGGAAGTAACCAGTTATGTAACCACTTATGCGACCAAGAAGTAACCAGCTATGTAACCAGGAAGTAACCAGTTATGTAACCAGGAAGTAACCAGTTATGTAACCAGGAAGTAACCAGTTATGTAACCAGGAAGTAACCAGTTATGTAAGAATGTCCTGTGCCTTATTCTCTACCAACAACTCCATCCGCTTCACGTCCTCACACCATTGCGCCAGCCGTTTCTGCATCGTTCCAATCTGTGTGAGGTCAAGGACTCTTGGCTGTACCCATGTCATAGTAACACACTGCTCCACTTGGTCTATGGTACCCCTTACTAGTCCTAGACTGAGTGCCTTCATTGCCAGCAGTTCAACCTGTACAAGATCAGTGATTCACAAAACTGCGGTTCCCAGGCTAAATGAGCACACTATTACACCCAATGTAATAAACATTATGTAAAACATATTTATCGACCAAAATTTTAGATAAAACTTAATAAATGATACTGCATTATGGGTTGAGATATAAGTTACACTGCGTGTGGTTACACTGCGTGTGGTTACACTGCGTGTGGTTACACTGCGTGTGGTTACACTGCGTGTGGTTACACTGCGTGTGGTTACACTGCGTGTGGTTACACTGCGTGTGGTTACACTGCGTGTGGTTACACTGCGTGTGGTTACACTGCGTGTGGTTACACTGCGTGTGGTTACACTGCGTGTGGTTACACTGCGTGTGGTTACATTGCGTGTGGTTACACTGCGTGTGGTTACACTGCATGTGGTTACACTGCATACGGTTACACTGCATGTGATTACACTGCACACAGTTATACCGCATGCAGTTACACCGTTGTGCCAACCAAACATGCCACATGAAGTGCTAATCACATCAAGACCTACTTAAATGGGTAAATGATAGTTTTTCATCAGTTTTTCAGAGTAATCGCCGGAGACGAAATGGTTGCAGTTGTTTTATCTCATGTAAATGAAGCACTAAAGGGCAGACAACTCATACAACCATACTTGCATTTAAAGGGCTTAGGACGAGCTTTTCAAGGCGCACTTCGTGTGTAGAGTTGTCTTCTCATCAAGCATTGTAAAACTATTGAGAAAACTCACTTGCGGCAACAACAGTGCATTTGGTATGTAGAGGTCTATGGAGGTCTATGACAACGCGTTCGACACAAGGGACTATCTGCATTATGATATTATATAGTATATCCCAGCAAGTAGTTTGTACCATTTTTGTTACGTTTTCAGGTTAAAACTACCTTTTAAAAAATTTAATTATTATTATCTAGTGCTTTTTAATTTTTTTCTTGGAAAGATAGCCGGTATTTCAGATTTAATTATTATCGCTGTTGTGAAAAAAAACAACGTTGGAAATACAACTTCGGCAATGTATTTTTTTCATCCAATATTATTATAAAGTTATACAATACTAATTTTATTGTTCAATTTATTTTTCACTTGAAAATTATTATTTTGATAAAAAAAATTCATTATTTCTTTTGATTTTGATCACAAACACTATCATGTGAACGCCAGGGTGTACATAATAGCGAGCTTACCAAAGATAAAACAAATTGCTGACTTGAGAAAAACAGCTTCAAAAATATTAAAATTTGTTGCAATATCACTTTTTTGCAATCAAAAAAGTATCTGCACAATACCAATATTTAGGAGGCAAACAAGCCAAAATTTTTAAAACTCGCTATATAGCTCTATATAACTTATTGCGTCTTCGGGAAAAAAAGTGCGTCTTGGTGAGTGCTGACTGTGTCTATAGGAATCGTCTTACTGGTGAGAGGGCAACTCCAGATAATTTTTCTAGACACATTTCAACCTCAAAAAGTTTAAATTGAATCAAATCCTTTTCAAATTAGGTGTCCTAGGCCCTTCAACTAAAACCAACTCTATCGTTTCATCATCAGCACATCGAAAATGGTGAGAATGATTATTTCAGTATTTTCAAGACAATTTTAGAGCCAAGAAGATTCCTGTCTTCACAAAAAAGTAAATATTTTCAGTTTAAAACTAAGGCATAACAACCATTAATTCCAATATAATCATTTACCCAGCAAGAAGATAAAGCTACAAGGATGAGATGTTTTCCGTTATCCTGAGATGCAAGAAAGTGTGGCATTAAAAGTAAATAAAATGAGTGCCAATAGTCCATCACCAACCTCATCCGTCTGAAGTCGAGTCTCACTGGCGATCTCCTCAAATGTGATCCGCCGGTTATTTGAAGGTCGATTGAATGTCATCTCCATCAAACAAAGTAAACAAATCTTCATCTTAAGCTTCTGGTTGGCTTTGGCCAAGTCGGGCTGCATAAGATGAGTCACACACAGTGACATACCATGTGACATACCACGCGACATACCTTGTGACATACCATGTGACAAACCATGTGACCAAGTGACATACCATGTGACCAAGTGACATACCATGAGACATACCATGTGACCAAGTGACATACCATGTGACATACCATGTGACAAACCATGTGACCAAGTGACATACCATGTGACATACCATGTGACATACCATGTGACATACCATGTGACATACCATGTGACATACCATGTGACAGTATAAAATACCTGCTTCTGTAGCAGATCCTGGTAACTCTCAAACTTCTTGATATCTCCAGAGTTGAATGCATACATGAGATCAACAATCCATTGCTTGTCCGAGTTCTTTATAGCTTCGAGGATAGGGTGGGCCAGCAACTCCCCAAAGTTGTAGATCCCCTCGCCTACATCGACAGATACGAGGCTAATAAACTTGAAAACAATTTGATGTTTATCTGCGGATGAAGTTGTAACCAGGTAACACAGAGACTAGATACAACATGTAACCATACAGCGCTGAGACTATGTACAAACTGTACCAATACAACAATGAGACTATATGCAAGCTGTACCCAGGTAACACTGACACTAATTACGAGCTGTACCCAGGTAACTAACGGCGACACTTACCAAGAAGGGCAGCTAGACTGAGGCTATAAGCTCTCTCACATTGTCGTTCTTTAGGCAACTCGGAGAGATCAATGCACCCAAGATATCTAAGGGTTTCTCTGTAGTATATAGCATGGTTACCCTGCAACTTGTAGTAATCACTGGAGAGCTCATAGAACCTGCTATGTACTGTTGTAACTCCATCCAACTCCTCTATAGATGTCTGTGTAGCTTCTATTATTTTCTGCAATGCAAAGACACATAGATTAGCCCTGGCCGAGTGAAACACTAGAATGCCAGCTGAAATGATGAGTTGTCTTCTCTGGCTGAACAACTCAGACTTTCCATAACAGACATAACAGCGCAGTATGAAAACCAGGGTTGGTAAAAACCAATAAACCGGGTTTAAACGGTTCAAACCAGTTTTTACGGTTTAAACCGGTTTTTATGATTTTCATGTAAATACATGCTCCACTGCTTCTGCTTTAACTGCATTATGCGGCATAAACACCAAATAATTAACTCGTGTAATAAATATGACATTACAATTCGCAAAACTATTTTATGTAGACTTTACAGAAACTTACATGTATATAGATTAATAGTTTTTTACAACAATAGTTATTATATTAACTTAAAATTAAATATACAAATGATGTACAGAACAGATACAGAGAATTTGTAGATGCAGGCCTATTATGCATTTGCTACGCGGTAAATAAAAACTAGCTTTCCCGCTTTTTCTATACCTCATCTGTTCCAGAGTTTAGAATGGAAGAGGCCGAATGTAGCAAATATTCGCTGTATGCTAGCGCTAGAGTTACAATATAGCTCTATGCTAGCACTGGAGTTACAATACCGCTACACCATCCATATGAATATTATACTGTCTTGTTTGTTAGATATAGAGTGTACAATGTACCCGAAATGCATCAAACTTTCATTACATCTGACTTTAGCATCACTTTTCATGAAAAAAAACTGTAAGAACCGAAAAACACCAGGTTTTTAAGCCGGGTTTAAACCGGGTTTAAACCGTGGGTTTAAGCCGTGCAAACCCTGATGAAAACAATGACCAATCAAAGATGGGCTGTTCCCAATGTAAACCAATGAAAAGTGGAATGTTTTCATTGTACACCAATAAAAAGTGACTTATTTTGAAAATTGACCAATAATACGTGATCTGTTGTGATGTGTTGACCAATAAAAAGTGGGCTGTTGTCAGCATTGAAGAAAGAAATGTGATTGTTGATCAATAAGCAGAACAAACAAAGAGAGATTCAACAATAAAACATTTACCTTGACTTCTGGGAGTTCTCTGCTCCTGATGTAAATATTACCCAATGCAGTTTCAGCTAGAATACAAGCCTCCTTGTGTCCTTTTATCTACAACAACCAATGGGATGAGAGCACAGTTATCTACAACAACCAATGGGATGAGAGCACAGTTATCTACAACAACCAATGGGATGAGAGCACAGTTATCTACAACAACCAATGGGATGAGAGCACAGTTATCTACAACAACCAATGAGATGAGAGCACAGTTATCTACACCAACCAATGGGATGAGAGCACAGTTATCTACAACAACCAATGGAATGAGAGCACAGTTATCTACAACAACCAATGAGATGAGAGCAGTTATCTACAACAACCAATGGGTTGAGAGCACAGTTATCTACAATAACCAATGGGATGAGAGGACAGAAGATACTGAGTTTTTCTATTGACAGAGAAGCTCTATTATTCGTTGTTTGTTGACAAAAATTGTGAGCAGTTAAATTGTGAGCAGTTTGGATGATTTAAACAGAACACATTATTTAACTTTCCGAGCAGTGTTGACAAAAGGAAGAAAACTGAATCAGCAGTAAATTAGTAATTAGAAAGAAAACGGCCTTCCCAAACCAAACACATCAAAACTTTTGCATACAATTCACCATCTCTGGTCAGTGGCAACCTTTTTTTAATCATACAATGTAAGATATTCAGAATACCTACAACAGTGATATAATGAACAAAATACCTACAGCAGTGACATAGTGTGAGATGTACAAAATACCTACAGCAGTGATATAGTGTGACATGTACAGAATACCTACAGCAGTGACATAGTGTGAGATGTACAGAATACCTACAGCAGTGACATAGTGTGACATGTACAGAATACCTACAGCAGTGATGTACAGAATACCTACAGCAGTGATATAGTGTGAGATGTACAGAATACCTACAGCAGTGATATAGTGTGAGATGTACAGAATACCTACAGCAGTGACATAGTGTGAGATGTACAGAATACCTACAGCAGTGACATAGTGTGACATGTACAGAATACCTACAGCAGTGATATAGTGTGAGATGTACAGAATACCTACAGCAGTGATATAGTGTGACATGTACAGAATACCTACAGCAGTGACATAGTGTGACATGTACAGAATACCTACAGCAGTGACATAGTGTGACATGTACAGAATACCTACAGCAGTGATATAGTGTGACATGTACAGAATACCTACAGCAGTGACATAGTGTGACATGTACAGAATACCTACAGCAGTGATATAGTGTGAGATGTACAGAATACCTACAGCAGTGACATAGTGTGAGATGTACAGAATACCTACAGCAGTGACATAGTGTGAGATGTACAGAATACCTACAGCAGTGACATAGTGTGACATGTACAGAATACCTACAGCAGTGATATAGTGTGACATGCACAGAATACCTACAGCAGTGATATAGTGTGACATGTACAAAAGAATCATTACCTTGATTTTAATCTTTTCCACAAATTTCACTGACATTTCTTTATCTGAAATTAGCCACAACATTACAGTTGAACGAAAAATGTAAAATACATGCACTATTTATTGGAGACACCCACAGCAAAAATAAGCCCATAAGCTTCAAAGATGAACAACAATTCAGTAAACACAAACTAATATTATCACAATTCTTTGTTGATGATCATTAAATAAGCTGCGCTAAGCCGACAAACCAGTGACATCTCACCAACCTGGAATATCTAATAGGCAATACATGGCTATCTCCATCAGAGAGAGTGGGTTGATTCTGTGTTCAAAATCAGAGACAAAATTATCATAGATTTCTTTCAAACGACCAGCTTGCTCGTTAAAGTACGGTAGCTTGACGGCTTCTAAAGTTGCAAGAGTCAGCTGATGCCATAGCCTGCAGACAAGGAAAGCTGTTCAAACGAGTTAAATATTTGTCATCAAGTCTAAATCATTTCTAGATAAAACCAAACTACAAGCATTTTCATAAAACCAAATTCTACAGCAAAATCTATAAATGGCAATCTTGCTGTCTTGATTACAAAAAAATTGATGGAATATTCGAAATGTGAATCTACGATATCGTTTTACTGACTATAGTCCACTAGTTATTTACTGAAGAATTCAGTCAGTTATCAGCAAGTAGACGTTTGGTGTTGGATAGACAATACAGAGATAGTATATTATTATTGATAGTACATTATGAGTCTCCTACATGCATCGCTCTATTGAGTATTTCATCAAGTTAACTTGATGCTCATTGCAATATACCTTGAGATGGTAAATCCATGAACGGTTGAATTTAAATACACGCATACCACTTCAAATATTTCTGATGACGGTCTGCGAGAGGTCTTGCATAACAGCCCAACAGCTCCGGAAACTAAACCATTATGTTCCCATAATTCGGTTTCTTTCGAGTTGACTGAATAACTTCTCCATTCAGGTCATGGAAATCAAAACTCCATACGCGTCTGTTCGTGTTCATTCGCATTAGTTCAGTTTGAATCCACAACCCGAATATGTTGGGGTTGCGTATTCATTAAAATCATGGGTTGCATTTGAGTTGATCAATGTGCACTTGACACAGTAACTCTTTTGTGGAAAAAACGTTTAACTAGCATTTTGTCAGTAAATTACTTACAAGCCGACGATTACAAATTATGGTTTACAAGCCCCCATCAGTTTTTATTTATTTTCTAACTGCAATTGTTTTATATATAATACAATTGAATCTTTATTTGTCAACCATTGGTCATGCACAATGCAGTTAAGAAAAGTGCCAACCCATATAGGTTTTCAGCACAGTAGTCTAAAAATATATGGCAGCCTGAGTTGAAAAAGAAAAAGAGTGATTAATTAATAAAAGATTCGGTATTAAGAAAAATAAAATTTACTTAAAAGTACTTCAAACAACCCTGATTTCCATACTTGAGAAAAACAGTGGAGCCTCGGAGTTTGGTTCTACATTTTACATCAGTCTGTCTTTGTTTGATGCGTGATGACCTACGCAGTGATGGGGCTGGTTTATTAAGCAGTCTATGGAGACAGTGTTTAGGCTGTTGAACTTTGTTTACGTAATTGGAACACATATTGTCAAGGGTGTGTAATGACTCGTTGCAAATTTAATGACAGTGAAATTATAAAGTTTTTACTATTTGTTCGGGACATTTTCAGAGGCATTGATGGTAGAGTTCAGAGAATTATAGCGGTGTTAGATAGGTGGGCAAACTAAATCATTTTTTATTATTATTTAATTAATGTCAATTAATTATAATATATTAATTAATTATTTTATCATATGCTTCTAATCATTTATAACCAATCATTGTTGTAGTAGGTATTATTATTCACCTACTTTCATTATTAACAACAGTTTGTCATGTAAGCGTTCAACAATAACAACCCGCGCCCTCGCTCGCCAACCCTCGCTTGTGTATTTTTACTAGCAGCGCCAACCCAAATGAATACTTACCAACACGAACCAAAGTTGAACTCATACGAACCCGAACTATGGAAATATAGTGATTGACTCATCCCCAATAGTGGGTATTGACTGTAACTAGTCAGTTTGCTACTTGAAAGTATCACCATAACAAGGTGGAGTTCAAAATAGCACAGTTGCAGGGTGAGTGTGATTTGTTGAGTGCTATGGAATATATGATTTTCTGTAGCAATGACTATCACTACTTCCGTTTTTTCTCCAAGAGCACCAAATTTCAAGTGTTTAAGTATAAAAGATAGGCCTGGGGAGACACACTCTGAGTTTAGAGTTGCCCTCTTATTGACCACTGTGAAACTATTGCAAACAACAACTGACAACTCACAAAATTCAATAGGTCTATGGAGGTATATGGTACTAAGGTCAGTAAGAGGTGCAATCTGCGAGCAGAGACTCCATTATTGTAATATAAAAAATCATATATATTGTTGATAATATCATATAGTGAACATGAATTAGTAGTTGTAACATTTTCATAAAGTTTTCAGCTTCAAATTAACTTCTAAAAATATATGTTATTGTTGTTACGATGCTTTTTTAATCTTGTGATAGTAAAATAGCAAATATTTCAGACTTAAATACTGCTGGAGAAAAAACAAAGTCAGAAATATACTTTCGGCAACGCTTCCTTTTTATCTTCAGCCATTTAAAACAAAAATGTACGAGTTTCACTACATAAGTAACTTTGAGCCTAAATGTTAAGTTTTCAATAAAAAGCTATGCATTAAGGTTTTGGATTTTGATCATGAAATATTGTCACATGAAGGCTGGTGTGCACATAACAGCTTTATTAAAAATGACAAAAACTGGTGACTCAAGAAACAGTGCTCTAAAAACATATAAGTTGATGGTATTAAGTTTTTTTGAATTCACAAAAATATCTGAACAATATCTGGGAAACTCGGTTTTTATGCAACCAAGACGAATTCTTTTGAAAACTTGCTTAGCTCCACATCACTTTTTGCATCTTTAGGAAAAAAATTACATCAAGGTCAGCGCTGATTGGGTCTATAGGAATCATGTTACTGGCAAGAGAACAACTCTGTATGTTTTTTGGACACCATTTAACTTGAAAAAGTTTAGATTAAAATAAATTCACTCAAAATTGGTGCCTTAAGCCCTTCAAGTAAAGTTGCACTTTCTATTACCAAGCTAGATATCAGTCGATATTATAGCCGCATGTTCATCTAACAACTACATAAATAATCCACAGCCTTTATACTTTCTACGATTACGAAATATATAAGTGAAACATCTGAAAATATAATAAAATAAACCTAAATCATTATGTAATGAAGACGGCGAATAGATCTTTCATTTTCAATAGCCAGGATCTTTTAATAAGAAAATGTGGAAATTGCTCAAATTCATCTTGTTGACTTTAGCTCAATGCATTGCAAAATAAACCTAAATCATTGCAATGTATTCAACAAGATAAATTTGAGCAATTTCTACATTTTCTTATGAAAGATCACGGCTATTGAAAATAAAAGATCTATTCACAGTCTCTATTACATTTGAATATAATAATGATAAATATTATTAGATCATTATTATATTAGACAAATTTCATTGATTGCTGAAAAGAAGTGAATCTATTTTTTCAATACCACTTGATCTGATTATAATATCATTATCACAACTACTATTATATTTGATTTGTCCTCGATGGTCCTCAAACCTTTTCTGTTTCTCATATAGACCAACGAAATTCTACAAGTAGTCCAGTTACATTGCCAACTTTTTGTTAATGATGCAACAATGTACAAAACAAGCAATAAGCGAAAAAATTTTCAATGTGACATAACTTCAACTCTTGATTAGTTATTTGGTTGCCAGATAAATTCCAATGCATCCAAGTGTTCTTTTTTACAAACAAGAATTGATGAAAGTTCACAATACTTTCTAAAACTTTCTAAAAGGCGGGGTATTTAGACATTGAAATGCAAAGCAACTTGAAATGGGATACTCATATTACTAACATTTCAAATAATTCCATTCAACAGCTGGTAATGCTTCGCTGAGTGCCGATATAACAACGAAGAAATAACACATCTTTAGGGGGTAAGAACTTACTTGAAATATGCATTACAGGTGTAAGACGCCCATCTGTCAGCAATCATTAAAAAGAATGAAAAAATCCAAAACAAGGCACTGCGCTATATTTTCAATACCACAGATGAGGTAAGTTTTAATCAAATTTGTCAAAACACCCAACTGAGTTCCTTGAGAGTAGGAAAAAAACTCAGATAAAAACTGTTCTTGGGATACTTAGTTAGAAGAAAAAATATAACCTCTCTTCCATTATAACTTTGACATTGGCCACTTCATCAGACAAAGAGCAGTCAGCCCAAAAGCGTCACAGTCAAGCATTTGTATAAGAACCGGTCGCCAAAAATCGGGATTTTTTTAATGCCCAAAAAAATTCATTTTTTTTCATATCTTTTAAACTAAAGCTCAGAGATAAAAATACAATTGCTATAGCTAGAGCAATCAAATGCAAATGCGTGTGACTATGAACCTCTTTTTCACTTCACTCATAGACTGGAGAAAATGCCTTTACATCTTCGATTCTTTATCCGAAATCCATCAGGTCCCTGAAGGGCATCGTCATATTGTTATAGGGCAATAAAATAGACTTGTGAAGTTAGAAATTGAATGGTGTATAATTATTGTGGTGTGTTTAATGTATCTTAATGGTAGGAAGGTTTTTCAAAGACGCCCCCGACTGAAATTTCCTTTTCATTCAAGCCATTCATAAATTAACCACAAAGAATGTAAAAGCTTCGCGGGTTTATCACATGCGCTGAATGTTCTAGGTAAATAATGGGATTACCGCAAAGGCTGCCATAAATGATGATTAGTAGTCATTAGTATCATAAATATGATCTATTTGCCATCATTAGTGTTTAATTTTAATTTATTCTGGTTCATGATTAATTTATTGTTATTATTATATCTGTTAATCCAACCTAACATCATTGAATGATAACTGCTCGTGATAATAAACATAATACGGCAGAATGCAATGCCATCAACCACCATCAATTTTAATAATTATTTATTAATTAATTATTGAAATATTATTATTATAATTATTAATCACAAGATTTCTGATGATGATGACTGTCTATAGCAACCGAGATACAGTGCTTGTTGTTTTCTGTGCAACCCAGCTACTTTTACAAAAAATGTTATACAATTGAGCAGCCAATGCAAAGCATTTAAAATTGTTACATATATATAGTTATTGAGGCGTGCTCATAACAATAATAATACATATATATATAACACGCGCAGCTTCATGCGTGAGTCAACGCGAATAATTGCCTAAAATTGGGAAAATTGACGAAGTATATTTTTAACTGAAAGTACGTTTTGTAAAATTTGATTTAACAGTCAACTATTGAGGTGAGTGATATTGTGAGGGACGCTAGTACTCTCCCTATTTTATTATTAATATTTCATACTCACTAAGACATTCTCTCACTTATTATTACTCCGTGAGACATTATCTCGTAATTACTGTCTAAGCCTATATCTCATTGTCCGTATTCCTTTATGTAAGATTTAAGCCGATAACTCACTGTCTACGTTACATCTCAATATCTACTCGCTACGCATTGTATACGTCTGTGTATAGTTCTATTGTTTGTATGTATCCACGATACCAGAGTCTATTTCAGTGCGTTCTATCTTGTACACCAAATAATTATTTATCACATGTTATACTTTTTCCACGATTTTTAATTAATGCAATTGGGTGCTGACTGTAAGGACAAGGCGTGGCTTGTACCAATATTTTTGCTCAGGCGTGGTTTGTAATGTGTACCCGCCTTCCCTGTATTTAAACTGATGTAAGTGTAATAAATATCAGAGTTAGCCTGACTCTCAGATGATTCTCTCTCTCAAGAAGCAAGCACTGAGCACAGCTAGAAGATACATAACTACAAGCGCTGGTCGACTATTAGCAAGCACGAGGCTTGGCGGAAAGTAAGATTGTTCGCTCTCTTACTGCTTATTCCCTCGACTCGAGGTGTACGACGCAAAGCACCTGGTGCCCTAGTAGTTCGACTCTTACTGAAGCCGAACTGTGGAGTTCGCACAAAACTATCACAACAATAATCAAGGAGTAATTATTGTCGACCTCGACTGAGTCGAACTAGACAAAGTAATTACCGCACCATTATTGTCAGTGGCCAAAAGTTCGAAACAAACTATAAACTAGACAAGTAATTCCTGAGGAATTAATGTCAGAGCACAGTTCGAAACAAACTATAAACTAGACCATAATCACGGCAGTGATTATTGTCGAACCTTGGAAAGGTTCAGAGGCAGCCAATAATTCGGATATAATTATTGTCTACTGCCAGCACACACACAAGCCAGATTCGGCCGCACCCATAAATGCACAAACCAATAAATGCTCTCCAGACAATACGAACAATAATAGCAAATTATTGTAAGTAGACTTGGGCAGAAGTAGAGTACGTCGGGAGTGTGTACAGGTGGCTACCACCCAGACGCAAATTCCTGTACAATATTAGAAAATTTGGTCTCATTGATTGTATCCACAACCTACTATTATTGTTGTCACTGTGCTACCCACTGAAACAATTTAAAAAAAAATTTCAGACCACTGTGACTGAAAGTTTTTGTTGCACTAGCTAGCTACATTATTATTATTATCATGAATTATTATTATTATTGTTGTTCTTACTTTTTTTGTTATTATTATCATTATTCTTTAACATTATTTAATAATATATATTAAATAATAATAATAATAATTGATAGCAAATAATAATTTACTATTATTAGTATTAATCAATTAACTAGTTTAAGGCTAATCACCAATCATTAATCAGTCAGTAGCATTACTTAGTTAAAGTCAGTGAGTGAGTAGTGTAACTACTACTACTCGTAATAAAAGTATTTCAAAAAAAAGTTACAATAAATTAATTAAATAATAATAAATAAAAAAAGATAATAAGAATAATATTAATTATCATAAATAAATAATATAATAATAAATAAATAATAATAAATAACATAGAATAATTATTTATTATTATAATAATAAAATATAAAATAAATAAATAACAACAATAAATTAAATAATAATAATAATAAATATTTATATAATAATTAATAATTAAAAATTCAACTTACTTTTTATTGTAAAGATCTTCCAGCTTGCTAAAAACAGAAGCAGTATCTGCATCAGCTGAAGCTTGTTGTTTTGATAGATACGTAGCAACTTTGGCTGCCATGTTCAGGCAATTGTAGCTGTACTGAGAGGACCACTCAAATGAGAACAATCTAATTTTTAATGAATGAGCAAGAATGGAAAGCGACCTTGGCACCAAGTGTAGTTGGTTTCTAATTTAATATGGAGCAGCGCCAAGAACCCGCTATAGGTATCGAAGCCTTAGAGTATAATAAACTTTTTGTAGAAAAGACAACTTCGGCCTAATTAAAACTGCATTGGAAGGACAACTTCAAATGGAACAAGATCCTTAATAAATTATTGGCTTACCACAAATATTAGTTCATGCCATTTGAAGGGCGGCTTCACAATTTTTTCAAAAATTAATTGTTGGTGAAATGAGATTAACTGTTTCGCAGACATGTTTGCAGTCTTTGTCTTAGACGTTCAAAGATTTATAAACAGGAATATACATGTAGGTAGGCAAATGAGTAAATTCTTCTCAAGGCTTTCCACAGAGCTAATCATATAAACAAGAAATGTTTTGTGTTTTAATCTGTTAGAAATGATTAGAGACATCGTACATGAACATTTTTTGTGACAACCATACTTTTCGATGGAACAGTGGTATATCTTCATAACCTTTGTGATGATGTAACATGTAAGTATATACTGGCCATCTTCTTTTCACTGTCAATTTGGCACCTTGCCAAGCAAAGCTTTTTTTAGCTGACGAAAAAGCCTAGACAGATGATTTACATATTAGCCTCATCAAGCTAACTGAAACCCAGCTAACTTTTAACCGATGTCTTATTTAACAAGCTTTTGTACAGACAGGAATACTTACCGCGTGAAACATTTAGTCTGCAGTGATGTCATATTTTGTTACTAAGAAATGCTGTCCAAATACATCAGCAGTCAACAAGTTCATATGTTACAATCCAACCCTCACCTCTAAGAGAAGTTAGGCATCAAACAACATCCCGGCAGCATTTATAGTACTCAGGCTAGCCTTACTATGACATCACCCTAACTGATATGATAACAAGCCAATGCTCAGTGCGCTGTATCAACGATCAGAATCATTCTGGTAACACAAGCTCATTTAAAAATCTATTTCAGAAATGATTTTAACAAGTGTTTGAATATTGAGTGATTATAAATTACTTAGTATTGTCGCATTATGTCGTCAGAGGGAGACAATTGCGATGAAAAGAAACAGCAAAAGAGTTTACTGCTGACAGACGGTGTCGATGATTGTGAGGCTTCGCCTAGTACACCAACTTCTGCTAGTAGTATCAAAGTTGACACAAAAACTAGAAAGTCGACTGCAATCGCTGAAGAAGATGGAGGTAGGCAATATACTGTTCTAGTTTGTATGTTTCTAAATTATATTATTGAACAAAAGCAAATAGCTTCCGTGGAAAAGTTATGCGAGGCAACTTTGTTGTGTTTAATGAAATTTATGCTGGGTAATTATGTAACTTCTTGATATTTTCTGTGAATTCAACAACGGGGAGCACAAGGATTTGCTTTGTGAATGTTACATATTGGTTGCAGTTTGTCTTGAAATCACAACAATGAAAGACTCGTGGTGCTTTTTGGCACCACCCCAACAATCCAGTGTTGAATTTTTATTTAATTTTTGATTACTTTGGCCAAACTAAATGTAACTTGTTTACTTTCTTGTCAGTTCTCTCACTGCTTAGAATTAATAATCTTATTTATCATAGGTTGGGGCTGGGTGGTTGTGTTCAGCTGTTTCTTCCAGAACCTTCTAGTAGACGGTACTCTATGCTCATTTGGAACTCTGTACGTCTATATTATTGAGGAATTTGAGGCTACTAATCTGCAGGCGTCATGCATCCTGTCTCTGCAGCTTTCGTTGCAAGCCTTATTTAGTAAGATTATTTCTGTTACTAGCAAAGTTCTTGGTAGATTGGCTGGTTGATTGGGTCTTCGTCAGACAAAATACTAAAATTTCATCTTTGAAATTGGTAATTCATTTCGTCAATTGCCATTTTTTATTGCAATAGAATCTTCGTACTAGTTACTGTTTATTAGAAGTTTATCATTTGGTGGGTTTCCAATTAATTATTGGCATCTAGCCAAAACAACCTATAGGTTAAAGTGAAGTTTAGATAAAATGACATTTAAGCCTTCTTTTAAATCGACTTAAAAAGGATTTGAAAAATTTTCAGGTCAGCTTTAGATAAGCATTGATGGCCGGATGCTAAGTCACTTCATAGATGGTCTTCTATTTCCTGTCGAAGTAAAAAAAGATATCCATTTTACTGTTTTTAATAACGGCTTGAAAGACGCTAAAAAAGAACTTCTTTAAATTCATCTTGTGCATTGTTCCGAGAGATTATTACATGGTCTGAAATATAGATGCCTGTGGCGGTTGCAGGTCCATTAGCCAGCGCTCTAATCATCAACTTTGGGGTTCGCACTGTGATGATGCTTGGAGCAGGCTTCATGTCATTGGGAACATTTTGCAGTGCATTTGTCCCAAATATCAACTTCCTTTACCTGACGATGGGAGTAATTACAGGTAAGTACAAAGTAGAGAGAGCTAGTGAAAGACTCTAGATACTGGATTTATCTTTTGGTATTCTGACATTAATTGGGTGTTTCCTCACGAAGATTCTTTTGATTTTGAGACCAAGCCAATAATGTTGTGTAACTCAAGAGTACTTGTCCGGGCACGGAGGTGTGGTTGGCTTATTAACATTTGATTGGTTCATTTAACAATGAGTTAACCAATCATAATAGAGTAACTAAATGGATTTAAACAAACTGTTGATCTGCTATACTGGGTTATTTGTAAATTGTATATTTGGTGTAAATATCTTATTTTCTAAAACTACTTATTCATGAATGACTAATTGCTCTTAAAAGCATGAATACAAAGATAAAATTGATAAAAACGGGTCAATGTAAAATATTATTTACTCAAAAGTCACGGCTCATAATGGGGTCCAGGCGGTTTTTTGTGCGGAGCTAGTATTAAAGAAACCGGAAGCCCGCTCTCTACCAACAATAATATTAAAACGACAGTCACTTCATTTTAACAATTACTAAAGAAGCATTTTTTATTCACGGCCGCTGATAAGTTAGGGGTATATAATACTAACGATGCGCCATCAACATAAATTGTAAAACTACAACGGCACTGTGAAAGCAAACCACAGTAATCGTTCAAGGGCGCGCTTTCATTAGTTTATGTTGGCAAGCTCAATTAAACCCGTAAACATGATAGTTAATTACTTTTTTTAACTGAATAAGCCAAAACATTTTCGAAAAATAACTTCCAAAGGCTTTTGTTGATTCTTTGAGCTTTCTCAACAACATCATTTTTGTCATATTATTTGCTCAAATTCCCTCAAATCAGAATAATAGTCATGATTTCTAAGTTACTTTCGGTTGCATCGCTAAAGTGAAACTACTCTGCCGGGACCCCATTGAAAAAAAAAATTAGAAATCGATGACCCTTATTACCTCGGTTATGTAAGCAATATGTCACATGATACAAATTGGTCACGATCGTAGGTGGAGGCGAGAAAGATAATTTGCTGTAATAGTAATATGGCAGATATTACTACTGAAGTATCCTTAATCAATTACTCACACATCAACTAACGTTTATCACCTTTAATAAGTAGATGAGGCTTTATCTGTTACTGTGTAAGATGTTTGTACGCGATTATTCATTTACCTGCCGTCTACCTACGCCCGCCTGTCACTGATAACAGTAACAAGCTCTTGAGCTGTCGTGTGATTTTCTTCTTACAATGAATACTTTTCTCTTGTATTTCAACGTTCTAACAAGCTACTCCATGTATTGTATTGTATGGATCATGTTCAACAAACAGAGAGAGCGATTTAAAATCGGCCAGGTACATTTTTGAGCAGGTGAAATATAAGTACAAAGTTTGCTCACAATGAGATATCCCATAGGTTAATGCTTGTACTCAAGCACCTTGAGGCCAATCAAACTAGGCCCATCTGACCTAGTTTCCGGTGAACGCGTACATGAACATTAGAGGACTCTTTCAGCCTATTCTAAAGTGGACATATCAATCTCACAAGCAGTGGAGCAAAGTCTATTCCAAACGGAAATTCCAACTTATATGAGCTGTCATATAATAATAAAATATTATATAATAATTAATTGACTCATTGCAACCATGGAACAAGTCATTTAAATCGTTGCTCAAATGCATAACGATAAACAGTTTCTTGCAAGAAAACAATTTTTGTCATCAAGTTGAAATGAGTTCCAACAGAAATTGGAGATCAAAACCGATTTTTTTTTCCGGCAAGTTATAAAATACAGTTTCGACGTTTCGTTTATGAGTTGTTTATTTTGGCTATAAATCAGAAGTATTGACATTTCTGAAACGTGGGTCAAAACAGTAACTTATACATGTCCAGAAACAAATTGTGACTTTTCATAGAACAAATGTTGAGTATCTTTTTTGTCACAAAGCCAGCATTAATTCCAGGGTTGTCGGTAGTCTTTGTAGATGGTGTTGACGTTTATTCCAGATTTTTTTATATTTTTCTCGCCAGTTTTGTTTTTGTCGGCGTCTGCCGCAATTCTCCAAAAACGAAAAGGAGTTCAAAAGAAAAATAATAACATTAAATGATTTTATGTATTGATGATATTTGTTATTGTCAATTTTGCAGGTATTGGGATGAGCATGCTCAGTCAGACAGCTGCTGTCACCATTAGCTTCTATTTCAACAAGCGTAGAGGCTTAGCTAACGGACTATCCACAGCAGGGTCTGGTTTGGGTTTCTTTATATTCCCCCCATTGGCAACCTACTTACTTGAGGAACTAGGTCTATCTGGAGCTTGCGTTATTCTAGCTGGTGTAATGATGCAAGGAATTGTCTGCGGAGCGCTAGTAATCGCAGGAGAGAACGACCCACGCAGGCAGCACAAAAAAAAATCTAAAAAGCACCAGCTTGGAATTGCATCACTAGTACACCTGACACACACGCAGTCCCTCATGCTGACAGTCACAGACCAAAGCAGCATGTACCTGTCTAGTATGAGACATTATGAAGAGTTCATGCTTGCCACAGAGGATAAAGGTTGCTGTGGAAAATTTTTTCATATTCTAAAAAAAATAACCAAAGCATCATTCGACGCAAAGCTACTAAAAAATGGAGCGTTTATGTTATATCTGTTTGGAACAGTATTCAGACAGCTAGTCGGATATATTCCATCTATGTTTATTGTCAGCAGAGCTTTGCATTTTGGGATACGAAATGAAGACACCGGATTCCTGATGTCCATATTTGGAGTGACAAATATTATTGGTAGATTGTTGCTGGGGTTTTTAGCAGACTTGCCAGCAATAAGGAACCGCAGATGCTATCTCTATGGAATTATGGCTATAGCGGCTGGAGTTGTGTCCCTTTACAACTTTGGAGAGTTGCTTTACCACCAGATGCTGTATTGTGGATTGTATGGTTTAATGTTCGGTAGGTGGCAAGTATAAGTTACTTGAAATCTGTAATTTTGTGTGTGTACTTCATGTACTAAGATCTGTCGAATGGTATTTTTTCAACAAAATTTTTATATGGGTCAGTGGGCCATAAAAAATGCGCAAAAAATGCAAATTATGTTTTACGTTGCTTTGTTTACTAGTTTTTCAATTTCAAGTTGATTATTTGTGAAAATATTGCAATACATATCAGATGCTTTTTCATTATCAGACAAGCTGTATGTCGCCAATTTCTCTGTGCTTGCTTTTCATATTTTTTTTAAACTGATATTGAAATTTTTTTCTTGATATAAGGAAAAATAATTTGCTTGCCATTATAATTTTAGAAATCTTCATGGAATTGTTAGCAACATCAAAAAATTTGGTGATTCCAATAATTTGATGTACATAAAATGAGATGGACTTGCTGGTGCACAGTGTACAGGAGATTTACTTACAAATTAAATTACAGAAATATGTAAACTGACTAAAACTAACAAGCCAGCTGTCACAAATTATGTAGATGTCAATATTGAACATACTAGCTGAATAAATTCACTGGCTCACGTAATCAAGACACAACAATTTTTCAAACTATGTGAACAAATTTTGGAAATTAACTTTTAAAAAAGTCGTAAAAATACCATTTAATTCGAAAGCCCCCTGAATACCAGTTTAAATGAAAACGTTAGGTGGTGCTCCACTTGGCTAAATGTACAACTATTAATTATTAGCGTAGCTAATAACGAAACCTGTGCTTGTAGGATGTACGATAAGCATGAAATGTACAGTGCTTACAGACATAATAGGAAGTGCCAAAACCTGCACAGGGTTTGGTATGATTATGTTTGCTGCTGGTTTCACAGTGTTCTTGGGACCAGCCACTGCAGGTAACAAGCTTGTGCCATTTCCACATTTCATCTAGTCACCTGCATTGAATGTCAAAGGTTTTGCTTACACAGAAAGTGTATCTCGCCAGTGATATGTGAAGTATTTGGTAATTTACGCAATGCAAGCAATCAGCTATCAGAAGGGAGTAACAGTGTTAGACAACTACACGCCAATGTCTATAAGATAGTGCAATGACAACATGTTGATGTTTTAGGGTGGATATTTGATAAAACGAGTAGCTATGAGACTGTGTTTGGAATCTGTGGTTCTATATTTATACTGAGTGGATTAGTGGTGATACCAGCTCCTTGTATAATGAGAAAACAAGCCGTAGCGCTACAGTCTTCTCAGACTGAACTACCAGAAAAGATCTGATGGGCAACAAGTATGCGAATGGGAAGATAATTCCAGTATCGCATCTAAAGGAACCGCTCAATCTTAACATGTACATAGAATCTGTACACAGGAGACCCATTCAACTACGTCATTATACTTTGTATACCTAATTATGTCTGATAGACACAAAATTATAGACATATTGAAATGTCACCCAAGCTCTCCACAGCAAACCCAGCATACGAGTTTTACCCATCAGGGAAATCACATGACAAGATGTGAAGAGACATCAGTCAGACAGACACACCCTGACATTACTTGGTATGCTGATGTAGTATATTATGTTACACCCCTCCATTGTACAACCATTTGCAATAGTAACTATGGAAACCATATTTGGTTTACAAAAAAGAATAAAAAATATATGAAGAAAAAATAATTGTTCAATCAGACCTTGTGAGTGAGCTGTGCCTACATAACAGTGACGGTACTGCTGTTGCACACATATCACAGAGTTGCGATGTTCTATATACACAACTCCAAGATCAACTGCAGTTTCTCGCATACAAATACAATTGTAATGTGATAATTAAGGTTAAAATATCACTGAGTAATAGGCATATAGCAATGCATAGAAAGTGAGAAACAATACACCTTCTACAGACAATATTAAATAAATGAAAATATAGAAAAGTTTGATTCGGACTCTACAATACAAGTTGGCAGCTCGTTGGCGTACAGTAAGCTATGAGCCAGTATTGGCCCATCAAAGTCAGTTACTGTTACGGCTGTCTACGTCCGCCCCTCGAGTTTTGGCTGAGGAGTTGGTGTGTATGCAGCATCAGGGCTAGCCTCAGGAACTGACGGGCTGGGGGTTACCTCAGGTTGTGGGGAAAGTGGGTGCAGACTCTCAGGCTCTGACATAGGCATAGCTGGTGACTCATCTCCCATGCTGAATGCAACAAAATGATCAACAGACTTATGAAGAGAGTGGGTAACTCCATATATATAGCTTTAATCAAACTGACCGGGGAAAAACAACTTCAAATTTTGGACATTGATAGAAGTTACCTTCTCAATATACAGCGGGTTAATGAGAACACAACTTTTACCAAGACAAAAAATACACACCAATCAAGCCCCTACTTCAACTTTTACCTGATGTACCATATCGCATCAGCAATGTACACAAATTTCTGACAGTCAAAACAAACTTTTGACTGTCAAAACAAACTATTGACTGTCAAAAACATTTTCAGCTCTTCTAATTGCATTTATTTTATCCAAAAATACTTGATCTAATCTACACAATAACTCAGTAGATAGTCTCTAAGCAATGAACACACAAGCCAGAATATCACCCGTATCTGTCATTTCGTCATGCAGGATGACGCAGAATGGACATGACCAATTCTTCATTCTGTCCATCATGCTGTGATTGGTTGATTAACCCACAGCGATTCCATTTGACAAGGTTATATTGATTTCCACGTTTTTGAAAAGATCATATATACTCGTAATTTAGTAATACAAATTATAATAATTATACGGCCACTAGTGCTTAACTGAAACTAACGCAGGCATATAATTTTTAAAACAAATATCGTTTGTGATGGAAAAAAATTATAAATAAATAATTAGAAAGAACAAAAGTTATAAATGATAATGAATCATATACCTGGTCATAATAATTTATTAACCACTTGACGAACTTAGCAACAAAGAACTGGTTTTCAATAAAAATAAATATTATAAAAACAATCAGAAACAGGAAACCATGTGAACTGCACAAAATATTAATCATGCTCTTATTTGCTAAATCGAACACTACATCTGTCATTTCCGCTGGCAGTCAGGCTCGTGTGGCATGCTATCCGTCGCCAAGCCCTGGATTTGGGTACAGGCTCATGTGGCAAGGGCCTAAGTCTATATAAAGTATATACCAATGCTGGCTTTCAATAAGAGTATTTGCCAAACAAATGGGGTTGTGACATTAAGAGTTATCTCTCTTTGAACTTTCTACATCCAACCAGAAGTTACCATCATTCGTAGTATAAAATATAGTTACTCCATGCAGACTCATGAAAGTTTTTTCCTGATAGCTTCCATGTTGTCAATTGTATACTATAATGACATGTCCCTAAAAAAACTTTAGACTATTTTTAAAGACATCAGCATCAAATCTACCAGCAGCAACAAAGATTTATATTTTTTTTACAGTTTGTTCAATTATTATTTATTACAGTTGTTATCCACGGAACTCCGGGGCTTGCCGAAAAAAGTAACAGAGACGATGCGTTCTGTAATAAAAACTATTCGTAGCAATAGCTGATAGCAATTTTTGATTGGTTGTGAAAAGCTCAAAGAGAGCTAACTCGCAATATCACAAACTCGATTCATTAAAACTGAGTGAAGACGCTAGGTTATCACTATCACATTTAGTAACGGGCGCATCGTCTCCGTTACTTTTTTCAGCAAGCCTCTGATGCCCATGTTATCACTATCACAACTATTTTTTTATATAGTTATTTAACGCTTTTTTTTAAAATTTTATTATTTACTATAATCATTTATAATTATACCGTTTATGATTGTACCGTTTATGATTGCTATTGTAATTTTTAATGGTTATCATTGAGTTGTTATTGCTAAAATAATAATTATTAACGTGATTCTTCTTATAATTTTATAATAATAATAGCAACTTATTATTATAGTTATAAATTATTTTAATAAATAAGTTATAATAAAAAAATGAATAATTGGTTTTATTATTATAAATGATTATCACCACATTAAATTCTTATCGTCATTTATAATAACAGCTTCATAGAGGTGTAGATAGATGCTAATGATTACTTGTATTATTATTTCCCCCACATATACCAGACAATCCATTTACACATAAACGTCGCGTTAAATAAGTTAATTATCGCTAGTGTCTTATCGTATTTATTAACTACTGTACCAACGATCGTATATAATCGCTGACCACATGGTGGTTATTTAATGATTATGCTCTATAGCTACACTTGTGTGATTAAAAACTTCTGTACGTGTAATTTGCTATATCAGTAGTAATATATGAGCAGATCTCCCTACCAAGTGTTTTTTTGTGGATCTGACCTTGGAGTTTAGGCAATGGGTTACGACGTTGGATGAATTCGCCGAGTTTATATTGTATTTTACTTGAGGGGTACTTGAGTGGCATTTGAGTGGCATTTGAGTGGCATTTGAGTTTTGATTAGTTTTTTACTTAATTTGAACTTATATGGCATATAGATTTTGAATGTATGGCATTCAAGTTTTGATAACTTTTTTACATAACTCGAACTCATATGCTATCTTGAGAGAGAGGGGAGAGGAGAGAGGAGAGAGGAGAGATGGGAGATGAGAGAGGAGAGAGAGGAGAGAGATTTTTTAGTTTTCTATACATTCATGTATATATGGTTAGTTATGTACATATTTATGGCTATATTTATATCTACATAGAGAGAGGAGATATATCTACATTGAACAAATATATTGATCAAAAATGAAAATTATATGTTTATATACCTGATTACATAATGAGGGGTACTTGAGTGGCATTTGAGTTTTGATTATTTTTTTACTTAATTTGAACTTATGGCATATACATTTTGAATGCATGACATTCAAGTTTTGATAATTTTTTTACATAACTCGAACTCATATGATATTTGAGAGAAGAGAAGAATGAGGAGACTACATTGAATCAATATATGATTATATACATTTATTACATAATAAGTAGCAAAATATTCTTGTATAATATAGCTAGAGTTAGTAAATACTAAGTAATTCAAAGCACTACAACTTGTAATGACAATCAATGGTTGATAGTCTTTTTCTTTACAATGTTGTCATTGTTGTACTGATGTTATAACTAGGAAGGAAGACTTCTGTTCTATGTACTTTTGATTCCGTAATGAACTAAAATCAAAAGTTATGTATTAGTATAGGATGATTAAACAAAAATGTAAAATAATTACATAAATTTGAATTATAGTTCTTTTTACATTGGTTAATTAACATTATATAGTAAAGAGAAGTAACTCACCAAGTTATATTATTCAGTTTGTTTTTTCTTGAGCATAATTTCCATCAAGCGTTTTTGATTCTCTCTCTTCTATCTAAAGCAAAACAAAAAATAATTGCTTTATAAATAGATATTATCTAATTGGAAGTATTACTTATATCAGTTAGTTTACATTGAATAAAAAATACTCACTGTGTTGTCTTGTCTGACATGCTCTTTTTGAATATAGTTTTCACCAGGGGGCGCTGGTTCTCTCAAAGATGTAGAAGATGTGTTTCCCACTCCCATTGAAAGCACTAAGACCTTGTTCTCAACAACCTCATCTGTAGTAAAGTACTTCATCTGGTTGGAATCATCAAGTTTGTTGGATAGGTTTTGAGCCGTTTCTATCGCTTGTAATGCTGTGAATGTGATTATATCATGTCGATGATAACCAAATCTACTAACTTCACGATTTCTTACAAGTATGACTCCTGTTCCAATTTGTTTGATGTTGCTAGCGTGTTTTTCAGGTATATATAGAACTCCCATCATCAAACCATCATATTGCAAACATCTGTAGTTTACCAGTAGCGCATTCATCACCACATCTCCATTAGGTAATGTTAACTGAGTTGATATTTGAGGAGATTCAAAACTGATTACACTTCCAACAGCAAATTGCGAGAGCGTTGCGATACGAACCATACTGATCAACTGAGTAGGTGTTTTTTTTTTTATTAATCTACTTAGCTGTTTAGCTTCCTCAAGGGAAATATTGGATGGGAAGTTGATAGGGTGAAAGATTGGATGCTTGTCTGAATCGAATCCCATAAAAACCACCAGTTTTGGAACATCCGGTTGTGTTGGAGCTAATTTGTTGTAATCCTCATTTCTCACCATAGACCTCACTTGTCGTCTGTTGCCAAATGTTTCGATATTGTAGCGGATAATGCATAAGTTTTTATATACATCCTCAGTTGGTTGTTCGATGGAGACTATCTCGAGAAGTGACGGCGTTTGATTTAAGTGAAGTGGTTGAAACCTTCCAATCATTACTCTGTCATTGGTATCGCAAGAATTGAGCAAACTAGCAGCATTTTTTGACAAGCAGGAAAGATGAGAAGGAGATGGTGCTTTCAAAGTCCAAGTATAGTCAATCGTTTTATTTCTATCCGAATCCCATGGCTTTGGTCGAATTGTGTTCAGTTTCCTTCTTATTAGATGTGAATCAGGAGGGATATTTTCTTTATCATCAGAGTATGGCTCGAATGTTGAGAGAAATGAGGTATTACGGTCTTCATTCATATTCAGAGCGTTCAGTCGGAAGTTGGAACTGAAAAGAGAGTAAAAAATATGTAACAAATGGCTGGAATTTGAAAAATATTTTGAAAAGAATAAACTAACTAGATATTTATAAAATAAACACATAATCAAAACCATAATAATTTTTCTGATGCGGTATGGTGAAACTATTTGATCTTTTATTAATAAGAACAAAATATTAAAACATAAAATTAATTTTCTGAAGTATTATAGCAAAACTAGTTGAAGTTTTTATCAGTATATGTTAAAGAATTATTTAGTAATTCTCACCTTATTGAGTTTCAAGTAAATGTAGTAGTTGGTGTGTAGATGTTGCTTCCTTGCTAGCTATTGTAGAACTGGATGCTTTCTGTGTGAAAACACTGGTTCTTAAATAGCTAAAGCTGTACTAATTAACCCTATGAAACCTTTATAATATATCTATGACTCAGCAGTTTTTTCACGCGATATTCCCGCGAAAGCTTTGGTTTTTATTCGCGTGAAAATTATTTTTTTACTCCCGCGAAAGCAATGGTTTCTATTCGCGTGAAAATAAACTATTTATTCCCGCGAAAGCATTGGTTTGTATTCGCGTGAAAATAAAATATTTATTCCCGCGAAAGCAACTGTTTCCATTCGCGTGAAAATAAACTATTTATTCCCGCGAAAACATTGGTTTGTATTCGCGTGAAAATAAAATATTTATTCCCGCGAAAGCAACGGTTTCCATTCGCGTGAAAATGAAGTATTGATTCCCGCGAAAGCTTTGGTTTGTATTCGCGGGAAAATAAAATTTTTATTCCCGCGAAAGCAACGGTTTCTATTCGCGTGAAAATAAACTATTTATTCCCGCGAAAACACTGGTTTGTATTCGCGTGAAAATAAAATATTTATTCCCGCGAAAGCAACGGTTTCCATTCGCGTGAAAATGAAGTATTGATTCCCGCGAAAGCTTTGGTTTGTATTCGCGGGAAAATAAAATTTTTATTCCCGCGAAAGCAACGGTTTCTATTCGCGTGAAAATAAACTATTTATTCCCGCGAAAACACTGGTTTGTATTCGCGTGAAAATAAAATATTTATTCCCGCGAAAGCAACGGTTTCCATTCGTGTGAAAATAAAGTATTGATTCCCGCGAAAGCAACGGTTTCCATTCGCGTGAAAATAAAGTGTTGATTCCCGCGAAAGCTTTGGTTTGTATTCGCGGGAAAATAAAATTTCTATTCCCGCGAAAGCAAGGGTTTCCATCCGCGCGAAAATAAATTATTTATTCCCGCGAAAACAATGTTTGGTATTCGCGTGAAAATAAAATATTTATTCCCGCGGAAGCATTGCTTTGTATTCGCGTGAAAATAAAATTTTTATTCCCGCGAAAGCAACGGTTTCTATTCGCGTGAAAATAAATTATTGATTCCCGCGAAAGCATTGCTTTGTATTCGCGTGAAAATAAAATTTTTATTCCCGCGAAAGCAACACTTTCCATTCGCGTGAAAATAAATTATCTATTCCCGCGAAAACATTGGTTTGTATTCGCGTGAAAATAAATTATTTATTCCCGCGAAAGCATTGGTTTGTATTCGCGTGAAAATAATTTTGTTATTCCCGCGAAAGCAACGGTTTCCATTCATGTGAAAATAATGCTGATTCATAGCAGTGCAACTTAAGCTATATAAGAAGCACTGTTTTCATACAGAAAGCATTCACTTCATCGTTAGTAACTGAAGGAAGAAGATCTACTACATCATCATCTACTACAACCCTCCTTCTTCATCATTTGAGTTACATAGGAAACAGCTGAAGTTCAAACAACTATGTATATAATTCATCTAATTCAAAGAACAACAAGTCTTCATTTATGATGTAAGTATTTATATTTCGTTTTAATTGTAATCAATTTAAGCGTGAAGACATTTTCTGAACAAAAAACAAGATTATTCACTATTTAAGATATCAAAAAATGATGTATGTAAGTTTTAATTATGGTTATTCTTATTATTTCAGAGGCTTCAAAATGAAAAAAGTACTCCTTCTTCATCCGAATTTTATAGAAAGCAGCTCTCAAGTTCAAACTAACTGAAGGAAGAAGATCTACTACATCATCATCTACTACAACCCTCCTTCTCCATCATTTGAGTTACATAGGAAACAGCTGAAGTTCAAACAACTATGTATATAATTCATTAAAGAAAAACAAGTCTTCATTTGTGATGTAAGTATTTATATTTTGTTTTAATTGTAATCGATTTAAGCGTGAAGACATTTTCTGAATAAAAAACAAGATTATTCACTATTTAAGATATCAAAAAAAATGTTGTATGTAAGTTTTAATTATGTTTATTCTTATTATTTCAGGACTTCAAAATGAAAAATGTACTCCTTCTTCATCCGAATTTTATAGAAAGCAGCTCTCAAGTTCAAACTACTAGGAATATCATTCATTTTAATTCAAAAGAAAAGACAAGTCTTCATTTCTGATGTAAGTATTTACGTTCTATTATAATAGTAATCAATTCAAGTATATTGAAAAAAAATTGAAACCTTAGTCTTTTTTTATTTTTTGCTATAAAGCATTATCATTTTTTTTTAGAATAACAACGAACTAGATCAAAGGAAAAGAACTTTCCAACAAAACTTCAACTTGAGTAATAACTGAAGCTACTACTTATATTATATATAAATAATGTGTCGAGTAACAAACAACAGATATGTAGCAAACACTATTTATAATGAAAAAAGAGAAAAGCAAAAAACTCGAAATTGTTTTGAAAATACTAAAGACTGCGCTGAATGGATAGATGATAGTTTACTCGTTACTTCATCGTTGTTTTTACAACGAACTTTTCCTGATACCACTGCAATAACTTATGTCGTTGCAACTTATCCGGATAATCACTGTAGTCTTTTGTCATTAAAATTACAAAAAACTATTGCGCAACTTTCCCCATCGGACTTTTTCAAGTTCATTTACAATGAACTCTCTTTTTATGAAAGAGAGGCTTTAATGCTTGATGAAAGTTATCGAAGAAAATCATTTCTTACAAATTGGAGACGAGTAGGTAAACATTGTGGTGAAAACATGGCTGCAGCTGGTTTCTATAACCTTGAAAAAGACAACGCTGTTCGATGTGTTTTTTGCCAAGGGGTATTACTAAACTGGAAGGATGAAGATGAACATCCGATGAAAGAACACGCTAAAAGTTTTCCGTTTTGTCGATTTGTTAGAGGATTTAACACTCACAATCGTCTGTATAGACCTAGGAAACTACTTGCAGATGAAATGAAAAACATCTCAATTGTCAAAAGTTATACGATGGAAGAACAAAAGATCAGAAGAGGGGATTTAACTGCAGAAGTATTACCTCTAGGTATATCAATTGATCGTGCTGATACACCACGTTTTGCTACTGAAACATCTAGAGAAGACAGTTTCAAACAATGGAAGGGTAAAGTCTCCATGAAACTCCTTTCCAATGCAGGTTTCTACTATACTAAGTTCGGGGATAGTGTGAAATGCTTCTTTTGCTCAGGTGAACTTAAAGAATGGAAAGAGAGTGATCTACCATGGGAGGAACACTGTCGATGGTTCCCAGACTGTTATTTTTTACTCGGGAGTAAAGGTGAAGAGTACGTTGAGGATGTTT
This sequence comes from Cryptosula pallasiana, assembly GCA_945261195.1. Taxonomy (NCBI): domain Eukaryota; kingdom Metazoa; phylum Bryozoa; class Gymnolaemata; order Cheilostomatida; family Cryptosulidae; genus Cryptosula; species Cryptosula pallasiana. The sequence goes on along the minus strand of OX183140.1, from coordinate 24,287,082 downwards.
ACATGCGAACGGAAAAAGGCAAAAGGTGTAAGCGACGGATTGAAAAATATCGAGAAAAATTAAAACAAATAACTCGCAACAATGACACCGAAGAAATGAAACTTATTTGCAAAAAACTAGGATACAGTCAAAACGATATCGAACAAGTTTTAGTGTTAAATGGAAAACCTTTTGAGCGAATAGGTTTTATGATTGAAGCCCTACATATTTTTGAAAATGATTTTACAACTGTTGAGAATTCGTCAACAGTGTTAAAAAATGATGCTAAATCAATTGATTCGTTAAAAAAAGATAAAGATCCGCTGTTAAAAAATGATGCTAAATCAATTGATTCGTTAAAAAAAGATAAAGATCAGACTAAGCAAAGCAAACTCGCTCAATGTGTGTCTGAGACGCATGAAAAAAAAGTAATTGCAAATCATATCTCTCTTCCGTGTGGTCATCTCATTTACTGTAGTGAGTGTAAGGAAAAAGCGCTTACTGAATGCTCATCAGAAGTAAAACCTTGCCCAATCGATGGTTGTCAGGTTGAAATTAAAGCATTTATGAAGATCTACATGAGCTAGCATAACAATTAACCTCAAAAAAAGAAAAAATAATGAATGATTAAATAGATGTTTCAATTTGAAAACGTATCATTCGCGTTTTGTAATTTAACGGAATAACAACAAATATGCTACGTGTTGAAGACTTTGCTCACCAAGAAGCTTCCGATGCTATAGGTCCTAAGACTTTTTTGGCTGAGGTTTCTGATGAAATGTTGAGGATTTATTTTACGGAGGAATGTGTATACTGTGTACTAGGAGGAAGTTTTTACAAGCAAGCAACCAATCTATCGCTACTAAACTGTTACTGTTCACACGTTGATGACAAATGTATCACTTGTAAAAGATATGCTGAAATGGTTGAAGGCGCTACACCTACCAAAAAAGAATTGGGTGATGCTATCGACTGGATTGATAGAAGACAAGTTTTGAAAAATGCTAAAATGGGTTTTTTGGTGCATGATGAATGGATTAATGCTTTTTTGGATCTTTCCACTGATGATTTGAAGTCTCCATTTTTGTTAACAAATTTGAGAGCACGATTAAATCCCTACCTATTACCTACTAGTCAGAGCAAACTGGCTTATCAACGACTAAAGGATAAATTACTTGCGATAGCAGAAGGATATCCATACGCTTACACTCTTGATGAAAAAGAAGACTCAGTCAACCCGATAATAACTATTGATTCGACAAATATATCTGAAGACTCATAAAAGAACTGCTACAAAAAAAGTTGCTTCATTTATCTCTGAACTACAGCAGAAACATGAGTGGAAAAACTCAAGGATTCAAGTCAATTGGTACATTGGCTGATTTTGTTCCTAAGTTCATAAGGACTCATTTTGAACACATTCCTTTAGAGCGTTCGAATCCTCTTTTTGTTCAACTCATCACCGAAGAAGTATTTTATTTTGTGTTAGGATTCAATCTAGTTCGTAAATCAATACAAAGCATGCTTTTGAGCTGTAATTGTATTTCAAGAGCAAATCCTCTCGAATGCTTAAACTGTTCTAGGAGCTTTGATCCAAAAGTATGCTGTCCGCAAGACAAGTTGATAGATTTTGAAGATCTCAAAAGAGCGATCGAACTGGTTGATATAAAGCAGTGTTTGAAAGATGCTGAACTGGGTGATTTGATAGATATTTCGATTTTAAGAGGTTTGACTTCATTTCGCTGGACAGGAACACATGTTCTTTTGTCTCAATCTCGATTGGAACCATACTTACATTTTGGTAACCACTTTGATGAGATTGTTTCACATCTTCAAAATCGGTTGAGAGAGCTGAACAAGCCGCTAGCCTCTTACATATAAATAGAAAAAAACATCAAGAAAGAAAGTATTCAACTTTCAACACTGAAAGCGAAAACATTTAAAAAAATGAGCTGCGTATTTATCTTGCTACTGGCACTAACATTTCCCAATGTTAGTGGAGTATTCTATACCAACGAAATTGATGAATGTATAGCCGGAGTTATGGATAAAAATGATGTCTTGTTTTTTTCACCTTTCAAAAGGACTATACGATATAAAGATGAAAATGGAAAAAACTGTGTGCGACTCTACCCTCCCGACTTATTATATTGTGGTTTTTTCATCCCTCCAAGCGCTTCTTGGATCTGCAAGGAAATAACTTCTACAGATTCTGTGTCTTGTGATACACCAACAAAATACACTCTGAATCAGGAGGAATGCGCAATAGGGGTTAAAAATAATACGGAAGGTCTTACTCAAAATACAAAACTATTTTGGAATGATGAATTATGTGTATTTGAATACAACACCTCACGTTTGATTTGTCCGCCAACAGAAGAGTTTGAGACAACCAACTTTGCATGTGTGGAATGCAATCGTTTGACCAACAGGGAGTCAAAAATAGCTACTATCATCACTAACATCAATGGTATTGAAGGTGTAAATTTGTCATTTTCGAGTTTTGAAAGTTTGAAGTCTGTTCAAAACAAGATTATCATCAGTATCACATGTCAAGGAGATACCAAAGACAAATGCAATCCCAAGGTTATAAATATAGAGCTTTAGTTGAAGCATATTAACCAAAGACCACCGAAATGCAAGACAGTTAACTCTAGATGATGAAAGCATAAACTAGGTTAAAAGTCTCTCTCTCTGAATAAAAAAAATGAGATATTGCATCTATCTCCTATTATTCCCAATCCTAAGCGGTTATTGTCTTGTAACCGAGTTTACACCATTCACTTTATCTCATAGAGCGTCTGGATGTTTTCGGGGAATTCTTAATATGGAAGCGGTTGATTCAGTAACTCGTATTTTAAGAAAAAACTTAAAATATCGTTTGCGTAGACTCACATGTTTCATGGAACCTACTCACCTAAGTAGAAGCTGTGACACTCGTGATATGTGGCCTCAACACTACTTTGTTTGCAAAACCGATGAAGCTTTAAATTACATTCGTTTATACGATGAAGGATTACTAACTACGACTCGAAGAACAACTCCAACAACAACCACTACAACTCCACATACAACGACAACAATCACCACAACTCCACAGACAACGACGACAACAACCCCGACGACAACCACTACAAACAAGCCAGTAGTTCCGGCTTTATCACCGTCAATTCCATCTCTTCCACAAGCTCTGGGTTTAGTCGATTTAATTTTGGAACAACCAAGCCCTACAAACTCTACTATATACAATTCTGATTGTGTGTGTGATAAATACATCATATGCGAAAACAATTCAGTATCAATTACAAATTCAACACCATCGATTTATAGAGTTTTTATTTATAATGATTTGGAGGGTTTTTCAAAACTTTCTCTGTCTATATCGGAAAATAGTAAACTTAAGCTTGAAGAAAATCTTCTCATCATCATTGAACCTGAATGTGATGATATTTCTTGTAAAGTCATCAAATACTTTACAAATTAAAAAGTTTTTATAGACTTTAACTCTATATATTCAACTTATTACACTCTATTATGATATCTATTTTATCACATTCTCCTTTTTTTGTAAATTTGTACAATTAGATGAAATTTAACCATTTAGAGAATGATTTCTTTTTGCAAAAAAATTTATGAAAATTGAATGAAATGAAAAAAAAGACTATGTATTAATTGTTATTACTTAGTATTTACTGACTCTAGCTATATTATATGAGATTTTCCCTACTTATTACATAATAAATGTATATATTCACATATTCTTTCATTTTTAATCACTGTATTTATTCAATGTAGATATATCTCCTCTCTCTCAAGATATCATATGAGTCGGAATTACAGAAAATTATCAAACCTTAAATGTCTTACATTCAAAATCTAGATACCCTATGAGTTATAATTATGTATACAGTTACTCCCTACTTATTATGTAATCAGGTATATAATCATATAATTTTCATTTTTTGATCAATATATTTGTTCAATGTAGATATACCTCCTCTCTCTATGTAGATATAAATATAGCCATAAATATGTACATAACTAACCATATATACATGAATGTATAGAAAACTAAAAAATCTCTCTCCTCTCTCATCTCCCATCTCTCCTCTCTCCTCTCCCCTCTCTCTCAAGATACCATATGAGTTCGAGTTATGTAAAAAAGTTATCAAAACTTGAATGCCATACATTCAAAATCTATATGCCATATAAGTTCAAATTAAGTAAAAAACTAATCAAAACTCAAATGCCACTCAAATGCCACTCAAATGCCACTCAAGTACCCCTCAAGTAAAATACAATATAAACTCGGCGAATTCATCCAACGCCGTAACCCATTGTCTCAACTCCAAGGTCCAATCCACAAAAAAACACTTGGTAGGGAGATCTGCTCATATATTACTACTTATATCCCTGTAAACTCCGTGGGTTGTTCAATTATATCAATCACATTGCAATAGCCTGTTTATTGTAGTTAAAACATCATAACTCCGTATTTGTGCATTGTATAAAACTTTTAGCATCTTCCGGTTGGATGTGCATCAGCGCCCTCTATAAGGGGGGGGGGGGGGATAATCCAAGTCACAACCCCATTAAAATAATCAGACCGGCAATAAATTTAATCAATAAAGAATCATTTTGTCCGGAACTCGTGTGTCATCAAAAAGTAGCTCACCGAAAAAAAAATAGTGAATGAGCATTATTTATATTGTTAGAAGGTTGTGAATGAAACTGAACACTAAATAAATTATAACGAACGATATAGTTTGTTCCATTTTTATAGACCGGTTTTATATCCCGAAAAAATTATTCAAAATGGTTACAATTGTTTAAAATTTGCTTAATTGAAAGGCAGCTTTACAAACTATTCTAGTTTATAGCGATTCAACTCTTATTTTTTCCTGATTTTTTGAAAATTGAGAGTTATCTTCTTTATGAAATGTTCGGTAATCTATAACAGCTCATTAATAATTATGGTGTTCTAATAATGTTCCGTTCCATTTGCGACGTGTTGAATTACGAACACCTATTATTTTGTGTACTTTGTTCGATGAACAGGTTGCAAATACTCTACCCTCACACAGTGTACTGTAGACAGATAAGAACTCACCTGGAGTCAGCGATGTCTGACTGAAAGGGCCTTATCCTGTTGCACTGCGCTATCTCCGAGTAGCTGACCTCTTTATGCAGTTTTATCCAGGCGCTCTGTATGTCAGCAAGAAGAAGCTTGCATGGCTCCTCCAAGAAGACAGCTCTCATCGACATGTGGTCTGTGCACAGCAGGAACCTCTCCCTCAGTAGCAGCATCACCGCCAGAGTGAAGTCTTGTAGTACTGTACTAGTCCAGTCCTGTGGATACGAACACTCAGTACATACAGTAAGTATATACAGTAAGTATACACAGTAAGTATATACAGTAAGTATATACAGTAGGTACATTCCACACAAGAACAGTATTTACGAACGTCACCACTGCACAAAGAAGGGCAAAACAAGTAAAATGAAATAATGCAACATTGTGAGGGGAGGAAAAGAAGATTTCCGGCATGCTGCCAGCTAGTTACCATGTACTAATCTGGCATATTGCCAACTACAGTTACCTTGTACTAACCTGGCATATTGCCAGCTACAGTTACCATGTACTAACCTGGCATATTGCCAGCTACAGTTACCATGTACTAACCTGGCATACTGCCAGCTACAGTTACCATGTACTAACCTGGCATATTGCCAGCTACAGTTACCATGTACTAACCTGGCATATCACCAACTACAGTTACCATGTACTAACCTGGCATATTGCCAGCTACAGTTACCATGTACTAACCTGGCATACTGCCAGCTACAGTTACCATGTACTAACCTGGCATATTGCCAGCTACAGTTACCATGTACTAACCTGGCATACTGCCAGCTACAGTTACCATGTACTAACCTGGCATATTGCCAGCTACAGTTACCATGTACTAACCTGGCATATCACCAACTACAGTTACCATGTACTAACCTGGCATATTGCCAGCTACAGTTACCATGTACTAACCTGGCATACTGCCAGCTACAGTTACCATGTAATAACCTGGCATACTGCCAGCTACAGTTATCATGTACTAACCTGGCATATTGCCAGCTACAGTTACCATGTACTAACCTAGCATATTGCCAGTTACAGGTACCATGTACTAACCTGAAGGAAAAGCTGGTCCCACACAAACATCACAGCAGGAGTGTCTAGTACAGAGACGAACCCTTCACCCACCCACTTCCTGATGTAGATGCGTGGGTCAACGAGCAATTTCTGGGAGTCTTGTTCCGCGTCCATCGGTTTATTCAACATTTTTCGTGCTTCTCGTTTCTCCTGGCACACAACATCAATAGCATGTTATTGCGTGGCTTAGTGCAGTTGTGGAGTACGTTATTGCATGGCTTAGTGCAGTTGTGGAGTACGTTATTGCATGGCTTAGTGCAGTTGTGGAGTACGTTATTGCATGGCTTAGTGCAGTTGTGGAGTACGTTACAAGCACACACGCACGCAAGCACACACATACATATCACACATACATATCACACATACATATCACACATACATATCACACACACATATCACACATACATATCACACATACATATCACACATACATATCACACATACATACCACACATACGTACATACCACACATACATACCACACATACATATCATACATCCATACTTCCAGACATGCACACACGCACATACACGCACGCACACACACACTACCACGAATACACAAGACATCCCACCATGGAGATGTTGCATGCACAGATATATTGCACTGAGAATTAGGGTGTTTCTACCAACATAGCATTCATTGTGTATAAAGTTGACTGGTTTGAGACACTGTATTGAATACCAATTGCGTACACTAAAAAAATAAAAAATGTGTTTGTTACCAACGATGAGCAACGAGTGACAACAACTGTTCATTGCAAACAGTCGATGATGTGCTTTGTTTATAAACAACGGAACCATTACGTAGTGATTTGTTTCGTGTTAATGTAAGCGGGACATCAGGTGCGGATTTGAAACTTTTTGGCGGAGAAAAATACTTTCTCATGAACAGTGACTTTGTTACCTGCCGGGCTAGGTTTGGGCCATTTATGTTGGTTATGAAACGGTGGCGTATGGTGTGAGTAGCAGTCAGGTGGGCTCAGTATTCACAAACCATTCAGACAAACCTGAGCTTCATCTCACAAGCTGTAATAGCTGCACAATAAATAAACTCCCCAAATGCCAAGTACAGAGCTGCTGACGACGCCCTTTATACAGCAATAAACAACAGCAGCAATGGACTACCTTCTGCATGTGCTCCAACAAGAACTCTTCAGCCTTCAACGGTACATTCACTTGACAAATGTGCTGCAGGTGATCGTGTAACTGCCTGTCATTCTTGAGCAGGTGGTGCATTACAAGATCAGCTATGGCATAGACCTGGGACCACTGCATGAACAGGCTGTAAGAGAATGCGCAGAGAATAACAAGTAGTGACCAAAGGCTACAACAATCACCTGTGCATGTAGTAGATAAGTTGTGCAGGAAGCAAGAGAATTCTGGGTAAGTTTAGGTGATAACAAACCTTGAGTTGAGGATATCCAGATACATGGCCAGCTCGTACACATACTCTGGCCCTGATGACTGGGCATGCACCGAGAAGGCCAACTAAAGTATACAGTACATAAATATAACCTGCCTTGTGTGCTCATGTATATAGACAGTATAAGTATATATAGCCTGCCTTGTGTGCTCATGTATATAGACAGTATAAGTATATATAGCCTGCCTTGTGTGCTCATGTATATAGACAGTATAAATATATATAACCTTGCACACATGCATATATTTATGTAAAGGAGAAAAATGTATGTCTGCTCATCTGTGTAGGAATATGTATTTGTCTATTATTCCAGGTGAATAAACCGCTGCACTGAGGGAAATAGAAACTGCTCTATAAACTTTCTATCGAGTTAGTCAAATCTATGTTGTGGGTTGGTCTAATCTAATATATATGTGGGAGTACACAGTATATGTAAGAGTACACAGTATATGTAAGAGTACACAGTATATGTAAGAGTACACAGTATATGTGGGAGTACACAGTATATGTGGGAGTACACAGTATATGTAAGAGTACACAGTATATGTAAGAGTACACAGTATATGTAAGAGTACACAGTATATGTAAGAGTACACAGTATATGTAAGAGTACACAGTATATGTAAGAGTACACAGTATATGTAAGAGTACACAGTATATGTGGGAGTACACAGTATATGTAAGAGTACACAGTATATGTAAGAGTACACAGTATATGTAAGAGTACACAGTATATGTGGGAGTACACAGTATATGTGGGAGTACACAGTATATGTGGGAGTACACAGTATATGTAAGAGTACACAGTATATGTAAGAGTACACAGTATATGTAAGAGTACACAGTATATGTAAGAGTACACAGTATATGTGGGAGTACACAGTATATGTGGGAGTACACAGTATATGTAAGAGTACACAGTATATGTGGGAGTACACAGTATATGTAAGAGTACACAGTATATGTAAGAGTATACAGTATATGTAAGAGTACACAGTATATTTAAGAGTACACAGTATATGTAAGAGTACACAGTATATGTAAGAGTACACAGTATATGTAAGAGTACACAGTATATGTAAGAGTACACAGTATATGTAAGAGTACACAGTATATTTAAGAGTACACAGTATATGTAAGAGTACACAGTATATGTGGGAGTACACAGTATATGTGGGAGTACACAGTATATGTAAGAGTACACAGTATATGTAAGAGTATACAGTATATGTAAGAGTATACAGTATATGTAAGAGTACACAGTATATGTGGGAGTACACAGTATATGTGGGAGTACACAGTATATGTAAGAGTACACAGTATATGTGGGAGTACACAGTATATGTAAGAGCACACAGTATATGTAAGAGTACACAGTATATGTAAGAGTACACAGTATATGTGGGAGTACACAGTATATGTAAGAGTACACAGTATATGTAAGAGTATACAGTATATGTAAGAGTATACAGTATATGTAAGAGTACACAGTATATTTAAGAGTACACAGTATATGTAAGAGTATACAGTATATGTGGGAGTACACAGTATATGTAAGAGTACACAGTATATGTGGGAGTACACAGTATATGTAAGAGCACACAGTATATGTAAGAGTACACAGTATATGTAAGAGTACACAGTATATGTGGGAGTACACAGTATATTTAAGAGTACACAGTATATGTAAGAGTATACAGTATATGTAAGAGTATACAGTATATGTAAGAGTACACAGTATATTTAAGAGTACACAGTATATGTAAGAGTACACAGTATATGTGGGAGTACACAGTATATGTAAGAGTACACAGTATATGTAAGAGTACACGGTATATGTAAGAGTATACAGTATATGTAAGAGTACACAGTATATGTAAGAGTACACAGTATATGTAAGAGTACACAGTATATGTAAGAGTACACAGTATATGTAAGAGTATACAGTATATGTAAGAGTACACAGTATATTTAAGAGTACACAGTATATGTAAGAGTACACAGTATATGTAAGAGTACACAGTATATGTAAGAGTACACAGTATATGTAAGAGTACACAGTATATTTAAGAGTACACAGTATATGTAAGAGTACACAGTATATGTAAGAGTACACAGTATATGTAAGAGTACACAGTATATGTAAGAGTACACAGTATATGTGGGAGTACACAGTATATGTAAGAGTACATAGTATATGTAGGAGTACATAGTATATGTAAGAGTACACAGTATATGTAAGAGTACACAGTATATATAAGAGTACACAGTATATGTAAGAGTACACAGTATATGTAAGAGTACACAGTATATGTAAGAGTACACAGTATATTTAAGAGTACACAGTATATGTAAGAGTACACAGTATATGTAAGAGTACACAGTATATATAAGAGTACACAGTATATGTAAGAGTACACAGTATATGTAAGAGTACACAGTATATGTAAGAGTACACAGTATATGTAAGAGTACACAGTATATGTGGGAGTACACAGTATATGTAAGAGTACACAGTATATGTAAGAGTACACAGTATATGTAAGAGTACACAGTATATGTAAGAGTACACAGTATATGTAAGAGTACACAGTATATGTAAGAGTACACAGTATATGTAAGAGTACACAGTATATGTAAGAGTACACAGTATATGTAAGAGTATACAGTATATGTAAGAGTACACAGTATATGTAAGAGTACACAGTATATGTAAGAGTATACAGTATATGTAAGAGTACACAGTATATGTAAGAGTACACAGTATATGTAAGAGTACACAGTATATGTGGGAGTACACAGTATATGTGGGAGTACACAGTATATGTGGGAGTACACAGTATATGTAAGAGTACACAGTATATGTAAGAGTACACAGTATATGTAAGAGTACACAGTATATGTGGGAGTACACAGTATATGTGGGAGTACACAGTATATGTAAGAGTACACAGTATATGTAAGAGTATACAGTATATGTAAGAGTACACAGTATATTTAAGAGTACACAGTATATGTAAGAGTACACAGTATATGTGGGAGTACACAGTATATGTAAGAGTACACAGTATATGTGGGAGTACACAGTATATGTAAGAGTACACAGTATATGTAAGAGTACACAGTATATGTAAGAGTACACAGTATATGTAAGAGTACACAGTATATGTAAGAGTACACAGTATATGTGGGAGTACACAGTATATGTAAGAGTACACAGTATATGTAAGAGTATACAGTATATGTAAGAGTACACAGTATATTTAAGAGTACACAGTATATGTAAGAGTACACAGTATATGTGGGAGTACACAGTATATGTAAGAGTACACAGTATATGTGGGAGTACACAGTATATGTAAGAGTACACAGTATATGTAAGAGTACACAGTATATGTAAGAGTACACAGTATATGTAAGAGTACACAGTATATTTAAGAGTACACAGTATATGTAAGAGTACACAGTATATGTAAGAGTACACAGTATATGTAAGAGTACACAGTATATGTAAGAGTACACAGTATATGTAAGAGTACACAGTATATGTAAGAGTACACAGTATATGTAAGAGTACAGAGTATATGTAAGAGTACACAGTATATTTAAGAGTACACAGTATATGTAAGAGTACACAGTATATGTGGGAGTACACAGTATATGTAAGAGTACACAGTATATGTAAGAGTACACAGTATATGTAAGAGTACACAGTATATGTAAGAGCACACAGTATATGTAAGAGTACACAGTATATGTAAGAGCACACAGTATATGTAAGAGTACACAGTATATGTGGGAGTACACAGTATATGTGGGAGTACACAGTATATGTAAGAGCACACAGTATATGTAAGAGCACACAGTATATGTAAGAGCACACAGTATATGTAAGAGTACACAGTATATGTAAGAGTACACAGTATATGTAAGAGTACACGGTATATGTAAGAGCACACAGTATATGTGGGAGTACACAGTATATGTAAGAGTACACAGTATATGTAAGAGTACACAGTATATGTAAGAGTACACAGTATATGTAAGAGTACACAGTATATGTAAGAGTACACAGTATATGTAAGAGTACACAGTATATGTAAGAGTACACGGTATATGTAAGAGTACACAGTATATGTAAGAGTACACGGTATATGTAAGAGTACACAGTATATGCAAGAGTACACAGTATATGTAATAGTACGCAGTATATGTAAGAGTACGCAGTATATGTAAGAGTACACAGTATATGTAAGAGTACACAGTATATGTAAGAGTACACAGTATATGTAAGAGTACACAGTATATGTAAGAGTACACAGTATATGTAAGAGTACACAGTATATGTAAGAGTACACAGTATATGTAAGAGTACACAGTATATGTAAGAGTACACAGTATATGTAAGAGTACACAGTATATGTAAGAGTACACAGTATATGTAAGAGTACACAGTATATGTAAGAGTACACAGTATATGTAAGAGTACACAGTATATGTAAGAGTACACAGTATATGTAAGAGTACACAGTATATGTGGGAGTACACAGTATATGTAAGAGTACACAGTATATGTAAGAGTACACAGTATATGTAAGAGTACACAGTATATGTAAGAGTACACAGTATACGTGGGAGTACGCAGTATATGTAAGAGTACACAGTATATGTAAGAGTACACAGTATATGTGGGAGTACACAGTATATGTAAGAGTACACAGTATATGTGGGAGTACACAGTATATGTAAGAGCACACAGTATATTATGTAATATACAAGTTAGACTTACCTGCAGAGGAAACAACCAAAGGATAAGGTAGGGCTCATACGTCCTGTCGTACGTGTAGAGTATATTCAGGGCCTTTATGGTCTCTTTGAGTAGACCTTTACTCCTGCAAGTACCAACAACAATATATGAGACCAGTTGTACGGGAGCCAACACAGATAGGCCTGGAAGGGATGTGGAGACACACCTGCAAGTGGCTAGAGCTGGCACCCGGTCATAAACCTCTAACACTGAGTTCTCTATAAGTCTATGAATGGGTGAGAGAGTGGCTCTGGTTAGCCTAAGTTCTCCAACATTTCGAGCCACCGTCTTTCCAAATCTGAATATTAACAATAAAACCATTACTAACAAATGTAAAGCTGCCGCCTGCTGAAAGGTTCTGATAAGATTAATCTCTGTGGCTAAAGATTTGATCTTTGATTGACAGCGCAACTACACGGGTATAACAATAAGAGTAATTGTGTCCCAGTTCATCGAACGAAGTACACAAAATAATAGGTGTTCGTAATTCATTACGTTGCGAATGGAATGGAACATTAGTTTAGAACATAATTATTCACCGAACAGTTATAGATTATCGAACGAGTCGAAAAAAGATTACTTACGATTTTCAAAATGATAAAAAAAAAATAAAAACTGAATCGCTATAAACTCAAATAGTTTGTAAAGCTGACCTGTCGATTTAGTAAATTTTGAACAATTGTGATGGTTTGGAATTATTTTTCAAGAATAAAAAACCAGTCTATGAAAATGAAAAAAAATCAAATCGCTCATTATAATTCATTTAGTGTTCAGTTTCATTCGCGACCAACGAAAAATATAAATAGATGCTCGTTGATAATTTTTTTTATTCAGTGAGCTACTTTTTGTTGACCAACGAGTTCAGAACAAAATGATTAACTTATTGCTGGTTTGATTATTTTTATTGCAACTTGTTCGGTGAACACAGGTCGCGAATACTCTAATTGTCTATGTACTAATACATTTGCTCTTTTACATGAATTAATTAGAAGATAACGGTGAAATATGGGTGTCTAGTTTTGATAAGGTGCAAACTGCTGTTGTTCTACAATGGCCATTGAGCTTATTATGACAAAATATCTTGTTGATTGTTTATCGTCTATGGACACTCTTTTGTTTCAGCCCAGGACAGTCTTGCTAAGGTAGACTGAGACAAACCTGATGAAATTGGCACATTCATTGAAAGTTGTATAGAAACTTTCTTCAAAAGATAAAATTTATTTTGCAGAAAGCGAACTGGATTCGATAATGAGTTCTTATGCACAAGCATAACAACACAACCATAACACCACAAGTATTTGAATACTTCGATTTGCAAATACTTGATTTGTGAATTGATTTGCAGTCAACTCAACGTAGTATAACACCACAAGTATAACACCACAAGTATAAAAACACAAGTATAACACCACAAGTATAACACCACAGGTATAACACCACAGGTATAAAAACACAAGTATAACACCACAAGTATAACACCACAGGTATAACACCACAGGTATAACACCACAGGTATAACACCACAGGTATAACACCACGAGTATAACACCACAGGTATAACACCACAGGTATAACACCACAAGTATAACACCACAAGTATAACACCACAGGTATAACACCACAGGTATAACACCACAAGTATAACACCACAGGTATAACACCACAAGTATAACACCACAAGTATAACACCACAGGTATAACACCACAAGTATAACACCACAGGTATAACACCACAGGTATAACACCACAGGTATAACACCACGAGTATAACACCACAGGTATAACACCACAGGTATAACACCACAAGTATAACACCACAAGTATAACACCACAGGTATAACACCACAGGTATAACACCACAGGTATAACACCACAGGTATAACACCACAAGTATAACACCACAAGTATAACACCACAAGTATAACACCACAGGTATAACACCACAAGTATAACACCACAAGTATAACACCACAGGTATAACACCACAAGTATAACACCACAGGTATAACACCACAGGTATAACACCACAGGTATAACACCACGAGTATAACACCACGAGTATAACACCACAAGTATAACACCACAAGTATAACACCACAGGTATAACACCACAAGTATAACACCACAGGTATAACACCACAAGTATAACACCACAGGTATAACACCACAGGTATAACACCACAAGTATAACACCACAGGTATAACACCACAAGTATAACACCACAGGTATAACACCACAGGTATAACACCACAGGTATAACACCACGAGTATAACATGATAAAACAGATGAGGTTTAGTAGGACAAGCAAAGAGCGAAAAAGAAATTTCCCGGTGTGTCACAGACACCAGCTCAGACACTAACACGGACACTTATGCTGGTGATAAGGTTATTATTAAACATATCTCAGCGAACAACATATACAATGGGGATCCGGCACGCAGTTTCTCTTTGTAGATGCAACCGGAAGCAGTTCAATTGCTAGTATAACTTATCATTAGAATTTACGACTTGCTTGACTGTTATTTTAATTTGAGACATTTAAGTAGCTAATATGACAAAAAAAATGTGATCGAGGAAGCTTGAGGGATCAATATAACCTCTAATTTTTTCTTTTGAAAAATATTTTGCTTCATTCACTTGAAAAAATTAATTTAATAATGATGCTCATAGATAGTATGCAGTTGAACCAAACTATCGTATTTCGGGCCTAACTAAGTTTGCCAATGTAAATAACTTACAGTGCGCCCTGTCAATTTCTCTCAACAACAGCGAATACTATTATGCTTGATTTACGCGGCGCATCCTCACTATTACAAGCTCCATCCCCATCAACTGCTCGTGAATCGTTTGTTGCGGATTTCATAACTCCAGTCAACGACTAGCAATAATAATAATAACAAACTCTTATGACAATCCCAAGTGTACCAAAAATCTGGTGTACCCTGTGATATGTGACTAATAAATAGCAATTGTTTTTAAAAGTTTGTTTTATATTTTTTAATTTTTAGGGCAAATGAATAATAATTTTTTTGATATTATTATTATTATTATTATTATTATTATAAATAATCATCATGATAATAATAATTATTAATTAAACTAAATGAATTAATTTTCTTCTTAAGGCTTTTGAGTGAAACTTGTAATTTCCTAATCACAAGTTGGATCAAATTTGTGCTTGAATGAAAATTATTTAACACTGATATAAAATGAATAGTGTTAATCCCTGATGACAACACACAATAAATAAATAATAAGTAATAAATAATAATAAATGGGAGATAACTCTTACGAGCTCACTCTATATTTTATATAGCGATCTATAGTCAGAATTGTTAGCGTTCATAAAAAGTGATTATTCGAGTTGATTATAACTGTTTATTGTGCCAAAAAAAATTTAGTGAGCTAAAACAGACATTGGAGCTCCTGCCATTTCAATATATCAGTGAGAAGAAACTTCTAAAGCAAAAAATAAAAATAAAAGTAGTGGATTTTTGAAAATCTTAACGATATTATGATAAAACTTCAAGTAAACTTCCGGTATCATCAAATTAGCACCCCCTGGTGAGCACCTAAAATCTGCCGGGTCCCCATTGTTACTTTCTGCACAGTTATTTGCTGATGAAAATATAACATAGTTGCTGGTAGAACTACGTTCAGTTACAAGTATTTTATTGAATGCTTACCATCAACACCTGAAATGATTACATTTCTGTAAGAAAATATAGTTATCCTCACGCTAACATCGTTTTAAAAAAACTTCACAAAAACAGACAACTCTTATGATAACATTAAAATTATTTGCTGGCTGCATGGAAGTATTGCCACAGGAGGTTAAACCACGCAACACGAAGTCTTATGCCCTGATCTAGTGTCAGTATTACATGACAAAGCCCCATTGATTACTAACATATTTAGGTTCATGCAGACCTACCGCTCTCTGAGGATCCGTTCCACATTAGCACCACGGGCTAGCTTGTCTCTCTCAGCCCGATAGAGGCATTCAGTCCATATATAGACACGTAGACTTGTTGGTAGCTGGCGGCCGTGAAGGCGTTGAGCAACCATGCCAAACCTTGAGGGACTTTTTTGTAGCAGCTTTACCACTGACTCGCCTATATCAATTCATACACAGTTACATCAAGTTATGGGTACTTACATCAAGTTATAGGTACTTACATCAAGTTATAGGTACTGACATCAGGTTATAGATACTTACATCAAGTTATAGATACTTACACCAAGTTATAGATACTTACATCAAGTTATAGTTGTACTAATATCAAGTTATCGATATATATGTCAAGTTATAGATTTTTCTATAAAAGTGAGTGTTCACTACTAATTAGTTTCGCACCAAATGAATAACTAGTGAACACTTACTTTGATACGCAATTGATATTGCTTTCACAATTCAACAATTTAATATTTCAGCTCTAAATAACTTTATAGAGCACTTTGCTAACTGATAAAACACACACGTGTAAATCAAGTTATAGATATTGACATCAGTTATAAAACATTTAAGAAGTGTTGCAAATCACTAGTGATTCGAATACTTTGATTGTGAATTGATTTGCGGTCTACTCAGCTTATTCAAAAATATCCATTATTTGACTTGAACACCAATTGATTTGAAGTGAATTGATTTGAGTCTTGAGCAAAATTGATTTGAAAAAGGGAAACCTAAAATGAAGTCATTATTTTTTATAGCATGAACATTTTTTCACCATTATTAAAATAATGAGAAACAATGGAGCCAACGATAAAGTATCGTTGATGGAGCAGTGTCTCTTCAGACTAAGAACATAAAAAAGCACTACTAATAACAGCTGTCACTTAGACTTAAGTTGTAAGGGGAAATGTTATACCACCCCCAGCGTTCAAATGCTATGATTCAAAGTCTACAAAAAACAACGATCCAACCAGCCCAGCGGAAGCAAACCCAACTACAATAATGATCATGAGTAAACACATTATTTCAATCAAAGCTGAATTGCAGAACTTGATTGCTGCACTATTGTTGTGCTGAGTTAATTTTATTGTATGAATGAATACTTGTTATTCATTATTTTTGATTTTCCTCTACTAACTGACCGATTTTTTTTTCCAAATGATAATAATATAGGGGATAAATATATAAGTAGTATTATCAATAACATATAATGATATATATTACAATTATTGTTGATAATCATAATAGCATTAATTTAATTATTATTATCGTTATTATATACTCTTTGTTGTCGATCTAATATCATAAAATTATCATTACAAACCATAATAATATTAATCATTATTATCAGGCGAATTATTATTATTATATTTTTGTTCTATTTTTATTATTGCCATTATTATAATACATTATTATGGATTATCATTAATTATTGTTATTTATGAACATTAATTATTATTGTTAGTAGTTTATTATCATCTGTTGTTATTGTTCTTTATTATTAACTATTATCGATTATCATTCATTAATTATTATTATTAATCAATTTTTGTTAATAATCATTATTATTATCAATTAATTATTATTAGTTGTTATTAATTATTGTTTTTTATTAATATTACTATTAATAATCATTATCCATCCTTCTAACATTGTTGTTATTTGCTGTTTGGTTTCACCAATGTTAGCAGTTTAGAATCATTTTTCTCGCTGAAAACTTTGTTAAAATGAAGAGTTAACAATTACGTTAATTTTTAACAAATTCAAACAGGAGATTTTCAAAACGATAAACATTGTGATAAAAAAAGCTCTTATTTTTTCTAAAATCAGGTTTGGTGTTTATTATTTTTTTTGCTTATTAGTTATTATTTACAAGTGATTAATAGCAATAATATAAATGAATATTTTTAATTATGTTATTAAACCAGTTCAATATTCTGATAAAAAGAACTTTTCTGTTTGGAGACCAAGAGCTCATCACTTGTTACCCCTAATTGCAATGGGTTATTAGGATAAATGATGTACCAATCAATCGTGATACAACAGTTTATTTAGCAAGCAGCCCCAATATGTATGGTTAAAAACTTCATATCAGTATCACTGCTTGACATTTGCGTACCCATCTAAATTTACTCGTGCTCCATCCCATGCGTATGCTCCGAGTGGCAACTTCTTTATTACTTTTTTAGGTTTTACTGGAAATTTTATTGAAAATCGTATTAAGCTAAAACTGGTGTGTAGCAATCAAAAGCTTACCATCATGGTGGGGAATTTGTGTGCAAAAAAGTTCTGTGAGGATAACAAGGAACACCATTCTATTACGGCCACATCAGCTGGATTAGAGAGATGCTACACAATAATCATGTCAACAAGAAATACCAAGACCATTGACACGTTACCCTAATAATGCATTAATGGCATGATATTTGTTATGTTGCACACATCTT
Source organism: Cryptosula pallasiana (assembly GCA_945261195.1). NCBI lineage: Eukaryota > Metazoa > Bryozoa > Gymnolaemata > Cheilostomatida > Cryptosulidae > Cryptosula > Cryptosula pallasiana. The sequence goes on along the minus strand of OX183140.1, from coordinate 24,268,259 downwards.
CTAATAATGAAATGACAACACTGTAATAACTATAATATCGGCTGACACTTTGGTGTGTCAAAGAACCAAAAGCATTGCTGATCATAGTAAAATTAATTCCTCAAAATGAAATCAGATAGTAAGCCATGACCGAGCCTTAAACAGAAATGCATAGGTGTATGGTGACAACCAGTGGAGTGCTCCTCCCAGAGCTGTTTGAGTAAATGCTTGAGGTGTTACAGTCCTTGGGTAACATATAAAGGAGGCTGCCGAGTAGTTTGCACCACCAAAATTGTTGAAGTAAAGCTGATTTGCCTGATTTGCAAACAATTTCAAATATTTGAATTGATTTGATTACATTGTAATTGATTTTAATTTGATTTGCCACTGATCCGGTTCGGACTTGATTTGATTTTTGAGTTTTATGATTTGTACTTGAATTGATTTGCGAAAATGTTGATTTGCAACACCTCTGAAACATTTCAAGTAGAAGTATAGCTCACAACTTGAACTAGCATTTAGTAGAAAGTTGAGAAGCAGAACAAAGGTGCTGTCAGATGTGTCAGGTGATGTGATGTATAGGTGTAAGGTCAGCGTATTATTGTATTTTTAGACTAAGTAGGCCTACATGGATAGTGAGCAATGTCAGCAAAGGAATGGGCAATACATCATGGGCCATCCTAGATCACTTGAACGCCTCTTCAGGATGTACCTCACAAATAATACATGAGGCCTCTAAGAATCTATGTAGATAAATACTCACTAATGAGCTCCATAGATTTAGAGGTCATTGAAGGATACCGAGGTACTTGGTCCAAGTTGTACATTTCAGCCTTGACCTTCTCTGTCTTGACACTTTTCACAGTTGCGGGCCTGCAATAGCAATACTACATCTATCAAACCAATAATCGCAATACTTTATGGAGCTGCGACGCATCAAACAAAATATATTTATTTTTTAGAGGGAGCAGTAACTTGAAGGAGTTATATGTTGGATGGAACGTCAAAACGGAGGATCACATCAATACAACACATCAATTGTACCCAGTGAGCTACGACTGGTAAGCTACAACTGGAGAGCTACAACTGGTGAGCTACAACTGGTGAGCTACAACTGGTGAGCTACAAATGGAGAGCTACAACTGGTAAGCTACAACTGGTGAGCTACAACTGGTGAGCTACAACTGAAGAGCTACAACTGGTAAGCTACAACTGGAGAGCTACAACTGGTGAGCTACAACTGGTGAGCTACAACCGGTGAGCTACAACTGGTGAGCTACAACTGGTGAGCTACAGCTGATATTTTATCAGCCATTTGACCATATAACTTTGCTATCAACCAAACAATAATTCCGTCCACAATCTCAAAGAACCAATGATCGCAGAGTCGCTAGCGTCAAGTGCACCAAACCAAGCAATGAGTACCTGAGGCTGCTGACAGTTGAACTTGCAGGAGAGGCAGCATGCTGCCGGAGGGCTGGCCTATCTGATGTTGGCTGTACCAATGGAGCCACAGTTTCAGTCTGCTGTAGTTCTCTGGCCTGCTTCAGCTCTGAGAGAGTTTCCTGCTCCTGCAGGGATAACATACAGACCATTAGAGATACTTAAATGTGGATGGGGGCTTACCTACCACCCACCCGACTTACGCTAACCAACATACAGGGCAAGAAAGCAAAGAGAACTGAAGATTACCTGATGATAGAGCACTCTGTCCAGGCCCGTGTAGAACACTGATGAAGTGTGCACAAGGAATGCTTTCATATTCGCTGAACGCTGTCCGTCCTCATCTGGCACGGCGCCAACCTAAGCAATCAGTTGCGAGTAACTATAACCTACTGTACTGACAACTACAGTAACTATAACTTAATGTACTGACAACTACAGTAACTATAACTCAATGTACTGGCAACACGAGTAACTATATAACCTATTGGTGAAGTTTTGCAATATAAGTTAATACCTAGGATATTACAAAAGATATTACCTGAGGTATTACCTTATGTAATACCTAAGAGATTACCTAAGATATTACATAACATATTACCTAATATATTACCTAAGATATGAGGTGTTTTTGGAATAAATTTCCTGCATATGCTTAAAAAATCCTTGTGTCGGCCATTGCTGTGTCAAATTACAAAAAGGCATACAATTGATCAAATTATTTGCTAACTAGGCAAACAGTGTGAAAAACTGACCCTAAAGGAGAAGTGTTTGCCGAGACATAAACGATAGTCAGCAACAGACAGAGCAGAGGTGACAACACGGCAGCGTACTCACTTGTTTCGCTGCCTTGAGCAGCTGATTCCTTAACCAGCTGGAGGCCTCCAGTCTCAACCGCTTCTCATCATCTGCTGCAATCTGCGGAGGGTCCGCCATGACGGCAGCCATGACTCCGGGAAAGTATTTATACATGAACGAATCACCTACAGCAGTATGTAATGTAGCGTATACATACATACACAATACATATATGAATATAATATAAAGTAAAAGTTGATTGACAAAACATATTCTCTGACATCAACAATTTTGTGGTGCCATTGTAAGAATGTCAGCCAATCAACTTGAAGAACTAAAAATAAACCTTAGAGAGGTAATGCATAGTATATATTTACTATCTCTGGTGTGCATGTGACTGGGGTTACACTATATTACATTGTTACATTGTATTTTTTATTAGACTGGTGGCCACTTCCGGTTGGATGTAGGAAGTTGAAAGAGAGATAACTCTCAATGTCACAACCTCATTACAGGTAATTAAGAGAGTGAGGGGACAGGTAGGGTAACAGGTGGTGGCTGAGGACTCGCTATGATCGAACCTAGACCAAGTTCTAGTCCTATTTAATACCTCTTTTTCAAAATATATCCAAATGCACATGTATGAAGTGAAGTAAGTACATGTGTAATGTGCAGCAAGTACATGTGTAATATGCAGCAAGTACATGTGTAATACGCAGCAAGTACATGTGTAATATGCAACAAGTACATGTGTAATACGCAGCAAGTACATATGTAATACGCAACAAGTACATGTGTTATATGCAGCAAGTACATGTGTAATATAAAGTAAGCACATGTATAATATGCGGTAAGTAAATGTATAATATGCAGTAAATACATGTATAATACACAGTACGTACAAGTATAATTTGAAGTAAATACAAGTATAATATGAAGTAAGTACATGTGTAATACACAGTACGTACATGTATAATATGAAGTAAGTACATGTATAATATGAACTAAGTACATGTATAATATGAAGTAAGTACATGTATAATATGCGGTAAGTACATGTATAATTTGAAGTAAGTATATGTATAATATGAAGTAAGTATATATGTGGGATAACTAGAGAGAGCCCAGGGGTGCCAATAATTAATAAATACAACGTACAGTACAACTTGATACAAGGTATAGTGTAAGTTGAGACAACGTACAGTATAATTTGATATGACATACAGTATTAGTTGATACAACGTACAGTATAATTTGATACAAAGTACCAAATAAGTTGATACAACGTACAGTATAAGTTGATACAATGTATAGTACAACTTGATACAATGTATAGTACAACTTGATACAAGGTATAGTGTAAGTTGAGACAACGTACAGTATAATTTGATATGACATACAGTATTAGTTGATACAACGTACAGTATAATTTGATACAAAGTACCAAATAAGTTGATACAACGTACAGTATAAGTTGATACAATGTATAGTACAACTTGATACAATGTATAGTGCAAGTTGATACAATGTACAGTATAAGTTGATACAATGTATAGTGCAACTTGATACAATGTACAGTATAAGTTGATACAATGTATAGTGCAACTTGATACAATGTACAGTATAAGTTGATACAATGTATAGTACAACTTGATACAATGTATAGTGCAAGTTGATACAATGTACAGTATAAGTTGATACAATGTATAGTGCAAGTTGATACAACGTACAGTATAAGTTGATACAATGTACAGTATAAGTTGATACAATGTATAGTGCAAGTTGATACAATGTACAGTATAAGTTGATACAATGTACAGTATAAGTTGATACAATGTATAGTACAACTTGATACAATGTATAGTGCAAGTTGATACAATGTACAGTATAAGTTGATACAATGTATAGTACAACTTGATACAATGTATAGTGCAAGTTGATACAATGTACAGTATAAGTTGATACAATGTACAGTATAAGTTGATACAATGTATAGTACAACTTGATACAATGTATAGTGCAAGTTGATACAATGTATAGTACAACTTGATACAATGTATAGTGCAAGTTGATACAATGTATAGTGCAAGTTGATACAAAGTACAGTATAAGTTGATACAACGTACAGTATAAGTTGATACAATGTATAGTACAACTTGATACAATGTATAGTGCAAGTTGATACAAAGTACAGTATAAGTTGATACAATGTACAGTATAAGTTGATACAATGTACAGTATAAGTTGATACAATGTATAGTGCAAGTTGATACAAAGTACAGTATAAGTTGATACAATGTACAGTATAAGTTGATACAATGTACAGTATAAGTTGATACAATGTATAGTGCAAGTTGATACAATGTACAGTATAAGTTGATACAATGTACAGTATAAGTTGATACAATGTACAGTATAAGTTGATACAATGTATAGTATAAGTTGAAACAATGTACAGTATAAGTTGATACAATGTACAGTATAAGTTGATACAATGTATAGTACAACTTGATACAATGTATAGTATAAGTTGATACAATGTACAGTATAAGTTGATACAATGTATAGTACAACTTGATACAATGTACAGTATAAGTTGAATCATTGTACAGTATAAGTTGATACAATGTACAGTACAACTTGATACAATGTACAGTATAAGTTGTTACAAATACACAATGAAAGGGGGTCGCATACCAATGATAAAACACTACAATAACTTACACTTACTACTATATGTAACGTGTACAACACTTACTACTATATGTAACATGTACAACATTTACTGATAGACGTAACATGTACAATACTTACTACTATACGTAACATGTACAACACTTACTACTATATGTAACATGTACAACACTTACTACTATATGTAACATGACAACATTTACTGATAGACGTAACATGTACAACACTTACTACTATATGTAACATGTACAAAAAGGGAGATGAATGATACTACTTTTATATAAAGTAGTGCTGTCATCGACTGTCAATTTTTAATTAGATTAATTGCAAAGACTAATATTGTTAATCTTAAATTAATCGTTTAATTGTTCTTGGGTTGTTTAGTGTTTTTAGACAATACATTTAGCTATTTTGCATACACACTAGTTGGAGTTTATATTCCTATGTTTATAAAGATAATGAGTTTCAGGTTGTTACTCTAATGACTCATTCGTAATGCTCTAGAATCTACCAGTAAGACTTGCTATTATCACTTTCCATTTATATGTAATGCTCTCTTGATATGCTATATCTTGCACTGAGCAAGCAGCAACAACCACAGGGCACAGGCAGTTATTTATAACAAACATTCTATAATATTATAATAGCTAATAGTTTAATATTTGCCAAACAATTGCATCAACAAAATATTGTTATTACTAGTAATTATCATCAATAATAGTAATTATTATTAGTAATAATTTCTCAATGGTGTTTCTTAATAGTTAAAAATAATGATAAACAAAAACACTGCTCCTGCTAATACATTTAATAAATGATATTAGTATAAACAACTAAAATTATTATAATTGCTCCAATTATTACAGTACATATATATATATCATATAATTGTTTTTATAATTATGATCATTATTATTATTAGTATGTATGTATTAGCACAAACAACTATTATTTATCATTATTGTCAACTATTAAAGTTGAAGTATACTGATTATTTATTTATTCAACTCTGAACAAACTAAATGCAGAGTAAGTAAAAAATGATTACCCAACATGGAAAACAACATCAACAATCATTATTTATATTATTTTGGCAATAATAATAATAATAACTAAAAGACAAACAATAATAACAAACACCATCAAATAATTTTTATTTATTATATTAATCATATTATTGATAATAATAACCAATAATAATGATAACCAAAACAAATAACAATTGATAATAACAAGTATTTTCTTGAAGTTACTTAATTATTATGTGACTATTATAAAGAGAGTTTTCAAGTTTCGTTAAACATGATTGATTTGATTAGTTTGTCAAATACATCATATGTCACTCCGGGGTAACAATAACATGAGTTTCATTAGCGTACTTCAGCGGCCATAAGTTGTCTCAATGCCATCAACAACTTGTCGTTAGTGCTGTTTCCATTGAGCCTAAGCTCCATACTATGTATATAACAACAATGGGGAACACTTGGTTTACTCATATACAATTTTGTACCCTTTCGGAACTTTGGCCAAGTATTTTGACTTTGACCTTCCACTCTCTTATCATTTGACAAATAGATGTGTGTAAATTCATCACCAAAAATTAGTCGAAGAAAACTGTATACTGTTTTTGTGTATGACATTTGGTATGATGAGCCAATGCAATGACTGCACTATCATTGTTTGGTGTAAAAACTTTTGATCAAATAACTATTTTCATAAAATTCATAGCTTTTACATTTTTCAAGAGTAAGATTAATCTGAGAGAAATTATCTTAAAAATAATTTTAGTTTTAATATGATTGTTTTTGTTCTTCAACTAACGCGATCAAACGACAGCACTAATATCAACACTTCATCAGATAAAATATAAATAGTTCAATGAAATTGTTAGCAGAAGAGCTCGTTCAACAAATAACTGGGCACTCTAATGAACTTTGTAAAGAATCACCAAAGTTATTCATTGTTATGCTCACAATATGGAAAGTCTAGTAAAAAAAACTTAGACCACCCCAGTCTTTGTACATCTCTATACAAGTCATATATTGTCTAATACGATAGGCATGTGCCGGCTATTCAGCTAGGTGTTTGACAGAACAACTTGACATCACAAGGTCAATATAAGCTCATATAGCACAGAAGCAGGGCTAATCTCATGTTATAGCACCCCGCTAGTAAGTAGTAGATAGTCTCATGTTATAGCACCTCGCTAGTAAGTAGGTAGATAAGTTAGTAAGATATACAACAAGTATTAGCTGATGAACCACTAAAGCATTCACTCAAGTGTCCGCATGACAAGACAATGGATTAGGTGAGCAGCTGTCAGAGTAGAACCAATAGACGGAACAATGAGTCTCAACTAGACCTAGCCTCAGAGACGTACCTAGTATACGGGAGAGTATATATGCTCTTTGAGTCTGCCCCATTTGTTTGGGTAGATACTCCGCTAAGACATCACAAATCTCTTTATTAACCTTGTGCCAAGGAGCTCCTGCAATAGCAACTAACAATAATATAACAACCAATGATATAATAACTAACAATATAATATCTAATAATATAATATCTAACAATATAATATCTAACAATATAGTTACCAATGTTTTATTCAAACAATAATGCAACTATTAAATTCAATGGAAATCTCCCTATTTGGATATCACGATTTCAATGGTAAAATAAAGACAAAGTGGACCAATAGATTGATAGAGAGACCAATAAAGAAATCAACTATAAATCAGGTAATTTTTGCAGCATATTTTTGTGATCTACTTTCTTTCACGTGTCATCCTACTTACAAAACTCATTATGAAAATGTTGTTGCAGAAATAACTCTCCTCTTTTAAATTTTTTAATGACATCATGATCAATAATCAATGATCAGCTAATCAATCAGAAGGGATTTATGCAAACCTGGGAGTAGCGTCTCCTGGTAACAAGAATCCATCCAATCAGAGAAAAAAGGCTTAGCAAGTGCGTCGATTCTGGAACTACCAAGGGCGGGACTAGCACGACGCTCCATGTTTTTGGTAGAATCAGTCAAGACTTAACAACTGAAATGCTAACTAATTGTCTCACAAGTGGTGTTTGGCGACCACAGATTTAGTCTTGTTTACAGCAAATGCATCAATCTTTGTATCACTGGAACCGTAGCAGTATTTCATCCGAGAGTCGATGTATGAGTTCTGCAAGAAAATAAGTGATATCAAACAGATTGCCTTGCATGTAATATTTATTGATAGAGCGTCCACTAGTCAACTTCTGGTATGCTGATATGTCCAGAACTAGAATAAGAAAACTATATGATGGCTCATGTGAATTATCTAGTTTTAAGATGAAAACTATGCTGTTCCGTTGTAAAGCACTTTTGGCAAAAGAATCATTAATACTCTTGAATAAACTACCTTTTCAATATCCTAAAATCACTTGCGGCTCAAAGAATAAAAGATCTGACCACTTTCTCATCTATGTATAAAAAAAAATCTTCTGCGCCATGTTTAAGCATGTACATGTTACAAAAAGCTATTTTCACTTTGCCAAGGGAGTTAAAATTTTTTGAGAAGACAGTTATCGGTCTACTTAAACCAACATCAATGTTTTGTTTGCGCACTTGCTCTAAGACGCCACGATAAAGTCAACAGTTTAATTGTAAGTAAAAGCAACAATTAATACATCTAAAACTAATAGCTACTTCAGCCCACTCCCAGAGTGTAAATGGTAACTGAATGGAGTAGACGGTAAAGTGTGGCATAGGTGGTGGGTGGGTCACTGGTGGAAGACCTAGAGTGAGGCATAGGTGGTGGGTGGGTGGACCACTGGTGGAAGATCTAGAGTGTGGCATAGTGGTGGGTGGACCACTGGTTGAAGACCTAGAGTGTGGCATAGGTGGTGGGTGGGTGGACCACTGGTGGAAGATCTAGAGTGAGGCATAGTGGTGGGTGGGTGGACCACTGGTGGAAGATCTAGAGTGAGGCATAAGGCATTTTTGGATCGAGAACGTTCATGCCAAAATGGGCGAAATTTTCGTTTTTCGGCGAGTACAAAACCGTTTTTTGGAACTCTATGCTGAACGGTGGTTTTACTGTTCAGGGGGTCGTCCACCCTATGACGTTCTTGATCCGAATGCGTAGAGTTCTCCTATAATAAATATTTTTGCAAATAATGAGCCCTTTTACGTTAGTTACAATAACAAGACAAGAGTGATGGGGCCTCAATTTTCATTTCTAACAATAATAATAAAATAAATAATAACCAGTCTTGAAGCATGTTGATGTTGAAATTATTTTTGGACACATTTACTGAGGATGGTGAATTAAAATAAAATTGTAATAAATAATTATAATATAACAAAAATGTATGATAATCATTATTAATATTAATGTTATTCAAACGATATCATCATTAATATTATTATAAGTTCTTATAGTTTTTTTAATTATTTTATTATACTTTGGTTAATAAAAAAAAAACAATTATTCAAATAGCCAAACATCACCAACTGATAATAAACATTGTTAAAAATGAAAAATAGTAATTAGTAAAACACATAAGTAGCTGGTAATAATTATCAAAACTATTATTTACTTTTTTTATAATATATAACCAAAAAGCTGTCACCTCAGCAGGATGCGTCTTTTACTATTCACTGCGGCACTAGAAAAAAAGAAGAAGATAACTCCGATGAAGTAAACTTTTGATTTTGAACGTTCATGCATAGAAATTATGCCAGGAACGAACGTCAAAATTGCATTCGGAAGCGCTCTCCCGTGCCAATATTTTCAAGGCATGGACGTTCTTGATCCAAAAATGCCTATAGTGGTGGGTGGGTGGGTGGACCACTGGTGGAAGATCTAGAGTGAGGCATAGTGGTGGGTGGGTGGACTAGTACACACACAAAGAGAACTAGCCATAAATCATACAAGGACAACCAGTAAGGATAAATAGCATTTGTTTTCAATTAGGTGAAGACTGATAGATTAGTAGAAATAATGATTAACAAAAGTCTTAATTCACCAGCCTTTATAACTTACTGCTTGTGTTATATGGGAGATAACAACTTGTGTTATGTGGGAGATTACAACTTGTGTTATATGGGAGATTACAACTTGTGTTATATGGGAGATTACAACTTGTGTGGTTTGGAGGAATGAAATTGTCTCTTGTTGGAAAATGGGTGAGAAAGTTGACGGGAGAACAAATAGGGGGTTTGAGGGAGGTGAAAACACAGATCGAAAAACCAACCAGTTTGCAAAAAAAAGAACAACAACCAAAATATGAAAGGGAAAATATGGAGAATGACTGAGGTCAAAAGGTCATGCAGCCAGTGATCATTTCAAATGGAAGGGGTTCATAGCAAGATGTGCAAGCACACATGCGCATGCTTCATCAGAATGAGCGAAAGAGTTTCCCCCCGAGTATAAAAAAGAGGGTGGATGGGAGGAAGGGGTAGAAGAGGAGATAATAAAGTGCACCAGGGATGCACGAGGGACGGGGATGGCGATGGGATAGGCACTTTGAAGCTAATTGAATTGATTATACATAACACGACCTGCAGATCATTAACACCCGTAGACTACGCTCGCAGACAACACCAGTCTGTTGGTAGTCTGGTGACATACCTCGTGTCTCACACTCTCAGATGAAGTTCGACACTTGGTAAGGCACAGATCAAAGTGGTCAGTAATGAGTGAGTACACCCGATTAATATTGTTAGCTTTCTTTTCTAGCACCTTCCTTAGCAAATACACCTGCAAGAAAATAACAACTCTGCAGCGGGCTAGTACTAGTGACATGTGAAATGACTCATAATGTCAGGTGTTCGGAAAGAGAGAGGGTAATTTACTTGTATAATACTGAGAGCCACTACGCACAAAACTATGTCAAACGTTTTGAGACAATTGCTTTTAATGTGATAACAATTTTAAATAAACAGATGATTCAAAATTGTGGTATTAGTAAAGAGATTAAAAATAGAAAAGAGAGAAACATTTTTCATTTATCCCAAATGTTATCAGCAAATAGGCAAATAACTTAGCCATGTTGTGACTTTATACAACCCAACATTTACGATCACACAGTAATTCAAATACATTCACACCTGAAATTAATCACCTGTAATTAGTACAAGGAAAATTAAAACCATGACACAAGGAGAGGGTGCCTGTAGATGTGTATAGGCACACTGGAATTTGACAGAGATTTGGAATCCTTAAGTATCTCGATGTTAGCCAAATGTTCAATTTCACATACTTTTGTCATAAGTGATGCGGTTCTGAATGAAAAATGCTATCCCTGTTTATAACGACATACTGGATATGAAATAAAGGCGGTTGCACTAGCAACTCTAAAGGGTATTCCAGTGACTGGCAGAGAACCAAATTCCAATACACATAGACTATAGGGAGTTGCCTTCTTTAATTTTAGTAAAACTGTTTGATGCGTTAATCATCATAGTAATAGGATAGATGCTCAGGAGCTATTGAAAACAACTGACCACCGACCCTTTAAAAAATAAAAAATTCCCAAAAGCGTAAGCGAACACTGCAATGCGAAAAAAGCAAACTGTTCAAAATCTCGGAAGCTTAAATTTATTATTATGGATCACTGGCAATTTAATGAATTAGTTAATTCAATTACCAATCTTTGTTTACAACGTGTGTATGCCTAAACTTGGACTCGTATAAAAAACTAATATAATAATAAAAACCCATCTGTCATAACAATTAGTATTAGTCAATAAAAATAAAATGATGACAGAATTATAATGATGATAATTTATGATTTAAAACTATAGAAAATTTAAGAACAATCAAATTGTGTTGAGCACTGCTCATGCATCGAACTTGCATAATAATTAATACACAACCATTATTAATATCATTCTTATTATTATAGTATAGTGACTCAAAATGTTATGTGCTGTCTCGCATTTTAAAATTTCTGAATGCTTTCAAAACAGTCTGAAAGTTTGCGGAAATGTTAAAGTTTTTGCAAACTTCCTGAACAAATATCTTTGTGTTCCCCAGTAACAAAATGTTTGATCAGGTTGCGAGTTTCTATCTATTCTTAAATATCAGTTTTTTAATTCAACCTATCCAACAATCGCCAAATGATTAAATGATTAGTTCTATGTCCATGGAACGTCACAGCTATGTTAGATACTTTGCATACAGTTTATAAAAAAGAGGACTACTGCTTCGATTCAAAAGTCAAATGCTTTGCAAGCTCTCACAAAATAGCACAGTTAATTTTGATAGAGTTCAGACCATTTCCAAATTCTTCTTATGGTTTGTACTTTTCCAAACTGTCTGGAATAAAACGAATAAACAGTTTGAAAAATTTCATGGTCAAGAACTGGTTATGGATAAATGAAAAGTTGGATTGACTGGCAACAAAGCAAGTGAGATCAGTTGGTTGATTAGCTTAGCTCGATATCGACAGAGTGTTTGTAGACAATCACTGGCTTGTTTGACGACTTCTGAATTTAAAACTTGTCAGTAGAGGACGACTCACACATTTTAGCGCAGTTTCAAAACGTTACTGTTCACACACATTACATTATATAGAGCAAGCATTGCATAAGCTGTGTTTTGGAAATAAACCCTGCAAGTGAACACCTTCACTCTACTAAAAATACTGATAAATGGGCCATGTGCTTATTGCATGGGCACCACAGTACTACAATAAAAATAAATTTATGTAAAATAAATGGTGTAGAGGTGTGTGAGCACGCATGTGTGTGTACGGCCATAAAATAAATAGAAATGGGAAAGAAGAGGAGCAAAATGGGTGATTATCTTATTTTGATAGGGCAGACGACTCGGAATTTCATGTCCAAAGGCAATATAAATAAAATTAATAATCATTGCTCAAAGTAGTGAAGACATAAAATGCTCCAACAATAATATACATCCTCAAACATATAACTCTTTCATGAAATTTGTTTCCCTCTATTTCAGATATACTTTAATTGCAGAAAAAAAAGATACTAAAATGTAATAGAAAAGTGTGCAGTAAAACTTATGCTTTGCTGAGCTGAAGTCTAGACAACGAGCTGGTGGAAGCTGCGGACAAGGGATTCAACTTTGACACCAATCAGGCTTTAGCCATTCAACAATCAGTATAGATTTCCACAAAAAATGCTCATTTTTTTGCATGAAATTTCCCAACTACCAAAGCCAATATTTATTTATTATAAGCTTGTTCACCTATTTACTCAATCATTTTCAACGTAAAAAGACACTTTGCAAACTGTCTGGACTATTTTAAAACCATTTATATCAGGCTTTTGAAAGCAAAAGCATCTACCTTTATTATGAGCCGCCATAGCTACTCTGGTGGCTATGATGATAGCATCATAGGCTTTTTATAATCATCATTATTATCATCATATGTTCATTGTTATTATTACTACATCATAATAATAATAATAATAATAATAATGATGTAGTAATAATAACAATGATCATCATCATTTATTACATAGGCAATTATTAATAACTATTTTCATGTTGCTTTTTTAATAATATCTGACCACTACTATTAGATTATTATTACTTATTAAATTTAATTATTGGGCAAACCTTCTGCGGGTGGAGACAGCAGGAAACACACTGTTCATAGAGTGCACAGCAACCTGACGGACTGCAAGTGTCACACTTGTACCGAACAGTTGATGGTGCATCTACTTTGCAACAACCATTTACTTGTAGGTCAAATCTGTCACAGATATATCCGTTCTCGTCTGCAATGTAAGCTCTTCCTTGAACAGAGTTTCGACACCTATACGCTGTTGAATCACTGGTATTTACAGAGCGAGAAGTTGGCTCCCCTACAGCCACTTTTGTTTTGTCACTTTCTTGGGGACGTTTGTTGAAACTTTTGCTAACTGAAGACCGGGACTGAGCAATGAAATCGTCGATGGCATTAGCATCATGCTCGTCAAAAGGTTTCACTGTTTTGAGAATTTCTTCTATTCTAACTTGAGAAACCACTAAATCTTCTTCCTCAACAAGACGGTTTTGTAACTGCTTGTAAGTTGCTATAATGAAATATGTCAACGAGCAAACAAATATAACTAAAAGAACTCGTCGTTTTCTTAAAAACAAAGAGAAACTCATTACATTTACCACCAGATTCCATTGCTCCAAACAAATTACATCATAAAAACTTCGTAGTTGAATGATCCGCTTACTTTTATTTATATGGTACGCCAAATAAAAATGGCTTTGCGAACAGACTAGTTTGGTGATAAAGGCGTACTGTTTTATTCGCGCTGTCGCATTATCTTAAACTAGTAAGGCATTACAAAATTTGAGCGGTTGATTACCAAAAGGTAAGGGGGATTATTTGACATATTTTATAGTAGTGATTCCACTAATATTATTTTTAATCAACTTTCGAGCCTCAGATTTAAGAAATCTTTCAGTAACTTCTCTTTAACGTTATTATTCTGGGTTATGGGCAAAATCATTTTGATGGTTTCTTTGGAGTGCCATACAAATATTAGATGTGCGAAGTTGAATTTTTCGTTTCTCTAGCCATTGCATTAATAATCATTCAATGATCGGTAACTGTTTTTTATGACAATCATTGAACAAGGAGTTAGATTCAAGTCCTTGTTACCACCGACCGAAAACCCACCACAGGCATTTATGATAATAATTAATAATAATGTTTTATGGAATCTTTCGTTTCAACCACAAAAGAAATTATTATTATTATTATTATCTTATCTGGCATGATGATGATCATGATTATTATGATCATTATCATCATCATCGATCATCATCATTATTATTTATTTATTTAGTTATCATATATATTGTTATACCAGAAAGATATTCATAATTATAATAATAATAGTTATATTTATTAATAATTATTATTATTATTTATTTATTATATTTTATGATAATAATTATAATAATAATAAATAGTGATGATAATAATAATCATAATGATAATAATTAAATATAGTAGTAATAATAATAGTAGTAATTAATTAATAATTATTACTACTATTATTAATAATTTAAATTATTAATTAATTGGTATTATTATTATTGTGGTAGAATTGACTAAGGCTTCACCTGCAACAAGGAGCATACACTCTAGCTATTATTATTCTATGGAAGCACATGATCACAAAGAGACACTCATGTGACTTGGCCTTTATTCCAGGCAGCTTATTTACTCTATGCATATCCATATATATATTGTTACGCAATTGACACTTGTTGACTAGCCACTGAGGCTAGCTATTACATAATATTTTATATATAAGCTAGCTGAAGCTCTCTGTCTAGTAGAGCAGGACAAGAGCTCAGCTAGGCAAGTACGCAATACAAACCTATTCTCTCTTCAACACAAAGCCTTATTCATTCGCCTACAAGAACAGCTACACTATTACACTGTAGTACGACTAAGGAGTGCCGGCTTGTAAAAGCCCTATACTCTCTCTAGTCTCCTACCCAGCTAGTCCGACTATGCTGGGCAGGCAGTGGTAGGGGCTGACAGCCAGTCGTGTGCTGTAGCAACAATCGTGCACAGTAACAACAAGTAGCCTGGGGTCGTGTACAGGTGTATGCTACCAGTCGTTTGCCCGCCGACTATAAAATCCTGTACATTATTATTTATAAATAAATATAATTAATTAATAATAATGATAAATAATGATAATAATAATCAACAAAAAATAACTAATAAATAATGATAATAATGATTATAATAATGATATAAATAATAATTAATTAATAACAATTAATCGCATCATCATCATATATGAAATTATTATTATATTTTATTTTTTAAAATTATTATAACTAATAAAATATTTAATCAATGTTAATAATAATAGATAATAATCTAAACAACAAACTACTTACTTACTACTACTACTTACTAACTATTACAACTTATTACTGCTACTACTGTAACTTACTACCACTACGATTGTGGTAGTAAGTGGTAGCAGTAAGTTGCTGAACTAAGTTAGTAGTAGTTGTTGTTAATGCTAGTTATTGGTTGGTAGTTACAGTACTAATAAATTATAGTAGCAGGAGGTTGTTGGTATTATTATTATCATAAAATTTAGTAACATCAGCAGGTAGTCTGCTACTATTTTTGAGCAGTAAGTAATAATAATAGTACTTGAATGATTATAATGATTGATAAAGATAATACACACATTATTTATTATACATAGTAGTAAGTAACCAGTAGTGGTAGTGGTTTAGTACTATATTTATTCTATAATAATGTTAATTAATGTGTTACAACAGTAAAAATAATATATATCATGAAAACAATATAATCTTAGTACTAGTTCCTAGTCGTAGTATTTAACCACAATAAATATTATTTATTGTTATCCGTATGTATAATGATAGCTAATGCATAAAATTTCTTCTTATCAGGCTTGGGATATTAAAAATTGCTCCATTGTGTAAAGTGATAACTGATGGGCACGACGGTGTTAAATTTGTTTGCCTCACACTGATAGTTGCTGAAAAAATGAATTTGAGAACATACATTGTCAATGTTTCTATCAAAATTTCGTAGTTTTATTTTATATTGCAGATGTTATGTTGAAGTGAAATTAATGATGCGTGACCTTGCGTGAGTAGTAATGTCGCGGTAGCTAGCTCAAATTTAATCTCGAAATTGCTACTACTAAATGTATTTTTATACCTCCATGTGTGAATGATGTATAATAAATAGCATACCAATAAGTCAGCAAAGTATGGAGAATCAAGATATTATATACTAATATCCTAAAGGCCCACAGCGCACTGGCAGATTGCCGGTTTACAACGTATTTTCAAACCAATTTTTTTCAAGTCCATATCTATCCAAGCAGTGCGATGATGGGCTAAAGCAGTCTGAATTAGTGTCTCCATTTTGTTTCTTCTTTAATTTTGTTTCTAGCAGCCCAAGTCATTGAAAAATTGTTGACTCAAAAACCTCATGTAGAAAAAAACTTATATGTCGATGCGTAATGAACATTATGCTCACATGACTTCTGTGGACACTAGTAATAATATAAAAAAAAATAATTCGTCAACAGTAATCATGTGATATTATTTATTTAATGAGTTATGATAGCATATCGTTATAATCATTATTCTTTTAGCGGAATATGGTCTTCAATGTAGCATAAATGTAATAAAAATACCTACTGCTCCAAGGCATGTTTGTTGGCTCATAATAATGTTGACGCTTTCACTTCAGAAAGTGACTGACTTGATGGAATCTAATTGGGAAAGCGTAGCAGATAGCCTAATACCTTCTATCATATAAAGGCGATCAGCCTTGTTAGTTACTAAATTTCATGCAATGAAACTGTATCATCTCTTTAACAGCTGTATCAAATTTGAAACCAGTTAGTTGTTTTAAAAATCACCCATATGTTTTTTAAATGCTTCCAAAGGCTTGGAAAAATACAAGCTGTATGGACACTTTCGAAAGAGTATGAACTATTTCTAAAACATGGAAATTAGTTTGACATAGACTGATCTGTTTTGAACCTATCTAAACTATTTTGGAAAAACTTGAATGCAGTGTGTTTTTCCAACCAAAAATAGTTAACCTCAATGTATACCCTATATCACAGACATAATGGGCAATAAACATGAAATAATGATTCATTCAACCAAAATGAACAATCGTTGAATATAATCTCGAAAACTGAGTTGAATAAAACTGAGGAACTTTCTTTAGCTTTTTAGTACTAAGAGTAATTCAAATGATAAAAGTAATTTTTTGTTTATTTGATTAAAATTTTCATGTGAAGGGTTTAGTAAAAGAAAAATTGGCGCAAGTGGGCAAAACATGTATTTCTTGAAATTGGAGTAGCACACTGGCTCAGGTTTTCAAAGTGTTATTTGGTTAAGCATCCCTAAGATTTGCAAAGACTTAGATGTTTTTAAAAGCATTCAGATGTTTTAAGATGCAAGATGTTCTGGGCACCATCCCAATGTATATCAGATGTTTTGAATGAATTTATACTAAACATAATGAATCAATGATGCATAATACCTAGAAATGAATCTCCGCTCTAATTTTAAGTTCATCGACATATGTGACATTTTAAATGGAACAAGCTAATAACATACATCTTCTAGGCTGAACAAAATATCACTGTACTTGTTATACAGTTATACACCAATATTTATTTGTCCAACAGAGGTTGTTTAAGGGTCCATAGAAGTATAAATTAAAGTCACAAAACCTTTTGCTTAGTCATATGAGGAAAGAGACATTCAATTGTAATTGGGAGCACCTTGCGCTATTACCCATACAACACCACAGAGTGAAACAACCACTAAAGACCAGGAGTGCAGATTCAATTTTCTTTTTCTGCTAAACCAAATCTCAATCAAGTGTATACTAAATTTAATTTTATACTTCAAATAAAAACCGTTGTGGACTTGATGTAATCTCTATATTCTATTGATTTATCCGGTATAAAATAAATAATAAAAATAAATAAATAATTAATAAACCCTAGGTGGGTTGCAGTAAAGTGTTGGTTGCTGCATGGAGTTGATTTTGGTATAATTTTATATAAATTGATACACGTTGTATATTTCATTATTATGTCCATTTGTAAAATTTTGATGATTCACTTGAGAATATGTAAATTTTATAATTTATTACAAAAGTTACATCATGCTTTGAAAATTTAAAGCATAAAACACCTACAGTCTGCTGTTAGATATTATGAAGTTTGGTAGGTATTATCAAAGCGCACGACCCTTATTGCTGAAGCAGTGAAAAGAAACATATTTGTGTGACTTTACAAATGGATATAGGTCTAAGAACAGGTGCTGTTTTACTTTGTCAACACTCATAAACACTGTCAATAAAATATCCCAAATTTCTGGACATGACTAACTTAGAGTGATGTTGGCTGATAAGTTATCTTACTCAACCTTATTTGAATATATCGAGATGTACTGATGTACCTATTTGAGGTTTCATGCTCCTTTTTTTCAACAGTTAATCGACGTGCCTCACATGTAGTTTCTACAATAATACTCCAAATGAACCCATAAACTATGAAATATGCAAGTATAGGCCTCACATTCCTATTCAAAACAATTGACAATATTCTTTATATCAATGCAATAAAAAAAATTGGAGATCAAAGCCCAATTATTAAAAGCTAAATCCATGGCATAAAGTTGTATTCATATAAATGCCATACAAATAAGTAAATGACACGAACAACTTCACAAAACTTGCAATGGGATGTTGTGTCATTCCTTCAAAAGTATATATTTTTATTAACTACACTATTAGTGAAACCTGTCATGACATTGAAAATAATCTATCGGTGGATGGCATTTAGGGTGTCGTTTATACAAATTGTCTAGGTTTGATACTCTCACTATGGTTAGTACGATTATATTAAAGTATGCTAGTACTGAACACTTTTTTGTTGAGTTTCTGAATATTCAAGTCTTAAGCAGCAGATTGATGTATGAAATAACCTTCTAGGCCTACTCAGTCCTGATTTACAAGCTTCCCAAAAAGCCATTGGCCTCAAATTCTTGTTGCATCAGCTGAAATTTAGCTTACTATAACTTCCATTGATAATTATAATAGATAATAGGAAATTTTTATAAATAAAGTTACATTGTCTGCGTTTAAAATGAAATCTGATTGGCCAATCCATTTTGTCTTAGGTCTACTGAGGGTCATTGCAACAGGAATAAAGAATCCTTATGAAGACACCCCATCAAGTATTGGTTCTCAGATTTAATGTTGGGTTTTACTATTACGCTTCATTTTTCATCTGGCTTGAATTTGCACGCTGCACGCATAAAAACGGAATTAGTGGTTTTTCTCAATATCGGCGCAATTAGAGCACACAAAATCAACGCTTGTTTATTATGCACATTTCATATGTGAAATGGCAACAAGAGATTACGGGATTTGTCAGGTGGTCCAATGTGATCACAACCACAAGGATCATCTTTTACTCTTTACATTAATAGGATAGAAAAAAATTGTGCTTATTTTGGTGAGTTAGGGAACAATATATGATATTCATACAAGAATGGGCAAGTAGCGAGTATGTAGAATAATAATTAATAAAATAATAATGAAAATAAATGGCGGGATCTGATTGGCCGAATAAATACTGTACGCCGTATGGTAAAGAAATAAATATACATCCGATCTGAAGATGGCGTCAATTTTAAGCAGTGTAAAAATCGGAGAACATTTCTGGAAGAGGGGTATTTTGCAGGCTTGTAGATCAGCCTAAGTAGGCCGAGAGGGTTATTCAATACATTAATCTGATGCTTAAGACTTGAATATTCAAAAATTCAACAAAAAATTGTTCAATACTGGCATGCTTTGAGTCCCGGAAAACTTGTTGAGGGGTTTTCAAGTCTCTAGTTAACCTTTCTTAAAATAATTCTTACTCATTACTTGATTGGCAACCTCTCTGGTAATTGGCTGTTTTCTTCAAGTTTCTCAAATAACTGCAGATCAATTCTAGAGATACCAAAGCAATAGTTTTTATTTTGTAGTCTTAGTTGACCAAAATGGCTTCAGGATTAGAAGGCTATATCAACCACACAGTGACTGTGTTTACCTCAGAAGGTAGAGTGATTGTCGGCACACTGAAAGGCTTCGATCAAACTATCAATCTAGTTTTGGATGACAGTCATGAAAGAGTTTACTCGACATCTGGCGTGGAACAAGTGACGCTGGGCTTGTATATCGTGCGTGGTGATAATGTCGCACTCATTGGAGAGGTTGATGAGGAAGTAGATAAGAAAATAGACTTTACTGAGATACATGTAGACCCCTTAGGAGCTGTTGTTCATTGACATCTACACTACAT
This sequence comes from Cryptosula pallasiana, assembly GCA_945261195.1. NCBI lineage: Eukaryota > Metazoa > Bryozoa > Gymnolaemata > Cheilostomatida > Cryptosulidae > Cryptosula > Cryptosula pallasiana. The sequence continues at coordinate 24,247,489 of OX183140.1, read as the reverse complement.
GTCCACACTTGGTAGAAAGACTTACTCCAGTTTTTCTTTCTCTATGTTCAAGTGAATAATGCAAGAATTGTTCTCCTGTTTCATTTCTTACCCTTCTTATGTTTTATGACATTTCATCTGTATATTCCATTCCTGTTACAAATCTTGCTGCATCTGTTTCTGATCACCTTATGATCTCGTTGATATATTGTACATAAACATCTAAGAGTTGCTGCAACTTGTCTTGTTTTTCATTAATATTAGATAATGTTCTATACGTAGCCACCACCAACATAACCAATCAAGGCGGTCTTGTCTGCACTTGGTGAAACATCAAATAGTTTGCTGAGACCTTCAAATCTCACATAGAATAACATGACATATTTCATTTATCTGCACTGCAATGAACTTATGTAAATTTTCTTAGACGGCAAAAACAAAGTTACATGACATTATTCAACAAAACAGATATCAGGTGAGGTCGAGTAGGAGTTTATAACATAGACATCTAGTTAGGTCTATGTAGGTGTCCATAACATACACATCTAGTTAGGTCTATGTAGGAGTTTATAGCATACACATCTAGTTAGGTCTATGTAGGTGTTCACAACATAGACATCTAGTTATGTCTATGTAGGTGCCCATAACATAGACATCTAGTTATGTCTATGTAGGAGTTCATAATGCTACATATACATCTACCGATTACCTACCGATTTGTCCTTACCGATTGGAGATGACGTCAAGGAGTTTCCCCTATTTTTTTCTCCAATTGCCATTCTCACGCAATACCGGTGAAACTCGCTACATTTTTCCCATAGTTAGCCATAAAGTGATTTAAAACAACAAAGACGGGATGCTAAAAAACAATTCTTCATCTAAAAATAATTGCACTTGAGAAACAGTTTTGTTGGAAACATTAAAACCGCGAACGGTGATATGATTGGTCCAATCACAAAATATCTACCGATTTTTTGACCACGAGCAAAACCTACCAATAGCCTCAAATAAAATGCTACCGATTATTTCATTACGTCACACAGGAAACGGATGCAAGGAAATCCTCAATCGGTAAGGCAAATCGGGAGCTAATCGGTAGATGTACATGGGGTATAACATACACATCTAGTTAGGTCTATGGGGGGTCTATGTAGGTGTTCATAACATACACATCTAGTTAGGTCTATGTAGGAGTTTATAACATACACATCTATTCAGGTCTATGTAGGTGTCCATAACATAGACATCTAGTTATGTCTATGTAGGAGTTTATAACATACACATCTAGTTAGGTCTATGTCGGTGTCCATAACATAGACATCTCGTTATGTCTATGTAGGAGTTCATAACATACACATCTAGTTAGGTCTATGTAGGAGTTTATAACATACACATCTATTCAGGTCTATGTAGGAGTTCATAACATAGATATCTAGATATGTCTATCGATGTACGAGTTCATAACATAGACATCTATTTATGTCTATGTAGGTGTCCATAACATAGACATCTAGTTAGGTCTATGTAGGTGCCCATAACATAGACATCTAGTTAGGTCTATGTAGGTGCCCATAACATAGACATCTAGTTATGTCTATGTAGGTGCCCATAACATAGACATCTAGTTATGTCTATGTAGGAGTTCATAACATACACATCTAGTTAGGTCTATGTAGGAGTTTATAACATACACATCTATTCAGGTCTATGTAGGAGTTCATAACATAGATATATAGTTATGTCTATGTAGGAGTTCATAACATACACATCTAGATATGTCTATCGATGTACGAGTTCATAACATAGACATCTAGTTATGTCTATGTAGGTGTCCATAACATAGACATCTAGTTAGGTCTATGTAGGTGCCCATAACATAGACATCTAGTTATGTCTATGTAGGTGCCCATAACATAGACATCTAGTTAGGTCTATGTAGGTGCCCGTAACATAGACATCTAGTTAGGTCTATGTAGGTGCCCATAACATAGACATCTAGTTATGTCTATGTAGGTGCCCATAACATAGACATCTAGTTAGGTCTATGTAGAAGTTCATAACATAGACATCTAGTTAGGTCTATGTAGGAGTTCATAACACAAACAGAAAGGGTGTAAGTTGTTGAAACTTGATAAATCAGGGTGCCAGTTAAAGTATATTTATTGTCATCCTGTCTGGAAAATTCTTGTAACACGTGGCATTTACCACAGAATATGACGTAACAAAAAGCAATGTACGTAGAAAACATAAATAAACAAGTAGCCTTAGCGATGCCACGAGGGTAGCGTGTTTCTTTATTACAAAACAAGTGGTTGTACCAGTACAAGAGTTCAAACGCTGTGGGATGGCCACAATACAATAAATATTAGCAACAAGCTGTGCACTATATTCAAACAGAGTTGAGTGCCCAAAAGAATACAAGTTAATGATAAGAACAACTGTCAGGTTTGCGATACATTCAGTTTACACGATGCAAGCGTCCATATACTTGAGGATGTACACATCCAAACATTTGAATGTCATTCGGTGAGCTCATTCATGCCCAAATTTGAGCACATTGAGAGCTTTTTGTAAGTATTCCACGGCTGCCTCTTTGTCTTCGTAAGTCAGCGAGCTCATCGCAAACTTGGTCATCTTTGTAGCTTTATCCCAGTCAACAAATACGTCACCTGTGAGAACAAAGCATAAATATAGGTACATAGCTGTGTGTGTGGTCAGCCCAACTAATACTGATAGTACACTTGGCAGTGTAAACAATAAATAAATCATAGAGCTACCAACATATCTCAGGAGCATTTTCAGGATTTACCTAAAAGTGGGCACAGACTAGGGGGAAGGGGGGGGGGCGGGGAATGCACAAGCCCCGCGCTAGCGGAAAATTTGAAAAATATGAAATCTCAGAAGCATGAAAATTGTATTTCAGGTGCAATAATGGGAGTACTACTAGCAGCAGCATCATTTGATAATTTTTTAAATAATTGCTATTTGCTCGAAGAGAAGAGTACGCATGCACAGACAAAGACAACATCAATCATAGGTAGTGATAGTGTACATGTAGAGTAGTGCACCCACAGCTGCATACTGGATTTAGCTGATCAATTATATGTCATGTGACAGCCATCTACTAAATACATTGTCATCACAACTGGTTAAAAATCATTCAAACACCTAAGAGTGAAAAAAAATCATATACGTACAGTGCGGTATCTAGTATTATCGTCACAACACTTTAATGAGAGATAATTTCAGCTTCCATACACGGACAATACCAATAAAATACAATCCAATCCAAAGGCATTTGTTTAAATTGAATCCTTATGGTATGTCATTAATTTCATTCTATGCAGATAACAAAGATAATATTAATGGTTATTCTGTAATTGTAACCTCAGATCAAAAAAATGAATTAAAGTAAAATTTATTTGAAATATGTAAAAAAAAGTTGCAACAATATAAACACCATCATCATTATATTAATTGTATCATTCATGTCTTGAAACTTAATTTCAAAAAATCGTACTCTGAACAGATATTTATCATTATTTGTATATCTAGGCCTTAATTTACAAATCAATATGTAATAATAAATTATATCTATTTATCATCACTATCATTTACTTTCATTAACTTCAACAGTGCAACTACTTGATTTTCACAATTAATCGCGCTCTTATTTTATTACAATTTATTTATCCTTACTTTGTTTATTAATATTTTTACGAGCAAATTCATGTTTCAAAAAAGTTGAAAAGGCTTATTATTTAATCATTATTAATCAATAATACAATTAATTTCCAAAATTTTGTGATACCCAATATTATTACTACTAATTAATTTATTTAAATTGTAATTTTTTAATAAAGTTATAGATATGATGATAAAAAGTCGTAAATTACAATAATATTAATAATAATTAGGCTAATTGTTATTAACTAAATAATTACGAATAAAACAATGGAATGTTGCGTTCACTGTATTAAGGCGACAAAAAAAATTAAAAATTAGCTATCAAGGAAACAAATAATAATAATAATAACAATATATATTTACTAAAATGCTAATAATAAATCCTAATCAACTTATAATAATAAAATAAGTATGATGATAAATATATACTACTAGCTAGATGATATTAGATGAATGATAAAATTATTTAAATTATGACAATAAATAAAAGCTGTGGATTTAGTAAAGTCATTGCTTACAAAAAAGCCTGCTACTGAGTAATAAACTCACACAGTCACTGTTGTTTGAAAGCAATTATGCAGTCACCAAGAGTTTGAGTGTGTTAGAATTAATAAAGACAATAATAATTAATAATAACAAGTAAGTTGTTAAAATAATAATAAGTTGGAGGTATTAGTTGGTAACAATTTAATGAAAATACTAGTTAGAATAATAATAAAACGATATTAATAAATTAATAATAAGTTAGAATAAACACAAAAAAAACCTTTGAAGTAATAATTAATTATAATAAATAACTATAATAATAATAATAATGATAGTAGCAGTCTGAGCAGTAGCAGTAGGAGTCTGAGTAGTAGCAGTAGTAGTCTGAGTAGTAGCAGTAGGAGTCTGAGTAGTAGCAGTAGGAGTCTGAGTAGTAGCAGTAGGAGTCTGAGTAGTAGCAGTAGTAGTCTGAGTAGTAGCAGTAGGAGTCTGAGTAGTAGCAGTAGGAGTCTGAGTAGTAGCAGTAGGAGTCTGAGTAGTAGCAGTAGGAGTCTGAGCAGTAGCAGTAGGAGCCTGAGTAGTAGCAGTAGTAGTCTGAGTAGTAGCAGTAGGAGTCTGAGTAGTAGCAGTAGTAGTCTGAGTAGTAGCAGTAGGAGTCTGAGTAGTAGCAGTAGTAGTCTGAGTAGTAGCAGTAGGAGTCTGAGTAGTAGCAGTAGGAGTCTGAGCAGTAGCAGTAGTAGTCTGAGCAGTAGCAGTAGGAGTCTGAGTAGTAGCAGTAGGAGTCTGAGTAGTAGCAGTAGGAGTCTGAGTAGTAGCAGTAGGAGTCTGAGTAGTAGCAGTAGGAGTCTGAGTAGTAGCAGTAGGAGTCTGAGCAGTAGCAGTAGTAGTCTGAGCAGTAGCAGTAGGAGTCTGAGTAGTAGCAGTAGTAGTCTGAGCAGTAGCAGTAGGAGTCTGAGTAGTAGCAGTAGGAGTCTGAGTAGTAGCAGTAGTAGTCTGAGTAGTAGCAGTAGGAGTCTGAGTAGTAGCAGTAGTAGTCTGAGTAGTAGCAGTAGGAGTCTGAGTAGTAGCAGTAGGAGTCTGAGCAGTAGCAGTAGTAGTCTGAGCAGTAGCAGTAGGAGTCTGAGTAGTAGCAGTAGTAGTCTGAGCAGTAGCAGTAGGAGTCTGAGTAGTAGCAGTAGGAGTCTGAGTAGTAGCAGTAGGAGTCTGAGTAGTAGCAGTAGGAGTCTGAGTAGTAGTAGTAATGCTGGTAGGAGAAATTTTTGTTGTTGTTGTTTTGATTATTATCAACTGTTTAAGTTCAGCAGAGAAATGAAAATTGAGAGTAAGCCGTGAATGCAAACAATATATTCTTCATAATCCCATGAACAGCTAGAAAAAATTCAACCAGTTTGGTTTGATTGGTGGCTGATGATTTTATTAGGCTGGAAGTTTGATCATGCTTGTCTGTGAAATACTACTTCGTTGTACGGAGAATCTGATAGTAATCTAGTGTGGGGCTTTGGTCTCAACCCTCAATCTAGTGCGGGGCTTTGGTCTCAACCCTCAATCTAGTGTGGGGCTTTGGTCTCAACCCTCAATATAGTGTGGGGCTTTGGTCTCAACCCTCAATCTAGTGTGGGGCTTTGGTCTCAACCCTCAATCTAGTGTGGGGCTTTGGTCTCAACCCTCAATATAGTGTGGGGCTTTGGTCTCAACCCTCAATCTAGTGTGGGGCTTTGGTCTCAACCCCCAATCTAGTGTGGGGCTTTGGTCTCAACCCTCAATCTAGTGTGGGGCTTTGGTCTCAACCCTCAATCTAGCGTGGGGCTTTGGTCTCAACCCTCAATCTAGTGTGGGGCTTTGGTCTCAACCCTCAATCTAGTGTGGGGCTTTGGTCTCAACCCTCAATCTAGTGTGGGGCTTTGGTCTCAACCCCCAATCTAGTGTGGGGCTTTGGTCTCAACCCTCAATCTAGTGTGGGGCTTTGGTCTCAACCCTCAATCTAGTGTGGGGCTTTGGTCTCAACCCCCAATCTAGTGTGGGGCTTTGGTCTCAACCCTCAATCTAGTGTGGGGCTTTGGTCTCAACCCTCAATCTAGTGTGGGGCTTTGGTCTCAACCCTCAATCTAGTGTGGGGCTTTGGTCTCAACCCTCCATCATTCAGTTATGAAAAATCCAGGCCACACAAAGTGCAGAGTCACACTTACCAGTTGTGTCAGCAGGTGGTTGCTGGTAAGAAGTGCTGGCAGCTGCTGCAGGTGCTTGATAACCACCGCTGGCGGCAGCAGGTGTCTGATGACCACCACTGGAAGCAGCAGGTGCCTGATGACCACCGCTGGCGGCAGCAGGGCCACCTCCAACTGATGGATCTATATCGGATGCAGCACCTGCACCACCTGGGTCTCTAGAGGCTATATATGATGAGATAGACATACTTCCAATATCTGGAAATAGATGAATAAGGCTGGTTACGTTGGCCACCCTACTCTTGGGGGTGCTATTACTGACAACAGAAGTTGCAACTGTTAAACCTTGGCTACACACAACTACGACTCGTTGAAATGTGGTGGGCCACATACGAAGTTTGTAGCGTCGCTCTGGTGACTATACACACACGTTTAACATCCAATTGTCCAGTGAGGCGAAGAGGGTATGTTATTATATGCAATCACTATTATAATAACAACTACAACGATCATAAATATGGACCGCAATGAATAGTTACATATTTTATATATTTATAATATTATACTAATAATTATGTTAGCTGTAGTAATTGTTGTTTATAAACAATGATAAATGGTTTATAAATAAAAACACCCTCCCTGAATGAAGTAACAGAATGAACCGTTGACCAATCACCAAGATGTTTAGGTCCTGATATAGAAGATATAATTTTTGCCGTTATATTTTAACCAGCCGAAAGTGTTTGTCTAACTATAATTGTCCAATCACCGAAGCGTTGACAAAAAAAATTTTCATAGATTGGTCAACCCGTTTGAGCATTTTTTTTAACACAAATGTCACCGGTTTTGGCCCATAAACCAACAAAAAACATAGGTGTGTGTGTAGCCACGGCTTTAAAACTAAACGTTCTGAGCTTATACAAAATACAAAAGGTTCGTGCTTCCGTATGTACTGCAGCTTTACTTCACCATAATTGGTTTTTAAAATATTTTTGCGCTGAATATAAGGAGTTATCTCCTTTCTAAGATGGATGGCTTTAATACTCTTCTGTTGGCAAAGATCCAATTGATTAAACTACCATTATCAAAAGTAAACAAAGGAAGTTGGCTAGCAACCATCATTGCTCTCAAACAAGGAACGAACTTTGAACAAGATAAAAATACACAAACTGATTGTAGTTGTCTTCCCATAAACACTCTAGTCAACTGGCTATATAAAACTGATAACGCTTTGGACAATAGATGTTGGCAAAAGCAACTTTTCTAAAACAGGTTGAAAAAATGGTGAATGTCAAGTCTTGTCACAAACGACGTGTACAAGATATACTTCTTAGCAGTTTGTATTTGTGATCAAAGTCTGCGCTGATTAGAGTACGCTCGTACTTCTGAGGCCTTTGACTTGAACAACGCAACTATCCCTAAGTGAAGTAATCAAAGTGTGGTCAGCCGTTTCCAGCACTATTTTATATAAAGTCAACTCCACTGGAGCCAAACTTCACAAAAGCTCATATAAGTCATCATTGGCTGAAATAGTTTTTATGCATTTATTCAATATTTTTACCGTAACATGAACATTTTTTTTCAGCAACACATGTGTGTGCATTTTTGGCTTCAGTCTAGCACAATTTTTTATTTTATGAGTTTGAATTTGGCAGTAAAACTTTGTTTAAAACTTTTAACCGTCACCTGAGCCAGGAATAAACAAGGAGTCATCTCCCCTTCGGATGGGTAACTCTATATTTAGCAGTACCGGACATTGAGAAGTTTGCCGATACGTTTACTAAGGATTACGTGCCTTATAATACAAAACCTTCAATTTCAGCCCGGCGCGTTTACGTGACCTTTTGTAATCGTATACAGGGCGCACAGTCGCGTTAGTTACCGTTCATATGGCAGACATTCAAAATACCGAAGTGCAATTTGGTTTTGTGGCATAAACGAAATAATAATAAAATAAGTGGGATGTTTGTTATTTATTTTACCTAGTAGTGATTATTATTTTTTCTTTTCATATTCATTTGACTGAAGAACAAAACCCATAATAGACTATTCTGAAGTGAAGTATGAATAATGTCAAAAATTAATATGTACGCTCATTTTGATTTGAAAAAAAATGCATGATTTAATTGGTACCATAAAAATAATCATTTTTTTTGAGTATTTATGTTATTATTATTTAAACTACTTCGAGAATATGATTCTAGGATTAGCTTTCGGCTATTATTTATATCTAAAGTTACTAGTTACTTAAAATTTGATATGAAAGTTGAATGGAACAAGTAAAATAGTTTGTAATTCCTATTCTTTATAATACAAGTGGTAATATAAGCACTGTATTTCGGCCCTTATTACTTAGCTTCAAATTAAATGTTTTTGTTTAAAATTCCCAGAGAGCTAGGAGACATCCTGAGCTTTTAGATAAATGATTGTTTTAAGCTTTAACTTGTCAATTTGCAACGTTATGAGCTGCTGAAAATGAGCCTTTTCTCTATAAGTTATAGTGTAATCACTCAAGCATTTGGCTCCAGAGGGTCACGTGACAAGGGTAGTTGGCCACACTTTGATTACTCCACTTAGAGTTATCCTATCTATAACGGAGATGTACCACCACATTATGATGTGTAACTGTGTCTGGTAAAAATATTACCCAAGTATTGGGAATTTCCAGCATTGTAAAAGTATAAATCTTTCTCTTTAACAAAGTTAGGTGTTGGCATTATACAATCAGTCTCTCAAATTATGATTTGATAAATTATCGACATGAATTTCTATTGCTATTTATTATAATAAAATCAAGCCAGCATTTTATATATAAGAAAAATTGCTATCAAGGTCAGAAAGCTTTTTCCAGAAACACACAAATTTAAAAAAAACGGTTGCAGTCATTATTAGCTAGCAAAATTACGTTACAATATGACTTGAGAAAATGTTAGCTTGAAAATAACAGCTTTGCATGCGATATACGACGACGGGAGCAGTCACTGCGGTTGTATAGTATATATACTGTACAGTATCTACTATGGTACTTCATATACTAGTACAGTAGATACTGTATAGCGTATTTCCTACAACAACTACGAGAGGCTTACCCATTTCTTGTCCCTCCCCATCCATAGGTCCAGGAACTGGCTCTATGCCCTCTTTCATGCATTTGTTGATGTAGGCTGACTTGTAGCGAGCATATTTTTTATATTTTTGTATCTAGAACAAGACAAATCCAAACAATATAATATGACACACAACTACTGTAGGGAATAGTAACGTAATATATATAGCCTTAGGTCTTACATCTTCATTTAAAGGGCCGAATACTGTGAGAACCTCAAATAGCAGCGAGGCATTGTAGAAGGCTTTTACTACATTTCTACAATACACAAATACATATCAGTTGATCAGCTTCACCAACAGGTGATAATGGAGTTGCTTGCACTATGCTGACTCGCATTCATTGTTGCCTTGCTTCTAGTTAAATAGATCTATCGGACAAGACAACACACAACTTGGTTGATTGACATTATCGTACCCTTTAATAGGGCCAGCACAGTTGCCCCAGCGACTGTTTAGTGTTTAAATATAAATTAACAGGTTTCCTTCTTTTCTTTTCTAACCTAGCTAAAAAGTTGTGAACTTGTCATGGTATCTGGTCGACGCAGATACTACTGCAAGCATACCGAGGGATGACAACTACTGAGAATGTTTTTCTGGGTGCCAGTTAAATCCACTTATGGTGTTTTTGTGTTATGTGAGATGGATGTAGTGTAAAACATACTTGTTGTGTCTGGACGCTCTGTCTTCTGTATCAGCATGAGCAAATAGCTTGAGAGCGTAGTGTTCTACATGGGCCTGCGCTACGGCCTCAGAATTCATTGCTTCCTCTCCAGCATGTGCAGCTTTCATCTGTAGGCAAACAGGGCTTAGCTAGAGACGGTTGCACCAACAAGAGAAGACAAACAGGGCTTAGCTAGAGATGGTTGTACCAACAAGAGTAGAGAAGACAAACAGGGCTTAGCTAGAGACGGATGCACCAACAAGAGTAGACAAACAGGGCTTAGCTAGAGATGGTTGTACCAACAAGAGTAGAGAAGACAAACAGGGCTTAGCTAGAGATGGTTGTACCAACAAGAGAAGACAAACAGGGCTTAGCTAGAGACGGTTGCACCAACAAGAGAAGACAAACAGGGCTTAGCTAGAGATGGTTGCACCAACAAGAGAAGACAAACAGGACTTAGCTAGAGATGGTTGCACCAACAAGAGTAGACAAACAGGGCTTAGCTAGAGATGGTTGTACCAACAAGAGAAGACAAACAGGGCTTAGCTAGAGATGGTTGTACCAACAAGAGTAGACAAACAGGGCTTAGCTAGAGACGGTTGCACCAACAAGAGTAGAGAAGACAAACAGGGCTTAGCTAGAGATGGTTGTACCAACAAGAGTAGACAAACAGTACTTAGCTAGAGACGGTTGCACCAACAAGAGTAGAGAAGACAAACAGGGCTTAGCTAGAGACGGTTGCACCAACAAGAGTAGAGAAGACAAACAGGGCTTAGCTAGAGATGGTTGCACCAACAAGAGTAGACAAACAGGGCTTAGCTAGAGATGGTTGCACCAACAAGAGTAGAGAAGACAAACAGGGCTTAGCTAGAGATGGTTGTACCAACAAGAGTAGACAAACAGGGCTTAGCTAGAGACGGTTGCACCAACAAGAGTAGAGAAGACAAACAGGGCTTAGCTAGAGATGGTTGCACCAACAAGAGTAGAGAAGACAAACAGGGCTTAGCTAGAGATGGTTGTACCAACAAGAGTAGACAAACAGGGCTTAGCTAGAGATGGTTGTACCAACAAGAGAAGACAAACAGGGCTTAGCTAGAGATGGTTGCACCAACAAGAGTAGACAAACAGGGCTTAGCTAGAGATGGTTGCACCAACAAGAGTAGAGAAGACAAACAGGGCTTAGCTAGAGATGGTTGTACCAACAAGAGTAGAGAAGACAAACAGGGCTTAGCTAGAGATGGTTGTACCAACAAGAGTAGACAAACAGGGCTTAGCTAGAGATGGTTTACCAACAAGAGTAGACAAACAGGGCTTAGCTAGAGATGGTTGCACCAACAAGAGTAGACAAACAGGACTTAGCTAGAGATGGTTGCACCAACAAGAGTAGAGAAGACAAACAGGGCTTAGCTAGAGATGGTTGCACCAACAAGAGTAGACAAACAGGGCTTAGCTAGAGATGGTTGTACCAACAAGAGTAGACAAACAGGGCTTAGCTAGAGATGGTTGTACCAACAAGAGAAGACAAACAGGGCTTAGCTAGAGATGGTTGTACCAACAAGAGTAGACAAACAGGGCTTAGCTAGAGATGGTTGCACCAACAAGAGTAGAGAAGACAAACAGGGCTTAGCTAGAGATGGTTGTACCAACAAGAGTAGACAAACAGGGCTTAGCTAGAGATGGTTGTACCAACAAGAGAAGACAAACAGGGCTTAGCTAGAGATGGTTGCACCAACAAGAGTAGACAAACAGGGCTTAGCTAGAGATGGTTGCACCAACAAGAGTAGAGAAGACAAACAGGGCTTAGCTAGAGATGGCTGCACCAACAAGAGTAGACAAACAGGGCTTAGCTAGAGATGGTTGCACCAACAAGAGAAGACAAACAGGGCTTAGCTAGAGATGGTTGTACCAACAAGAGTAGACAGACAGGGCTTAGCTAGAGATGGTTGTACCAACAAGAGTAGAGAAGACAAACAGGGCTTAGCTAGAGATGGTTGTACCAACAAGAGTAGAGTAGACAAACAGGGCTTAGCTAGAGATGGTTGTACCAACAAGAGAAGACAAACAGGGCTTAGCTAGAGATGGTTGTACCAACAAGAGAAGAGAAGACAAACAGGGCTTAGCTAGAGACGGTTGCACCAACAAGAGAAGACAAACAGGGCTCAGCTAGAGATGGTTGTACCAACAAGAGTAGAGTAGACAAACAGGGCTTAGCTAGAGATGGTTGTACCAACAAGAGAAGACAAACAGGGCTTAGCTAGAGATGGTTGTACCAACAAGAGAAGAGAAGACAAACAGGGCTTAGCTAGAGATGGTTGCACCAACAAGAGTAGACAAACAGGGCTTAGCTAGAGATGGCTGCACCAACAAGAGAAGACAAACAGGGCTTAGCTAGAGACGGTTGCACCAACAAGAGAAGACAAACAGGGCTTAGCTAGAGATGGTTGTACCAACAAGAGTAGAGTAGACAAACAGGGCTTAGCTAGAGATGGTTGCACCAACAAGAGAAGACAAACAGGGCTTAGCTAGAGATGGCTGCACCAACAAGAGTAGAGAAGACAAACAGGGCTTAGCTAAAGATGGTTGTACCAACAAGAGTAGACAAACAGGGCTTAGCTAGAGATGGTTGTACCAACAAGAGTAGAGAAGACAAGCCAATTGATAGAGCTGTCTCATATACCTGCTCGAGCTGCTCCATCAGGTAAAATAGGACAGCTTTGGCTTCAGGTGACGACTTGTCCAGTTCCATTCCTTTCTGTAGCACATACATGCGACCTGCAACATTATCCATTGGCTTTTAAAAGTTGTTGTTAACGGCAGAAAATATATCTCCTGCATTTGTGACTTGCATGTGCGTACATGTCTGACAACGGCTCCTTTTTTAAGAATTCTTTAATAAAAAAAATAAAATGAAACAATAATTTGGCAATAACATGTTGAAGTAAATCTGCTGTGGGATATTGAAACAAACCAAGGACAAGAACAATTCAACTCTTTTGTAATGGTTGGCGGCCCTGAAGAGGCCGTTGTGGGAGAGAGCAACCTGCTCAGAAGGAAATGTCGCAAGTGTCATTCAGATCAATGTCATCATCTGGAGAGGCCGTCGACACAATCTTCAATGACACTGTTTGGAGTAGAACTGGCTCGTGAGGATTGTGGTGCTGGACGCCACGATGGGCGGCGCACCCATTGCCTTAGCGAAGGCCAACAGCGATCCCTATGGTTAGAGCAGGGCTGACGCTCCTGAGAGCTAGGTCGCTTCAGTGGCTTGGGCTTCTTCGGCGGATCTATTTGTGTAGAGATGGTTCGAGCATGGAAGAGGCACTTATGCTCAACCTCCTTCTCTTTAGAGGTGAAGTAAACATCACAGGCTATACAACGACCTATCCTTTGGTGGATTCGCTCATGCTTTGCCAACTCTCGAAAACCTCTACACGAAAAGCTGCACTTGTAGCAAAAGAACATGTTGCTGCCAGTGGTAGATGCTCAGCACTGATGTGGCTAAGTTGTGTCAGCAGTTATACAGCATCAAAGCAAACGGACTGGTAAAAAAAAGTCATCAATAGCGAGCGCTGTCTAAACTCTGTTTAATGTAATCAATTCTTTGCATTGTTGTACAAGGTTCCATTGTAATTATTTTCTATTAAATATTAATATTTCATTTTTTTATTACTATAAGTTGCGAATTTGTGTTGTGGATGTTTAAAAATTATTATAAGTATTGTTTAATCAGTTCTGGTGCAAATATTTACTGTCAGAGGTTGTATAAAAATGGATGTAGTTGACCTATTAAAATCTTGACCAATCAGAGACATAATTTTGAATACTACTACTATATGAGCTTGAATTATTTTTATTTGCGCCAGAGTTGGTGGTGAATAAAGTTGTGCGCATACTTTAAAGAATTCTGCATCTCTAATCTACACCCACTCTACTACGTGGCAGTTATAAAATCCATGTCTCATAGTATAAATGCATAGACACTAGTTTAGCCGGGCAAGTTTATAAGTTAATAGTTGCGCTGGAGTTAATTAGAGATGGAGCTTGTAGCTAAATAGGCCTCTGCATCCACTCTACTACGTGGCAGTTGTAAAAATCTACATCTCACAGTAGTCACTGCACTAACACTAGTTTAACCGGGGAAGACAATTGACACCAGAAGTTAACAGTGACTGTTGGTCCATTGTTGAGTAAACCTCTGCCTATATTACTACTACTAAAGGTGGTGATTAATTATACGGCAAGTTAAATCATAATAACAGTTAAGTCTATCAATCGGTCCTGTTTTCGGTCCCTCAACTATCAACCGGGCTTGTTTTCGATCCACCCGCAGACTACCAACTGGGCCTGTTTTTGGTCCACCCGCAGACTACCAACTGGGCCTGTTTTTGGTCCACCCGCAGACTACCAACTGGGCCTGTTTTCAGTCCTTCAACTACCTACCGGGTCTGTCTTAGGTCCACCCACAGACTATCAACTGGGCCTGCTTTCGGTCCCCCGACTATCAACCGGGCCTGTTTTCGGTCCATGCACAGACTACCAACTGAGCCCAAGTTCGGTCCTGTTAGAGAGTTGGCATAATTTTACTTCAATATCTATTATGATAGGGAAACCATTTACTACAAAGTTGAACTACCACAAAATACTGTACAGGAATTTGTGGTGGTGTGGTAGCTGTCACCTGTACAACGGCCCACAGTAGTAGGTGACTTGCAGGCAGCGCAGCGTCTGGCTCCAGCTGGCCTAAGGTCAGCAGTCTAAACCGGTCGAGCAAGATATGCAGTGTTGCAAGCCCGTAAGCTATACACAGTGAGGAGTTGTCACAACTACCTCACTTTCCACTGATTTATTATTCGGCAGAATAGCTGCGTCGGGTTGCACTAATAGGTTGAACAATCGTTCCAGTATCACACGCCCGTAGGTCGTATGCAGTGTAAGTCGATTCGACTGAACACTTTCTACTGACTATTGTCCTTGCCACTAGTCAACTTGTCCAAGAAGCCGCTTTGTCTGATTTAATTATTATGTACAAGTAATTGCGTACTTGTGTCTTTGCTTGCCAGTGTAGTCTATATGTGAAGTTATTTGCTTGCTTGTGATTATCTTGCTATCAGTGCTTTGCATGTGTGCTGTGCTGTGTAGAGAGACCCAATCAAGCAGTGAGAGTGTCAGGCTTACTCTGATTTTATTACATGTTACACAGGTATTTATACACTAAAGGTTATATAATAATTGATAGACAGCAGGGTAACAAAGGCAGGCCACGCCTGTACAGCTAATTGGTTAAAATGTGCCAATAGAACGTCTCTAGATAGAACAGGGCTGTCTCTCAGCGCATGGTTGATTGCTTCGAGCACATGTACATGTTTACAATGAAGGGCATAAACGGTATGAGTAAATAATGGTAATAACGTTCGGCTAAATAAATAGTTAGTGAGGAGTCGACTTGCTACTAGGTCGATTGAGTACATTCCCTAACAATACGACACCAGCAAGCTTGATACCAGGCAATTATGTGAAGGATATAGCAATGAGTGTACACAGGGACGAATGTCGACAGGAATGAATGCAGGCTGATCCAAAAACACATAAACACCCCTTAGAATTAACATCGTCGTTACGATAACGAAGGTATTTTGACTTCAATTATTAAAAGAGATGTCAACCTTCATTCCAAGAAGAATGCCTCCATTTCTTATTTGTACCAAAATAGACAACCCTTAGATTAAATGTCAAAATGATTCTCTATATATTACTGGGAACGAAGGTTGACACTTCCTAGAAGAATAGTAATGTATTCAATCATCATTACTTGATTCATTCACTGTTTTTTGTGTTTGTTGGTTGGTGTAATAATTATTATAATAAATAATAATATATTAATTATTATTATTACTTATTATTGTTGTTGTTGTTATTAAATAATTAATTAAATATTTAGATTATTATTTAATATTAGTTAGTTATTTAATATCATTTAATATTATTACTGATTTATTGAGATTTATCATAATTATTATTATAATAATTAATAATAATAAATAAATGATTATGATGATCCGATGATGATGATAAAAAATAATATATAACAATTTATCTAGTAGCTACGTTAGATTAGTAACTTGAAGTAATTTTGGCAAGTAACATGAATAATAATAATTCCCAAGTATAACAGACAGTTAATTTGATTAATTAATTAATTATTAATTTAATCATTATTATTATTTATTATTATTATTATTTATTATTTATTAATTTAAATTAGTTAGTTAGTTAGTAAAAAACAGAAATAAATAAAAACAGCAATACAACCAATGACATTTTATCCAATAAAACTTTGAGATGCTCCAGAAGTTAATTTAACTTACAGTAATACGCCACCACTGGAAACTTTTTTTCATGTTCTTGTCCAGTTTTTAAGTAATGCTGCAAAGATTTGAGATTTGCAGGAAGTGGGGGCATGGAGGATGCCATTTTAACTAATGACGTCACATTTGTTTATAAGGAAGCCAACTCCAGAATTTGTCAGAGTGACGAAAATATAATGAGCAGATAACTCCAAAAAATAAATTACACTGAAACCCTAGAAAGGAGGTATCAAACTAAAAATTAAAATCTGCTCCGGTATATGGTCGAATATGGGAGGTCAATAAGGCGATCCCTTGTTTGACTGCACGTTTAATTTTTAAAATGAAACTGGAGTCATACTAGTTGAAAATCCCTGCTCTATCAAAAAAGTTGATTAACCAAGCTCCTTGCTTTCTCACAGAAAGAAAGCCTGCATTTTAAGATTATCCTCAAGGCTCAGCAAAAATAAAACTAAAAGAAATGTTCACAAAATTTTGACAAAAATTATCACAATCATCTAGTTTGACTGGTGAGCCTGTATTACCTACTTCATGAATGAGTGTTTACTACTGACCTCTAATATAACTTCAGTCTTCATTAATTCCCTCTTAGGGCATGTGGATGTTGAAAGAGCGAGCTGTTTGTGACCCTAATTGAGCTTCCAGGCTATGCACTCAAAGAAATCTTGTTGATTGAAAAGAAGTTAGTACTATGTCAAATGGAACTATGTTATAATAAAGATTTGGTGCATAAAAATCCTGTATAAAACTCAAAATTAGTTTATGACTATATATTACTTTTAATGCTGACTCAAGTCATCAGTCTTTTGACCCAATGGACTAGCAGTATCAGTAACTCGGCCCCTGAGATTACTGATGTTTATAACACTCGCAGTTTACACAATTTTCTTCCAGCTACAGGTTTGAGGCAGCATCAGCGTAAGTGTCTGTGAACGCAAACCAGCTTCTAAACTTGCAGTCAACCATAAAACAAAGTTATGCTATGTGTTTGTACTTGATTCCTAAGTTCCCAGAAGCCTTTAAAGTTTGGTGTTTTGATAAGTCAACAACCTTCATATATGAATATTAAAAACATCCAGAATTCCAGTTGGATACAAACTGCTATCCTGAGTGAATTTAAAATTGCTGGAAATGCATTGCATTGAAGTAACTTGTCGTATGGCCAATGTGTAACTTTGCTATCTGGTGTGAATGAGGGAGATTTCTTTGATAATGTAAGAGGAGACAAATGACAAAAAGTTACATTTTGCCATTATTACATGGATAGAATGTCAAATAAGGTTTATTACTCATATTATTTTTGCCCACACGCATAGATTGCAATGTTTTTTCGTAACATTGTTTTTGTGGGCTGATTGTCTCAGCAGTGGCTGCATGTGCCAGCAAACTGTCTCCCTTTTGTCTTTTAAATTGAGTGAGGAGCTATGGAGAGGGACAGGATAGGGCTGGAACAAGGAGGGGGTAAAGCAAGGTAGAGGGTGGTAAGTAGAGCAGGTCGGGTAAGATGGGGAGAGCTGGGCAAAAATTGAGCGAGTCGGTGTATTTGAATATGACTGGTAATACTGCTCGACATGTTACAATTTGAGGGGTGATCAAGGAAAGTTGGAGTTATGTTTTCTCTCCCATTATCTGCCTATTATGCCAGGAGCTGGTATACTTGACAATATTAGAATGCAACTGGTTGAATGAAAGCTCTATTCACTGAATATGTATAAGGAACAATGTTAACAAAAGAGTGCTTACAATAGATTAGGTGTGGCTTAGCCTAGCTAGGTAGTTTAACAATATATACTGTGATGGGTGACATCCAGCCTTTAGATGTTTCTAAATGATATAAGATTTCAAGCTAACAGTAGCGTAAGTATAGCAGAGCGATACTAGTTTCCCCCATCTTGTACAGCTGGTAAGAACTTTGTAGAAATAGCATTTATTGAGCTTCAAAAACCCACAACTGTTAATCTAGTATACGCTGGTCTGTTTCAACATTCTCTTTGCTCTTGGTCATAGAAGATAGGAAACTAGTCAAGATGTGTTGGAGACTGGAGTTCTACAAACATAGCGGGACGGCTAAAAACCGCGTGACCTGTGGCAGACTAACTCTCAACATCATTGGCCTAGTGATTGTCTTGATCATAGGTAAGACATGTTACAGCTTGTTGAGGGTTGATTTACTGGTTCTCAATAAAACATGGAGCTGCTTACACAATAATGTTGTTCGACTTCAGGTGCTGTTGCTGCTGTTTTCGCTGGATTTTCAGAAGACTGGTTTCCTCGTCGACCAGGAAATGATGGTAAATACTATCCGTTTGTCAAGTCTGACTCACGAGTTATAGAAGTAACCGAGGAGACCATCAAGGAGTGTACCTCTAACACGACGGACCCATCGCGGATGATGGTAAGACAAATCCAGAGTTTAGTTTTTAATAAACAAGTTTACATACATGCCATCATGCTATTACAGTGAGATATTTGTGTAATGTAATCGCACTTTTTGAGGTCTCCAGTACTAGGCTACAGTATGAGCTCCACCAAATATTATGTGGTTGTTGCAGGGACGTCTAGTGTTCAAGTGTGGCACCAACAAGATTGCAGAGTGCATACCACTAAGTCTGCGCTGTGATGGCTACAGGGATTGCACTGAAGACCAAAGCGACGAGCTCTCATGCGATGACTTCTGCGCTAAAGCATCAAAACGTAATCTTCGGTTTCAATGCGATGTGATGTCATCTAGTAGCGACGATGTCTTGCCCAAGTGTATGAACACCAACTATAGGTGTGATGGAGAGGTCGACTGCACTGGAAATTCTGAAGACACCAACGATGAGAGCAACTGTGATGAGACGGTAAGTTGATAGTGACCTAACCGCACCACTTTCACAATTCAAGGTAGACAGCAGCGAGTCAGCTGGAAAAAAACCAACTTTTGCTTTCGTTTACATGGTATGATTTATAGAGAATACCGCAGTCATTACTCATAAAAATATCTGAAGAAAATTACGATGGATTATTATAACTCACACACATATTAGGACAATAAACAAAATATCATTTTCATAAAATATTTAAGCTCACAACAGAAATCTACTTAGGAAAAACTGCAGACTAAATCCTATCAGAAAAACATAACAAAAAACAGTTAAAGAGTTCACCGATCTTCAGAATGAGAGCATAATGAATCGTTGCGCTATTTTTTTTTATTGAACTCCTTGCTATCTCATGGAAGGAATAAAATTATAAAAAAAATGTTGACCAATTCATTTCAATGTGAAGAATAATTGTGCTAAAACAATCCACAGGCACTTACTCTGTGATGAATGAATTTTTGTTGTAGTTTGAGGTGGCAGCAAACGATCTCAAATGCTCAACGATGAACAGCTTCGTGTGCAAAGATAACAAACTGTGTGTCCACCTAGACTACCGCTGCGATGGGTTCAAAAACTGCTTGGATGGCAGCGATGAGATGAACTGCAACTAGGCATCGCTCGTATAAACACAGATAATTAGGATAAACCATCAAAATATACATAATTGAACAGAAACACAATTTAATTTTTCATTTTATATTATTTCTAGATCATTCTTCAATCTATCAAGTTGAAGAACAGGGAAACTCTATCTGATATGAGTGCCTTGCCGATAGACTTTATTTGAACTGGGTGACTTTATACAGCTAAATCATGTTTACGTATCTACTATTATAAATGCATAATAATAATATTTGTACAAAAATGTTGAGTCTATAGAAGCTATTAGATTAGGTGTTGCACCAGTGGCTAAAGTAAACGCTTTGGTGAACCGTCTGCCTGCAGTAAACTCTCTGATGAGTCCAACTCTCTTGGATCGTCGCCAACCTGAGCAAACAAAACAAAGAAGTAGCACACACAAGACAACAGATGCAAGCGGACATTCTACTAGTACTAGTGACTTACTAACCTCTGTAGATATAATATATGCTAAGCTACCGATGTGTGGTGTTAGCTTACATCCATCTATAAACTCCTGAAAAAGGGATGGAATGTACAACAGAAATATAAAACACTCGGCTACAATAACAGCCATTATTATTTCATGACTAATCGTAATGAGAGAAATATTGTTGAAAGCTACCGAATTACTTGACTGATTGCAGGAAATTATAAAATAAGAAGCTTTAAACACGTAAATTGAAAGTAGCACACAACTAAATGGTGCGACTAGTGCTCAGCTCGCTCAAAGCTTTATACTATTTCCTAGCTGTTTTATTTGTCACATCCATGGAAAAGCATTATCTCCAACCAGTTTGGTGTTAAGAAAACCAACCAGTACAATACCATGGTTGGGCAGAGTTAGAGAAAATACTGGTGTGAACTGACATCAGTTGTAGCTGCACCAGCCAAAGCACTGCGGCTTACAAAGCCCTTTAATTGTGAGCCTTACACGGAATTACTGACTGACTACTCAATAAAGCCATTATTTGTAAATGTTCATGCCACAATAAACGAGCCATGCAATTGACCAGGTGCGTCACAATATCATCTGTTTGGCTATGTTAGTTGATCCATTTTACGTCTCATTACTTATCACACATAGACATAGACACTGCATGGACAGGCCATCCGAGTAGTGAGACTGACATCTATGTAAAGAACCAACCTGGTTTAGCCCATGCTTCACGGCAATCCCCTTCACCTCCATCTCTCCATCTACTGGAGGAAAGTAATAACGAACAAGAGAGACAACTTCCTTTACGCAATCATCCAATAGGTAGAGGCAAGCGTTTGGGCCAGCATCGAATGTGTACGCAACCTGTGCAGCACAATAACACGGAGCATTCAGCCTTAGAATGTGTACGCAACCTGCGCAGCACAATAACACGGAGCATTCAGCCTTAGAATGTGTACGCAACCTGCGCAAGCACAATAACATCGAGCATTCAGCATTAGAACTGGTCTTTTCATGTAAACAAAAGCCTGGTTGTACTAACATGAACTAGTGCTATAGTATAGCAACTGGAGAACAAACCCCCTGGCACTCATTGTACAGGAAACACTAACTGCCATTGCTGCCTCGTATAGGCAGCATTAGTGAAAAGAAAAACAAACCTTTGTGGAGCCTTTGAACTGATTGTATGCATTGATAAACTGTACGATACGACGCGATACATCATTCATGTAGAATATAGGTGGGTATGTGTCTAGGCAGATAGCGTGCAGCTGGTTACTGTCCTACAATGTAAAGTTGATCTAGTAAAGAGAACATAACTCTCAAAGAACAATACTTGGCCATGAGAAGACAACTCTGGGTAGAAATGCTTTTATAAGGTTTTTGAATTTTTTTTAGCGTAATTACCAAAGTTTACTAGATATAACACCAACAGAACTAAACAAAACTGCTGTCACCAAAAAATATATGAAATCCAATAAATTACCTGCATGGTGACATTAGCAAAGGTTTCAAAGTCTCTATTAGCGATGGCCTTCTCCATAGCCTCCATCCTTTTGGGCACAATAGACTGAGATCTGTGTTTAAACAGAGAACTAGTGGCTACTGATGTCTGCATTCCAACAGTGCTGCCAACAGCTTTCTTCTCCTCTGACACCTGATGACATCACAGAGTCAGTCAGCAATGAAGAAAAGACCACCAAGTAAGTTTGTGTCCGCCGTAACCGCCAGCGGGCGTGGCTTGTCAGCCATACCGCCAGTGGGCGTGGCTTGTGCCAGCCGTAACTGCCAGTGGGCGCGGCCAACCAAGCAATTCAAAAACTAAAGTTTCTTATATATTTGTATGGAAAAGAGTGCAATTTTTGAGCCAGCATAGCATTCAAACAGCTGAAGGCCACATTCTCTCTATTTCCATGGTACCAGTAAATGATTAATGGACATACCACAAGAATGACTGCTTTCAGTTGTGGCCAGTGTGACTGAGGAGCGACTTGTTCAGCAATGCTATCACTACCATCATCTAGCTTGCCCATTCTCCAGGCTACGAAACCGCCATACACACTTCTGCAGGCACTCCCAGAGCCTCTCCTACAAACCCAGCTAACAATTGGATATTCTTTGTCTCTGCTGTGCTATACAGTACACGGCTGTACACAAGAAATACCTTTAAAACTTAATGCCAGTACGCCATTCATAGTAGAGAGAAGACAATACACACAGCCAGTAGAGAGAAGACAACACACAGCCAATGGAGAGAAGACAACACACACAGCCAGTAGAGAGAAGACAACACACACAGCCAATGGAGAGAAGACAACACACACAGCCAGTTGAGAGAAGACAACACACACAGCCAGTAGAGAGAAGACAACACACAGCCAGTAGAGAGAAGACAACACACAGCCAGTAGAGAGAAGACAACACACAACCAGTAGTGAGAAGACAACACACACTCAGTAGAGAGAAGACAACACACACTCAGTTGAGAGAAGACAACACACAGCCAGTAGAGAGAAGACAACACACACAGCCAGTAGAGAGAACACAATACACACAGCCAGTAGAGAGAACACAACACACACTGAGTAAATAACAATCCAACATACCTTGCTACCATACTGATACTTTCTCTGTCAGTTACCCCGTATAGCCTACACAAAGTGACAGCTACAACAAAGTGGTTTTTTGTGATGGAAACTCTAGACAATTAAAAAAATATTTTGTTAGCACACACTGTGAACGGTGAACAATACTATGTATGTACTGTACACAGTACAGTACATACACAGTTCATATATAGTACAGTACATACACAGTACCGTACTATGTACAGTACATGCATAGTACGGTACATACACAGTACAGTACATACACAGTACAGTACATACACAGTACAGTACATACACAGTACAGTACATGCACAGTACAGTACATACATAGTACAGTACACAGTTTGTTACTGTACTATGTATGTACTGTACTACACACATAGACACGGCGTCGTACATAAACACGGTACCATAAATAAACATCTTGTAATACACAGTACAATATATACCTAGACAAGCCAAACCTGCAGCACTAGATGCAAGCCCGGCAGCTGTAGGGAAGTTGTTCTCACTGCAGATATGTACATGGAAGTCTAGGATATCCTTGTTAGTGCTACATGTGGCTGCCAGCTGTTTGACTACAACCACAAACACCATTATATATGTTACAGCATGTTACATATATCTACCCAGGCTGTGAGCCAATGCCAAACCAAATAATTGCCTAGTTGGCTGTGGAAATATTTTAATCTCGTTCAAATATTTAAATAGAAGGCTTACCCTATTTCCTCAGCTAGCATTGCTATTACACTACCACACTATCTCTACTATTGCACTAGATCAATAGCTTTTATATTACATCACCACATTACATATTACATCACCGCACTACATATTACATCACTGCACTACATATTACATCACCGCACTACATATTACATCACCACACTAGATATTACATCACCACACTACATATTACATCACCACACTACATATTACATCACCACACTACATATTACATCACCGCATCACATATTACATCACCGCACTACATATTACATCACCGCACCACATATTACATCACCGCACTACATATTACATCACCACACTACATATTACATCACCACACTACATATCACTAATATATTACCTTCTTTTAACACATTAGTCAGTCTTTTGTTGATGACTTCCTCCCTGTGAAATGAATAAAGCATTTAGTGTAGAGTTGTCTCCTCAGCTCACAATGAATGTTGAGAGAGAGGACAACTCTGAATGTACTGAATAGAACTATTCATCAAACAGCAATGCTTGGCTGACCCACTAATAATGAGAGAAAAAGGACACCTACCTGCCGTTTAGCCATATTCTATCTGATTTAAATGCTGGACTGGCCATCACCGATGTCTTAGCACATAGCTACAAGTAACACAATATCATGTTTGAAATAACTTGTTTAACATAATTTCTCATATATTATACTTTATTACTTTTTATTGACGCCTCCATACAAACTGATGTATCGTTGGACCACAACATCAATTACTTATTTTGGGTGATGAGCAGGTTGTCAATACATTTAGATCGCCTTACAACAATATCATGACCAACAGGTTCTCCTCTGCTATTACCAGTGACATTAAACAATAATCTTTCATTGACAAAAACTGATTGAACACTTTAAGCTCAAAAGAGATACATTTACCTAACTAATCTTTCATCAAATACAATATCTATGATCTACAACCAGTTATAAGGGTATAATAACGCAATACCTGATCTTGGGAGAGAGTAACACTCAATGAACTGTTTTCTGGAAGTACCAGATCCTCATCTCGTTTACCCCCTATAAAAAAAGCTTTCTGTAAACAAACAAATGTAACAAATTACTGTCAAGTAAGTAAACGCAAGATAGATCAAATAAGTAAAAGTTATTCAAAACTCTAATATTGTACACAACACCTTGTGCAGACCATTTATAATCTTAAATATGCAAGTGAATAGAGTTCTGGTACCCCATCGCCTCCAACGCATATAAATCAGATTACTCTAGTACAAAAATAAGACCTGCAGCTATATAGTGAATTGCAGAGAGAGAAATGATAATACATGTGATCCTAGGGACGCAGAGAAGTCAAGAGTAAGAAATTAAAGACACAAAAACTGACTGATTAAAATCTTTTCACGTTTGTTTAAATTTGAACGTTGCATCACGAGAAAACCTCAGCTAGCACGGCTCGTAAACTGTAAACTTGTTGTGTGAACTTATACCCAAACCAGCAGGTAGAAATTGGTGTTTTTAAAGCGTAAAATGAAACTATTACCAGCCTATTGTGCAAGCTTTCATACAATAAACGAAGCCAAGGATCACTTCATCACAGGCTCATATCAGTTTATGTGTAACAATGCTGAGAAGCACACTACATCAAGAATAACTCAGTAGCTATGGAAATCAAACCCATCACCTTCGTGGTTGCAGCGCGACTATTTCAAACACAGAAGGATAAACTTTAAATATAACCAAATGCATTTATTAAAAGTTTTCATGCGCTAATAATAGTCTGCACTCAGATCTGGCTCTGCATATGTACCAGGGATAACCATAACAGCTACTTACTACTAGCAAGGCATATGTACCAGGGATAACCATAACAGTTACTTACTACTACTAGCAAGGCATATGTACCAGGGATGACGATAACAGCTACTTACTACTAGCAAGGCATATGTACCAGGGATAACCATAACAGCTACTTACTACTAGCAAGGCATATGTACCAGGGATAACCATAACAGCTACTTACTACTAGCAAGGCATATGTACCAGGGATAACCATAACAGTTACTTACTACTACTAGCAAGGCATATGTACCAGGGATAACCATAACAGTTACTTACTACTAGCAAGGCATATGTACCAGGGATAACCATAACAGTTACTTACTACTAGCAAGGCATATGTACCAGTGATAACCATAACAGCTACTTACTACTACTAGCAAGGCGACTGAGAGATTTACAGTAATAAGATCATCTTGCGTAATAAAATAATAACTACTATAACAACAATAACATGATAAAAAATTATTATTATAATTATTCAATCAACCCAATAATAATAATAGATTGAAGTAAACCTAGTAACAACCCCAACAGAGGAAACGCCTAAGAGTCAAGTTAGGAGGCAGCGAGGTACGAGCACTCTCCTACAATCCATTGTAAGAGCTGGGCTATCATTCACTTTACCATGGAGAAGACAACTACTACGTTTAATAGCCCAGTCAGTTGCGCGAAGAAATCACCAACAATCGAAATATCGTTGAAATCAACCAATCAACTCTGAGTGCTGTGACCTAATTAGTTTTAACAAAGGAATATGAACAATGCCCAGCTACCGCTGGTGAACTGGTCAGCTCAGCTAACTTCTGCTGCAAATTATGAGACACCTGAATGTTATTCCGACAAACCACACGCTCAACAGATGAAGTGTAAAACTTGCCACCTACTAACGATGTGTTAACTAACAAAGACAAGCCATAACCAGCAATCAAATGACATTTGTGCTAAATTTCTCTGAGATGAACTTTGTTTTTATTGTTTATTATAAAAAAATATGTTGTTGCCATGTAAAAAATTAATCAACTATATTGGCCAGTATATATTTTTATGCCCGACAACTTGATGTGTGTATATTTTTCTCACTATGTGGTGTGTCTAAAATAATTAATTTAATATTTTGTTCTGTCATGAATTTTTTTGCTGTTCTATCAATAGCCAATCAGATGGCCGCATTTCACGACAGATGTTTTTTTGTACGGTTATTATTTTGACCCAGCAAGACGCCTGTTTTTCGAGAATAAAGTCTCGCAGTTTTGTTTTAATAAATTAGTTGGTAACCGGAGCTCAAATTGCGAATTACTAACTCATTTTCTTCATGCTTGACCTATGCTATATCAACGCATTACCGGCAGAATTATTCTAGTATTGTATCGCGTTGGCTAATCTATACTGGTGATAGTATAGACTGAAAGTGGTGCACTGAGTAGTATATGTGGAGCAGTGGCACTACATATTATTTACTACACGATTGAAACTTTGTGGAATTGATAGCATCAAAATTTGTAGGTAGCTGAACAAGCTCAGCCGCTAGCCACTGAGGCTAGACACTGGTAACTGAACAAGCTCAGTCGTGTCTATTGTGTGGCAAGTCCTAGTAGGTAACTGACTAAGCTCAGCCGCTAGACTAGGCATATGTAGCTGCATAAGCGTAGCCATGTCTATGGTGATGCAATCCTAGTAGGTAGCTCAAGAAGCATAGCCAATAGTATTGAGGTTGGGATGGTACATCTACAGAGGAGTTGTCTCCTCTCCTGTAGGAAGTTGCTTTCCCCTCTGGCAGCCAGGGTGCTATCGGTGGATAGGCGTTACTCTGCCCTACAGAAGTAGAGAATTGTCTGCCCTTGGTTGCAGTTAGACAAAGAGTTGTCTGCCCTTGGTTGCACTTCAATTAAGAGTTGGCTCCCCTCGCCGCAGAGAGAGAGAGAGAGCAGGTTCGTTTCAAGATAATAATTAATATAATAATAATTATCATTATTTATCAGAGTAATGTAATAACAACAGAACTTGTAGGAATAATGTAATGGAATTGTGCGAGAGACTGTGTGTAGCCAGATGCGCCAGAAGTTGTCTTACCCTATTGAAGCAGATGTTATCCAGAAAGCCTAGCAAACCGAGGAGCCTTCGTTCTTACAGACCGAGGAGACGTGACAGCCAAGATCAAGCCTAGGAAACTAAGCTAAAACTGTTTCGGTAGCCATCTTGCTCTAATTAATTATCATCGTTGTTGTGTAGTTCAAATGCGCACGTTCACATTGTATATGCCTGGCGCTTTTGTATTCAACTTGTATTGCGCCTATTTTGTCTGCCAATCATATTGTGTTATTTTTACTCAATCACATGTTATAGTTATTCAACTGCTAATTTGCATTTATTACTGCATAAGTATTAGGGCAGATCGCCCAGCAATCAGAGTTCCTGTAGTAGTTGTGTTGATACACTGGAAGCGTTAGGGTAACGTTGAGCATCCTCGTAGTCTTGACTGGAAGTATTAGTGGGTTCTAATATTGTCGACTATTTACACATCGAAACTTCTCTCGTAGTTAGTTTTGTATCTTTAAGTTTGAATACATTGTTGCTGATAACTACAACTCTTCTTATACTGCCGTGAACTTGCTAAGCAGTATTACTTTGTCAATAATCACATTCTTAGAGACTATCTATGAACCACTCTTCGAAATTGCCACAAGTCTGTCTAACACGATTGCTATAAACTATACACGTGCGTGCTAAGTAAATTGAGAAGTAAAGAGAAACCGGATCTGTGTACTGAGAAACAGATTTCCGTATTAAGAGAAACAGGAAGTCTCCGGATCGAGACCAATAGACTAATTAAGTACCGTATACAGTGGAGCTATACTACCGGCTAGTAATCCTGTATAAAGGGTTGTGCCTTGACACTAGTAGGCTAAGCTACCAACACAGCTCTAGTGCTCATTAGTACCGACAGCTAGTCTCAAACAACAGTGGTCCGGTAAAGGTGCTGCTGTGTCATTACACGG
The DNA here is from genome assembly GCA_945261195.1 of Cryptosula pallasiana. Classification (NCBI taxonomy): domain Eukaryota; kingdom Metazoa; phylum Bryozoa; class Gymnolaemata; order Cheilostomatida; family Cryptosulidae; genus Cryptosula; species Cryptosula pallasiana. The sequence goes on along the minus strand of OX183140.1, from coordinate 24,218,952 downwards.
GCAAATCCTTTACAATAATCGTTAGTAATTATTATTATTATGATAATAAACAATAATAGCTGATAATGATAATAATAACAATTATCATTTATTTAATCTTCTTGGTGGTAAACGGATCATTGGATTTGTTGTTTGTCAGTCTTAAACCACAAACAGTGGATCGATGCCATTATTATTATAATAATCATTATTATAATTATTAATGATAATTTTGATAAATAATAATAATAATGAATTGAATGTTGCGGTGGACACCCACATCACAGTAGTAGGTAGTTGGTGTGGAGATGATAATAAATAAATGAATGATGATGAAACTACTACTAACAAACTAAGACAACAACAACAAGGAAGAAGTCTGTCTAACACGATTGCTATAAACTATACACGTGCTTGCTAAGTAAATTGAGAAGTAAAGAGAAACCGGATCTGTGTGCTGAGAAACAGACTTCCGTATTTTATTATGATTGAACAACAAGAAGTTGTTGTTGTTGTTCAATCATAATAATAATAATAATAATGGAGAGAAAAAAAAAGGTGATGATCGAAATAGACTTACAGTATTTTATCACTGCTATGTTGACTGGGGCTGTACATGTGACACTGAAAGATTCGGCAACCATGGTTAAATATAAACCTGTCTAAAATATACGAATGCAATCTGAAAAGAGTGTCTTCCAAATTCTTTAGTCAAGGATAAGAAGATTGGCAAAACATCGATCATCCGATGCATGCTCGCATTCAGACCATAGCTGAGAATTCGGGTGTGCAACGGCCTACGCTGCTTTTTTTAATACTACGTACTACAGTAATTTGGGTCTAGCTCTATGTTCCGGTGGTTCTATATTCCGGTGGGTCTATGTTCCGGTGATTTTGGCTCTATGTTTAGATGAAATATTTTTCATAAGAAAATGCTGCTGTTGAGCACTATTAAAAATGGACGCTACCTTTCGCAATGAACTATTATTAAATTATTTTATGATGAATTTTTGTGTTTTCATTGTTTTTATTGCTAATAAAAATAATTTATGACTTGCTGCATAATTATAAACTATTTTCATTAAAGTTTTTTTCAAACCAAGTACCAAATCAAATAATACAATCTATTTGCGCTTCATGGCATTTAAATGTCAAAGACGCTTCACGATAGTCTTCTTCTATGAAAAATAATTCACCTGAACATAGTGCCAAAATTGCCGGAACATAGGCCCACCGGAATATAGAGCCGCCGGAACATAGAGCGTTCGCGCAGTAATTTGACTATGACGCTGTGACACAGGCTATTTAATCGTTGGGCCAATCATTGTGCCAACGTGTCGCATCAACCAATGATAATTCTGCTACAATTGAATTGGCCAATCAAATACAACTCTCCCAAGTAGCGCGTTGTAATAAAACATTTCAGCAAGGCCCAACATGAGTTCATTTAGCGAGGAACCATTGATTCATCAACCATCCTCAAAAGAATGATAGTAATAATAATAATTATTACAAAATGTAACTAACAAACGTTGCTATTGTCAAATCACTCAGATTGTAGGACTCTGGTGATTATCATCATGATTATTTATTATGTATATGATATATATACATAATAAGAATATATAATAATAAATAATAATATTTATATATAATAATAATAATAATATTTAATTAATAATAATATTAATTATTATTATATAAATATATATATTATATATTATTACAATATTATTAATAATTAATTATTATTAATTATTATTTATGATGATTATTATTATATTATAACATAATTAATTATTATTAATTAATTAATAGTAGTAATGATGAAGTGGAAATTGCTCGGATTGGTAGCATCAACAATTCCCAGCTTCGAGTGTAGTAGATTCCTTAATACAAGTTGATTTACCTGGTCAAACTCTGGTCACAACTTTAGTTTTATGTGTATCTATCAACAATAAAGAGGGCTACCCACTTGCCTACGGGCCGATTTGCTAACCAGCAGCTTATTTCTAACTACAGTGCTGATGATACTGTGTAGCAAGCTAGACAAGTCAATAAACCACCAAGCAAGCAAACTATCAGATGGAATCAAAGATGATGTGGTACTGTTATTTAGAGCAATATCGAATAATATAATATATAAATTTACAATGACAACACGTAATACCACAAAAGATAATTAAGCTGAAAAACTTACTTTTCCAACCACACAGCTCAAAGGGCAGAATCAGAGAGAGAGAGCACACAAAAACTCAGCTTTACATTCCTAGGTAACAAAAAGCTAACCCGAAAGCCAGTATAATCTCTGGCTTTCAAAAACTACTCATATTGATATTGCCTAGCTATTTAATTGGAGGTGCCTAGTCTACCTAACGATTGAGAGAGGACAATTTCACCACATTCTTCCCCCCTAGATGCAGCGACATATAAAAATATATGAGCTATTCATCGTAGAGTCCAACAGAGTGAAATTGTAGGAATGTTCAGCAAGACTTATAGATGTACAACATCAGACATATGTTACCCGTATCAAGCATTTCCTGAACATTTACTTCTCTATCGCCAGCGACTGAGATGCCAACTCTGTAGCTCTTCGCACAGTATCCAGGTGAGCATTGGCATGCTCCAAAGCTTGCCTTAGCCTCCTGCACTCCGCTTGGAGCTCAGCGTTTTCGCTTCTCATTCTATCCCTCTCACTATCGTTACCTACTGAATTGCTACTCGATGGTAAATGTCCTCTTGGTCGGTTTCCAAACGGTTGATTCCGTAGATGGTTTTGTCGTAATACGTTAACATCTTTTTGTATCCCAGAAGCAGACTGCTGCAATCGCACATCTCTGCATCGTATGGGACCAATCGTAGAGGGCGCTGAGGCAACTACATTAGCACTAGAGGCTATGGTATGAGCGGCTAACACAGAGGGAGTTACTTTGGGTTTGAGAGATGATGAGGCTGTTATTGTCAATAAGCTGCCATAAGTGGAGTCTGGTGGCAGTCGTTCATCTCTTACAAACTTGCTGAAGTTGTTATCGTCGACAGCATAGCAATTGGTAAACTCATTGTGACGTTCGGATCCCCCTCTTCTTTCTGTGAAGATGTGGTCTAGCACAGCCTTTTGGGTCAGTTCGTAATTGCCCACACAAGCAATAAAACAATATGAAGTGTTGTTTAATATGGGTTTTCAGCTCGTTACCGGTGCCTCTGTACTGACAGAGCTTACAGTTCTCTACCCCTTTGTACTAGTCATCTGCAGTGTACAGTTAAAAGTAAAAAAACTATCAAATGAACAAAACTGAACCTAATTTATAGCAGCACTGCCAACATACACCTACAACACAACTGGCCAAACAGAAACTGCTGTACCCAGCAACCTTTCTCTTTTAGCTATCCATTGGCACAGTCTAACCAGCATTTCAGCTTGCGTTAGAGCTATCGGTATGGTCACCTAATACCTCACATACTCGTTGAGGTACCCAGGGGTTTTTCTAGCTCTCGTTGGCCTGCCCAAAGTTCTATCAGGCTGTCCTAGTTTATAATTTCCAGGAGACAATCTGGATTCCTGACCGGCTTGGGTTAGACTTTGGTCCACCCGAGCCTCTGGAAATTCTGACCAGTCTAACGACTGACTATCAGCATCACCATTATCAGCTCCACTGTCTGTAGTTTGGGGTGGCACACATGGCTGACCTCTTGTATCCGGGCAAGGGGTGAACAGCTTTAACCGGCTTTCATTCACCGTGCCTTTCCCCGGTACTTTGTATGTGCCATTCCCGTAGGCCTTACTGATAGTAAAAGGACCCTCAAACTTGGATTCCAACTTTGGATTAACTCCTTTCTTTTTATGCTTCCGCTCTACCAACACAAGATCACCTTGCTTGAATAAAAGCTCATCTTCCAATTCAGCTGATGTGGGAGGCAAACTCTGGTGTGACCTCAACAAATCATGAGCTGAATCCAGACGCTCCTTCAATTCCAATGCATATCTTGTGCGCGTAGTCAGTTGCAGGGAATGGGTACCCTCAAGCAGCTGATCCGGCAACCGACATTCACGACTTAACATGAGATAGTTTGCAGTCTCATCTGTTCTGGTGTGAGGAGTTGCACGAAATGCGCGCATAATGTCAGGCAAAAGATAATCCCAGCTATCCTGCTCCATAGCATACTGAAGCAACATGGACCGAAGAGCGTCCCCCAATGTCCTATTACCACGCTCTACAACTCCATTTGACTGAGGGTGATATGCGGTGGTACGAGTTTTTACAATCCGCCACAGGGCACATAACTCTGTCATAAGATCGCCTTCGAATTGAGCTCCTCGATCACTGTGGAGCTCCTCCGGCAAGCCAAAATAACAGAATACCCTGTGATCCAAAGCCTCAGCCACCATGGGTGCTGTTGCATCTGGTAAAGCAATGGCATCCTGCCAACGAGTAAAGTGATCCGTCAACACCAGAATCCATTTGTTCCCTTTGGGAGTTACAGGTAGTGGCCCCACCAGATCGATGGCCACCTTTTGCCAAGGGCGACCAACCCATAGGGGCCCCTGCAACACGGGCTGGTGCAGACCTCCAAATTTGGCACGCTGACAGATCTCGCAACTTTTCACCATTCGGCGTACATCAGAAGTCATTCCTGGCCAGTACCAAGTCAAACGCAATCGACGGAGAGTTCTCATTACCCCAGCATGAGAAAGATTATGTGTTTCCCACACAACTTCTTTCCTCATTTCCTTAGGGCAGACTATGACCTCCCGCGACCTGTGATTGACTAAAATGCGAACTATCAGCACTCCATCTTCTCTAATTTTCATCAGAGAGAACATTTGGCTCAGTTTACGCAACTCAGTACTCCCAAGGTTCACAACTGACTGCTGCAGTTCTTGATTACTTTCAACAGCAAAGTAGATGGTAGCCACATCACCGGGCTGCTTTTGAGCTTCACTCAAAGCAGCTGATGCATTCCCCCCATCTATATTCCCTGATTGCTCTCTGCTAGGACTCTGTGATCCCTCCAACTGTAGCTGTCGAGGCTGCCCAGGACTAACAGGCGCCACAGGGCAAACCTGCTCGTGGCCCTCCCGGCAGTCACACACAGTCACAGCTCCAGAGTTCACAGCACAACAATCTATATTTCCATTTTGTGTGTACAATCTCTCACCAGTGACTTTCGTGGAAACATTCCCACCATGCATTGCCCTGCCAGAAAGCTCAACCAGAATCTGTTCCATGCTCGGTCCTCCATTCAGACGGCTCACTCTGTCACACTGTTTACAATCCTGACAGGGACGTCTGGACAGACCATCAGCATTGCCATGTTTAGTGCCAGCTCTGTATTCAATGGAAAAGTTGAATTCGCTCAGAATCTCTATCCACCTGGCTATCTGGGCAGAAGGAGTAGTCCTTCTGCACAGCCAAAGCAGAGATGCATGATCTGTACGAACCCTGAACTCTCTTCCATACAGATAAGGGCGAAAGTGTATCACCGCCTTCACTACTGCTAGTAGTTCACGCCTCGTAACACAATAATTTCGCTCGGCTGGGGACAATGCACGACTGTAGTACGAGATAACCCTTTCATGACCAGCCTGGACCTGGGACAAGACAGCTCCAACCCCCTCTAAGGAAGCATCCGTGTCTAGAATGTATTCCAAAGCTGCATCAGGGTAGCCTAACACTGGTGCCGTTAACAATGACTGCTTTAAGACATCAAACGCATTCTGGCACTCTATCGTCCACTGAAACTTCTCATGTTTTCCAGTAAGCTTAGTCAGTGGTCTAGACTTACTGGCAAAGTTGTTGACATACTGACGGTAGTAGCCAACTGTCCCCAGGAATCCACGTAGCTCTGACACATTCCGAGGAATTGGCCAATCAGCTATAGCAGTAGTCTTTTCGGGATCAGTTGCAACTCCTTGCTTACTAACAATATGCCCCAAATATCTTACTTCTGTCTGAAATAAGTGACATTTGGAAGGTTTCAGCTTCAAACCAGCACTTCGGAGACGAGTCAATACCTCTTTGAGATGTTCATATTGGTCCTGGAAATCCTTGCCAATTACTATCACATCATCAAGGTACAATAGCAATGACTTCCAATGGAGACCGTGCATAACTCGTTCCATCAAACGCTGGAAGGTGGCAGGTGCAGCCGTCAAACCAAAGGGCAGGACTTTCCACCTCCACAAACCACCTCGAGTGCAAAATGCTGCCTTATCTCTAGCATCCTCATCCAACGGCACCTGCCAATAACCACTCATGAAATCGAGTGTGGAGAAGTACTGACTACCGGCCAAAGCGTCCAGACTCTCATCTATTCTGGGCAACGGATGAGCATCATGCACTGTGACAGCATTCAAGCGCCGATAATCAACACAGAACCTCCAGCTGCCATCCTTTTTCTTGACCAGCACCACTGGTGAACTCCAGGCACCAGTCGCTGGTTCAATAATACCTTGATGGGTCAGCTGTTGGATCTGCTTATCGACTTCTGCCTCCTTCTCTGGGCCCAGACGACGAGGTGCCTGTTTTATTGGCCTGGCACCTGGCTCCACCTCAATCGAGTGCTTCACCAAATCAGTCAAACCCATATCCTGATCACCACTAGCAAAGACATCACTGTATTCATTCAACAGTTTGGCAATGACCTGTCTCTCATCCAAGTGGGAACAGGCTGCAGTAGCTCCCTGATACAAGGTTTCCAAGTGTGGAGGAATGGTGGGGATCATTCTGTTTTCGGCAGACCCCTCACTCACCTGTTCCACTTGCACTTCCTTTATCAACTGGTCCTCCGCTATACTAATACAACGACCAATAATAGAGCCTGCAGAAATAGATACCAACTGATCTGTAGGGTTAAGACATCTTACTTGCAATCTTCCCTCTGTACCGCAAGCAACAATGGTGGCGGCAAGCACCAGACCAGAAAGTGCATCAGCTTCGGAGTTTTCCACCATTCCCAAAGAAGTACAGATGCGATTCAGTAAGTGACAATCAAGTATTTGTTCAGTTCGAGGAGCCACTTCGACATTAGCGACTACTTGGATTTTGCTAGTCAAATCAATACCATACCTATTGGTACAATTGAGGGCAACACCATTCACAATCAATATGGAATCTGCACAATGTAATTCACAGTTATGAGCCTGGAGAAATGGCAATCCTAAGATTGCGTCAGATTCTATATCTGCAACAACAAACTGCATACCAATTGACTCAGACCGCAGTCTCCCAGTCAACTCGACCTGACCATAAAATTGTAATTCTGACCCATCAGCTAAAGTACCAGATCGGTGATGGAATGGACTGAGCAGTCCAGTCCTCGTACCCGGCAACTTGTCAAACACTCTCTTTGACAACAGGTTCAGCGAGCATCCACTGTCCACTAAATAGTGAACAGAGAAACCCTCCACCTTTCCTGGCAAATGCAGAGTGGGTACGGTGCTCGCGACATTTATAGTGCAACATGGTGAAGCACTTTCAATAGGAGCCATGGCATCATCAATAGGTGGATGAGTCAGTGGAAGAATAGGTGTCGCACCAATAGACTGTATATCACACAGCTCAGTTTGAACACCCACATTTCTTCCACAGCTCATCGCACTGAGAGGTTCATGGCGACCATTATAGTTTAAGCAGGGTTGCAGTTTAGGTCCACCCATTCTCCCCGCAAATCTCGGAGTGGACCTTGCTAGTTTTCCGACTTGTGGGAACTGGGTTTAAGGGTGTCCGCTGCTATTTGTTTTCCCTTCAACTGAGGACAATTTCTACGGATATGAAAAAGGGCACCACACTCATAACAACGCCTGCCATACCTTTCCTTGTTTGAACAATCCAACGGCTTGTAATTCTGTCCTTGGGATTCCTCCAAAGCAGAAACACGAGCCGTTTGCTGTTCTACTAAGGTAGCCAATCTTTCTAACTGTCTGGCCATCTTATCATCAGGATTTGGACCTTGTACCATGCTATCAGATGCAGCATTTCTAGCAACTGACTGGTAACAAGGTTCCTGCACAGCTGCCAACCTGGCATGACAGTCACGATTCCTAGGTGGTCTAGTGGGCACCCGACTTACCAGAGCATATTGCTCTGCAGCCTTTACTGCCACATCCAGAGTACTAGCTCGTACTGCAAGCAAATGCTGCCTCAATGCAGGGTCATCCAAAGCCCGATCAAAATGTTCTAATGCCAAAACAGTCTCGACTTCAACTCCCAGACCACCATAGGCTAACCTAGCCAATCTCTCGACACGATTGCCCAACCTGAGATAGCTCTCACCAGGCTCTCGTTTAAGGCTATGTAGGCGCTCACGGGCCTCTGCGGGAGATAAGCCATACATAGTTAACAGTTGGCTGTAAATTCCCTGCAAGGTATCTGCACAACCACAGTCCTTAGCACCCTTATCTAAACTCGCTCTTAGCTGAACAACAGAAACTCTATCAGCCCATCCACTGAGCTGTGCAACTTCTGCAAATTGTTTTACAAACAAGTGCACGTCGCTGGTGCCATCAAAACGTGGAGCTCTCAGTTCAACTCTGTGGCTTGGAGCAGCACTACCAGAGCTCTCCTTTTGGACACCCCTTACAGCCTCTGTGAACTGACAGACCAAAGTTTTTAGCAAAGCTTCAGTTTGGGATTCCTGAGGGCTAACTGTTACAGAATCACGACCCATCGGGTCCATCTCAGAACTAAATGGCACCTGCTCGGCCTCCTCACACTCACTCTGGTCATAAAGGCCAGTAGAGTGCAACGGCAATCTCACACGTGGTCTTGGTGCTGGTCTATATGCTTCTCCATTACTGAACACTGATGTGACAGGAGGAAGCCTTTCGTCTACCAAGGCAGGCTGATGCTGTGTAACATGTCTGTTATATGCATCATCGATCACTGCCTCGGCCGAAAATTCACCTCCCTCTACCACATTTGACTCAGGAGTCGCAGTGCCAAATGGATTGATAGCCGTAAACAAACCAGACACAGACTGCCATATACTACGGCCAGCCATTTCTATTGCCCAGAAAACACACAATAGTGCAACCAAACTGACCAGTACAACAGGAAAGTACAATCCCACTGCTGCCACCAATGAAGTGGAAATTGCTCGGATTGGTAGCATCAACAATTCCCAGCTTCGAGTGTAGTAGATTCCTTAATACAAGTTGATTTACCTGGTCAAACTCTGGTCACAACTTTAGTTTTATGTGTATCTATCAACAATAAAGAGGGCTACCCACTTGCCTACGGGCCGATTTGCTAACCAGCAGCTTATTTCTAACTACAGTGCTGATGATACTGTGTAGCAAGCTAGACAAGTCAATAAACCACCAAGCAAGCAAACTATCAGATGGAATCAAAGATGATGTGGTACTGTTATTTAGAGCAATATCGAATAATATAATATATAAATTTACAATGACAATACGTAATACCACAAAAGATAATTAAGCTGAAAAACTTACTTTTCCAACCACACAGCTCAAAGGGCAGAATCAGAGAGAGAGAGCACACAAAAACTCAGCTTTACATTCCTAGGTAACAAAAAGCTAACCCGAAAGCCAGTATAATCTCTGGCTTTCAAAAGCTACTCATATTGATATTGCCTAGCTATTTAATTGGAGGTGCCTAGTCTACCTAACGATTGAGAGAGGACAATTTCACCACAGTAAAAATATAATAATTATTATATAATAATCAAGTATTATTATTATCATTATTATTATTATTTGTTTATGAAGTTGATAAAAAATTTCAATTGCCAACGTTGTTGTAACTGTTACTATTATTATTATCATTATTATGTATTGGTAAATAAATTAATAATAATCAAATTATTATAATAATATTAAATTAATTATTATCATCATCATCATCATTGGTTTATTTATAGCTATTACTTATTATTATGATAATAATAATAATGAATAATCACTAGTTTATTATTAGTACTAATAATTATTAGTGATGTTATTAATTAATAATAAACACTATTATTATAATCCATCAATCATAAAAATGATTTAACTTGCCTGGATGATGATAATAATAATAATCAATTGCGCTGCACTACTACAGCATCCTTGTTGTTGTGTAATAGTATGGAGTTGTCCACATGACAAGGGAGATTGGTCATTCCCATCCATGAAGCAAGTAGTAATCGTTGATTCCTAAAAAGCTACTGTTGCTGTTTGTAAAAATTTGCAAGCTTCTTTTATTTTAGATTGAAATGAAGTCGATGAGTCCTCCTGTAGTAACTACTCAAAAAATTGGGCTTAATGGTGTTACCACTATCACCAAAGTGATCAAAGCCCGTCGCCAAAGCCGTGGTCTAAGTGCCACCAGAGACAGAGGATGTTAGTACCCCTACCACTCCAGTTTTGTAACCTGATCTTACCTTAAAAAATCTTTTGATTATTTTTTGTATTAACATCCTCGTTATTCGTCAAACAACTTGTCTATGATTGTGTTTGTCTGTTGTAAGCACGAGTCAGTAGAGATCCTCCTCTAGATGCATTTCCTGCCGAAGAATCCTGGAGGGTCAGTGGCTTGTTTATTTCTGATGATTTCGGTGAGATAAACTCGAACCACCGATCTCTCACTTTAACTCGATTGACAAAAGTGGCCGATGCCAACGTAAATGGTAAACTGCGTGCCGGGAGCTTGTTAAAGTTCGTAGAGGAAACAGGGACAGTGTTGTGTACTCGCTACTGCAATTATACAGCAGCAGAACAATCCATTCGCAGTGTAAGTGTTAGTTAAACTAACCTAGTTTTTTGTCTTGGCCCTTATCCAAAAATGGCCTTGCTTTACATTTCAAAATCTGGTCTTTTGCCAGCTGTAAGCTTTTTTTTTATTTCACGGACACTTTATATTCTCACCCAGGGTTCCATATACGATCAGGTTCACTGTGGAATGGTATATCTGCAGTTTTTGGAGTTGTTACTCCCTGCATATGCTGGACAACTTCTTACGTGTGTAGCAGATATATATTACACTGCGTCGCATGCTGTTGAGATTAAAAGTGTGATGTGGGCTGAAGACTTGACAACTTGTATGTAAAACTCGCTGCTGATCGCTCGTTAATGCTTTAGTTTTTGTTACTTTGTTATTTTTTGTAGCATTTGTACGGTGTTAACTATCCGCCTATATGCCTGATTCTATACAATTGTACAGTGCATGATGTCTACAGATGAATGAAGGTAGAATTCTTTCTTACAGGTAGCAGACGATTAGTTTGCAGAGCCTCTGCTTGGTACGTAGCGTTCAATGTACATAATGAATGGAAGCTGTGTAAAGTTCCTAAGATGCATTTGGATCTAAGGCTCGAAAAAGAGGGCGGAGTGAGATATGAACAATACAAGCAGGACAGAAATAATTTTAATTCTCATAAAATCCAACACAAACTTCCACAACACATAACTGGTGAAGAAGGCAGACGGGAATGTGAGTGATTTTATGTAACTGTATTATTTATCTTAGCAATGAAGGTCTCTCAGTCATCTTTTCTACATTGCACGGTCTCAGGAGGATATTCTAATAGCTGCATTGTTTTTTTTGTCAATCCAAATTACTGCAGTTGTCTTTCCACTTATTCAAACTGATATGAGCACACAACTCCAAAAATTAAAACGTTGATGTTAAAAATTTATAAATCAGCAGATTTCAATAGATGAAATTTGCAAATAAGTTTCATTATCACTGGAAACATGCTATTACTTGCTGCTTTGTTGACAATTATTGTGTTTCTAGATGATGTATCGAACCAATTTGATGCTTTTACTGAAAGACTTCCATTATTTTCTGTTTAGCATCTTTTAACCCCAATTTTTTCTCTCTTCAAGTGCATGGTGGCTAGGAACTTGTCAGGTAAATTTTGCTAGTTGGTAGTATCTTTTGTTGAAAAGTTGAAAATAAATTATAAAAAATTTGTACCAGTGTTTATTTTTTATCGATTTCAGGCATCACCAATAGTGTCACCTACTAAATTTACGAAAATTTGGCGTATAATTTCAGGAAGTGGCTGCAAGTATACTATATAAGTAACGCCTGCTTTACCAGCAGCTACCAATCATCAATCCAATGACAATGCACACAAAGTATACTCAGTTTTCTAGGTGTAACCAACTAAGCACTCTATTTGACAGCTGCTGCCACTGCGCACCAATCAGATCTGCTGCTGACTCATGTTGCTGACATCCACGACTGCGGCACACACATGTACATGCACTGCGGAGCTGTTGTTGACAAGATGGAGGAGGCTGCATCAATGGTTGCTAAGCGACACAGTCGCGCTCAAGAAGTTACATTTGCATGCGGATATCATTTCAACTTCCTGGAACTAGTCCCCCGAGGTACACAAGAATTCGATCTAATATATCTATTTGGTAGTCAGATAACTCCTGTGTTCATGTGATTGTGCAATGGTTAGGTGATAGCCATGTAGCCTGTGGTACATAATGACATTGTAATGATAAGATAACCCCTGTGTTTTGTATGACAGTCTAATGATGAGATAACTCTTGTATTGTATGACAGTCTAATGATGAGATAACTCTTGTATTGTATGACAGTTTAATGATGAGACAACTCCTGTACTTGATGTATTTGTGCGCCGATTTGGTAAATTTTGTATATAATAGCAGTGTATTGGTCAAATAATTCCTTCACTTTACATAACTGTGCAATGGGCAGGTAACTCCTCTATTTTATGTAATTGCGCAATGGGCCAGCAACTCCTCTATTTTAAATAACTTTGCAATGGGCAGGTAACTCCTCTATTTTACATAACTGTACAATGGGCAGGTGACTCCTATTTTATGTAATTGCGCAATGGGCAAGCAGCTCCTCTATTTTACATAACTGTGCAATGGGCAGGCAACTCCTTTATTTGATATAACTATTCAATGGGCAGGTAACTCCTGTATTTTATATAATTGTGCGATGGGTATGTAACTCCTCTATTTTTCATAACTGTGCAATGGGCAGGTAACTCCTCTATTTTACATAACTGTGCAATGGCTCGACAACTTCTGTATTGTTTTAAGCAGTTGCAATATTGTAACTGTCACTAATCGTGTTTATTGCAGGTTCGTTAGTGTTTTTCTTTGCTCGTATGACCTTCACCTCTAGACGTATGATGGAAGTTGAGGTACTAGTAGATATTGAGACAATGGAGGAGCAGATGTTACGAACCAAAAGAGTTGCTGTTGGCTTCCTGTGTTTTGTGGCATTTGACGGAGAGAAGAAACCAGTGGCAATCCCTAGCATGAAGGTACACATTCTATCTCACCAACTGGTCGAGTATCTACCCCCTCCACTCAGACATACTGTTATGAGCTATTACCTTGACCTTGTAGTTACATGGGTTGGAGGCCAAAGAACGATTTGCCGAGGGTGAGACCAGATATGACAACATGAAAATGTATTTGAAGTACACGGAAGCACAGAATGTTGTGGAAGTAAAAGATAGCAAAAAAGTGGCGACTTTTAGTAAATCCCCAGACAGTTACAGAGTGTGAACTGTTTACTCTGTACACATGGGTTTATTACACAAATATAACAGCACTAAGTGAAAGCACTGGTTGATTGAGTTGTCTGTGAAGTACCAAGTCAATGGTACTCATCTATTTAGCAACGCTCACAGCAAGGTCTATAGGATATTTCATTTCACTTGCGCTGTTTGTCTGTTGCTAAGGCAGGTGAAAATTATTTATTATTTGAAAGACACAATTATGAAATGAAACATGACTTCACATTGCTAATAATTTTTTATCATCTTCCTTAGCCTCCACCAAAACGTGAATTTAAAATAATAACAAAGCTTGCAAATAATCATTAAATAAACACTATTTACAGACTCCAGTCACCAGGTGACTTATTAGTATTTCTGACTAACTGCGGTACAGAAGTTACTTGTTCGTCTGACTAGCTTACTGAGAGCAGGTGTGACTTAGTATTTGTCTGTGTGTCTCGTACCGCAGAGAGCTGCTAATGGTATATCCAATATACCTCGATGTTAGATGAACTACCGCTCGTTATATTACATTAGTCTCCGCTCCTCCCTTCTCTAGTTGTCATTGTGCTCTCCGCTCAGCCACCAGTTCCTTCTATAGCTATCATTGTGCTCTCTGCTCAGCCACCAGTTCCTTCTATAGCTATCGTTGTGCTCTCTGCTCAGCCACCAGTTCCTTCTATAGCTATCATTGTGCTCTCTGCTCAGCCACCAGTTCCTTCTATAGCTATCATTGTGCTCTCTGCTCAGCCACCAGTTCCTTCTATAGCTATCATTGTGCTCTCTGCTCAGCCACCAGTTCCTTCTATAGCTATAATTGTGCTCTCTGCTCAGCCACCAGTTCCTTCTATAGCTATCGTTGTGCTCTCTGCTCAGCCACCAGTCCCTTCTATAGCTATCATTGTGCTCAGCCACCAGTCCCTTCTTAGCTATCATTGTGCTCTCTGCTCAGCCACCAGTTCCTTCTATAGCTATCATTGTGCTCTCTGCTCAGCCACCAGTCCCTTCTATAGCTATCATTGTGCTCTCTGCTCAGCCACCAGTCCCTTCTATAGCTATCGTTGTGCTCTCTGCTCAGCCACCAGTCCCTTCTATAGCTATCATTGTGCTCTCTGCTCAGCCACCAGTCCCTTCTATAGCTATCGTTGTGCTCTCTGCTCAGCCACCAGTCCCTTCTATAGCTATCTTTGTGCTCTCTACTCAGCCACCAGTTCCTTCATTCTCCCATAGATAGTTGAAGAGCTCTTCGCTGCGGTGCGCTCGGGTTGGTGGTATTACATTATCCGACGCCAATGGCCAATGCCACCAAATTCAAGCGCACTGCAGCAAAAAGCTCTTCTACTACCATATCATTATTGCTTTACCTTTGCAGGTGCACCTAATCTAACACATAACCAGTTATATCCTGGTAAATATTTATATGTACTTTTTGTATCGTCTGATATATTGCAGTCAGTGGTCATCAGTGTATATAATAGCTACATATGTGTTATTTGTGTGCAATACTGGATAGATTATGCACTGTACTTGTTTATTATGTAATGTTATATACTAACCACCATCAACTACACCAAGACTGCATTTTCTCTTGTTGGGTAACAAATCACAGAAATTGTTTTAGATTAATCTTGAGGGTCAAAATATTAACAGCTGTAGCATAATTTGCGTGTTACCTCTGATGAGACCACAGACAACCCCCACGAGCCTCCATTAGTTGGTTTTGTGAGAAGTTTCTGAAGATTAGAATCTCTGCTAATACAGAGACTCTCGCATGCCGGTAATAAACATCTGCCCAATAAAAGAGGACAACTCCACAATGATACTACTCAGTACTTCAATAACTTACTATCTCGTTTACACACATTTTATTATTATTCCATTAACTAGGTCATTACATCTCTGATCAGTTAGAGTATTCAAACTGATGATTGGATCACTGTTTATCAGTTTCCTCGTGAAATATTAGCTGTTATGTTATATGTTGGACAACAACGCAGAAATCAGGTAACTTTCCTAAAAACTTGAATTGAAAGAAATTGGAAATATTATTGTTTTTTGATTGTCTGGGCAAGTAATTACTTGGATTAGCGTATTTTCATTCATTTTGTACTTTGCTACAACGTTTTCATGGTTATCTCTCATTACCATGCAAAAAAGAGGCACCTCAATACTTGCATTGTATAATAACGACTCTTCACATTGTTTCATTGCAAAACTCTGGGTAAGTTTGCAGACTTACTTGATTAGTGCCTAGCAGTCAATATCATTGCTGCAAACACCAAGCACGTAAGCCAACTTACCTGATTGTTGCATTGGGATAAGTTCAGTTCAAATTGCTTTCATATATCAAATAACGAAAGCAATATTGCACATGTTCAATACAAAAAACTGCAGCAGGAAAAACTGTCATCAGGATGCCAATCAACGAGAGACCAAGAGTCTGTTTACACCATTGATCTCCAGAAACCTCGATGCTGCCACGGTAAGCAAATTCGTGCTATTTCTATATTCTATACACATTGATTTGACAGTTTTATTTGTGATTTCCTCCGTTTAAATCTGGCTAGCTAAAAGAGTAAATGTATTTTAGGTTGGAGCTACACGAATAATGATTTTCACCTCTTGGATTGTTGCCTTCCAATACAACATGGCACCTGCGTGAGGTATCCCTGCCAACTGTCTCCTGCTTTCAGCAGTCTAGCATGAAAGGATTACTGCAAGGAGAGAGTGAACACGGAGTCAGTGATACTCGAGGATTTACCCCTGATAGAGAAAGTGAAGCTAACCATCTGGCATGACATATTGTAATGGATTTCGGTCTGGCTACCCACTAATCTCGAGTATTCTACCTCTCTCCAGAGGGGACACTGTGCCGGTATGGCTGAGACAACTATGATAGTTACTGCCAGATCAGTTGACAAGCACAGAGCCCCTGGCTCAGACAAACTACACAGAGTGCTGTTTGAATGATAGCTTTATTCATCAGTATCGAAGTCCTCGGGTGGCTATCCACTAGGGTGATTGGCAAGACACAATGAATGAATGCAATGAGTATAAACAGAATCAGCCCTTTTATAGGCAGGCTGACAGGAGACTATTTGCATAATATATATAAAAGGAAATACACAGGAAGTAAATGAACCAGTTAAAACAAATATATAAATAGTAAACAAATCATGCAATGAATAAGGGTTATAGGTAAATGGTGCCAAGTGGCTGATATGTTCAAAATTGTTAGTTTTTATTTCCCTGTGGATCTTGTGAAATTGTCAAGTTCAAATTATTGTAGAGATGACAACTCTCAATACTTCTATTCATTTAAATGTGTGCCAACTTAATAAAAGTTGTCCACTCTTTCTTTTATAGCTTAATTGAGTAAATAACTCCAAATTGCCTAGTGATGTATATCAACCAGATATGCTATCACATCAGTTCAGTTCAAGTCCAGAGCTAGCAACTGGCCAGTCAACTAATTACTTAATAGAAACACAGATTAAGAATCGACTCTAAAATTCAATAGTAAATGGAATAGATCAACATGTAATCAACTTAAAAAGACACTCACTACCCAACCTAACCTCAACATTCGTGGGAGGGTGAAGGGAGAGAGAATGAAGTAGATTCGAGCGATGATATTCCGTTCTACTACAAATACATGGAACTAACCCCAAGCTGTTATTGTAGATCAACATATACACCACTGATAGCTAACCGTGGAGACCGAACCTACTAACAGCCGAGACAACTCTATGACATTTATCCACTCCGACGCAGGACTGTGGAAAGTACTACTTACAGTGATATAGCTAGGATTCGAGGAGTCGATCATACAACTAAGTAAGTTACGACAAACAATAAACCTCGGATTTTATACATATCATAATGGTGGAGGCCCAGACGATCCCCAACTCGTAAGCCGTTGGCGCCCTAATGTTTTTGTTCCCTCGATACGCTGTGTTAGAGTACGGGGACGTACATTTTTATCTGGTCGACAGGAGAGTTCGTAAGCCAGCAAGGTCAGTGATATTTTGCTGCGTGGTTTTAATCTTTCTTACTGTCAAAATGGCAACAAGCTGTAATGATTGGGAGCATCTGTTTTTATGTCAAAACAGCTCATACAACGTTACAAGTTTTTCTTTTGAGCCAACAGACAACTGGTTCCAAACCAAACAAGAATTTGATAAAAGTGCAAATGCGTTGTTTTTGTCAGATGAACAAAGAGTTTTTTGTTTTCAAACTTGTCTGTTTGGACTTGCTAAGTCTATTTACATTGCTGAACTCAGAAACCTACAGGAGGTGACTTTTTCAAACCTCATAATTGCCTTAGATGCCAGATTCAATTTGTATTCCCCGCTCAAAACAGTTAATTTGCTAAAATTGGCAATGGGAATTGATGAGTCCTTTGGTCATTTTTCTCTTCGAGTTGAATTGGCAGCAAGAGACTTGTTTTATCTCTCTACTGAAGTGCAAGATCAGTTGATTTTTGACACTCTGTTATCTGGCATACCTGAAAACATGAAAGATTTTGTTCTTGACCAAGCTCTCGAGCAATCTAACTCTGTATTGAGCTATACACAGTTGATACAAATATGTAAATCTTTTGAACTCATCCAGCTCTACATGTCAAAAAATGTGGCTACTAGTAAACCAATGTCAACCAATAGCTGTCAAAGCTGCAAACAAGTTGTCTTGGTATTTTTAAATACTTTTGGAGATGCTATTGAAAACTGTGAGAAACCGAAAATGGTGCAAAGTGAACTAAAAGTAGCTCCCACAATAAAGCAAATAGTTACCACTGAGAACAGCCAACGAGCTGAACCACATTCTGTTGACAAAAGCTGTGTTGTAGCAATGGAATATGTATCACCAGATACACTTTTTGAGGCAAAAGTTTTTAATTTTGAAGGCCCAGCAATTGCAAATCTAAGCACTCAAGAAGTGCATTTTGAACAATGCTATGTGGTACCAAGTTTTGAAACTATAGTGCCTGTTCATAAGTTGAGGCAAGATTTTTGCTCTTTTGGAAGCTCTGTCCAAGGTCTGAATGAGACCAGCCTTAAAGGCCATTTGAAGGCAAATGAAGCCGTAGTTTTACATATGAAAGATTTCACCAAAATTGGTGATCAGAAGAATTCATTGGTTGAAACTCAAAACCTTTTGTCACAGACACATAATGTCACCACAGCTATGCTTTTTGACAATGATGAGGGATACTTCAGTGATAATTAATCATTTCTTCTCATTCTATTTAGTAAAGTTTCTAATAGCCATCAATCATCGATGTACTGATAATGATTCTTGAAAATAAAACTCTCTATGAGTATGCCGAAATGGCAAAAACAGTGGATGCTTACTGTATGAAGGAGTAAAAGGTTTTACAGCCACATTTAAGCCCATAACAATAGAGGCTGTTGAAAATAAAATCAACGAAACCCTCTGACCACGAGTCAAAAGAAAATTAATAACACAAAAAGTGTAGAAGCTTCTTTCAAAATGCAAATTTCACATAATGTGATTACAAATCCTTGCAAGGTACCACCGGTGGTTTGACTAAAACTGTGCACATTAAGTTGTTAACCTAACACTGGAAACAACACATGACTTGTGTTACCTATTGACCTCATACAACTGACTACACTCAAGCGCTGCGCTTCGACATGCAAGCACGGAATGCGTATGAATGTGTATGTCTGTGAGAGTTGTGAGATGTACATGTAACTGTTTAACACATGTTAAAACATGTATTCCATTGCAGGGCAACGAACTTCGATCGAAACGAATCGAGAAATAAAATTGTGATAAAAATTCACACGAAAACCGTCGTAGAACGAAGTGATCGAAACGGCAGCATCACGCTGACCCAGATCAATTTATTCGCTGATTACATAGCGATGTGATCGAAACGGCAGCATCACGCTGACCCAGATCAATTTATTCGCTGATTACATAGCGATGTGATCGAAACGGCAGCATCACGCTGACCCAGATCAATTTATTTACTGATTACATAGTCGCCAGAGCAAAAAGAAAACAAAAGGGATTTAAAATGAAAAGGGGAGTAGGGATAGTTCAAAATTAGTGTATATTTAGAAGAAAAGTGGATGTAGTACGACCTTTTTACTTGCCTACTGAACTAGCCAATCAGTGGGCCTATATAATTGTGTTCTGTACCATCTCGCTAAAGTGTAACTAGTTATGTAGAATGCAGATTTCATCTATCTGACTTACAGGGCTGGTTTTCACTGACGCACCTGTTGTGAATTACACTTTTTAAGAATTTATCACCTTACATAATACCACAACCCACAGAGTGCCCTTATTAGGGCACACCATTGCATGGCAACTGACTATGTTGTTTTCAGATATATACCCACATATATTATATCATATTATTAGTTATTGTATATAGAAGGATTGTATTACAGACATTTTCTATGCCACTAGCCTTTCACTCTAGTAATTAGGTCAAATCGTCCAGTTACAAAGCTCTTACTTATTATATGTGGAAACTAGAAGCCATAAATCTTACTTAACCATTTTCCGTGCTGACCAGCCATATAAGGCGTTCATCACCAACATTATTTACAGATAGCGATAACATGTTAATGCAATTGATTACCATATTAATCAGTTGTGTATGCGTCACAATACCACAGCAGACGAGACTACATACATTTGTCTTGCTGTGCCTTTGATATACATATACATATATATATGTGTGCATATATGAATACCCAATCACAGTATATGAACATAGTAAACTTATTAGCAGCAGGTAGCAATTATAAGTGTTTTCTACATAACATGCCTACCTATAGCACAACAACTTACAAAACTTTGAAATCTCTATGTTTTATGCTTAGTATCAACCCTGTTAATTTCAGTCTATTGTAACATGATTTAAAGTACAATGTACATCTATTTACATGTCCTTAATGTGACCGCTGTCTACACTCCTTAATAACTTTATGCCAACCCCCCCCCCCCCCTACCAAACTTGGAATAGCTTATTATCAATAGATTTCAAATGATACACACTCATTTCTCTCCTGCTATCACTCTTCATCTGATGAGCTTGATTTATGTCTCATTGTCTAGCATTACTTAAGCCCTTCACTGCCAACCGCTCCCTGGCAGATATCATAAGCTCAGCCACTTAACAATCCACTTAATCCTTGTTACTTCATTTCCTTTGTGATTGTAACTTCTAACTACTTCTAACCACATCTGAAAACAAACTGACTTTATGTGAGGATTACCCTATATCAATCACAGCCTTTTCTTGTTTAATAGCTATCATTCTCACCCAACCTTTAGAACTTAATGTGCTATAAACATTGCACAAAAATATTCTCTCCTAGAGATAACAAAAAGAAAATTAACAAAACCCTGTATTGCATGCCATAACCATTTCGTGTTGCTTTCCTATCACATTTTATTGTGTCTACTAACTAACCATTGCATTGTTTGTAACTAACCATTTTATTTCAGGTTTAGAGGTACGCATTTTCACAACACAGAATTGACACGCTTATTGTTACTACAAAAAAATCATATGCTATAGACAGTTTCACTTGTTTTTGTATCATTCGGGAGCATGATTATTTTGCAGAGGGTATAGTACACCTCAAAAACTTAAAACTTCATTTTAGCTATGCGTCATTTAAACAAACTTTTCTCAGTATCAAATCCCAGAAGAAAAACTCACTTTTTCAAATTTAACTTAAAATTTAAATCTAAAATCAGCCATACTTTCCAAACCCCAGTTAAAATAGAGATTTTAAATGCCTTTCTAACTAAAAGCAAACCCAAATATAAATGATTTGTCTCTCTCTTTATTCTCAATTAGCATTTAGTTCATAGAGCGGATAATAAAATAGAGTTTAGTGTAATGGAATGACTCCTCTTAACCAAATATGCCTTCTGTGGTCGCTTTTATCTGCTATCGTTTGCCAATATAATACTATCTCCAACTATCTCCAATAGCCAATTAGCATGCCTTCTTTGTCTGTTAATGAGGTACCGCTTGCATGTATCTCTCAGGCTTATATGTACCTTCCATGCTTACATGTCTCTGTATGTGAACCACTGAATGTGTCCATTGTGTAGAGATGCATGCATGTACATGATATAACACGAAACCTTTGTAACATTTTATTAAACCCAAAATGAAAGATCTTCGGTCATTTTTGTAAAAAGAACTAATTTCCACTTTCACAGCTAACAGGTCAAAACTGTCAAATTAAAAGATAAAACCAGTTCAATCGTAATCGAAGTTTCAGGCAAACTTAGGGGGATAGGCTCCCTGAAGTCTGCCTGAAACAGGCGGCAGTGGGGCCGTGAGGCTCTGGAGGCACATTAAACTGGATTATAGTGCGGTGGGAGCAAGCTGAAGGCCCACTGTGTCTCGAATCCTGAATTAACAGGATACTGTGGTACCGTCTAGTCGGCTCGACTGTAGGTGGTAATTATACTACAGCGAGTGGTACGTGGATGACAGTCCACACCTAGCCAGCATGGAATGGCGTAGATGGTAAGTCCATATCCTGGAATACTGGTGAACAGGCAAGGCTGGTGAAAACGGTCAAAGTTCATATACCCATAGCAAAGTGGGGTATGGATCAGACCGTCGGTTACCTCTGGGGGCCTAATCCGCTCTAACAGATCAAGGTGATCGCTATCGACTGGGTCACCGGCCGGTTGGTTCGCATATGCAATAAATCCCTTATGGTTGCGCGACCAGCTCAATGTACAGTCAGGCCCTAGTAAGCCAAAAGCGAATGCGTCAGTAGGCGAGCTAGGTGGAAAGGTACTCGGCCTAGGCTGCGCCCATGACTCCAAGGTGAGGTGGGAGGCCGAAGAGTATAAGTGTAAATTGCACAACACCATTGTAGTTGTGAAGATATTTTATCCGAACACAATTTTGTCAGCTTATTTTATGACTGTCAGACCAGAAAACTTTTCACTAAAATAACTAAAAATAGAATTTTAATTTTTGTGTAAAATCTGCTTTATCAAACTTGAAACAAACTTAAATTAAACAACCTAGTAATGAAAATCGCTCGTTGGTACAACATTTATATTGTGAGTCATATTCCTTTTTTTTTCTAGCACTTAAGGTAAGTAGCGTAAGTACTTTACAACTATTAATTAACTGTATATGATGAACTCAGCAACCTTCAACGTTCAGTTTCGAGTTGATTCTACAGGAGTAGAATTGCTTAGTTTCGGGGTAGATGATATGTTCAAAATTGTTAGTTTTTATTTCCCTGTGGATTTTGTGAAATTGTCAAGTTCAAATTATTGTAGAGATGACAACTCTCAATACTTCTATTCATTTAAATGTGTGCCAACTTAATAAAAGTTGTCCACTCTTTCTTTTATAGCTTAATTGAGTAAATAACTCCAAATTGCCTAGTGATGTATATCAACCAGATATGCTATCACATCAGTTCAGTTCAAGTCCAGAGCTAGCAACTGGCCAGTCAACTAATTACTTAATAGAAACACAGATTAAGAATCGACTCTAAAATTCAATAGTAAATGGAATAGATCAACATGTAATCAACTTAAAAAGACACTCACTACCCAACCTAACCTCAACATTCGTGGGAGGGTGAAGGGAGAGAGAATGAAGTAGATTCGAGCGATGATATTCCGTTCTACTACAAATACATGGAACTAACCCCAAGCTGTTATTGTAGATCAACATATACACCACTGATAGCTAACCGTGGAGACCGAACCTACTAACAGCCGAGACAACTCTATGACATTTATCCACTCCGACGCAGGACTGTGGAAAGTACTACTTACAGTGATATAGCTAGGATTCGAGGAGTCGATCATACAACTAAGTAAGTTACGACAAACAATAAACCTCGGATTTTATACATATCATGGCTAAAGGGCGGAGTCTTGTCTGCGTTGTCAAATCATAAGCTTTGCATAGCTCCAATGGTACATTTAGCTTTTGGTCATCATATCTGCCATTCCGAGGAAGGGTATTTCCAGTTCCTGTACTAGAGTACATTCCTAGGTGGTTTTTAATTATCCTCAACTATGGCAGTGATCTTGTACCAGCCCAGTATTACCATACCGGATTGGTAAGGTGTCAATACCGGCCATGCATGCTGTGCGCCACCGGCACAGTAAGGCATTCCACCAATACAGCATTTTTACGATGGCTGTGGATGGAATCCCAGCGCACTGATGTGGATGTTTGAGTAGGTAAACAACCAGTTTACCACTGACACCAATATCTACCACAATATGTACTTTACAAAATAAGAATTACACACTACTTAGTTTTTTTGGCATGTGTCAACTCCAATCTGGTTGATACACACTTACGTTGAAGTACTTTGAGTCTGAGCAAACATTAATGGCTGCCGACAGTGTCCCCACTTCTGTTGAACGACAAGTCAAGAAGGCAAAGAATGTCATTGATATTTACCACCTAGCCTAGATGGTTGCGTTCGGAAGGCAACCAAGAACACTAAAACGTTCCAATTCAACTCCCGCCAGTTCTTGAATCTTTATTTCCACTCATCAGCTCTGCCGGCTATCAAAGGAGCACCTAAAGTTGTCAGAACTTTATTTAATTGGGTTCAGATGCAGCTCTGAGGTTTTGAACCTCCAGATAAAGTTCAATAATAGCAGTACGGAATATAGCCATCTCCATAAGCCCACCAAGTGAAACAATGCTGACCTAGATGCCATCTCCATAAGCCCACCAAGTGAAACAATGCTGACCTAGATGCCATCTCCATAAGCCCACCAAGTGAAAAAATGCTGACCTAGATGCCATCTCCATAAGCCCAGCAAGTCAAACAATGCTGACCTAGATGCCATCTCCATAAGCCCAGCAAGTCAAACAATGCTGACCTAGATGCCATCTCCATAAGCCTACCAAGTGAGACAATGCTGACCTAGATGCCATCTCCATAAGCCTACCAAGTGAAACAATGCTGACCTAGATGCCATCTCCATAAGCCTACCAAGTCAAACAATGCTGACCTAGATGCCATCTCCATAAGCCCACCAAGTGAAACAATGCTGACCTAGATGCCATCTCCATAAGCCCACCAAGTGAAACAATGCTGACCTAGATGCCATCTCCATAAGCCCAGCAAGTCAAACAATGCTGACCTAGATGCCATCTCCATAAGCCCAGCAAGTGAAACAATGCTGACCTAGATGCCATCTCCATAAGCCCAGCAAGTGAAACAATGCTGACCTAGATGCCATCTCCATAAGCCCAGCAAGTCAAACAATGCGGACCTAGATGCCATCTCCATAAGCCTACCAAGTGAAACAATGCTGACCTAGATGCCATCTCCATAAGCCCACCAAGTGAAACAATGCTGACCTAGATGTCATCTCCCCAGGCATCAAGGCCAGAAAGAGGAAATTATAGAATGAGCTGTGCCAATAATCTAGCTGACACATTAGGCATTTCAAATTCTTTGAGAGCCTCCAGACCTACCTGGATTTTGCCGATCTAGAGATCAGTAATGGCCAGGACCTGGAAGGCTCTGACGACCGACTCTTCAGTTAAAAGATCATCATATTGCGAGTCCATCTCAGACACACAATCAGGATAGGCATCTAAAATTTTTAGGTACCAACTTTTAAATAGTGCTATGGCTCAGTAACTCGCATCCCGAAGCAAATGAGGATGGTGACTGTTTTTCTCAATTGGTTTTAATTACCAAAAAAAGGTTTTTGCCAGTATGGATGATTATATATAAAGATATGTCTAAGATTTGCTATTTATGTTGTTCTTATATCTTTTTTTGTCTGCCTCAAAATGCATCTAGAAAAAAGAAACCATCTTAATTTTAAAAAAAAAATTGAAAAAAGCTGTCGGAGGGTTTAAACCAGCACTTCGGATATTTTTAAAAAGCAGAAAGCATATTTCTTTAGTTACCGTTTCCAAGGAGTTTGTACCATGAAGGCCAAAAACAATAGTTTGTATAAACTACCTTTTTTGGTTATCCTCGAAATAAGCGCCCCTAGGCTTGGATATAGCAACCCTTGATAGTTTTGGTTTGGGGTGTCTCTCTCACTTCCAAACAAACAAAAGTTTTTAGTCTATTTATATCTTTAGCCAATAAACTCAATTATCCAAAACTCACGAAACTGCATGTATCTGCACTCCTGTGGTACCTATCCCTATATAATGATGGTTTATCATTAAACTACATGTAAGTATTTGAAATAGTGAATGGTAACTTTGAATTCAGAGACCTCACAAAAATCAGGTATTTCTTGGTAACACCAGGTTGCTTGACTTTTGGAAAGTATGACTTTGATATCACTAACTTGCCTGAGTTACGCAAAGGCCTTTTGTTAGAAAACGTTTAACAGGATTTGATTCTAATTAAAAAAATTTCTGTGAAGGTTTTCATAGCTTTTTAGAAAGTTGTTTACAACAAAATTGCATTCTTTTATTAACTTTTTCTGTTTGAAGCGACCCTACTTTTGCATTGCTGACTACTCCCATGTCTTTAAGTCAGCTAGTAAAATATGAAATAGGTATGACTCTTTGTTTTCCAGTCAAACTAGAGTTTCAGCTTCTATAGCAGTAGTAATATATGAGCAGATCTCCCTATCAAGTGGTAGGGAGATCTGCTCATATATTACTACTTATAGCTTCTTTCCTTTCTATCATAGATAAGTTGATGTGATGTACTTGTGACAGAACAGACAGACATAACTGATTATTTTACCTTTTCACTATCTAACAGCAGCTTGTACAACTCAGATGTCTATTTGATTGCACTAAATGTAAATTTTTAAAATATATAAAAAGGACAAGGTTTGTTACCATTACCATTGCTACATTTGTGAAGCATTTGACTTTAACAGCTTTCTGTGCAAACGCAGCCTTGAAGTCTTTAGTTGAATTTCTATTTTCCGTCCAAACTTGAATGAGAGGGAGCTCAAAGTAAGATTCCAAATACTTTGTGTTGTTTGTTTATAAATAGAAGTAGGTGAACTCAATTTTTTTGCTGAATTCAATGAGTCAGTTTCAGTGTTTGAATAAAAGTTTATTAGTAATTTTAGAAAAGACTGATTATTCTAGGCAAAGGCATTTCTTTTATAATATCAATGCTTGTAGCTATGTCTAGCTTCATATGAAAAAGCAGAAACAATGCAGTTACATAACTAAAGGAAAAAACAAGTAGAAAAAGCCTTTAGCTTGTTAATAATCTGGCCTTAGATGAATGTTCATGTGGCATCATAATACTGTGCTAACAGCAATCCTATCCAATCACAGAGGCGTGCACATGGCAGACAGTCCTGTGAGCTGCTTTCCCGCTCTTTCTAGTCTTCGATTCTCTCCACTGATTCAGCTGCGGTCTCCATAATGGATAGATTTTTAAGCTCCGTGGACCTTAGGCTTTTCTCGGCAGTCATATTTCCCTGTCTGACCCGGGGTACAGAATACCTAACCTACTACCAAAACAAGACTAAACAAACAAAGGGCCCGTGTCAACCACGGTCTATATCGGGAGGGAAACCCCCAGCATAAGCAAATAACAAACCAATAAATATCTTAATGCTCTGTGCAAATGTCAACTATCATTTTCATTACCAAACATACATACCTATAAAAATATTATACTGTAACAGGTCTGTAAAAATATTCATACCAAAAAACAACAATGTAACATGTTAGCAGATCTGTTTTCCTATGCATATACATATTATACAAACAAAAATTATCTAAAAACTAACCAATACATTTTTGACAGGTCTGTAAAACATTCCAAAAAATCTATCTATCAAAAGAATTTTGGGGTATATGGCAGGTCTTGTTTTACAGAGATCTGCTCCTACATTACTACTACCAGGCAGTGCCAAACCAATGCTCATCCAACATTCAAGGCACCCAAGTACGAGGGAAAAGGTGACGTTGAATTTTTCATTGCACGCTTTATCGAGATGGCCAAAGCAAATGAATGGCAAGAGCAGACTGCCGTGCTGCACCTCTGTGAGTCTTTGAGAGGCAGTGCACTGGGGTGTGGAAAGGAATATTCACCACGTTGAGAGCACGCTTTGGTGTAACTCCCAGAGAAGCTATGTCAAAGTTGACTAGTCTTCGCAGATCTTATAAAACAACCCTACAGGAGCATGCGAATGAAGTTAAACGTCTGGTTTGTTTAGCTTACGCAGACCTCCCACAAGGAGCAGTGCAACGCATGATGCTCGATATATTCAGCTCCACTATAGGCAATACGTACCTGCAGAGGCACCTCCTAGCTATGCAGTCAGCAGACCTTGCAGATGCGGTGATAGCAGGCAATGAATACCTGCAGATAAAGACTGCACACGATGAGCGCCCCACTCATGTGCGTGCAGTAGGGTACGAGATAGATGAAGAGGAAGAGTACAGAGGCGTTGCTCCCCAGGTACCGTTTACTCCAGCCCCCCCAAAACTCTCCTGTTCAGCTAGTCAACAGTGAAAAACCCAGCACTGGATAGGACCCTCTCCAATTAGTGATGGGAACCTTACAAGCCTTAACGAATAAAGGAAAAGACAACTCCCCAGATGCCACTGCATCATTGGAAGCCACACCCACACTGGGCTGTTCGGGTTGTGATGGAGTTGGACATGTATAGAGAGCCTGTGCACAGAAGCCTTGGCCAGCTAAAGCTAGCCAACCACCACAGAAGGGAAGCAGTTAGCGCCCACAGTAGAGCAGACGGCGCCTAGCTGCGATTGGGCCAGCGATAAATCCCTTAAACAAAGTCAGCAGGCAGAACAACCCCCTGCTAGTAAACTTCCCCAAGCACAAGCAACGGAGATTGCCAGCAATAGCCTAAAGCGTCCATACAAGGCAAGTTATTTCTTGTCTGCCAATGTACATCCTGGTGGATACAGGATGTACAACTAATTTGTTGTCGCAGCATGCATACCGCGGATTACCACAGTGGGTCATGGAAACCCTCAAGGATAGTTAACCACCTGGTCTGAAGCAGACGATCCAAAAATTCTATTTTATGGTACGTGCAAGTATCACTGCAACTCAGTGGACTCAGGACGGACGTTAATTCTGTCATTAATTAAATTCATGAGGACACCACGGTAGGAATACCGTTCCTCACAGCCCACGGGTGCATGATGAGATTCATAGACTCCACCATCATAATTGATGGCCACGAGTTACCCTGCACTGATGGGCATGATGAAAGGTTGCTAAAAGACAGTGTCAGACTGCTGGGCGCAGATCCAGTTAAAAAGTGCAGTTTTTCACAAAAAAACAAGCTATTTCCCCTTGGTAGAGACCGATGTCCCCCTATAACACCCTTCCTAGCAGAACAAGCTGCCGGGAAATCTGTCCATACTCTGGAGAGAGGGAAGATGCACATCTCCAGCAAATTTCAGTCAGTTCCAGTGAAAACTGTAAGAGTTACAGAGGAACAAGTGAAATTTACCCCAACGCCCCTGTTGGCTATGCCCCTTGCATCATAAGAACCCCCCATAGCCAGAAGCGGAGGGGAATACGCCCCCCCCCCCCCCCCAGTAAACCTGAGCTGGGTGCAGACAGTACATGATGCTATTTTGAGTAGTCAACAGGAAAAAGAGAGGAGGCACCCACGACGCGGTACTCAGAATGTCCAGGAAAAACTTTCAAATGGCTGTATCTGCCAAACCGCTTGCACCAGAAAGCTATTGCTTGGTACCAGAGAAACCCCTATGGGCCCTCTCACCTTACCCCTGTAAGCTCCAGTTGTACACCCAGTCTGACAGCAGTCAGCAAACATTGCCCCTAATACCCCTACTCCAGCTGTACTTCCTGTGACCACAGATAGAGTGAGTCAGATTTTTGAGCAACTATGCATCAGAGGAGAAATGCTCATTCTTTCAAACAACAGTGACCAGTGTACACCACCACTTGACCTGCCATTTTTAACTAGCAGAATTGCTGATTTCCAATGCTTGGACATTGAGTAACGTGACCAACACGTCTTCCTAGAAGCCGGATTAGCTGAATACAAGCCGCCTAAGGACATGAGTGAGGAAGATCTGTTGTCGGACTGGGTGATCCTCTTGAGAGTGCTCCCGTTTGGTAGATGGCTTGGGAAGAGCTCTGTAGTTGCCACATTGAGCTGGCTGACACCTGCAAAACTTTGCAGGGTTGCTCCACCGCATAAATTGGTAAAAATAGCTATAACTAGCCCGGTATATGGTGTAGACGATGTCCGTCTCCAAATGGTGCACAGGATCTCCTGGTGCATCAAATTTAGATTGGTGAGATTATACAGCATCTCTACTCTCACTTCCGTAATGGCAGCGGCAATAATGCCAGAGGTAGTGCTCTAGGTAGTTGTCTAGGGTTCCTGGCCTCAAAGTCTAGGGCTGCTTGCCTGAGGGTATCGATGGGTTCTTCGGTGGCTGCAGTTATCCACCATAGACCAGGGTTCATTTTCCCTTCCGGAGTCGAAGAGGTTGTAGGCTCATCTTGGAGTGTAAGGTCATCCTCAGGTAGCTCTCTTTCTTCTAACAGAGGTGGAGGAGTAGTCTTCACCAATTGCACCACCAACTTCAGCTCGGCGTCCACCTTAGGGTGGGACTCAGCAACTGCAACTACAATGTCCTTATTAGGATTAGCACATGCCAACAGCAGAATTGCTGCAGATATCTACAGGACCTACCCTGCCGAAAGTTGCCGAAGGCGATAGCCACCCTTCGCAGCCCTCTTAGAGCGGTAAGAGAGGTGCCACTGCCCCAAGAGCAAACACTCCTTATGCAGAGAGTGTGAAGCAACCCCCAATGCAGTCTACATTTTCCAACCCAGCCCAGTGAAAGGAAGAAGTCTTGTGAATGAACAAAAACTTGAGAAAGAGAATCGAAAGCGCCGGTACTCTCCCCTAGAAGGCGTTGGTCCTTCCCCAGCCCCATTGGATGGTGCTCTGACGCCTCCTGACCCTAAGGAGCCTGCTGAGGTTCACCCCCCACAGTAGGTCCCACAAGATACCCCTTGTCACGTACCAATGCCAGGCCACAAATGCATGTGCTATTCCTAATAAGGGCATTGTTGTTGCAGTTGCTGAATCCCACTCTAAGGTGCACGTCGAGCCGAAGTTGGTGGTGCAATTAGTGAAGGCTACTCCTCCACCTCTGTTAGAAGAAAGAGAGCTACCTGAGGATGACCTTACACTCCAAGATGAGCCTACAACCTCTTGGACTCTGAAAGGGAAAAGGAACTCTGGTCTATGGTGGATAACTGCAGCCACCGAAGAACCCATCGATACCCTCAGGCAAGCAGCCCTAGACTTTGAGGCCAGGAACCCTAGACAACTACCTAGAGCACTACCTCTGGCATTATTGCCGCTGCCATTACGGAAGTGAGAGTAGAGATGCTGTATAATCTCACCAATCTAAATTTGATGCACCAGGAGATCCTGTGCCCCATTTGGAAACGGACATCGTCTACACCATATACCGGGCTAGTTATAGCTGTTTCTACCAATTTGTGCAGTGGAGCAACCCTGCAAAGTTTTGCAGGTGTCAGCCAGCTCAATGTGGCAACTACAGAGCTCTCCCAAAGCCATCTACCAAACTAGAGCACTCTCTAGAGGGTCACCCAGTCCAACTGGCAGCCTCGACACAACGACCTCCCACCAAACATCGGATGCTTTTCATCCTTGGTGGTCAATTTGACAGAGCCAAAGATAGAGCCAGCTGTGCCAACAGTACCTAGGCCAATGCTGCAATTCATCCAGAACAGCAACCGATTGGCAGAGGCTACATCGCCACCCTAGAAAGGACTTAGCAGATGCTACGACGACTGATTCCTAGCCAACTCCTACCGGAAGAAGATATCACCCTCGCTAAGACCGAGGCTCGTGCAGTGACTAAGGAGATAGCATGACTAAGTGACCAAACTAGAAGCCTGTGCGGCGATCTGTTTTAAAGAGACGCTTGGCTGTTTTTTTTATTTACGTACATTTGTATACATATTCTCTCTCTCTTTAGACCTGGTCTCTACAGAAATATTTATATTTTAATCCTTTCTCTGTAAACCTTGTGTTTCAGAAATATACATCCACTTGAGTACAGATGCCACTCACCTCTTACATTATTCTCTTGCTTAATGTATTATTAAAGACGAGAGAATGTCTTTAATGAAGAGAGGTGTGTAATAGATTTCCATTGCACTAACATCTACGCAACTACTTAACAACTATTCTGGCATCACTAGTATAGCCATTGGGTGGCCAGAATGATTATAATAATGGGTACCGAACATACCTACCCTGCATCGGTAAGGTACCGACCCTGTATGAGTCAGTACCGACCCAGTATGAGTCAGTATCGACCCTGTATGAGCCATACCCGGTCGGCAGGAAATGAATCATCATACACTGGGATCTGGGAAGTAGCCTGAGAGCAGCAAAGGGCCATATCCAGGACGTAACCACCCTTACATTTGGAGCAAGCCAAGGAACAGAGCCTAGGAAACCTATGTACCAATGACAGGAAGTACAAATGCCTAGGATTTGCTAGGTTGACTTATGACTCCGCCTACCAATTCTGGGCGCCACATCTATTTAACCCTATATGCCATATCTAATTCGCTTGTTATTTATATGTGCCTGTTCATTTGTGCATTGTATATTACTCTTATGTTATTGGCTATTTACCTGAATCACTTTCTGTGATCCGTCTATAAAAGGCAGAACTTTTGCCATGATGGTCAGTTTGTATTGGGACTTTTACTTACTCGTATTCTTATGGAAGAATAAAGGCATATTCACTCTAGAGCACTGAGTTATGCCTCTGAGCCAAGGGCTCTATACTAGTCATAGAGTTGAGTATACTCCTGCACTTCCAGTTTGATTTAGTATCAACTTGTTGTTGCCTCTAGGTTAAAGGCAACTGGGGGCAGCAAACCGTCGGATTGCTACCGACTTCAGCTAGTGGTTTTACGCCCCCAAAATTCACTACAATTCTGACTAAAAAGCCATTTACTGTACATAACATTTACTGTAGCCAACATTTACTGTATGTAACATTTACTGTAGCCAACATTTACTGTACGTAACATTTACTGTAAGTAACATTTAATGTGCGTAAAACTTACTGTATGTAACATTTACTGTACGTAACATTTACTGTACGTAACATTTACCAGCTCTAGCTATCACATTTTTTGCTGTAAGCAAGATCGGACTTTTTCAAGTAAAAAATATAAAGAAAAAAGTGGGCAAGAAAAAAATATTATTTTAGACTGTAAAATACTATTTACTTTACACTTCTGTATATAGATATAGGAACACGCAGAAGTTAAGTAACATCGTATATACAAACTGCGGTGAATGCATTTACCAATTATAATATTTGCAGCACAAGCAACCCTTACCTTCAATGTTTCCACAAACCACAACGATTTGTTGGTTCCAGTAATTGTTGCTGACACTCAATAATAGAGAAGTATAACTTAATATCCAACAGACAGAAACAATGGAGGTCAATGCTGTTTGACTCTTAGATATTTTCAATGTAATTTTAATCGTGTAATACTAAATAAGTAAATGTACTTGGTACCAAAAATGGCGCAACGTTAATCTGAGAAAGAGATTGAATTCAATCACTAAAACTCCAAAGTTCATGCTAGAAAAGTTCGAAAGGCTCCTCTGACAATGCTATTACAGACCAGACAAGTCGTTGGTAGGCGACTTCTTGAGCATTCTTGACAAATACAGTAACATCCACAGGGTAACAGTGCAGCTCCAGTCTGTAAATAAAGAGACAAATACAGTAACATCCACGGGGTAACAGGGTAGCTCCAGTCTGTAAATAGAGAGACAAATACAGTAACATCCACAGGGTAACAGTGCAGCTCCAGTCTGTAAATAAAAAGACAAATACAGTAACATCCACAGGGTAACAGGGTAGCTCCAGTCTGTAAATAGAGAGACAAATACAGTAACATCCACAGGGCAGCTCCAGTCTGTAAATAGAGAGACAAATACAGTAACATCCACAGGGTAACAGTACAGCTCCAGTCTGTAAATAGAGAGACAAATACAGTAACATCCACAGGGTAACATGGCAGCTCCAGTCTGTAAATAGAGAGACAAATACAGTAACATCCACAGGGTAACAGTACAGCTCCGGTCTGTAAATAGAGAGACAAATACAGTAACATCCACAGGGTAACATGGCAGCTCCAGTCTGTAAATAGAGAGACAAATACAGTAACATCCACAGGGTAACATGGCAGCTCCAGTCTGTAAATAGAGAGACAAATACAGTAACATCCACAGGGTAACAGGGCAGCTCCAGCCTGTAAATAGAGAGACAAATACAGTAACATCCACAGGGTAACAGTACAGCTCCAGTCTGTAAATAAAGAGACAAATACAGTAACATCCACAGGGTAACATGGCAGCTCCAGTCTGTAAATAGAGAGACAAATACAGTAACATCCACAGGGTAACAGTGCAGCTCCAGTCTATAAACAGAGAGACAAATTCAGTAACATCCACAGGGTAACAGGGTAGCTCCAGCCTGTAAATAGAGTACAAACAAACAGTTATATTTACTTCAGATGCTCACAGACTAAATATTAATAGAGGGGCTGCTAATGCAGCAGCGTGAGAACATGTCTTCTAGACTAGCCAATATGCATCTATATACAGGAAACATCTGTCTCTTTACTTCAGTTGTGACACCAGGGCTAGGCTGTAACACCCGGGCTAGGCTGTAACACCAGGGCTAGGTTGTAACACCAGGGCTAGGCTGTAACACCAGGGCTAGGCTCTAACACCCTGGCTATGCTCTAGCACCCTGGCTAGGCTCTAACACCAGGGATAGGCTCTAACACCAGGGCTAGGCTCTAACACCAGGGCTAAGCTCTAACACCAGAGCTAGGTTGTAACACCAGTACTAGGTTGTGACACCAGGGCTAGGCTCTAACACCAGGGCTATGTTGTAACACACGGGCTAGGCTCTAACACCAGGACTAGTTCGTAACACCAGGGCTATGTTGTGACACCAGGGCTAGGCGCTAACACCAGGGCTAGGTTGTAACACCAGGGCTAGGCTCTAACACCAGGGCTAGGCTCTAACACCAGGGCTAGGCTCTAACACCAGGGCTAGGCTCTAACACCAGGGCTAGGCTCTAACACCAGGGCTAGGCTCTAACACCAGGGCTAGGTTGTAACACCAGGACTAGGTTGTAACACCAAGACTAGGCTTTAACACCAGGGCTAGGCTCTAACACCAGGGCTAGGCTCTAACACCAGGGCTAGGCTCTAACACCAGAGCTAGGCTCTAGCACCAGGGCTAGGCTCTAACACCAGGGCTAGGCTCTAACACCAGGGCTAGGCTCTAACACCAGGGCTAGGCTCTAACACCAGGGCTAGGCTCTAACACCAGGGCTAGGTTGTAACACCAGGACTAGGTTGTGACACCAGGGCTAGGTTGTGACACCAGAGCTAGGCTCTAACACTAGGGCTATGTTGTAACACCAGGGCTAGGTTGTAACACCAGGACTAGGCTGTAACACCAGGGCTAGGCTCTAGCACCAGGGCTAGGCTCTAACACCAGGGCTAGGTTGTAACCCCAGGGTTAGGTTGTAACACCAAGACTAGGCTTTAACACCAGAGCTAGGCTCTAGCACCAGGGCTAGGCTCTAACACCAGGGCTAGGCTCTAACACCAGGGCTAGGCTCTAACACCAGGGCTAGGCTCTAACACCAGGGCTAGGCTCTAACACCAGGGCTAGGCTCCAACACCAGGACTAGGCTCTAACACCAGGGCTAGGCTCTAACACCAGGGCTAGGCTCTAACACTAGGGCTAGGTTGTGACACCAGAGCTATGTTGTAACACAAGGGCTAGGCTCTAATACCAGGGCTAGGTTGTGACACCAGGGCTAGGCTGTAACACCAGGGCTATGTTGTAACACCAGGGCTAGGCTCTAACACCAGGGCTAGGCTCTAACACCAGGGCTAGGTTGTGACACCAGGGCTATGTTGTAACACCAGGGCTAGGTTGTAACACCAGGGCTATGTTGTAACACCAGGGCTAGGTTGTAACACCAGGGCTAGACTGTAACATTTGCTGTCATATCAGAGCAGCTTGTGGACTTCGTACTTATTCATTAATTTCCAAAGGAATCATATTTTGGTGATTGCAGATGATTTGCGGCTAAATATGTAGTTTCACATTGAATTATGTCATTTTCATTCACTAAGCACAGATGACCAGCTAGTTGTCTCTGTAGTAGTTGATTGCAGCAGTTAACACAATGCATTTCCTAGTAAATTTCAACGTAGGCTTCAATCAAACATGTAACTGCATGCTGTTTTCAGGTGTTTTTTTATCAAATTGATCAGGAAAGAATGAAAGAGGGGGAGAGGTGGAAAAAGTAGAGATGAGCACGGGTGGAAGAGAGCGAGGTTAGAGCATGACAACGATGAGAAGTAGATCGAAACAAAAAAGAAACGCAGAGAAAAGTTGACACAGAGTGTGGGTGCAAGGATAAAGTAGAACGAAAAGGGGAGAGAAAACCTGATAGAGCAGAAGTAGAACACGGCAACACAAAGGGCAAAATGTAGAGTTAAGCTGAAGGTGAATTGTGGCATTCGATACCATTCCATTAGTAGACCGTGCAGGCTATTGAGCAAACACCCTGTTTGTAAACACTGAGCCAATCAGTTAGTTTCTAGGATCTGGCTACACCTGCTTTCTTCTTAAGAAAAGATGACTACCAACTTCAGTTCTCTTGGGAGCCCGAGTGGCTGAAACGCACAAGTCACAAGTTTTGATGTAATCAATATCGCATTTTGTTTTATCACTCACCAGTAGTTGTATATGAAATTAACTGGAGTGAAAAAAGGGGATAAATGCTTCACAACTCAGCCTTTTATAGGCAGATCCACAGGAAATAATACTGTGTCGAATATAAAACTACCCAATAACATTGTATGACATATAAAACTACCCAATAACATTGTATGACATATAAAACTACCCAATAACATTGTATGACATATAAAACTGCCCCAATAACAACAATAGCGATAAATACCAAGCCATACAGCATACATGCATATTTTGGGATAGACCTGATGCTTAATGGCAATGGGCAAAGTCTCTGGAGTTTTCCCTTCAGTCTGCCTGGAGGAGTGGTCTTGGCTGCATCTCTAGCTCCTGATCTTTTTATAGTCTGTGTTATTGAAGTTTTCGGCATCTGATGGCGGTTTACGCTGGGGTTGGGAGCTTTGGAATTCTCATAGCCTCTGAGGCTATGGCAGCCCTCTTGATGTAAATCTGAGATAGTGCAAAGGCATGTATAGCGCAACATTCCTCAGTCGGGATAGTAATAATTAATCATCAATTACTACTTTATACCCAAAACATGCATTAATCTTTTTTCACAGGGTGTCGCGAGCCTGCACTAGGGAGGTCTTTGCGACAGATGTTTTTAGTCAGGAGCACCTATGGTACTAAATAAAAATACTGTGGTGGCTGCTGCTGGCTGCTGTACTATGCATCCAGATCACTAACAGATACTGATAAGAACTATGCTGTCATCGAAAAAGAGGCACCTGCAATGACCTAGGCTTGCAACAAGCTGGACCAGTTCCTTTGAGGAATGTCATTCGCGGTAAAGACTGACCACAGACCTTTGGATGAGACTCAGGCTTATGAGGTATGCACCTACTGTCGAATACATCAGAGAATTGCAGAACTACCTAGCAGATGCCTTATCTACGGCCCCAGTGCCTTTAGATGGAGACACACTATTCATTCAAGAAGTTGAAGCCATCTCCACTGCAGTACTAGAAGAGGACCCTTCATTGCAGGAGACCAAAGTGGCCCAATGGTAAGATCTAACATGTCAGATGTTCTAGAATCTGTCAGAAAAGGTTGAAATACCTACAAAACTGTTACCAACTCAGCTATTCATCCTTAGTGGGGGGTGAAAGGACATCTAACAGAAATAGACGCAGTCTTAATATTCGATCAATGAGCAGTTTTCCCTGAAAGTCTCAGGCAGCAAT
The DNA here is from genome assembly GCA_945261195.1 of Cryptosula pallasiana. Lineage (NCBI taxonomy): Eukaryota > Metazoa > Bryozoa > Gymnolaemata > Cheilostomatida > Cryptosulidae > Cryptosula > Cryptosula pallasiana. Next base: position 24,181,437 of record OX183140.1, on the reverse strand, counting down.
TACTAAAGCAAGTCCACCAGGCTCATTAAGGAGTAGTGAAGTTCCAGAGTGGAGCCAGTAGATCTGTTTGGTGGCCGAGTATGTCGTCACAAATAAAATAGATGGTACAAAACTCACGGCTTTATAGGATCAACACACCAACACTTGTAGAGTCTTTGAATCCATCAACTCTTCCAGACAAGCCATGGTTACGACTAGGTGCTGACCTGTTCAAACACCATAAACAGCATTACTTACTAGTTGTTGACTACTATAGTCACTTCATCGAGGTCAGTAGGCTGGAGCTAACAAAATCTAATTGTACTATTGACAAGTTCAAAGCAATCTTCGCGGCACATGGAATCCCAGAGGTTGTTATCTCCAAAAATGGACCCCTGTTCAGCTCTAGAAAGTTCACTCACTTTGCCAAAGACTACCATTTTCAGCAGGTGACGAGTTCTCCTAAATATTCAAAGTCTGATGGTGCAGCTGAAAGAGCAGTCGATGCAGTGAAGAGAATGTGGGAAAAGTCTAAAGAACCATATCTGAGTCTATTGACTTACAGATCAACTCCCTTGGAAAATGGGTTTACTCCATGTGAACTCCTGATGGTTCGAGTAATCCTCACTACCCTACCTGTAATGACGTGCCAGAGGGTGCTACAGGGACCAATTGAGTTGATTCTAGACAAGGATAATTCCATCGTCTTGAGGGCCAAAAACAGCCATGACATTCATCACAGAGCACTCCAGTTGCTGGAATTGACATCAGGATGCCCTGTATATATTAGGGATATGAATATGGATGGGTGCATCATCAAGCAATCTGCTCCCAGTTCCTACGAAGTTGGAACTAATACTGGTGTCATTAGAATAAACAAGAGTGCTTTAGTGGATGTCCAGGGTAGAACCCCATGGTACCTAAACCAGAAGCTCCTCTGCCGGTTCCTAAGGGTGCAGAGGTGCTTGGTCCAAAGTCTAACAAAAAGGCCAACCCTTATGGAGCGCAGGCACCCAACTTTTCTGACGCAGAGGCTCTAATTTGCCTTTAACCTCTAGTAAAGCCTGCCAGCTGATGTCGGGTAGGTGTGATGCTCTATCTAGAGAGTGAAGAAAACCAAAAAGATTCGATGACTATGTAATGCCAGCGATACCAAAGTAGACCCTGAAGGAAGATACCATGCTAATAAACAGTTCAGACACTAACACTGAACACGCTACATGCTAAATGCATACTTTGACTCAAATAGACTAGTCAGCCATGAGCTTGTAGATGTGCTTGGCTATCTAGTTTGTAGACTCATTTATGTTTGTAATAGTTGCCTTACTCATTTGTGCTATTGTGTACATTTATTACCTCCAACCCGCTTGATAAGGGAGATGTTATGTTGTAATATGGCTCGATATACGCTAGCGAGAGCGAGGTGCGTTTCCGGCTATCTAATAAATATGACACAAATGTATTTGTAAACAATCCGCTATCCAATAATCCAACCATCCCCATATCATACAGGGACCAGCCTGTAATGGCAGAGAGAAAATAAACCAATTGATGAGCTCATGTAGTCCAATAGTCCATGCATATGTAAACATCGCAACCGACAAATTTCCCAAACCTAGTATTGCTTGACTCCGATAAAACTGAACAGTTTGCTATGTTTGCTTAAGAACAAATTTGATTTGGCAAAAAATAAATAGTTTTCCTTACAGTTTCGTCAAAGATTCACTCTCGTGGGACCGGACTTTTAATATAACAACAAATACAAGATTGGTACAAATAGTTAAAGGTAATAGGAGTCCAAAGGGGAGGAGTTAATAGTTTAACTGTCTTCTTGTATACTGTCCCGTATCTTGGTAAGTTTTAAGAGTTTCCAAGGCGTGGTGCTCACTTTTCTCTACATCTGGAGGTAGCTAAGTCCTGATGTCTTTCTGAGGCCCACAGCTATCTTTAGGAGCCGGCGCTAAGGTGGACATCTGGTGCTAACCCAGTAAAAGCTACCACTGGTCTTGCAAGGTCACTACCGGCTGTGTTTCGTAATTAATACAGGGAAGGCAGCACTGATCTCTTTAGTACTAGCAATAGGGAGACAATCAATCACCTGTTAGTAGTTTCAGTCAACTCTACAGATTGTCTTTGACCCACAGAGAGAGCCTCTGTTTAGGTAAGTGCCTGTAAGAGCAAGTGCTACTGTAGTGGGTTTCACTGACCACCACTGGACACAACTACTATCTGACTGACTACCGGCTGTACAAGGTCTTAACCCCTGCCCTGTAAGCCCTGTGCGCTATCCCGTCTACCCAGTCAACACTGACGTAGCAACGTAAATCTGCTCCTGAAGTCCTGACAGGTATGCAAGCCTACCAGTGACTACTGCAACTCCGGAATAATCCAAATAAAGAGGGATGTTTACAAGTATAAGATTTATTTACAACTGAGCTCTCTGGCTCAAACATCACAATTTATAAGACCGACAACTTAATACATTACAACATGATTACTCAAGCATGCATGCAACTAGCCAATGCCATAACTAGAATACTTTATTGTCCAATCATTAACATCAAGGTGGTTAGTGGGCGGAGCCTTTGTCATCTCCTAGCAGTAGTCTCTGCTAATAATGGTCTGTACTTGTCTAGGCTTGTCTAAACTTTAGGTAAAGGCGCACAACTGCAACAGTTAGCTGCAAGCGCTCAGGGGCTGACAACTGCAAAATTCCTCCACATTACAGTCTTTAGTCTATAAATTTCTGCGACAATAGGGACTGAGAGGGCGTATGTAAATCAGTGGCTATTACTGTAGTCTATGGATAAGACAATTAGTGGTAAGTTTTATTTAGAGCAGAAGTAGTCATTTCTGTACTTTATAACGAGTTGATATAGGACATTAATGGCTACGTTTTTGGAAATGTTTTTCATGGGCTCTGAGTTGATATGAAAGTATATATATACGCACGGAGTTGTATATCCAGAAACAAATCGATAAAATAATTGTTTTCACAGAAGAAAACAACTCCAAACTTGTAAAGAAGCTATTTTTTGTAATAGAAACAACTCTTCTAAAACCTGTTGGTATCAAGCCACAGCCGTATAATTGGCCCTGAAACAAAATATTCTCAATGGTTTCTAGGGCAGTAAAATTATGTTTTTTCCATAATAGCAAATTTGATTTTGGAATCTTGAAGCCAGTTTTATTTGGATAACTTATCAAACACTGTACATACTATAATAAAACCTAAGTCAAGTTTTTTACATATTGTGAGAGATTTGCATGATAAGTCTACCCCCCCCCCCCCCCCACCCCAAGACCCCCCCCCCCTCAACCCCTTGCCCTGTCAACAATCAAGATGGAAACAACCCCTGAGCCTTCCTTCCTCCATATCTATACAAATTCCTACGTAAATTAGCTACCAACTACCCCGGCCCTGTATAGACCCTGTATCCATGCCTATACAGCATATATAACCTACCCCGGGTTACCCCGGGTCCACCCCGGATCAGCTACCCCAGACAAGTATCAAATATGGCTGATTCAGATAGCCTGGGACCTATAGGACTGGTTGCCCACTTCAGAAAGTACAGGAGCGAACTTCGATAGCTTGGAGCACAGAGCAAGAAGATAGACGCCCTAATAAGGAGTGGAAAGTTACAGACCAAGGAAAGAGCGGGAAAAACACCCCAGTGTACTTTGCCATGTGCTCACCAATGCTATTTGATCACTGTATTTACATATTTTCGATAAATTATTGTCATTCGCATATCTTTTGTATAATTGTCTATCATTGGCTCACCCCTAATAAGAGGGTGAGTTTTCCTCCTGTTCACTTGTAAAAGGAGCTTTTGTGTTGCATTTCGAGCGGAAGTCAAGTGTATATTGTACAAATACCTCATATTGTATTGCTAAACCGATTGAGTAAATAAAGTGTTGTTAAAGAAACTCTGTTGTCGTGTGTCTGGGTCGAGGACCCCGTGAAGTTAGTAGCGTCTATTCAGAGTGGACCCCGAATTGTTGCAAAAGTTGGAGAGTGGATACCGATGCGTCGATAGTAGAGGGAGCAAAACTACTACAGTATTATGTAAGGCAAACCCATTTCAATAGAGACTGTCACCTTCCCGTTGTTTATGCTAGAACATAGTGATAAAAAGAAGGCAATTCTTCCAGCACCCTTCAAATGCATTTTTACGTGGCTTCAGAAAATGTAGATCTAATTTATGTGGAGTTTAAGTCTAAGACAATGTTGTAATGGATCCCGGTCTGTTACCACGGACATCCACTAATCTCGAGTATTCTACCTCTCTCCAGAGGGGACACTGTGCTAACCGACAGTGACAACTGTGTAGGGCAACCAAATTACCCGGTAAGGCAAGAGCCCATGGCTCAAACAAACAGTACCGAGTAGTGTCTGTAATAATGGCTTTATTCTCTAAGCTGTCCTGAGAGTGATTATTCCTCTAGGGTTTAGCAATATAAGAGTATATGCCATGGCAACATTGTAATGAATGCAAAGATCAACAGTGGGAGCTCTCCTTTTATAGGAGAGCTGACAAGCACAAAACATATAACAGTCAATGCACAGGAAGTAGATTAAGCAATTACATTAACTATATAAATAATCAACCAATCAACAATGCAATGTAAATAATAAGGGGAGGTGCCAAGTGGCTAAGGGCGGAGTCCTTTCTCCTGATTGTCCAATGAGTGTTCCTACAGGGTTCCCAGGCTGTACGTAGAGTTAGGTCCATGAAGTTGGTAATTTAAGGGTAAGTACTTCCTGTTTACGACCTTGACTAAGTTCTTAGACATCTTTGCAGATCCTCCTCTAAGGCGGCCATCTTGTGCCGGCCCAGTACAGCTGTACCGGGTCGGTAGAGGTCACTACCGACCCTGCAGGGGTCAATACCGGCCCTGCTTACTCTGCCACCGGCACAGTAGGACTTTCTACCCAACAGCTATTAGCCAAACACTGTGGGAAAAAGTCTAGCGCATTGTCTCGCAAGGTTTCTAGCATAAACGACCTGTTTACTACTAGAGTGCACTAAAATCTACCACAATATGGACAGCTGCTTCAATAAAGCAACACCTATCAGCTGATACATAGGATGTATAAATCATACAGTTTTGGGTTATTTATGTGAACATTTGTCTGCGTTTTTCCTCATAGAAAATATAATATATCAAATATCAACTATAGCCATTTGTAAAAATGAATTTTTCTAAAAAGATGTATTGGACAGGAAAAAGGCAGTTTAATGAATACGTATATGAAGCTATCTATTTGTTAAATGAAATGATGGTAATGAGAGCCTTAAGGATGTTACAACCTCTATTAGCTGTCGCCAGCACATAAAGTCATCGAGTGATCTTCACTTACCGTATTTGTTTTGCACAATTTACATTTCAGTGCAGAGATTAGGTCTTCACTTTCCTGCAGAGTTAATTCATCGTTCTTGTTGAGTATCGTCATCAGGTTCAGTCTGCAATGATGTAACAGTTATATAATATACATGCAGATAAATACAAATATATAACAGTTATATAATATACATACAGATATATACAAGTATATAACAGTTATATAATATACATACAGATATATACAAGTATATAACAGTTATATAATGTACATACAGATATATACATGTATATAACAGTTATATAATGTACATACAGATATATACAAGTGTATAACAGTTATATAATATACATACAGATATATACATGTATATAACAGTTATGTAATATACATACAGATATATACAAGTATATAACAGTTATATAATATACATACAGATATATACAAGTATATAACAGTTATATAATATACATACAGATATATACAAGTATATAACAGTTATATAATGAACATACAGATATATACAAATGTATGTAACAAATGCAATCTGTCCCAACCAATACCAACATAAAGCTAAATAATTCCAAGTTGTACAAACTACTGTACAATACATAGTGTACAATACATGACGTACAATACATGATGTATAATACACGATGTCTTTGTTATAAAAAGCAGTTTTACTAACTTTGGGCGCGTGTTAGAACATCCTGCCTCTTCTGATGAGTTTCCTGCTTTCTTTGTATTTTCAACAAATGCTTTGTATTCATCTAAAGCATGCACACAACTTTTAGTTGAAACAGTTCTTACACAAATACCTGTCCGCTTCTTTGCACTCGATAGAAGGGTTTATCAAGGGGTAAATATTTATCTAACTACTTCTAGCAACCATCTGTGTAATCTCGTACCCAGAGACGTGGTGTCTCCTTCATCCAGATCTTGTACAATCCCTACTAACTTTGTCTGGTCTTCAAATTCCACATCTACAGGCGCGAAACATAACATTAACATAGACAATGTAACAATATGGTAGCACACATTGTACATGGACATCTATTGAATATTTACTAACCAACATTAGCTGCATAGGCCTGTCTGATGTACTTTTCATCATAGCCCAAGTCCTTACAAAACTGATACCCGTGTAACTGATCAACGCTCTCAGGCTCTGTGAACACTTTAATGTCCTCAACTACAGGGGCAGACAAACCAACAATAGAATGAAGTCGCCAACTAATGATTAAACACAAAGGCTGACTGGATGCGAGTACCAGCTGTATGCATAGACAGAACAAATGGTTACGACATTAACTAATGCTGAAAAATGAAAAACTTACTGAATTTGAAAGTAACTTAACTATGTATGAATATAATCGCTTCTCATACCTGTTTGGTGTTACATCGTTTTGATAAACTGACAGTATGTTTTACCAATTGAGCCCTTTTGTCCACTGATTTTACTCGTAACTACATCTAAAGTTGTACTCCGATTTATATTTTAATACAATCTACGAGTTCATATCTCCGAAATACTGTAATGGTTGCTTATTTAACAACAAATCTATTTTGGACTCGTGGCTTCTGCTGGTTGCAAATGGGTTTGAGGTTTATACAATGGGTGCTAAAGATGCAAAACCAAATAATAACTAAATTATTTAATTTAGAAGCCAACTATAAAAAATAAACTACATCTTGAGCCATGGATACAAGAATGTTGAAGAAACAAGGTGCCATCTTATAGTCCGGTTTTTGCAAAATAGACTGAATCAAAGTTAAAAGCTTTGATCCTTTTTTGTTGAGTTTCTGAATATTCAAGATTGATATATTAAATAGCCCTCTAAACCTACTCAATCCTGATTTACAAGCTTGCCAAAAAGCCATTGGCCTCAAATGCTCGTCGTATCACCTGAAATTTAGCTTACTATACGTAACTTCCATTGATTGCCGTGTACGTCGTCTTCGGATTGTGGGCGTGGTCCATTATAATAAATAATTGCAAATTTTTTTAAATGAAGTTACATCGTCTGCATTTAAAATGAAATCTGAATGGGCAATTCATTTAGTCTTAGGCCTACTGAAGGCCGTTGCAACAGGAATAAAGAATCTTTATGAAGACACCCCATTAAAAATTGATTCCAAGATTTAATGTTGGGCTTTATTGTTACGCACCATTTTTCATCTGGCTTGAATTTGCACGCTGCACGCATAAAATCGGAATTAGTGGCTTTTCTCAATATGGACGCAATGAGTGCACACGCATAGTAAACAAAATCAACGCTTGTTTATTACTCAAACTCCATATGTGAAATGGCAACAAGAGGCGATTGCGGGATTTGTCAGGGGGGATGTGATCACAATCACAAGGATTGTCTTATATTCTTTACATCAACAGGATTGAAAAAATGGTGCTTATTTTGGTGAGTAAGGGAACAATAAATGGTATTCATACAATAATGGACACTAGTATGTTGGTTGAATAAAAATAAATAAAATAATAAAAATAGAAAGTGGGATCTCATTGGCCAAATAAATATTGTACGGCACAGAAGTAAATATACTTCCGATCCGAAGATGAGGTCAATTTTAAGCAGTGTAAAAATTGGCCAGCATTTCTGGAAGAGGGGTATTTTGCAGGCTTGTAGATCAGCACTGAGTAGGCTGAGAGGTTTATTCAATACATCAATCTGCTGCTTAAGACTTGAATATTCAAAAATTCAACAAGAAATTGTTCAATGCTGGGATGCTATAACTTGCAGAAGGTTTAAGAAAAAACTGAGATTCCAGAACTTTTCAGGGAGTTGAAGAGTATTCATAAGGTGAATAAAAAAGTCATCGAGAGACATGAAAAGTCTGAAGACCGAAGTTGCTATTAATGCCAGCAATATTACTTACAACATACTAAAAACCTAACAAGCAATAAATATCGGCCATTGCCAGGTGTTACTGGATGTGCAATCCAACTATGCTGATGCTTCTAGTTTGAAAACTTACAGAGAATTGATTGGGTGAAAACTGCTAGCAGTTGTCAAATATACCAGACCAAACATCTCTGTTTTACAATCAATAAACCATGTCTTTAGTAATGTTATTAGTTTATATAAACAAAGTTACATAAGCTTCTCTACACCCCTGGTGCTGTAATTCCTCAATCTATACCTCCTTGACCCTTGCGCCCTTTACGACAAATATTTTGACTCTCTCATTAGCACACCTTCATATAAATCAGAATTGTTTGAAGACTCAGTGATTCAGTTTAAACTCAGTTTTTATTGTCACTTCTACATTGTCGTGGTAATAACATAACTACAACCTTGGTGTAGTCTATATGCAACTTGTTGAGATTAGGAACTTCTTTAACCGAAAGTAGTTGGTTTGTGTACTAGAGAGGAAAGTAGTTGGTTTTTGTACTAGAGAGGAAAGTAGTTGGTTTTTGTACTAGAGAGGAAAGTAGTTGGTTTTTGTACTAGAGAGGAAAGTAGTTGGTTTCTGTACTAGAGAGGAAAGTAGTTGGTTTTTGTACTAGAGAGGAAAGTAGTCGGTTTGTGTACTAGAGAGGAAAGTAGTTGGTTTGTGTACTAGAGAGGAAATCAGTGCAGGTAGAGGTCAGTGGAGCTTTTGAGCAACCCGGAGAATACTAGGAAAGATCCCGGGACACTCTCCAATGTTAACAGATTTACGCCGGGTCTGTTGATTGAACAGATGGTGAGTAAAATTGTAGAGGGGACTGGAAAAATCTAGAGCAAGTCTTAACGAACCAGTTATTTGGTGATAGCAGAGCTAACATCAACTTTTTACAGTCAAAATAGACAGATTGGAGTTCATTTCTATTTAGTGGGCGATTGCAAAGTTATTGTTAAACTTTGTGGGTGAAGTTGTCATTTGAAAGGATGTATACTTTATAACATACGTGTGTCGGATATCTCTGTGTTGTTGTGTAACCTGACTTTATTGGTTGGTAAAAACCATGTAAGGGAATTTAACAACAGTATTGTAGTGGCTTTTTATGGTCACTATATCTGCGCAAGGTCCCCCAGACAGCTGCTGAGTGTCAGGCACACCTGAATTGGGTCTGGCACTGCCAGAAAACCTTGTAAGAAAGCCGGTAGAATCACTACCGGCCCTGCAGAAACACTACCGACCCTGCAGAAGTCACTGCCGGCCCTGCAGGAACACCACCAACCCTATACCGGGTCGGGGAGAAGAGAAAGGCTATAGCCTGAGGACCCAAAGTACCACCAAAAGATGCAGCAGCCCAAATTTGCTGCCTAATTGACACCGGAATACCAAAAGTCTAGGACCGCAAGCCGTAGCAGCCAAAAACTTAGACTACCATCACTTCCTGAGTTGACTCAGCATTATTGACTACTGAAGCTCTGCCCCCCACTTTTGGGCGCCTTGTCTGTTTAACTGTATTATAACCTATCTTGCTCCTTATTAATTATAACTTGTCTGATGGTTTGTGCAATTACTTCTTGCTACCTGTGATTCGCTGTACCCTTATTTTGGCATTTGTTTTCTGTTGTTCTGCCTATAAAAGGTAGAGCTCTGCTGCTATACTTTGTAGTTGTATCAGTATTCTGTTTGAGACTGTTCCAAGCAGCAAGATACACTGCCATTCTTATACTACACTGGGTTGTTGTTGTATAATATGGTTAACACGCTGAAACACTGATTTGTGCGTCTGATTACGGTTGTGGAGTTGGGATACTCCTCTGTCGAAGTAGGTTGGAAGATAACCTCTGGAGTGAGGTGTTGCTGGTGGCATTTTAGCAGGCCCCCAAAATCCACTACAGTATTCTGTCCTACCCCTGCCTTCCCCTATCCCACACTTTCTTTTCCCTTTATACACGTCCAGTACTTTCTCTTTGCACCTTCATATTCATTTTGGACTCCCCTTATTGTTCCATATATACACTATAACAACCTAATGTCCCCTTCTATATTGAAACTGTATCCAGATAGATTCAAAATCCCTTATGTACAATATGAGGTTTCTACAATGACTCGTTACGCTAACCTAAATGTGTATAGACCGGTTGAAACAGAATCCTGAGAAGCCTGGGTATAGAAACCACTCTAGAGTTAAGAAAATGAAGTAACCACAGGTGTAGGACCTTGCTTCAAGGAGCTTTTGGTGCCATATACGGAGAGCTAACTTCCTAACACTCTTGTTTGGCTGAGAGCCATAGGCTAGGCCATGCGCAATCAAATGATTGGTTATATCTACATCACTTTCTGTTGTATCTTGTCATTTGTGTACATTGTGTCTTGTGTAATTGGCTCAACCCTCATAGGAGGGTGAGAGTTACATCGGCCTCCTACAAAAGGAGCTGCATTGACGCTGCATACCAGACGTCTTGTGGATCTAGTGTATCTTACAGGTTGTATTGCTAAAGGTGATGAATAATAAAGTGTTTAATTCTATACTGCGGTGTAGTGTGTTTGGGTCTGGAACTCTGTTCTAGTCGGTAACGTCTGCATTCAGAGTAGAACCCAGCAGGAGTGTCTCCATGGGGAGCGGACAGAGTAGACTCTGTGGACTCGTGGGGGCGGGGTGGACCCCGTGAGTGAGATGAGAAAGATAAGCACAAGATATGCTTATTGGCTACAAGCTGTTGTGTTTGTAGTGGACTGTGAAAAACTACTACAACAATTTACAAACTTAACCATGTTGTCCCATACCAAAATTCCATTTGCATGATCTATATTGCTCATGCGCAGTAGCTGTTTAGCTGTCCGTTAGAGTATGAAACTATAGACTCACCTAGAAATGCGACATCTCCCTTGTTGTAGATTAGAGAATCTGCAGTTGCAATGTTTTCTGGTGTCATCTGTGCTCTAGCTTGTCTGATAAAATCCAATCCCTTAGCCTGTTGTACATAGGTACAGCCTGGGTACCACCTTTGAGCAATAACAGATATTGATAGAACTGGCCACAATACTAATTCATGTAATATATATTAGGGATAGATAAATACATACTTGGCATGTTCCACCCAGGGATCATCTCCCCTACTCCACAACTCCAGCGCACCATCGCACCAGAAACATTTCACTTTATCACCAATTCCGTCGTACATAAATCCAGCTTCACAGAGCTGGTCTGCCTCAACTGGATTATTCTCTGGATATCTTCTGTACGTTTCTTTTCTCTTACTGAACACACTTTGAGCTGGATGTCTTGGTCTGACAGTGTTGATGTTCAGGTCACCGAGGGTGGTTGGTTCTATAATAAGCAATACCACAGCAATGATTCAATCTAAAAATAGCGACCAACACATAAAAACTACCAAGATACACTCAGTGAATAACTAGTAATAAAACTTGCTAGATTTTCTTGTTGAATTGCTGGTTAATCGTCCGCACAATTCCCTTGGTATCCCTGAGGAGCTGAATGGAATGTTAGGGCACGGTCTATCTACAAAACACCAACAGATTTCCATGTTCGAACCTCACTAAAACCAGACGTGTATTCCGGGGTAGCTTGGTGATTGAGCTTAGCGATTGGAGATTATCCTGTTTAGTTTCAAAAGATATTGTCTGGGTGATTACTAGCATTTTTTAAGGTTATCGTCAAGTTTTGACTGAGTTTAAAACATTCCTGTCTGGTTTCATTATTAAGCAATCACAACTCACAAATGTTATACTAACCTTTTCAACAACATCATGTCACGCGCACTGCTTCGAACTATCAATGACCATATAATGATTTGTAGACATACATACGCATACTGGTAGAAAACTGTCCAATGCTTTTAAGGAGTTTTCCTTATCATTAAGAACAGTCTCTAGTGCAATTGCTATATTACGTACATGTGGTATGAACAGCCAAACGAAAACCAAAAAACCCCACTTCCTTTCATCCTAATAGTCGAAGGTTTCAATATTTCCATGTCTGCTTATACAATTATATTTGAACATTAAATATCACTTCGTATGACTAAAAATCAGCTTCATGTATTTTAGTTTAAATTTAAACAAATAACTGTAAGATTTATGTTTAGATATTTTTCTATCATTTTGCAGTAAGCTAACTTTACATGGACTACCATTACATCGCTTGTGATTTTTTTTTGATTAAATGGGAGAAATCTCTGACTATCGTTTGAAACTTGTCAGTGGCAAATTTTTAAAACAGATGGTTAAGATCCCAATCTTAGTGCCGCATTTTCTATACTGACTGTTGTTTTACAGTCCTTGCCATTGTTGAATAAAATATCAACTTTCGGCAGTATGACTCTATGTCATTGCCACTCTCCAAAGAATTCTTTGAAAGAAATATATCAACTGTGATAAAAAGCGCCATACATACTTTGTACCATCTTGCAGTAGTTGAAGTAGTTTTTGTGTTTAAACTTGGGTACATCTCCTCTCTCCCAGTTTCTAACGATTCCACCACAGAAAGCACATTGTACTCTATCAGCAACACCAGTATAATAGAATCCTTCCTTAGCGCAGTCATTCGCTTTTACTATTGTTTCTATTGGCCAATGAGCAGTAAAGGTTCGTCTTCTCTCAGCCTCGGACACCATCAAAGACTCTTTCTCTTCTTGGCTCAGTCTGAGGAAGGTACGGAGGTACTCCTGGTCTGACATACGATCTATAGATACAAATGCTCAACATTTTAACGCTTTTAATTATTTTCACAGTATTCACGTGAAGCAACAACTAGGCAGTTGTCAATATTTGATGGTCTGGAGTAACCTAAAATAGCCATAGTACTGCTATTGAACAACACTACATATGCTTAGCACAACCACGTCTTTCTCTTTTATCCTCCATTTTATCACCATTATTAGGCAAATAGGCTTCTTTATGTAAACACAAAACTGATAATCTGACTTCTGAACTCTTCGACAGCATGTCTGTAGCGTTTGTGCACAAACAGCAGCCTCACCAGCCTGGCAGAGACTGAGAGAAATACACCGAGAGATTAACTGGCATGTACAAATTTCTTAATTACCCATGTTCTCTTTCATAGCTCGTGGAATGCCCGGAGGTGGACCAAATCTATCCCTTAACCAATCATATCCGGGTTCATAGTCTAGAGCTTGTTGGAGTTGTTCTTCATTTAGAGCTTCAAAGTTTGAGGCTGACATCTAGAAACAGCGGCAGACTTTTGTAAGCATTTTTGTGTTACCATCAGTTCAACCGTTTCATGCACACACAAGCACACAATTATCTCACTCTCAATTATTTAATGTTTTACTAAAACTTCCACAAAAAACTTCTATACAGATGGCCTAACTTCATCTTTGTTTTTACTAAAACTCATTGAAACAGAAATATGCATGAGCTAAATTTGCCAAGCAATGCGTAAGTTTCCAAGATGTAATAATGTGTTATCCATCTAGCTATTGCACAGCTCGTAGACTCACCCCAACTTATTCATATTGTTAAAACATTTCTGAGGTGGATTAGAAAAGTTGCATATTTAATAGAAAAAAAAACACAGTTTCCGGACACTGTTGCTGAACTAGTTCTCTGCTAGTAAAAGCTCCCAAGTCATTTAATGAAGATAGAAGGTGTTACATCATTGAACTGTTCTCCAACAAAAGCTACAACGAATTGTAATGGATCAACTGTTAGCCTCAGTTAGGAGTACAAAATATGTTACGTAACTATTACATAAAATTATTATCCTACAGTTGATTTTAGGGCACCCACTACTTTCCACTAAACAATTGTAACCAGACAAACTTCTTGTTGGGTGGGCAACAACACAGTCAGCCTCTACAAGCCTGACAATTGGCAACTGACAACTGACAACTGACAACTAGCACTTCCTAGAGGTGATCCTGTGCCGGCGCGGCATCCAAGAATATTGTAAAGGAGTGTCTACAATTTCACAACTGTTATGAGCCCAGAGCTTTTGATCTATGTATATTTATTCTATCATATAAATAAACCGTGGCAGGGAATAACACCAATACAAATGCGCAGAGTTAATGAAAAGCTCAGCGTTTTATTGGCCGAGTTACAGGAAGTAACTGGAAATTCTTGATCTACTTAGCAATCAATCCAATCACAGACAAATTCGGTATAAACAAACAATTAAGCATAAAGGTTACAATTAGGAGCGAGTAATCTATCTATCTATCTATCTGTCTGTCTGTCTGTCTGTCTGTCTGTCTGTCTGTCTGTCTGTCTGTCTATCTATCTAGTGTTAAAGAGATTTGATGCCCTGATGTAATGGGTGGAGTCAAAGCTGGCATAACCAGTAGCTATTGCCTCCAGGCCCGGGCCGGTATACTAATGTATACTGTAGCTGGATAGCCACTTCATTAATTCAATTGCTATGTTAGCTAATAGAGTGAGTGCAATCAATGTTTTATTGCATCACTTAATTAGGTTTGCCTGGTGCCTGCAGCCTATCAGGGGAACCTTTGTAAGTGTGAATAACACGCTGGGTCTTGTTAGCTTCACCACAATTATACAATAGTAACTATAGTATTTATATCTATAGTATTTATATCTATAGTGCTTATATAAATGTTGGTGCTTGAATCTCTGAGCGGAACAAAAATGGCAAAATGAATAAAGAACATAAAAATTTCCTGAAAATAATAGCATCATTCCAAAGATTTACTAGAGACTTTCTAAGGCTAAATAAATACAGGTACTCAAGTGTAATATATTACTACATATCGCAAACGTTGCACAAAAACATCCAAAGTTCTGTTTCAAACCTCAATATTTTGTGCATTCTTTTTGTAAGCATGTAAAAAAAGGCTGTTAAAGCGAACACCAGCTTTTGTTGAAAAAAAGCAGTAAGAATAATAGCTAAAAGCTATTTAAGCACAGAGAAAGTAATTTGAGTTCATAAGGTTGCTGTACAGACATCATTTGGTGGAGTTAGTGTGCTGATGTCCTTATCTACGACAGGTATGCGCTACATTAACGGCTGGCTGCACGATCTCGAATTTGGCGTGTTGCCCTTAACTTCCAGACTGTCCATAAAAATAAAGTGATGTTCTGGTGTACCTTAAAGTCCTGGGGTCCACCTCTGCTAACACATTTTAAAACCTGACCATGCTCTTTCTCTTTCCATTTGTGCCAAGTTAACCAGCTGGACTGAATGGCCCTTACATTGAATTGTTACTTCTGTCCACTATTTTTTCTTGTAGTCCAGGTGAACCAGGTTGTCATTGTTTTCCAGTGGAATTTTATATACCAAAATGCTCACCACCACAATCAAAATTGATTGATCCGTGTCATTTGGCTTTTGCTGCAGGTTCTGGCCGTTCACCTGCTTCTAGTTGAGCTGGGTGGCTACAGAAGTCATCTCAACCAGGTATACACCCTTCTCCTCGTAGTCCATATTCCGCCTTCACTCGTGTTTGCCAGAAAATTGTTAAACTTGATCTGATTTTGAGATAAATGGTCGTCTTGTGCAAGTGGCTTAGTTTAGACATAAACTGAAAGCTTAATTTTGACTTCAAGTTTTTGTATTTTGATTTGATTTCTCGTTCATAATTTCATGCCTTGTATGAAACAACTGCTATAGGATTCAGTTTTCAAAGGGGCTATTAAAATTTAACCAGAGTATTGGGACCTAAGCGTGAGTAACTGTAGGAACATTTGCCCCAGCATGGTAGATACCTTAGAATTGTGATGGATTTTGGTAGCACACATGTCCTGCGCGCATATACTATCCTAGAGGTGACTCTCACTGAAGCAATCAGTTAGACAGACCTCCCAAAGTGATGAGTCAGAGAGCCATCACCTTAGAAGGGAAGAGAGTACCTATCGGCCCTGCACTGACTTTTAGCGACCCGGGAGTGACCTCTACCGACCCTGCAATGACATACCGGGCCGGCAACAAGATGGCCGCTGTAGCCAGCAATCCAAAAGTAACCTGAGTCAATACACAAGGACGTATCCAGGACTTATCTACCTCTACATCTCATCTATCTTGGATCTAAGGCTGCCAAAGACTGAGGACTTATATTATAGTATTATTCCTTGCCACTAGGCATCTTGTACATTTATTGTTGCGCAGTATTATATGCATTATTATCCTGATTGGTCAAATTACTTCCTGTTATGTTTTATTGGTTAGACTTGACATGATACAACGCACTTCCTGCCACCAGACTATAAAAGGCTGGATTTACTTGTGTACATTGCCACTTATCACTCACTGCTGCTGTTGTCAGCTACTCTAGGCAATTGCCTCCCTAGAGCATGATATGTGGACGAATAAATGTATTTATTACTTAAACTATACCTAGTTTGTCTGAGCCGAGGGCTCGATAACTAATTCACTGAGCCGAGGGCTCAGTGAATTAGTTACCGACTTCTCTGTTGCACCCTGCAGGTCTGACCGATCCTGCACTACCTCTAGGAGAGAGGTTTTGTTTTGCTGTTCCACAGGCTGCGCGCTGTGAACAGCTGTTTGTTAGTGGACGGTAGTGGGAGCCCTAAAAACACGATCCACTACAGTATCATACCGCTGAAATCCAGTTTTAAACTTTTCCCCAGTTTTCTATCATTAAGTCTCAGAATTTGATTCATTTACATCATTTCTATTCTTATCAATTCCAGTACAATACAAAAGCCTTATTCATGCGGTGACTTTTATTTCCAAGCTGTTCATTTAGGTCTTGGTGATGTATAGGAAATAACTCCATGTATATTAGTATTATCGATTGATTTATATTATTACTATGTATTTTTATTATTAAACAAAACGAGAATCTGCTTCCATATTGTAATAATGGTAAGTTTATTTATGATAATCCATTATTTGCCATAATTATGATACTAATTATGTAATGATTGATTATTATTGCTAATTAATTGTTATGGTGAAATTTTCATGCTTCCAATAACAATACATATAACTATATTATGTGTAGCCAAATAAAGTTATACTATAATACTGCTGCATCTGCTCTTGTAATTGCCAAATACTAAAAATACAATAAATAAGTCATTATTAATCAATTTATAAGGAGTTATTTTCTCTATTTGCTCCAAGATCTGAATGAACTGCTTCAAAATAAATGTTACCTATTCACACTTCCGATGTCCAAAGTTTCCTACCTAGCTAGAACTCAGGCAATTTTGTGCTCAAAAGCTCCTAGACTATGGAATAGTCACTCTTCTTACTAAGTATCAGTCAGCTATCAAAATTACATTTTGCAAAATTACAGCAATACAAAGTTACAGCAATACAAAGTTACAGCAATACACGATACAAAAACATGTATGATGATAAAACAATAGAAAAAAAAACAAAACTAAACTAAATAGAAATAGAAAACTTTTTCGATCTTCAGAATGTACCAAAGTTGTAGTAATATGAACGTTTATTTCTAATAGAGTTTACTTGGAGTTGTCTTCCCTAAGATGGGTTTTGTAGAATCAACTACTGGAAACTCCAGCTACTACTACTACTACTGGTGTCTGCAATAGAACTGGTGTAGATTGCTGTGAACTTAAATTTTAGATTCAAACTGTAATGACTACTTATATTATGTAATATACTAGATCGCTATCAAATAATATACTATATCGCTATTATATTGTGGGAGATTTGCATGATGATCGAATGATGTCGGACCCCCTCCCCACCCTAAAAACCCCCCTACACCCCTTGCACCCTCAGTAGCAGAGTTTGTAGTACCGTCAGAACTCTTCCCCCTCGGTAGTTACCTGAATCCCCCTAAAAAAGGGATACCGGTTACCCCGGGCCTGTATCAACCCAGTATCACTCTATATAAACCTATAGTGGCTACCCCGGGTCTACCCTCGGTCAGGATCCCGGCCCAGTATCCAAGATGACTGATTCAGAAAGCCTGTGCCCCTAGGAGTTTGAAAGCCTTAACTGTATGGAGACCGGAGCCTTGCACCTATCAGGAACAGAGACTAGGAAGTGGAGCTTCCAAATAAGGAGTGGAAGAGTTCCACCACACTAAAAAGAGCGGGAAGCATAGCCCAGTGCTATTTTATCATGTGCATGTATTCTTATTGGCTTGTTTTGTTATTGAACTTTGTACCATGTTATATCATTTGTGAATCTTTTATATCATATTATGTTATCGGCTACGCCTAATAAGGTAATGAGTTTCCCCCTTATTTCCTATAAAAGGAGCAGCTGTGCACTGGGAGAGACAGAAGTTGTGTGAATAGTGCTAAATACCCTTTTATTGTGTTGCTAAATAGATTATGGAATAAATTATTTACTCGATAAACCTCTAGTTGTGTGTCTGGGTTGTGGACCCCACGCAAGTTGTTAAAGTCTATTCGGGATAGACCCCGAAGTGTGAGGAGAGAAGGAGAGGACACCGTTGTGTCGGTGTTAGAGGACAGAAATCTATTACAATATAATATACAATACGTATTATGTAATAATTTTATTATTTACTAACCTTTTTTTTATTTTATATGTGCCCAGCAAACTGGTTTGGCCAGCAAAATTTTTACAATAAAATGATTGTTGTGGCTTTTGTAGTCAAGGAGACAATGGTGTAGTTAAGAGAAGAATTCAACCACATTACACTAGTCTCTAGTCATCGCCGAGAGAGATTTCTCTCTCAATTAGCTTTCGTACATACATACTCAATAGAGATTATTTTAGCATTTAATATTATCTGTACTTCTAATTTTTTTGTTTTGTTACAAGTTTAGTAATGTTTTACTTAAAAACATGTAATTTTATAAATGGTATAAAATGGACAATTTATAAAATAGAAATAAAAGTTCATTTGTTTCAAGTCAAACTACTTTCAAGCCTCTGATGAGACAGAAATAAAACAAGTTTTTGTATTATTTCATTTATTATGTGTATTATTTCATATCAGTAGCTGGCTAGAAGTCAAGCGCCGCATCTATGTATTATGCTGTATTTTGTTGTCCCAATTTTTAGACCAGTTGAGCGATCTCTGGGCCATAATATTCTAATACTCCTCTTGGTTACACACTATAATTTCAGTTTTATGATAAATGATAATTTTGATCTATTTTTCAGGGCTACAATTGGAAGCTCTCATAAGATCAAAATAGCCATTTGATTTGAGGTGGTTTGACACAAGTCATGTATGAAGTGTGAAAATAAATTCAAATAAAAGACCTGCATTCTCTTTCATGTTTTTTTTCAATTGTGTTTTCTTCTTTAATTTTACTTCTTCATTTTATTTTTTGTACATCCAGTCGACGATATACCTTTGCTTTTTCCTTTATCATTAGTGGTTGCCTTAGTATTTATCAATGAGCCAGAAGACAGACAGGTGATAGACAGGTGATAGACAGCTGTGAACACACATCTCCTCTCGCTTGTGGTCAGAGCTCAAAAGGATGGATTATAAATCATCATTGATAATAAAAATCTGGCTTAGAAATATCACTAGTTTGCTTTAATATATAATCCTTCATTGATATGTGTTACAGTTGTTTCCACTCGCCATATTTGGAGAGTACAGTGCTGGAGTTGTCTTCACATCATCTATGAGTGATGAATAAGAATTCCTAAAAGTCAAGTTTTGAAAAATTTGATGAAATTTTTTCTCCAGTCAACATACCTCTCCAACAGGTAAGCTTTGAAAGTTCATACTGTTAAACTAGGTAGTTTTGTGTTTTAGAGTTGTCTTCTCATTTTCAATTCCAACAATATCTCCTGCACCCATAATACTGTAGTGGATTTTTACAATCACATTGTCTGCGCTGAAGTTCCCCTGAAAACTGCAGAGTGTCAGGCATGCCTTAATTGAGCCTGGCACCGCCAGAAACCTTGTAGGAAGGCAGATATTAACTCTACCGGCCTTGCAGGCAACCCTACCGGCCCTGTAGCAGTCTCTACCGGCCCTGTAGCAGTCTCTACCGGCCCTGTAGCAGTCTCTACCGGCCCTGTAGCAGTCACTACCGGCCCTGTAGCGGCCACTACCGGCCCTGCAGCTACTACTGCCGGCCCTGCAGCTATCACCATCGGCCCTGCAATGACACTACCTGCCTTACAGCTATTCTATACCGGGTTGGTGAGGAAAGAATGAACGTAGCCTGAGAGAACAGACTAGCTTCAAAAGATGCAGAAGCCCGAGTTTGCAACTTAACCATCATCAGATTCGCCAGAAGCCATGGACCACAAGCTATAACAGTCCAGCAACTCTAACTATATTACACCATCACTTCCTGGACTGTGACTCAGCAGAATTACACTCGAAGCTCCGCCCTCCACTTCTGTTTATAAAACTACATTTTAGCCAATCCCATACCTTACTAAGTATAACTTGTCTGTTGACTTGTATATTTACTTTCTGCTGGTTGCGATTTGTTGTCTATAACTAGGTCAATGATTTCCTGTACTTCTGCCTATAAAAGGCAGAGTTTTACTTAAACACTTTCCACTTGTATCAGGATACTGCTTGTGATTGCACCGAGTAGTGAGATACTTTGTTACTATTGTTTTACACTGAGTTGTTGTGAAATAATAAAATGGTTATTACTCTGGAGTAGTGAGTCTGAGCCGTGGGCTCTGTTACAAGTTGTGGAGTTTGAGATACTCTGTTGAGTTGATTGCTAAATAACCTCTGTTGGAGAGAGGTTTTGTTGGTGGCATTTTGGCAGGCCCCCCAAAATCCACTACAATACTTTTTGGTCTTCCCTTTTCCTCCACGTTAGCCTGACAGGCATGTTGTTTTATTTTCTTTCTTAATTATTATTGAAAGCGAAGAGGTTAGTAGCCCTGAGTAACTACTGCTGTCATTAGATCAGGTAGGAAGAGTTGAAGAAACTGTTCTAAACGGAAGTTCAAAGCAAAACACTACATGACAGACACAGGTGGCTCTAATCTACTGGACTGATGGTAGGTGGGCGAGTGGATTTGAGTGTATAGAGGTAAAAGTGAGAAAGTAAAACAGTCCAAAAAACCAAAGATGTGAAACAACCATCGCTCTGAGTTTGCTTTTCCACTCAATTGTGACCAGACTTGTGCATTATAGGATAGTAGAAAGTCACCAGCAGGTCTCACTGAAAAATTGAATTCAATCAATAACAATATGGTAGCCTACTAGCTCACCTCTCAGTGATACGAAAAACCAAACTATTTTTAAAAAATACAGAGAAAGCCGTGAGGGGGTGTGTCCTTGAGGCGCACGCTCAGCTGAATAAGTATCAGTAGATATACTCGCTGAATAGTAAGATAGGCCAAGGGTATAGACCAATGCCAAATGAGGGCATATTAGACTTGGCTTAATATTGTCAGAGATTTGTATGATAAATTACCCACCCCACCCATCTTTTCACCCCCCCCCCCCCCCCTAGAAACCCCCTGTACCCTCCCCCTACCTGTAGTAATAGCTTTGAAGTGGACCCGGAGCCTTTCCCATACATACACATATTTCCTTGGATTCAAGGATACCGGATATACCGGGCCAGTATAGACCCTGTATCCAGCCTGTGCAATATATAAGAGCCCACCCTGGGTACCCCGGGTCAGTACCCCAGGCCTGTCTGCCATGTGCACGCCCTCTCATTGGCTTGCTTTGTTATGATAAATTGTATTACCTTTTCTGATTCATGTATGGTTTGTATCGTTATGTGTTATTGGCTCAACCCTAATAAGGGAGTGAGATTTCATGCAGTCTCCTATAAAAGGACTTGCTGCACATGAGGAGAGCAGAAGCTTGTGGATTTTTGTATCACAACTTTATTATGTGTTTATTTTGCGTAAATCTGTGTAGTTTGTCGGAGTCGTGGACCCCGAATCTGTTGCTAGTAGAGAGGAGTGGATGTCGTTGTGTCCGTAGTGAACGGAGGAAAATCACCCCAATATCACATCCTCGGAATAGTTTTGATTTACATTTGATAGAAAATATTATTGGAAATGGACCAACCGATGGATAAAATATAACAAGATTTCCGGCTGCATAATATAACTTTTGTCACAATTGGAATGTAGCCGTATATGGTGGTTTATGAGAGCCACCATGAGTAGTGACCTTGAAAGGCCATTGGCTATGACTGCATTATTTCTACATAATTTTTACTCCGAAATTACAAATGGACTGGTCAACGATCATATATGCATGTGTTATCATCGGTCATGTTTCAGAAGTCGTAATATTGCATTATTATTACTATAAATGGCTACGATTGATTTGTGAGTTGCTATAGTAGGCTATGTCAAAATGTTTCCACTCCGAAAATTCAATCCAATATGGGCGCCATTGATAACACTTGATAACACTGTTAGTGATGAGTTAATGTATTTGATCTCGGAGCGTAAAAAAATGCCAAGGGAGCATGGGATAATCTGCAACCCTGCCTGGAGAAAAATAGCCCAGACAACTGTTTATATTTCAAAAAGAAGTATTTTCGTGCAATTAGGCTTGAAAGCAAATCAATTGAAAATCACCTTAAACACTTGAAGGAAATCACTAATAAGCTTGCAGCAATAGAAGCCCCAGTAAGTAAGGAAGACCGAGTAGTTACCTTATTAGGTAGTTTGCCAGACAGTTATGCTACCTTAGTAACAGCACTAGAGGCTCATGGTGATAAATTGACATTAGAGTACGTGTCAAACGCTCTATTGAGCGAGGAACAGAACCGAATGGAGGAACAGAGATTACCCGCACAAGTTGGTGCCTCCAGCAGTGTCAGAACTTCAGCTAATCCTGATATTGCTCTATCTCTGATAGTTGGCCCTTCTGGGCGTGCTACATATCTGATGGTCTTAATCACTACAAATATTCCTGCCCCGGAAAGAGAAACTTCAGGGGCAAAGGTTGAGATCACTTTGGAACCTTCAGTCGTAAAGCTTCCACAACTTCCAGTTCAAGTCAAACCAACGGCGATGAGACTGCATTTCTCTTTCCAGAATCAACTATCGAAAACATAGGGAAATTAATATAATGATGGGTTATAGATAGCGATGCAAGCAGTCACATGAGTGCGTTGAATATAGACTTCTTTGAGTAGAACACTCTGAGTGAATCAGAAAACCAGACTGTTACAGGTGGTACTAAACTCCAAGCCATTGGTAAAGGTATGTATATCATTGTTAATCAAGGTAAGCAGGGTAACTGTTAATAAAGTGCTGCATGTGCCAGTCCTCAATGGCAACTTGTTCTCAGTCAAAACTGCTACTCAGCTTGGGTATGTAATTCAGTTTGGCCATAGCAGATTCTGGACCAAGGACAATCATGGTACGAGACATGCTATGGAAACTCTGGTAAACAAAATGTACTTTCTTGATCATATGGTGAGCATAGCGTCATGTAGCACAGCGTAGTATAAGAGATGTCATCAGAGAATGGCACAAGATGGCCACCTAGCCTGAGGAGCATATCAGCCTGAGTGTTCTAGAAGGCCCTATTCACCACTGTAATAGACCCAGGGGCCCAGGAATGGTTACCAGCAGACCAACAGCTTTGGAAGCCAAAGAAGATGGAGAGGCACACTAGGAGAACTATTGCCTCCGCCTTTTACTGTTGGGTGCTTTTGTCATTTAAATAGTTGTGTACTTATTATTATTGGATGATATTTTTAACCCTAATAGATGGTTTGTTCAGATTACTTCCTGAGGTTTGATTGGTTGCATCATGTATGGTAGGCGTATCATTGGTTGAGGTTGTTATGTACTTCTTGTGCTCCAGCCTGTATATTAGACAGGGTGTTCATTATACTCTTCCCACTCTGTACTTTTCACTAGCGCTTCCACTCGCCATTATACCCTCTAGTGTACTGCCACCCTAGAGCTATATAGTGGACAAATAAATGTTGCTACATTCGAACAACCCGATTGGACAAGTGGCACTGGCCATACTGCCACAGAGGAGAGAGATACAATACTTGAGATTAGTAGCATTCTGTGGTTATGGAGGCCAGAATCTGTTACACTATTTTAACTTAGAAAATATCACTTTCACCTTTATTTTATAGCCATATCTGGTGACATCTCTCATTGAAACAGTTGTCCACAAGGAAACATTGTATTATTTGTTTTCTGAATTTCTGTCAACAAAATGTGATCATAGCATAACTAATTGCTCAGATTTTAACTTTTAACTTTTATATAAATCTTTTAGTTGCTATTGTATAATAATGTTATTTATAGCTACATGACATACTCTCCTATTACACTAACAGCTAATATGTTATATTTAACTTTAGCTTTTGTTGTGTAAAAGCTTTTGCGTACCAGCTTTCTCAAGCTTTTCATTATCATTTGAAAATATTCAGCTGCAACCAATGCACTGCCCCTGGGCAGTTGTTGGTGATGTATAAAAGCGTCTATGGCTTCATCTCTAACAAATAGTCACTGTAGGCCATTGCAGTGACCATTTTAACCAGGTGAGTATAGGAGCTATGCAACAGCTAAATTTATACTGTACAGATTATACTTTTGTCAGTTGACTAAGTGAAGCCAGTGTTTAACTTTTTATGGCTTTAAATAAAAATTAAGTTGGAATAGTTGGTAGAAAATCGTCTGAGGGTTTTATTACCTGGTTGCTATGGGGTGGCAGCATGTAAGTGACACTTGCTTCTGCTAACTATTTCATTCTATCTCTACTAGCTGTTATTGACTACGGAGTGCGTCACTTGGACGCGCTAGCAAGTTAGTCAATGGCGCTACTGGCTGTAGCAGGCGGGCTACAGTGAAGCAGAGGAGCAGGAAAATTCCCCTTCTACTGGCATCTGATTGGATAATTTGTTTATTTTAAATTGACCATTGTTATTGCTTATGCTTGTGGAACTTTTTAAGCATACTTTTCCATGATGTCATGCTGTGTAGCCGATCATATATGTTTTATTTTCAGCTGCATCATTTGCATATTTACTTTATAAGTCTGTGGACATAAGCCCAGAGAGGGCAGAGCTGTTTGTGTGCTCGTGTTGGGGACTGAAACTACTTGTCATTAGTCTGGCAAGTTGCCTTACTATTTACTCCTGTGCTGTCCCGAATTTGGCAGAGCGCAGTGCTACCCGATAGCACCCCTTGGTTGATAGTGAAGCAGACACTATCTGCAGTAGTGCTTCTCTCGACAAGAGTGAGCTCGGTACAGCCAGGTGCAGCTTGTACTCTGTATTGCAATACTGTGGTAGATTTTGGTACATGCCATTAGTAAACTGCTTGCTTGCTAGCAGACACCCATCAGAGATGCGCTAGAAGTTTACCCCCAACCCTTGTAGAGGTGCTGTGCCGGTAGAGTAAGTGGTACAGCTTGCAGGGCCGGTCTTGACCTCTGCTGTGCTGGTAGTGACCCCTGGCTGACCCGATAGGATGCTACTGGGCCGGCACAAAATGGCTGCCTTAGCTAAGGATCTCAAAAACTATCTAGGAGCTTACACTAACCTTGGAGCCGAAAATATCCGTTCTTGGATTACTGGAAACATCAACAAAAGGCTAGGGAATGGCCTCGAAACCCTTGTTACTTGGCACCATTTACATTAAATCTTATTCTATCGTATGATTTGTTGACTATTTACATATCTATTGTTATTGGTCTAATCACTTCCTGTGCATGGATTGTTATATCTAATATGCAAATCACTTCCTGCCGGCCTACCTATATAATGGCTGGCACTTCTGTACCTCATTGCATTCATTCATTTCTTGCCAATCGCCCTAGTGGATAGCCACTCTAGGACTTGGTACTTATGAATAAAGCCACTATTCAAGCTGACATTCTGTGTAGTTTGTCTGGGCCGTTGGCTCTGTGTTTGCCAATTGATCAAGCAGTAAATTATCACTAGTTGTCACTGTCATACCGGCACAGTGTCTCCTCTGGAAAGAAGTATAATACTTGACGCTTGTGAAATTCATGGAAACTCAATCGAAGTCCATTACATTGGTGGCAGGGGTGGGATAAATGGTACCTTCCCATGCTGTGCTCTTTCATGCAACCATCTGGCCCTGTGAATACACTGCAGGCCAGCTACCATGTAGAATGGATCTACGGGGTGTAGATCTGAGTAGATTGTTGACACAGTATGCAACCGGATTTTTCTGCAGGTTCATTGGGGGCCTCCGCCCTGCAGTGGTTATCCCAGCACAGTATACCAAAACAAAGGCTGTCTGTATCAACCATAGAGCTTGCTCCGTTTGTAGCAGTCCAGTACAGGTGCTTACCGAATTTCCTACAGGTTCATAGAGTTCGCTACACCCTGTGCTAATGATATAGGTATTGTACGAGAGAGAGAGGGTGATTAATTGAGACTAAAAGATCTGTTGTATGCAGGCATACCAATATTGACCCAACACAGCAAGCAGATTGCAAGCCATTGACATTAGCTACCTATAGCTTGGAGTGTTTTTCAGCTAGTAGCCCTGCCTTTAGGTTCTGTGGAGAACCAGCCACACTGACTGTCTGGTTGCCAAGTTTACTCCGCGGCAGCAGAATTGAGAGAGAGAGGGTCGTGTATCTGCTATACAGGCTCAATCGCTAAATGTTACTTCAGCTTGGAGTGTTGCTCAGCTGGTAACATTGACACCACCATTGTACATTGCCCCTTTTCCATTGTCTGCAGGCTCGTAGAGCTCACTCCGCAGTACAGTAGTGCATTAGAGCTTAGTAGCGGTTGTTACAGCTACAGGCTGCCTCATACTCTCACAGTATCCACTATACCGGCCTCTAGAGTTGCTAGAACAACTGGAACTACTGATCCCGGCCCGGGATCCAGTTGCACTGACCATTTCTTATATTAAAGTTCAGTTACTCCTCCATCTGCAAAGGATGGCCAACCAGAGGGCATGCAGTGCCAGTAGAGAACCTGCTGGCAACCCAGAGAACACAACAATAGACAGATTGACAGAAGCATTGCAAGCCATCATGAGACCTGACCAAGACAATGCACCAACTACTTTCAAAGTCCCTACATTGGACGGAAAGGGAGATGTCGAGATGTATCTGATCCTATACAACTTGTAAATCCATCTGTTTCCACCAAAATTATTTCGATGCAAGCCAGCTGTTGAAAAAATGTTGGTCTGGAAAATCCGTTTCATACGGCACATAAAATAATTAACAAGATAAATACAAGCTATCACTGATAGTATTATTTATTCAATCGCTGGTGGGTGTATTGCATAAGTGCCAAAAAGTAACTGAATAATAGAGAAATGTGAATTGCTGGGGAAGTGCTAAGTAAGGTGTATGGAAATGTTATTTGTACTGAAAACGGATGACTACTACCCAAAATTATCGTTGTTTGATTATTTTTATTCGATTTAAATGGAATTTCCTCAAAACGTCTATTATAATTTTCTTTAAAGCAAAATGGAATTATTTTGAAGGAACAGAGGGCTTAGAGGAGGGGTGGGGTATAGAGCACAATTCTGCTGCTGGTAGAGTTGTCGAGGCAGCAACGGAAATGGAGGAAAAATTTGTTGGCTACTTTGGTGGGGTGGGGATCAGGGAAGGAGAAAGGGGGTGGCAGGGGTATAGGACGGGCACAGGAGTGTAAAGCGAGTAGTTGGACACCAAATATCACTACAATATTATAGTATGAGCACAAGTTCAAAGACCACCAGCAGGTTAAAAGCTTATAAAGCTAACCCAAGGCTATCATGTAAACCAGTGCTCTTGTGGGGATTTGGGTGCATTGAGAAGGAAATTTAGAACTAAGCACAGTTTTCCTCAGTGACACAAGGTCATAAGAAAGCAAATTTAGCAATGGTGTAATACACCAGCAATCGCATATACTTCTGTATAAATAAATAGCTTTCAATTCGCAAGTTATTTATTATTAATGCTCATACGTTATGATCTACCAACAACTTGAACAACTGCTTTTGTTTTTCAGTTTAAAAGTAAGGCTAAAGTGAAAGTAAGACAAAGTGAAAGTAAGACTAAAGTGAAAGTAAGGCTGAAGTGAAAGTAAGGCTAAAGTGAAAGTAAGGCTAAAGTGAAAGTAAGGCTAAAGTGAAAGTAAGGCTAAAGTGAAAATGAGCAATAAGACGAGACCTCTACTATGACAAGCAAATTGTTGGTCAATGTTTCTTTCCTCAAGCACTTGCTGAGAAGAGTTTTCAAGAGTTTTAGTCTGCTAAAACTTTGCTCGCAGTCGACACTAAAGATTGGCAGCACTAGCAATCAAAGTATAATGGATTTCGATGTTTTTTCCCAAAATTCCACTAATCTCGAGTATTATACCGCTTTCCAGAGGGGACACTGTGACAGCATGACAGTGACAACTAGTGATCAGTTACTGCCAGATCAGTTGGCAAACACAGAACCTCTGGCTCAGACAAACTATACGTAGTGCTGTTAAAATAGTGGCTTGATTCCTAAGTACCAAAGTCCTAGAGTGGCCATCCACTAGGGTGATTGGCAGGACATAAATGAATGCAAATATGGCAAGTGAAATCAGTCTTTATATCGGCAGACTGACAGGAAGTAACTAGCATAATATATTTAGGCATACATCGACAGGAAATAAATATACCAATAACAAACAAGATATAACTAGTTATCAAATCATGCAATGGAATATGGTTAAATGGAAATGGTGCCAAGTGATTAAAGGGCGGAGTCATGTCTCCATTGTCCAATTGGAGCTTCTCCAGATTTCTGAGGCTGTACTTAGCCTTTGGTTGATTTATCTAGTAATCCAGGATTAATGTAAGATCCTAGATGGTTTTAGAGCTGCTCGTCTAAGGCGGCCATCTTGTGCCAGCCCAGTATCAGATTACCGGGTCAGCCAGAGGTCACTACTTGCCCTGCAGGGGTCAAGACTGGCCCTTCAAGCTGTACCACCGGCACAGCACCACTGTACCACCTGCACAACACCTGCTAAAGGGCTGGGGGTAGAGTTCCAGCACATCTCTGATTGGTGATAGCAAACGGCTGTTTACTAATTGCATGCACCGAAATCTACCACAATATTGAGCTCTGTATGATTGATAACAAACTGGCATTGTAATTTAAAATTGAAAAAAAAGTCTACAATATAATACATTATACTGAAAGTGTGGACACTCCATTCCCATTCCAGTCTGATGCTTTTTCACAAATGCCGTAAATATCTAAAGAAACATTCGGAATCACTCATCTTGAGCTGATTTTAAAAAATATGCCCTTACACATTTTAGGTGCATAAAAATTTGCACTCTGATCAATTCTGATAAATATTTCTTGATGAAATTGTAAATTCATGCCAAATCCATGGTTTATGGCCAATTGGTGTAACCTGATGTAATGTAACTCGAATACGCACCCGCTATTGGCCAAACTGGAGCTTTATGTACTCTCGTTGGAAAGATTCTTTTGCAAGTCAATGTTGCAAATCTAAAAAATTATTGACTCCAACTACTTCAACTACGTGCACTTGTTAAAATGCAAACGCTGCCCTTTTGTTTTTCAGATTTGCGGCATTGTCTTACAGGTTCATCTTTCCAGCTATTTTTGTGTTGAGAAACTTCAAGTTTAGTCAGCAAAAGAGGAATATTTGAGTATTACATCTTATTACACAAGATGGCTGGGAGCTAGAGATGCTCCCCCCCCCCCCCACAGGAATTCAATATTTCATCAAGGTATTATCAATATTATTCAATTAAAGGGGCAAAGTTTCATGCACCAAGAGAGTGTTAGCGTTTTTGTTTTTTTTTAAAAACCGTAGCTGCTACGGTTTTTAAAAAAAAACAAAAACGCTAACACTCTCTTGGTGCATGAAACTTTGCCCCTTTAATTGAATAATATTGTGAGTGAGTGATTCAGATTGTTTTGGTAGGTAAATTTGGCAGATATTAAGTTCAACTGAAGTAACCAAACTTGTAGCATTATTTATTAAATTGAACAATGTTTTCATTTTTAGTTGCAATGCCCTTGCGATGCCAGCTTGTCACCAATAAATAGCTCACTGTGTTAGCAATGTGTGTAAGTGTCTCCTCAAACCTGGTAGATCATCGTTAGCTCTATGAATGATTGCGATTTGTCTCATTGATGAGTGAGTGTTCTGCCATGAAGGCTTGTCAAAGTAGACTTCACCAGGTTTCTAAATACCAAAATTTGATTTTGAAATTTATTTGACACCTAGTCTTTGCATAAATATTGTACAGGAATTTATGTCTGGGTGGTAGCCACCTGTACACTTCCCGAATGTGCTTCAACTTCAACCAAGGCAGTGCACAATAATTTGTAATTATTGCTAGAGAGCTTCTACTGACTCGTCATTTAGGGGTGCAACCGAATTTGGTGTAGAATGACCACTGGCAGTCGACAATAATTATCCTGTAATTATTGTTTAGTTTTAAGTTTTTTGCGAACTTTGTCATTACCGACAATAATTGTGCAGTAATTATTGTTTGTCTGCTTTCGAACTTTATCGTCCAGCTTTGGTGTTGGCCAAACTATTAGGGCACCAGGTGCTTTGCGTCGCACACCTCACCTTAGCGAGGGAATGCGCAGTAAGAGGGCGAACCGTTCTCACTTTCCGCCAAGCCTCGTGCTTGCCAATAGTCAACCTTCTCAGCGCTTGTAATTTTGTAGTTTATAGCTGTGCTGCTTCTTGTGCAAAAGAATCTTCTGAGAGCTAGGCTAACTCTGAACTTTATTGCTCAAACACAGATATTTATATAAAGAGGGCTGGTAAAATCTTGTACAAGCCACGCCTTGTACTTACATCAAGCACCAAAATGCAATTGGTTAATAATCGTGGAAAAAGTTTACTGAATATAATAATAATTATTTAATTGTCTCTTTAGTGATTGCGATAGAACTGCACAATTTGACAAGCATAGAAAGTACAGGGAGAGTAATTGCAAATATAAATGTAAATGTTCGTAGTAGCTATGTAAATAGGTAAACAATATGGCGTCTCTTTACCGAAGAGTGCCAGCGTCCATCACAATATTAGCTAGCAATGGCTGAGATGATGGTCTCTTCAACTTCTGCTCTCTGCGCTCGGTGCTGACATTTGGTGAAGAAAACCAATAGTTTTGTATAACTGTATTCCAGGTTGATCCATTCCTAATATATTTCATTTGTGGAGGGAATCTATTAACTTGTGACTCAGACTATCTTTAGTTCAACTTCATCATTATTTAAGGTTTATGGGAGCCACACCTCAAACCTGTTTTGTAGAAGATAACTCCACTGACTTTGTGCTTGGTGACAGTGATAAAAAAGATACAGAAAAATAATATCAATATTTTAATTAATAAATACAGGTTTTAGCCGCTTTTTCCCAGAGGGTACATTGGAGAGGGAGGGGGAGGGGGAGGTACATTTAGGAACTTGGAGGGAATGCCTTGAAACCCTTCCGGAGAGAGCCCTGCGTAATCATACCTATATATCAAAATGCATGTCATAGTTTATTGAAGGTTGTCGTTGTATTTTCTTAGCTCAAACTGTACAGAACGAATGAATTTTGGCATCAGGCGAACAAAAGTTGCATTGAGCATTCTCTTTTCACTATGTTCTTGCATATATAATGGAGACTGAGACCGTGTTTCTCGAAAGTCATTTGGTCCTGGGACAGCGGGCAAACCACCGCAGCGATTGTTGATTGAACATGCGCAAATGTTGAAAGTTTTAAGAAAGTGCTCTAATGTTACGAACAATCTGATAATAATAAAACTGAGACAAGTTAATATTGGCCAAGACTTGCATTTCCTACAACATTGTTTCATGACAGTACTAAAAATGTACCAACACTCTCCAATATGCATAATTTACCTGAAGACTGGTGGTACATTTTGTGTCAAGAAATAATGTTGTATTAAATGCAAGTCTAAGCCAATATTAACTTGTTACAGTTATACCATTATTAAACTGTGAACTAGGTTTAGTTATAAAAAACAGCAATATTCGTTTACAAACCGAATTGGTAAATAATTGAAACCAAAGATAAATTAGTCATCTCGAAAGGTCAACACCAAGAATAATTTTCAGGCAAAGCAATTTTCTTTATCATCCGTAAAAGTACTTACTGATTAATGTCTTCATTTTCACAACAAACAGCTATACATTATAATCAAGGTCCTGATAAGTGTTTTGACAGAGTTGTCCTTTCTACAAAAAACAACTCCAATATAAGAGCTGGAGTTTGTTTGTGAGGAAGGAACTGCAATGCATTATTCATTTGGTTCTCGGAGACATAAGCAACCCCTCGAGTGCAGTCCTCATTGCAAAGCTAAGCTTTTAAATACAATGTCCAACATTTCAAAATTTTCAACTAAAAGCATGGGCAAACAACTCCTATTTATTTCACCAACTCCCTGCGGTTTGTTTCAAAGAGTGCCAAGTATTGTGGTGGATTTTACTGACTACATACAGTGACCACTACTGCGCAGAGGTCCCCCTGTTGGTGGCTACCACAGGGATGCCTCCAATGAATGCAATAGGTAAAGACCGGAACCTATTGTAATGATTGTATATCTCTAACAAATGATTATTAATAATAATAAATCATATCGGCACTGGGTGTTACTACAACGACCCCGAATATTACTCCAGCAACCCAGAATATTACTACCCCGACCCTGGGTGGCTATCCCGGGTCGGCAGCAAGATGGCCGCCAAGCTGAGAGTGACGAAACATAGCCTAAGAGCCTCCAGAAGTCACCTCCCGAAGATATCTACCCTTGGATATAGAGAAATGTGAGCCAAAGGCCAAGTAACTTACAAAGACAATACCCACCAATCACTGGCCAAGTTAGCTATGGACTCCGCCCCTTACCTATGGGCACCAGTGTGCTTTAACTCATTTAACCTTATATCATTAGACAATACCGCTTGCTATATCTATATATTGCTACTATATACTGTATAACTTCCTGCCATGCCTCCTGTGCATGGCTGGAACTTTTCCATAACTCTGCTTATAAAAAGCAGAGATTTTACCATAATCATTGCATTTACTGATATGTCAAGAGTGTGTTCTCTTGTCTTGTATTGCCAGCACTTACTGTTATGACATGAGCTTGTCTTGTATTGCCTCCTTACATTCTGGTTATGAATAAAGGAAATATTTATACACTACTTAAGCACAGTGTATGTCTGAGCCGAGGGCTCGCTACCGTTGTTAAAGTCGGTCAGTTACTTTGCAACACTTTGATTGTGCCATCCCGGCACGGGGTCACCTCTGAGTTGAGGTAGACTGTAGATTGTCAGGCCTGTAGTGGCTGACAGTATTGTTGTGGCTGAACAAGACAGCGCGTCTACCAGCACAACACCCTAGCGGAAGGTAGTGGACATAAAAATCCGCTACATTATTGCAACATAGTCATGTCCTCACACTACTAGCGCAATAGCTGCAATTATATCGAGTTCATCTATCCAAGTGACAAATACGCCCCTTGCCTGTAAATATATCAAGCTGGTGTAACTGAGTTTGTTTGTCTCTCTGTTTACAGACTGGAGCTACCCTGTTACCCTGCGGATGTTACTGTGTTTGTCTCTCTATTTACAGACTGGAGCTACCCTGTTACCCTGTGGATGTTACTGTATTTGTCTCTCTATTTACAGGCTGGAGTTACCCTGTGGATGTTACTGTATTTGTTTCTCTATTTACAGGCTGGAGCTACCCTGTTACCCTGTTGATGTTACTGTATTTGTCTCTCTATTTACAGGCTGGAGTTACCCTGTGGATGTTACTGTATTTGTTTCTCTATTTACAGGCTGGAGCTACCCTGTTACCCTGTGGATGTTACTGTATTTGTCTCTCTATTTACAGGCTGGAGTTACCCTGTGGATGTTACTGTATTTGTTTCTCTATTTACAGGCTGGAGCTACCCTGTTACCCTGTGGATGTTACTGTATTTGTCTCTCTATTTACAGACTGGAACTGCCCTGTTACCCTGTGGATGTTACTGTATTTGTCTCTCTATTTACAGACTGGAGCTACCCTGTTACCCTGTGGATGTTACTGTATTTGTCTCTCTATTTACAGGCTGGAGTTACCCTGTGGATGTTACTGTATTTGTTTCTCTATTTACAGGCTGGAGCTACCCTGTTACCCTGTGGATGTTACTGTATTTGTCTCTCTATTTACAGACTGGAACTGCCCTGTTACCCTGTGGATGTTACTGTATTTGTCTCTCTATTTACAGACTGGAGCTACCCTGTTACCCTGTGGATGTTACTGTATTTGTCTCTCTATTTACAGGCTGGAGTTACCCTGTGGATGTTACTGTATTTGTTTC
The DNA here is from genome assembly GCA_945261195.1 of Cryptosula pallasiana. NCBI lineage: Eukaryota > Metazoa > Bryozoa > Gymnolaemata > Cheilostomatida > Cryptosulidae > Cryptosula > Cryptosula pallasiana. Next base: position 24,147,022 of record OX183140.1, on the reverse strand, counting down.
TCTATTTACAGGCTGGAGCTACCCTGTTACCCTGTGGATGTTACTGTATTTGTCTCTCTATTTACAGACTGGAGCTGCCATGTTACCCCGTGGATGTTACTGTATTTGTCTCTCTATTTACAGACTGGAGCTGCCCTGTTACCCTGTGGATGTTACTGTATTTGTCTCTCTATTTACAGACTGGGTCTGTCCTGTTACCCTGTGGATGTTACTGTATTTGTCTCTCTATTTACAGACTGGAGCTGCCCTGTTACCCTGTGGATGTTACTGTATTTGTCTCTCTATTTACAGACTGGAGCTGCCCTGTTACCCTGTGGTTGTTACTGTATTTGTCTCTCTATTTACAGACTGGAGCTACCCTGTTACCCTGTGGATGTTACTGTATTTGTCTCTCTATTTACAGACTGGAGCTACCCTGTTACCCTGTGGATGTTACTGTATTTGTCTCTCTATTTACAGGCTGGAGTTACCCTGTGGATGTTACTGTATTTGTCTCTCTATTTACAGACTGGAGGTACCCTGTTACCCCGTGGATGTTACTGTATTTGTCTCTCTATTTACAGACTGGAGCTACCCTGTTACCCTGTGGATGTTACTGTATTTGTCTCTCTATTTACAGGCTGGAGTTACCCTGTGGATGTTACTGTATTTGTCTCTCTATTTACAGACTGGAGCTACCCTGTTACCCTGTGGATGTTACTGTATTTGTCTCTCTATTTACAGGCTGGAGTTACCCTGTGGATGTTACTGTATTTGTGTCTCTATTTACAGACTGGAGGTACCCTGTTACCCTGTGGATGTTACTGTATTTGTCTCTCTGTTTACAGGCTTGAGCTACCCTGTTACCATGTGGATGTTACTGTATTTGTCTCTTTATTTACAGACTGGAGCTGCCCTGTTACCCTGTGGATGTTACTGTATTTGTCTTTTTATTTACAGACTGGAGCTGCACTGTTACCCTGTGGATGTTACTGTATTTGTCTCTCTATTTACAGACTGGAGCTGCCCTGTTACCCTGTGGATGTTACTGTATTTGTCTCTCTGTTTACAGACTGGAGCTACCCTGTTACCCTGTGGATGTTACTGTATCTCTCTATTTACAGACTGGAACTGCCCTGTTACCCTGTGGATGTTACTGTATTTGTCTCTTTATTTACAGACTGGAGCTACCCTGTTACCCTGTGGATGTTATTGTATTTGTCTCTCTATTTACAGACTGGAGCTACCCTGTTACCCTGTGGATGTTACCTTTATCTAAAGAAATGATTCAGTGTAAGTAAATGTTAGTGTTTTGCCAGCTTTTTCTCTTTCACTTATTATTTTACGATGTGCGATATCGCATAAACCAGATCCGGTGATAGGTAGAGCTACAAATCAAAAATGGTTAAACTGAGTCTTCTAAAAAGTTTTAAATTACTTCAACTCAAGTTTGAAAAAGTCTTCAAACCAGTTTTCAACTTCCGAATGGCCTTGAAAATTGGAAAATGATCGACAGAAAGCATCAAAGATTGGTTTGGTTATGTGTTTCTTTAGGTGTTTTATCTATTGCAAAAACATAATAATGTAGATTCAATGGCAGTATCCACAATTTTGTTGTAGGTTTTGGTACATTTCACTGGTAAAAACCCATACTTACCCCAAAAGTACCAACCATGTATGCGCCAAAGTCTTACCCCAGCCCTTATACAAGGTGCTGTGCCAATAGCATAGCCCACAATGCCAGTATTGAGCCCTGCCGGGCCAATAGGGACCACTGCAGAGCCAGTATGCACCATACTGGGCCATCACAAAAACTACCGCCTTAGCGGAGGAACTCGGAAATAGTCAGAGAACCTTCACCAACCTTGACACCAGGAGAACGCTTCCATAACCAAGCCATACCATTGACCCCAGACTACCTATAGGCCCAGGACTTTTAGGAGCAGTTCATTGGACAATGGAGAGCTGACTCTGCCTAAAAGCCACATAGCGCCTTAATTGTTCAAAATCAGGGTATGACACAATTGGTTAACTAGCTTACTGTTAATGTGCTCTTATATATCATGTGCAGCCAACTTCCTGCTCGCCTACCTATATAATGGCTGGCTTATACCATTCTCGTTGTACTCATTCATGTACAGCCAAACGCTCTAGAGGATTGCCTTTCTATAACTTAGTGATTATGAATAAAGCTAACTAGTAAGCTGCAAATCTGAGACGTTTGTCTGGGCTCAGTGTCTGCCAACTGATCCGTCATTAAATGATCAACGGTTGCCACTATCATACCAGCACAGTGTCCCTTCTGGAGAGAAGTAGTATACTCAAGATTATTGGTACTTTGTGGAAACCAGACCAAAAATCTGCCACAATTTTTCGAAAAAAATTTCTAGCTTTTAGAGTAAAACAGCTTTTCGTTTGGAAATTTTGATTTAATACCACTCTCAATAAAATTTTACATATTAACGTCAGTTATATTTTCTAATTCTATTTTAGTTTTTAATAATAGTGCATCCCATGACAGTGATGGAGAGTAATATAATTTGCCGGATCTGCTTTACAAACTTTCATTGATAGATCTTGTGCATGTTGATAGTCTTTATCAGATATGTAAAACAAATTATTAAGCATAGGTTTTGCAGGTAATTTGGTTTCAGCAAAGATATGTAATCGTATGGAAATACTCCTTTTTGTTTTAATAGTTTAAAAATCTTCAACCGATGATCCATTATAATATTTTAGTTGATCAATACATCTAAAGTTTTCATCTAAAAGTCACTCAACAAGCTTTTCAAGTGATGCATTTCAAAACTGCACAGAATCAATAAACCTAAATTTATCAATAGTAATAAACAGAAACTTTTCCTTGTTGTTTGCAATAACATCTGCACTTCTATTTAATTTTTTTTATTAAAATTTGACTGTCATATCTTCTTAAATTATGTAGAATCACAGGAATATTTTTATCTGGCTCTTATTGTAAATTACAGGTATTGTGAGCTGCTTCTCTATATTTACCAGTAATATGATCATGATCTCTAACTTTGTTATTCTTTTCTGTAAAATCTTTATCACATAAATAACATTGAGTTAATTGTTGAAATCCTATTTCTTCCTCTGGTGATATAATTATTGGTACTACTGGTTGATTAGATATCTATTTACCTACTTCTTCAATTGTTTCATAAAACTTTTCAATAACATTTGGTACTCTATACAATTTAAAATCAATTTTTACTCCAACAGACCTAATACAAGTCCAAAAAAATGAAGATGGTTCTTGTATCTTTTTATTATTTTCAGGTGACAGTGATTTTAATATAGATTCAAAATCAGCATAAAATACATATGATTTTCTTAATGTTTTTTTATACTTTTAAATTTATTTTTATTATCTTTAGCAGTGGTGGTGGTGGTACTACTGATGACTTCAACAGAAGAAACCGGAAGTGCCCACCAACGGTGTGATGAGGATGTAAAGTACGGACTCCACGTCAAGACTCCGCATGTCCCTCCACGTTGGGCACCACTGGAAACTGGGACTACCAGGCTGATCATATGGGGATCTATGGAAGGATAAACCCTGAAAAAAACCGGAAAGGTGACATCCTGTGAGGGCAGGGTGTATGTAAGCCTACAGCACTCCTGTCCAGTCACTGCGACAGCTGCGGATCTATACTCGTCTCGGTCTCACCTAGCCAGTTTAGAAACCCCCCAGCTTGTTAAGAGGGCTGCTCTGCCAACTTGCAAAACTCAGAGTAGCCTTACAATTCTATTGCAAGCTATTTTCCAATTCAAATCATGAAGTCTCGCAAAACAAGAAAACCATACTGGCAGGACGTAGCCCAGGATAAAAAGGTCCAAACAACTAGTGATTTGAATTTCGCATCGTGGAACATACGTTAAAGAAACCTGAAGAACAGGCAGAGTCTCTCCCGAAATAGAGATGATTGGAGACAACTGATAAGAGGACGAAACCCGTCATCGTCGGCTACGATGGACAGCTAACTAACTACTACTACTACCTTTAGCAGGCATTATCACAACAGACTCACCATCATGTAAGTTTATGCATTTGAAACTGTGTATATCTAAGGATGCTTGAGTATTACCACTATTTAAACATTTCAAACAAGTATATCTTTTATTAGTTGTTTTGGTTCAAGTATTTAACAGAGTTGATATATTTTTTACCCATGCATGATGATTATTATACAATAATAGATTTACTATTGTCGATTCTTCTTATATATTCTAGGGTCAGTATGATAAATAGTTAGTTTATCAGCTTCCCAACCATAAACATCAAGTGTTAGATTGTTTTTCTTAGCAAACCTTTGTATGTCTTTTACATTCATAAGAAACTTAACACCTTCATAATTTAATTACTTAATCTATCTCTATGACTCTTAGCTGGAAATAAACATAATAATACAGACCAAACAAAGCAGCAGTCATCTTGGTTCTTTACATTAATACATGCTTGTTTATTTGCTAGCTTAGCTCGAAGACCGTGAAATGTACTGCGAGAGATTTGTATGATATATCAGCCACCCCGCCCATCTCCCCATCCCCGCCCATCTCCCCATCCCCGTACCCTAGATACCCCTCCCACTTCTTGTAGTAATTGCTTTGAAGTGGACCCGGAACCTTCCCCTTAATCCCATATACATATTCTCCGGGCTTTAAGGATACCGCTTATACCGGGTCTATACTGGGCCAGTATAGACCCTGTACCCGACCTATGGAACATGTAAGAACCTACCCCGGGTTAGTACCCGGGGCCAACCATCAAAGTTGACTAAAAGAGATAGCCTGGGACCCCTGCAGCTGTCTGCCTACCACTAGGATATCATTCAAGAAGTTGCAAGCTATAGGAGCAGAGATCAAGGAAGCAAGGGGCCTTACAAGGGATGGAAAGTTTCCATACACTCAAAAGAGCGGGAAAGCAGCCAAGAGCTGCTTTGCCATCTGTTCACCCTTTGATTGGATTGTTTTATTTATGCCTTTTGTGTTATGTATGATGATTTGCCATGTATTTGTGTTACTATCTATGACTGGCTCACCCCTAATAAGGGGGTGAGAGTTCCTGGCCACATCCTATAACAGGAATGGCTGAACCTTGAGTTGTCAGAAGCTTGTGGATTTTTGTACTACACTTTAATACATTGCTAAACAGGGTGTTTTATTTGTGTAACTACTGTGTGGTTTGTCTGTGTTGTAGACCCCGAAACTGTTCCGAGTGTTGAGAAGGGGTGGATGCCGTTGTGTCCGTAGTGAAAGGAAAAAAATCACCACAGTACCACTTTCAGATAATAATTGTTTTCCATAAAACTCTAAACTAAGTTCAGCAATGTTGGTCAGTCTCCATCCACTACTATTTTCAGTAAAGTTATCTATTTGATTTTCAATAGAAGTAATTTGTCTATTAAACACTTCTAACAGATTATTACCAACATTTATATATTCCTTTTCACCCCAAATATAAACAAGATTATCAATTGGTTCTTCATTTGGTTTTTCAAATTCACAAGTTAGTGCCTTTCTAAACCCTGTAGGTATTGTAATACATTTTTCCATCATAGTTATTATTTCATTTTTATAGATATCACTAAATATATTTAAGTCAGAAGAATCAGTACCACAAGAATATTGATACATGTATACTACCTTTTTCAGTTTTGTGTTTTGGTTTAGGCCTGTCTCCATTTAATAGCAAAAATAAAATTCAATTACAAACAAAAACTAAAAAATAAGATTTTTATAATTTAATTAGTAGTAAGTTTTGTTTGTTGGCATTTTTCGCTCACAAAAGTCTTTACTTACATCATGACAAACCAAACATTGAATACATAAATTTTTATCATTAATAAATGTATGTAATTCAAAATCTTTAACGCATTTACTACAATATAATTCAAGAGCAAAATATTGATATCTTCTTTTGTCAATGGCTGTTTTGTTAGATATCTATTTGTTGCATCAAATGGCATAATTAGTTTTGCTTGTTCTCCAATTCTCTCTTTCTTTTTCTTTAATAGATATTTTTCATGTTGTATAGCGCGACAATCTACATACATCTTACATTCTTTGTTTGGTGTAATAAATTTAAATATGGAAACGTATAGTCCACAATAGCTGCATCTCTTTTGTTGGTCTAGCTCACTACTTATTTTAATAGCAATAGTAAAATTTAATTGAGAATTGTCTTCTCTCAATTATTTTATAAGATACATAAAGATCTAAAAAATTTTAGAGAAAATAATTTTGAGAAAATATTTTCAGAGATAAGAGATTTATCCTATGCAAACATATTCATACTTTAACGCACACAACTGGTCCAGTATAATTATTACGTTTAAAGAAAAATAGAGTTGTGATTACTATGACAAATAGTGTAATTGTCACAGCGATTTATTCTTAGAAGTGTTGTGTGATGCATTAGTATTCACGCCACTTTGCTGGACATAGCAATATACACACATAAAAAACATGCACACGTAATAGAGAGAGAAACCATCGAGATATCTATGTAATTATGTTCCGTAATGTAATAAAATACTGTTTTGATTGCTAACTCAAAACATTTAAGCTTTGTAATTGTAGCAAAGCTGTGACATATTTGATGAAATAGTAATACTAAACAACATAAACACAATATTACTATATTTGTATATATACTAGCAAAGCTGTGACATATTTGATGAAATAGTAATACTAAACAACATGAACACAGTATTACTATATTTGTATATATACATATATACAAATCTATATATACAATTATATACACGTATATATACATTTGTACATATGTAAATGCACAAATAGAGCGAATAAAAGCACTCTAATGACATGAAATGATTACATAATTCTACACAAAGTAACATGTAGCTGGCTCTAAATGTTAGACCATATCACCATTAATTATACTAGTTAGACAGTAAAGAAATGTATAGAGACAATAACTGTCTGGCCCTGACAGTCAGACAGTGTTATCGTTGCGCAATAAGAGATAGTGGTAAGAAAGCACAAACACAATATGTACAGAGACAGTCCAACATGCATGCACTCTATTGCTCAGGGAATGCATCTAGGAGACATTTACTCAAGCACTCGCAGTGAAGTCACACAGTGAGTTAGAACATAACGAGTCACAGGGTGAGGAATCAGAGTACATGGAGTTACAGAGTTAGAGTACAGGGAGTTACAGTGTTAGAGTACAGGGAGTTACAGTGTATGGAGTTAGAGTACATGGAGTTATGGAGTCAGAGTATAGGGAGTTACAGAGTTAGAGTAGAGGGAGTTACAGAGCTACGGTACAGAGAAGTGCTGTTCAGGATCTTCGATTGCTAAAGGATTATTGCGCGAGCACTAGCAGGCATTCACCCTATAACATCTTTCATGTGGAAATAACACTTGGCAGCTACAAGCCATTCCTGCCAGCTTTGCAAGGCTTTTGGTTACAATTTATAAAATAAACAATTCTAACGCTACATAAATAATTCTGCCCCAGACTGACCTAAGGCAATATTTTATTAGCCCAACTCATTCCAGTGGATCTCAACGGATAAGGCTCCAATGGAATTGAAACTACAAGCGATCATGCATAAGCTACTTCACGGCGACAACGTAGCCTTGCGTCGAAGCAGAAAAAAACAGAAATTATCAATAAATCCGGTTGTTATTTTAGCAAAGAAAAATGTACAGGCATCTATTTAGGCTAAAGTTATGGTTGGTAAAAGGCTGTGGCACAAGGCGGGGGATGAGCAGTGGCGGAGAGAGCAAGAAAAGTGCATGCTAGGAATTGTCTCTGTGTGTAAAAAATAAAATCTATACGTTGTTTGAATCACGAAGTTGTTTGAATAAGTATGAAAGCAATTATGAAAGAAATGTCCTGCAGGCACCTTTTACAATGCTCACACAGGCTGGACACTTCTGTGGTAGATTTCCTCTGCTACAATCCTGGCAGAGACAGAAACATCCACAAGGAAGTACAACAGCTCCAGCCTACAAACACACATCAATACAGATACACCTTACATATAGATATTAGACTTTGCACTTGTAAACCTTCCAATGAGTGAACATTCAACGCACAACATGTACAACTTACCATGTTTTTTCTACACTTTTTACATCTGATAGCATCAATTAGGTCTTTACAATCCTGCTCTGTTGGATCATTTGGGCTTGTGATCAACTCAGGTACATTTATTCGTCTGCAATATACAGTATCACCTGTTGAAGCTTTATATATAGTATAGGCTATATAGTAAGTAGTTATATATAATATATATAGTGAGTAGTTATATATAATATATATAATAAGTAGTTATATATAATATATATAGTAAGTAGTTATATATAATATATATAGTGAGTAGTTATATATAATATATATAGTAAGTAGTTATATATAATATATATAGTGAGTAGGTATATATAATATATATAGTGAGTAGTTATATATAATATATATAGTAAGTAGTTATATATAATATATATAGTAAGTAGTTATATATAATATATATAGTAAGTAGTTATATATAATATATATAGTAAGTAGTTATATATAATATATATAGTAAGTAGTTATATATAATATATATAGTGAGTAGGTATATATAATATATATAGTGAGTAGTTATATATAATATATATAGTAAGTAGTTATATATAATATATATAGTAAGTAGTTATATATAATATATATAGTAAGTAGTTATATATAATATATATAGTAAGTAGTTATATATAATATATATAGTAAGTAGTTATATATAATATATATAGTAAGTAGTTATATATAATACATATAGTAAGTAGTTATATATAATATATATAGTGAGTAGTTATATATAATATATATAGTGAGTAGTTATATATAATATATATAGTAAGTAGTTATATATAATATATATAGTAAGTAGTTATATATAATATATATAGTAAGTAGTTATATATAATATATATAATAAGTAGTTATATATAATATATATAATAAGTAGTTATATATAATATATATAGTAAGTAGTTATATATAATATATATAATAAGTAGTTATATATAATATATATAGTGAGTAGTTATATATAATATATATAATAAGTAGTTATATATAATATATATAGTAAGTAGTTATATATAATATATATAGTAAGTAGTTATATATAATATATATAATAAGTAGTTATATACAATATATAGTAAGTAGTTATATACAATATGTAATAAGTAGTTATATATAATATATATAGTAAGTAGTTATATATAATATATATAGTGAGTAGTTATATATAATATATATAGTGAGTAGTTATATATAATAAGTAGTTATATATAATATATATAGTAAGTAGTTATATATAATATATATAGTAAGTAGTTATATATAATATATATAGTAAGTAGTTATATATAATATATATAGTGAGTAGTTATATATAATATATATAGTAAGTAGTTATATATAATACATATAGTAAGTAGTTATATATAATATATATAGTAAGTAGTTATATATAATATATATAGTAAGTAGTTATATATAATATATATAGTAAGTAGTCACATATATATAACGCTGACTGATATGACTCACCTGCGAGGAACTGTAGTAGAGTCAGTGTGTCCATTGGATATAACCTGATCTCGGACTTTTACAGCTTCTTGTTCATACTCCTCTACAAGTAAGTACAAACAATGTGCTGAGTGTAACTGGTAGCCAAGTGACTTTTCTCATTCTATTACACATGCTGCTGGAAGCAGAAAAGGCCTGTCCTGATATATTTGTATACAACACACTAGACAACTCACAAAACATCATGAAACAAATGCAATATTGATAAAAAAAAAGACCGAAATGACTCGTTACACTTGAAAATAGCGTTGCAAGAAACAAGAGGTACATGGCATACTTAGTGAACTTGTGTTCTTTTCTGCAAGGTCCTGCACTATCTCAACCAGCTTAGACTGATTTTCAAATTCAACATCTACAATATCCAGTTCACAGAGAATACACAAATAACACACACTATACGATATATAAATGTACTATTCGATATATATCACACTTCAGCTGCCATAACCACTCTACAGTATGCTTAGGACAGATAACAATATAGAGAGCACACACAGTGTAGCTTGAGTATGTATAGAGAGCACACACAGTGTAGTTTGAGCATGTGTAGAGAGCACACACAGTGTAGCTGAGTATGTATAGAGAGCACACACAGTGTAGCTGAGTATGTATAGAGAGCACACACAGTGTAGCTGAGTATGTATAGAGAGCACACACAGTGTAGCTGAGTATGTATAGAGAGCACACACAGTGTAGCTGAGTATGTATAGAGAGCACACACAGTGTAGCTGAGTATGTATAGAGAGCACACACAGTGTAGCTGAGTATGTATAGAGAGCACACACAGTGTAGCTTGAGTATGTATAGAGAGCACACACAGTGTAGCTGAGTATGTATAGAGAGCACACACAGTGTAGCTTGAGTATGTATAGAGAGCACACACAGTGTAGCTGAGTATGTATAGAGAGCACACACAGTGTAGCTGAGTATGTATAGAGAGCACACACAGTGTAGCTGAGTATGTATAGAGAGCACACACAGTGTAGCTTGAGTATGTATAGAGAGGACACACAGTGTAGCTTGAGTATGTGTAGAGAGCACACACAATGTAGCTGAGTATGTATAGAGAGCACACACAGTGTAGCTTGAGTATGTATAGAGAGCACACACAGTGTAGCTTGAGTATGTATAGAGAGCACACACAGTGTAGCTTGAGTATGTATAGAGAGCACACACAGTGTAGCTGAGTATGTATAGAGGGCACACACAGTGTAGCTTGAGTATGTATAGAGAGCACACACAGTGTAGCTTGAGTATGTATAGAGAGGACACACAGTGTAGCTTGAGTATGTATAGAGAGGACACACAGTGTAGCTGAGTATGTATAGAGAGCACACACAGTGTAGCTGAGTATGTATAGAGAGGACACACAGTGTAGCTGAGTATGTATAGAGAGCACACACAGTGTAGCTTGAGTATGTATAGAGAGCACACAAAGTGTAGCTGAGTATGTATAGAGAGCACACAAAGTGTAGCTGAGTATGTATAGAGAGCACACAAAGTGTAGCTGAGTATGTGTAGAGAGCACACACAGTGTAGCTGAGTATGTATAGAGAGGACACACAGTGTAGCTTGAGTATGTATAGAGAGCACACAAAGTGTAGCTTGAGTATGTATAGAGGGCACACACAGTGTAGCTTGAGTATGTATAGAGAGCACACAAAGTGTAGCTGAGTATGTGTAGAGAGCACACACAGTGTAGCTGAGTATGTATAGAGAGCACACAAAGTGTAGCTTGAGTATGTATAGAGAGCACACACAGTGTAGCTGAGTATGTGTAGAGAGCACACACAGCGTAGCTGAGTATGTATAGAGAGCACACACAGTGTAGCTGAGTATGTGTAGAGAGCACACACAGTGTAGCTGAGTATGTATAGAGAGCACACACAGTGTAGCTGAGTATGTATAGAGAGCACACACAGTGTAGCTTGAGTATGTATAGAGAGCACACACAGTGTAGCTGAGTATGTGTAGAGAGCACACACAGTGTAGCTGAGTATGTATAGAGAGCACACACAGTGTAGCTGAGTATGTATAGAGAGGACACACAGTGTAGCTGAGTATGTATAGAGAGCACACACAGTGTAGCTGAGTATGTATAGAGAGCACACAAAGTGTAGCTTGAGTATGTGTCGTTTTACCAAAGTTAGCTTTATAAGCTTCTCTGATGTCGTCTTCTTTGTATCCCAAATCCAGACAATATCGGTAACCATCCAATTGGTCAACTGTGATTGGTTCAACAAACTGCGTGGAATCATCATCTGAAGTAAGCATACATTATATATTATACATGTAATCTAAATATATAACATATTTATTATATACAACCATAAATCACTGTGTATGTAATAGATCTACAAATAGAAGACATTCACACAAACTTATACAACTTGTTCACAACTAAAGCTTGCAGAGCTCAACTCAACTCACAACTAAAGCTTGCAGAGCTGAACTTACCCAGAAAGGCCACATCTCCCTTGTTGTAGAGGAGAGATTCTGCAGTTGCAATATTATCTGGTGTCATCTGTGCTCTAGCTTGTCTGATAAAATCCAATCCCTTAGTCTGTTGTACATAAGTACAGCCTGGGTACCACCTTTGAGCAATAACAGATATTGATAGCGTCGGTCACAATACTAATTTATGTAATATATATTAGGGATAGGTAAATACATACTTGGCATGTTCTACCCAGGGATCATCTCCCCTGCTCCACATCTCCAGCGCACCATCGCACCAGAAACATTTCACTTTATCACCAATTCCCTCGTACAGAAATCCAGCTTCACAGAGTTTGTCTGCCTCAACTGGATTATTCTCTGGGTATCTTCTGTACGTTTCTTTTCTCTTACTGAACACGCTCAGCGCTGGATCTTTTGGTCTGACAGTGTTGATGTTCAGGTCACCGAGGGTGGTTGGCTCTACAATAACATTGTGGTGGGATATTGAATACACAGGAAGAAGGGATAACAAGTGAAAAATTCCAAACACTACAAACAAGAGAGAAGACTTACTGCAGTCCTTTCCCACAGAGCTGCTCAACTGGTTGGTCATCAGGTCCTTGGGTAGTCCACAGTTACTGATGGGGATGTTCTGGCATGGCTTATCTACAGAATTCACAGAGTGAGGTACAACAGAGCTATTGGCAATAATAAATAAATGATATCAAATGGAATCACTATACATACTTTGCACCATCTTGCAGTAGTTGAAGTAGTTTTTGTGTTGAAACTTGGGTACGTCTCCTCTCTCCCAGTTTCTAACAATTCCACCACAGAAAGCACATTGTACTCTATCAGCAACACCAGTATAATAGAATCCTTCCTTAGCGCAGTCATTTGCTTTTACTATTGTTTCTATTGGCCAATGAGCTGCAAAGGTTCGTCTTCTCTCTGCCTCTGACACCATCAAAGACTCTTTCTCTTCTTGACTCAGTTTGAGGAAGGCATACAGGTATTCTTTGTCTGACATACGATCTGTGAAAAATTGTAAGGAAGGTTTTCAATAAAGTCCATAAAAACTCAGTCAATAAAAATATGGCAACAATATTCTGTATGGTAGATTTCTGTGCCCCAAGTCTGTAAACAGTGACCTTCCCAGACTTTTACCTGCTAGAGGCTGTCTCTGTGGGACAGAGACACCCCTTAGTCTTGCGTTGGTACAAGCAACAAGTCGACCCTGTTGATAGTAATAGAGTGAGCAGTGCTGCCTTCCCTATACTATAAGTGTGACAGGACTGGTAGTAATCTGAGTGGACCAGTGGTGACCTAACTGAGGGGTACCCTGTGACTGGATGGCACAAACAACTGGTTGTAAAGAGAATATTATACTTCATCAACTGTGGTGAGCTCTCGGCTCAGACATATATACTCGGTGCTTTCGAGTGATATATAACATTTATTCATTGCAGAATAAAATATAACATTTATTCATTGCAGAATAAAAAGGTACAATCTGCTGTATGGCTTACTGTAGGTAAGTGCTGCCAGGCAATTCAATGAGATATACAAAATCTCTGCCTTTCATGGCAGAGTCACAGGAAGTGACAGGAAGTGTTTGGCCTAGTTTGCCAAACACTCCAATCACACATGAGGATAATATGAATAGAACAATAAAACAATATATAAATACAGCAACAAATGAAAGGTAAGTAAATGGATTAAAGATAGCTGGCGTCCAGAAGTGAGGGCCGAGCCTTAGGCATTCTAGCCAGTAATAGTCAAGTATTCTTTCCTCAGCAGGTTCTTGGTCTTTTTTGGCCTTGGATCATACTTTCTGTACTTCTGAGGGTAGTTAGCTCCTAGATATGGGAGATGTAAGGTCTTAGGCTACTTCTCCCTCAGGCTATGTCAACAATCTTGCTGCTGGCCCAGGATAGCTACCCAAGGCCGGGATAGTAAATACCCTGTGTCGGTATAGTGTTATTATGGCTCTAGTTAATGTACTTTGGCAACTAGGTTAACTTGCGGTTTTTATCAATTGCTTCCTAAGACTTGCCTGATGTCTGCAGACTATCAGTGGGACCTTTAACAAGTAGTGGTCAGAGTTAGTGACCAGTAAAATCCACTGAAATAACACCACTACCATTGCACTTACACATATGTGACAGGCAATGTGATGGCAAGTGTAGAGCTTTTCACTGGTGAACAAAAAGGTAAACACCAAATAGTGACATATCAAATCAAAAGCAATATAAATGCATTGATAGATGCCACACAACATATTTTACAGGTTCTTGATATATAACAGCTTTAACACAATTTCTAAGGTGCTCCCATTATAGACTGTTCTTATTTATTTGGAAATATGCTGTTTGGAAAACCAGTTTTGGTAAAATATAGTTTTCAGTTGAGCATTTTCAAAACACATAACAATTTTGAGCAGTTGGTTGAAGCATCCCAGCATTGAACAATGTTTAGTTGAATTTTTGAATATTCAAGTCTTAAGCAGCAGATTGATGTATTGAACGACCCTCTAGGCAGGCCTACTCAGTGCTGATCTACAAGCCTGCAAAATACCCCTCTTCCAGAAATGTACGCCAATTTTTACACTGCTTAAAATTGACGTCATCTTCGGATCGGAAGTATATTTACTTCTGTGCCGTACAGAATTTATTTGGCCGACGAGATCCCACTTTCTATTTTTATTGTTTTATTTATTTTTATTCAACCAACATACTAGTGTGCATTCTTGTATGAATATCAATTATTGTTCTCTTACTCACCAAAAGAAGCACAATTTTTTCAATCCTGTTGATGTAAAGAATATAAGACGATCCTTGTGATGATGATCACATTGGACCACCTGACAAATCCCGCAATCGTCTCTTGTTGCCATTTAACATATGGAGTTTGAGTAATAAACAAGCGTTGATTTTGTTTACTATGCGTGTGCACTCATTGTGTCCATATTGAAAGAAACCACTAATTCCCATTTTATGCATGCAGCGTGCAAATTCAAGCCAGATGTAAAATAGCGCGTAACAGTAAAGTCCAACATTAAATCTTAGAATCAATTTTTGATGGGATGCCTTCGTAAGGATTCTTTATTCCTGTTGCAGTGGCCTTCAGTAGACCTAAGACTAAATGAATTGCCCAATCAGATTTCATTTTAAACACAGCTGATGTAACTTCATTTATAAAAATTTGCTATTATATATTATAATTGACCACGCCCACAATCCATAGATGACGTAATCAGCAATCAATGAAAGTTATAGTGAGCTAAATTTCAGCTCATGCGCCGAGCATTTGAGGCCAATGGCTTTTTGGCAAACTTGTTAATCAGGACTGAGTAGGCCTAGAGGGTTATTTAATACATCAATCTGCCGCTTAAGACTTGAATATTCAGAACCTCAACAAAAAAGTGATCAGTGCTGGCATGCTTTAAAGCAGCATTTACATATAGCGATCGCTAGGTGATGTTGTGGTAGATTTTGGTGCCTGTCAGTGGTAAACTGAGCATTTGCTAGCAAACACCAACAATTAGTGCGCTAGAGTTCCACCCCCAAGCCATTGTACAAGTGCTGTGCCGGGGGAATAACTTGCTGTGCCGGTGGCGCAGCCTGCAGCGCCAGCAGTGACCCCAGACCGACCCGGTATGGTGATACTGGGCCGGTGCAAGGTGGCTGCCTTAGCTGAGGATCCTCAAAACCACCTAGGAGCCTACTCTAACCCTGGAGTCGGAAGTACCCTTCCTTAGATTACCAGATGTAACGACCACAAGCTAGGAATAGCCTGGGAACCCTGCACGGACTAGGATTGGACAACGGAAATAGGACTCCACCCTGTAAATACTTGCCACCCTTTAAATTTAATCGCATCTTTATTATTGGTCTAATCACTTCCTGTGCATGTATTGTTATATGTAATATGCAAATCACTTCCTGCCAGCCTGCCTATATAAATGGCTGGCAGTTTTGTACCTCATTGCATTCATTCATGTCTTGCCCATCACCCTAGTGGAAAGCCACCCTAGGACTTCGGTATTGATTAATAAAGCCACTATTCAAACAGCACTCTGGGTAGTTTGTCTGACCTGTGGGCTATGTGTTTGCCAACTGCTCCGGCAGTAACTGATCATAGTTGTCACTGTCATACCGGCACAGTGTCCCCTCTGAAGAGAGGGGTAGAATACTCAATATTAGTGGAATTTCGTGGTAACCAAACCGAAATCCATTAAAATGTTCATATAGCGATCACTAGGTAAACAACTTAGCGATTGCAGAGGTTTACAGTTTTTGTTTCCAGAAAAATTGCTAAGTAATCACTAGCATTTTGAGGTTATCGCCAGGTTTTGATCCAGATCAAAAATTCGCTAGCCAAATTTTTCATCAATCAATCACAGCGCACAAATGCTCTCTTCGTTTCCAATATTGTCTCGTCATCTACACAGCTCTGAGCTATCCATGATCATAAAATGAGTCGCAGATTATACTTTGTAACAGGAATTGCTGAAGAATGGATAAGAATAAAGACTTGGGCATTTTTTGGGTTCTTTGGTAATTGCTATGGAAAATTCCTAAGCGACGCTATGTGTACGTCATGCAGTTTTAGGTGTCAATTTGCTCATGTAAAAACAAAGTAAAGCAAAAATAGCTCAATTTCAAGACAAAACATCCGAGATACCATTAAAAACAAAATGAAGAAAAGTAGAAGAGGGCAGTATACCAGATGTACAAATTCATTATGCATACTCACCACATCAGTTTAATATATCTTAGGTTAAGATATATACGTTTGTCCTATAAATACAAACAATAACATTGCAACGCTGTTTCACTACATTAGTGTCAAGTGTTCGCTCATTACAAGAGTGATCAACTACTTCCCATAAAAAATATCACTTCTGAACTGTATACCAGAGTTGTATACACTCGATTAATGAGGGCTATTTAGACTACATTAATGAGAGTTGTCTACACTCAATTAATGAGAGTTGTCTACACTCGACTAATGAGAGTTGTTTACACTCGATTATTGAGAGTTGTCTACACTCGATTATTGAGTTGTCTACACTCGATTAATGAGAGTTGTCTACACTCGATTAATGAGACTTGTCTACACTCGATTATTGAGAGTTGTCTACACTCGATTAATGAGAGTTATCTACACTCGATTAATGAGGGCTATTTAGACTACATTAATGAGAGTTGTCTACACTCGATTAATGAGGGCTATTTAGACTACATTAATGAGAGTTGTCTACGCTACATTGATGTGAGTTGTCTACACTCCATTAATGAGAGCGCTCTACAATTACCATATGAAAGCTATTTATTTTTCGTCAATTAGATGTATCAACGTTCTTAAGCGAGAGTTGTTTATTCAAAGACGAAAAAAGAGTTCTACTTCTTCAAACGGATGTGTGTGCCAGTTTTTGTCATGAGAATTTCCAACAAATTTACATGATCGAAGTGATCATGCGGAGAGGGTAATTTCGGAAAAGCAATCATCCATTGTATACCTCATAGTGTAATTCACAGCACTAAAATTAACCACCAATTTTTATTCAAATTTAATCCCTGTTCATGTACCAACCGTTATGCTAATAATAATAATATTTCCGTCGTGAAAATTTATGCTTTGTTTACGCTACTTTAAACCTCTTGAAAGGGAACTTTTTTATTTCTTACTTTGAAACTAATATGTTTGATCTCGTCTGAATGCATTCTAAAACAGAGAAACAAAGATATAAGCACAAAATAAATAATAATCTGAAACTACTCTTGTACCGTTTCCAGTAAACTAGACCGGATAAACTTATTTTGATTCTGTGGTGCTTTTTGACATTGCCCAGGTTTTATGCTTATGTTTAGATATTGGATACAAAATTTTCATACTAATTTTTCTATCTTCGCAACCCTGCATTATACTGGAGGTGTGTTATTATATATATGTGCAAATAACACATACAAGTGAATAATGCTTGGGTCACAAGGTTTCAGCTTACCTGATGGCAGCCAAACAGAAAAGCAAAAAGACTTCAGAAATGGTCAGCCAAAAACACTCGCAGACAATTTCCATTTATTAAGCAAATCGGCGTCGCTGTATACTGTTTCTAATAACCTGCTTTGAATCATGTGAATTATATGGCTACAACTAAAATTCATCCACTTTCTTCACAGGAAGCACATAGCTGTATTACATATCATGAAAGTTGTCAGATTTTTTTGCGTTATTTTGGCAGAGTTGATACTTTCTTACCATTAAAAAATGTACGTGAATTTCAAATGTAAAATAATTTTCCTTTTACATGTCTATGCTGTTTTGAAACTATTTTTTTTAATGTTTATTGCATTTACCAAATTTCTCTTTGATGTCCTTAGGTATCCCAGGAGGGGGACCAAACTTTCCAGGTATCCAATCATAACCTGGTACATATTCCACTGCTTTTTTACGTCTATCACCATCTAGTGCGTCAAAATTTCTCTCTGGCATCTGCAACAATCATGGCGTTATCATGATAATTTGTTAACAGCTTTGCAGCTATTAAACATATCTATAAACTGAATATGCACATGACATGAAAAAGAAACTTTCATTATACATACTATAATAGTGATATTGGCCATAACTTTTAGACCTGTAGGTATATTGAAGCTGCGTTTACACGAGAGCGACTGCATATCTGTTTTGATTGGGGGTTGCAGACGCAGTCACATTTTATACGTCGCAACACAGGTAATTTTTGAGTTGACCAAGTTGGAAGTAACCCAATCATCATAGCTGATATAAATGGTGAGTTAGATTAGTGAGCGTCATTTAACTAATAAGAGTGGTTTTTTACCAGGTATTAGTACTCCATAAATGTAGGGGCTTTTTTATTTACCTATAATTTTGACTTATCTACGTCTAATATAATAAATATTAAAATTAAATATTAATTTGAAGAAAATCTGTTTTTCTTTCATGTTTGCATCTGAAATAATAATTAATCTGAAAATGAATTAATTATATTTATTAAATTGGAACCACTATATAGAGCAACACAGTTGGTTCAACTGTGTCTTGTGGCTATAAAATGGCTGCAACTTGACGCTCAAACCTGACACTGCCAGGTTGGTGCGTCGCAGGTTGCGACAACTCTGCGTTTCGAAAATTTGCGCAAAATTTCTGCAAAACGGTACATCGGCAAGCTTTGAAGGAAAATCCTCTCATGTAAACGTGGCAGAAGTGATTATACCTTTGTTTCAACCAATCAGATCGTAGAAAAATAGGTGTAAAACTTCGTTCAGCATGTGTTGCACATCTATCTACAAGTGAATATAGTATCTCATTCATCAAATGTGCAATATTCAATCAGCTACATATCATATTTTCAATATGGTACCGCTTGATGTAACATCATTCAAAAGCTGATGAACAGTTTTGAAATAGTCTAGACGCTTTGCAAAGTGTCTTTTCACATTGAGAATAATTAAGTAAATGCAGTAAATAGTCTAATAAACTGCATCTCAAAACAGGGTTAATGCTCATTCTGCTGTTAGAAAAAATGCTTCATTTATTTTATCAATGCTAGGGTCTAAATGAAATTATGCATCAATAACAACATTATCTGTCGAGGTTACATTTATGACTTGGGGTTTTCATCTCTTTCAGCCATTTTGTTTAATATAAAGTTTCTTAATAATCATAAAACAATCTGATTGGTGACACGGACACCAGGCTTCTTATTTAGCATCTTCATTTCATTTTTAATTTTCTTCAGAATAATTTAGTGACAGTTAAGCCTTTGGAATTTAAAATTCATTTCCACCTTATCTACAGTAAAACACTTGGAGAGTTTACAATGTATTTACAGTCACGTAAAAACTTCTACTACCAAAAAAGAAGCAAATAGACATTTTTATCTATCTGCATGTATTGCTCGGGCCCCTGAGAATTTTGCACATTCAATCAAGTCAATGACCTACTATCAAAGACATCACAAACAAAAAAGGATATCTCATAAAGTATGTCACAAACTTACCCAAAAAATGTTATGGTTGTTTTATCCACTGCTGACAGGAGTTTTAACACTAAATAGTAAAAAGTACCCAATATTGACAGAGCTTCATAGCCACAAACATTGGTGAAACCCTATGAGTTGAGTGGAAATAACCCAGCCCGCACTAAATGGCCTAAATAAATGTTGCTATTAATGTTTCTCTCGCGTTTTCATTATTTCTGTGTTTTTCATTGTCGTGAAAGCTCCTGTCAGTAGATAAAACAACCATACAATTTTTATGGTAACTTGGTGACATCGTATATTTTGTGAGATACCCGTTTTGGTTTGTTTGTTTGAGCTGTGCTTTATGGGCAACCCTAAAGACGTGTCTCATAAGCGGAGCTTGTGTGAGTAGCACCCTATACCCATGTCCGCCGTTACAGTGATGTAGTTGATAGTAGGTTAGATCATTGAGTGACTTGAATCTGCAATTCCCAGGGCCCATGGTGTATTGTTGATTAAACTATCTAACTATTTCCGTTAACTACGCGAGGTAAAACTTATGACGTAAACTACTGGGATTTCCGTAGCGGAAAACATGGTGATTTAAAAAAACACCCAACCGATTCCAGGAGCGACGCATAATGGAACATCCAAAAACGGAACAGAAAAAACCTATTTTTTTACAGTTAACGAGCCTACATTAAATATCTTTCTTCTAAAAATTATAGACCCAAACTTTTTTTACACATGAGTCTAAAAATAAAAGAATACCATTTCTTTCACAGCCTGAATGTAATGAAAATAAGTGAGCTCTACTTACGTACCACCTTCGCGCAAAGCGATCGTCGGCAGAAATAATTTTTAGCCTTTGGGCCTTCATAACGTTTGAGCAACTATTGCGGTGGTGTCCCATCACTTCAATGAAGTTTTTCATTATCCTGACGCAAAGAAACTCATCATTTGCTAAATCAACCAGCGTGATTGGCTCAACGATACTAATAAAATAATATAGTTGATTGGACGGATGGAAGTGGTACCGATGGAAGTATCCAATAATGAACATTCTCCCATTGAAATATAAGGGTGGGTGGGCTTAGTGGGTTTCACAGTGATATAATGATATTATATCAACTGTGGTGGGTTTATACATTGAAATATAAACCCACCACAGTGGGTTTATATGTCATATTGATCACCCCCATACCGATACAAAGAGTGGGGGCTTCGCGCATATAATAATACATAATACGCATAATAATACATAATAATGGTCGCCATATTTTTTTGCTCACTAGCGACCCTAATTGAAACCACCCCCAGGCCCTTTGAGTCTATAGGGTCACTAGTGCTAACCACCACGCAGCGAGTATGAGATATCATGTACATTAGCTGATATTGCATACATACAGCATAACTGAGCAGCTATAATTTTTCTTCATGCACCAAATAAAAACCTGAGATATGTAGACTGTCACTGTACCACAGGCCTACTGCAGAAAATTTGGTGGATTATTTTGGACCATTTTTTTTGGAATTTTTTTTATGTTGTGTTTTCAAAAAATAATAATAATATTTATGATATAATAATAATATTTTGTGATGATGATGATATAATAATAACATTTTGTGATGATGATTATCATCACAAAATATTATTATTATATCATCATCATCACAAAATATTATTATTATAATTATATCATAAATATTATGATGATGATTATTATCATCATCACAAAATATTATTATTATATCATATTAATTATTTATTATCATCATCATCATGATAATAATAACATGATATAATAATGAAAATAATAATTATAATATTATAATTATTATAATATATATATATATATTTTTATTAATATTTCATAATAATAATAAGATGATGAATTAACTTTTTTTGCATTTTGTTTGTCAATCGTGAAACATTTAAAAATAAAACGTGACTGATGATGGCACTGAGTGGCATGATTATCATGATGATATACCAAATTTTTAGCACAAAATGATTATTATTATTTTATCATCTGCACTGTTCTGTTATCACAATAATAATAAGCTGTGAGAAACTCAATTTTAATTTATGAAATTTTGCCACTTGAGTTGTTACACCTACAGGGAGTCAGTGATTGTTGTTGTGTGTACAACCTCTAAATGGCCCTAATAATCAGATTACTAGACCACTATTAGGCACGCAGCAAATTGATACTAAAACTTTCAAGCGGTCTGAAGTGTGAACGGCTTGCCTGTACCATATTGAAAAAAATGGTGAGAAAAAGCAACCCGTAAATGCCATTTCAATAAACTGCACAATTTTTTTTGGACAATGAAAATTACATATAAAAATGGCGGCAGTTCTTGGTTCTCTTTGCACCAAGTTGGCCGCTTGTTATATATATTTTGGTCATATTAAAAATCTCCACTCCACTCTGGGAATACTATAGTAGTTTTATCATGTCGCCAACCGCCATAGGCTTATAAGACCGTGTTATCCACTCAAATGAGTTATCTCAGTGTATGTGATAGACAGTACCATTCGCTTTTGTTTATTCCGTCTGTCTATATTATTTTTTGTTTGGTTTAATTTTAAATCATAATAATAAACAGTCTTAAAAGTGTCCAAGATCAAAAACTGAAAGGGGTTTATTTAACCCACTACCAAGAAATTGATAATATTATTATTTGTTTGCCGTTAGTAGTTAGCTAGCTAGTTAGTTAGTTGACTGTGTTATAATTACTAATATTATTTAATTTATAGCCTGCTGGAGGAAGGAAAGAAAAAAAGTAATTCCCATTACTACTTATTAATTAACAACAACCCGAGACATTATTATAATTATCATCATATGAATGATAAAATGTCTTGTGTTGTTGTTAATAAGTGGTAGTGAAAATTGCTGTAATAATGATTATGCAGCAAGTCGACCGACCAGGGAAACTGTAAAAGCAGCTATATATTATATTATGTTATTATTTGATTTTTCTAAGGCATTTGATTTTGATAAAATGCCTCAAGACTTGCTGATCTAATGCAGAAAATTGAGGCTCATAATGTTACAAAGGATATTTTTCAGTTGGTTCTGGGATTTTTGTCAGGCAGAAAACAGAAAGTTTCGCTGCAGGGTCATGCCTTCAATTTCCGCATAGTTACATGTACATCAGGCGTTCCCCAGGATTCTGTCTTGGGACCAGCCCTCTTTCTGATATACATCATGATCAATGATATATCTGTAGGGTTAACATCCAAAATTAGTTTATTCACGGATGATTCATTGATGCATGTAACATTGAGAAATAAGAGTTCTGCCTGAGCTTTTCAGCATGACCTGAACACATTAGAGGCCTGGTGAAAAGGTGGGGAATGTCTTGTAACACGTGAAAGTATTCCTTGACAACTTTTAGAAATAGAGCAGGAGTAGAACCTCTTGATTATAAATATACCTTGGGAAACACAGAATTAACAGAAGTAGAATCTTTCAAGTATCTTGGTGTGAAAATTGAGAACGTTTGTGTAGGGTGAACATATTACTGCAAAATGCTCTGACACTCTGAGAACTCTTGAGCCTTTGCGTCGTACAATATCAGGAGCACCCGAAAAAGTTAAGCTACTAGCATGCAACACTCTATGTAGACATAAAGTTGAATATGCCGCAGAGCTCTTGGACCCTTCTTTGATTAAGCACATGAATGACTTGGAACTGGTGTAAGATTGTGTGATAAGGCTGTGCGTTTTATAGGGAACGCAAGGGGAATATCTAGAGTCATCAAGAAAAAAAGAAGACTTGGGGCTTAAATTACTTCCAAGTCACAATAAGACCCAGCGATTGCCAATGTTTTGATTGTTACTTGGTAATTCAGAAGAGCATTTTCCAAGAAATAAACAAAATGATAACCCAGTTTTTTCCACCCACAGTCATAATACGAAAGTTCAGGCACATGGTATTGCTGGAGCAACTTTTACAAGTAGTAGAATGTTTTATAACAGTTTTATAATGCTGATAGGTAGAGAAATAAGAGCTCTATAGTCAAACAAACCAATTTTAGTATGTTTCTTTTAGATCATTGATGGCCTCCTCTTCCGCTCGTAGAGTGGTCTAGAGGTTCTATTTTAAACTTGAACTACTTGCTTCCATTATGTTTTTTTGCGGCTCTACTTGATTATTATTATTAACAGTTCATTAAACTTTTATTGCAGATAATACATACACTATTATCATTTTTATTACTTTTGTTACCGAAGACTACTTGTTTCACTATTATTATAGGTAATATAATATATATTATGGTTATTATCATATTTATATATTTTATATTGTCTCTTAATAATAATAATAATAATAATAACAAATGAGAATGATGATACATACATTATAACTTGAATTTGGTTGATGGATATCATCATAACTCAATGATCATCATCCACGACTGCAGTAACAACACTAATCAGTGTCACAACATTAGATATTAGATTAGTTTACAAAACTATTATTCATTTGTTAATGGACATAATTATTATTATTATTGCGTACCAAGTTTAACAAATAAATAGTAGTTTATCCTTGCTATATATTAAACTATCAGTCTACTGCTACTAGTTGTTCATTATTATTATTTATTATTATTATTTATGACGTTGCTCATTATTATTATGATTGTTATTGTTGCTGCTCATTATAATTATGACTATTATTGTAATGGAGTTGTTCAAGAGACTGTGTGTAGCCAGATGCGCCAGAAGTTGTCTTACCCTATTGAAGCAGATGTTATCCTAGAAGCCTAGCAACCCGAGGAGCCTTCGTTTTTACAGACCGAAGAGACATGACAGCCAAGATCAAGCCTAGGAAACTAAGTTAAAACTGTTCCGGTAGCCATCTTGCCCTAATTATTATTGTTATTATCGTTGTTGTGTAGTTCAAATGCGCACGTTCATATTGTATGTATATATATGTCTATGTCTGGTGCTGTTGTATTTGACTTGTAGTGCGCCTATTTTGTCTGCCAATCATATTGTATTATTTTTATCCAATCATATGTTATAGTTTTTCAACTGCTGATTTGCATGTTGTACTTTATAAGTAGAAGGGCAGATCGCCCAGCAGTCAGAATTCTTGTAGTAGTTGTGTTGAGTTGATACACTTGAAGCGTTATGATAACGTTGTGCATTCTCGTAGTTTTGACTGGAAGTATTAGTGGGTTCTAATATTGTCGACTATTTACACTTCAAAACACCTCTCATTGTAAGTTTTGTATCTTTACTTTGAATACATTGTTGCTGATAAACTACAACTCTTCTTATACTGTCGTGAACTTGCTAGTGGTATTACTTTGTTGATAATCACATTCTTAGAGACTACGTACACTCTTTAAAATTGTCACAAAGCTGCCTAACACGATTGCTATAAACTACAGTATACAGTGCTTTCTATTAAATTGTGAATCTAAGTGAAACCGGATCTGTGTGCTAATAAACAGATCTCCGTATAGAGAGAACAGGAAGTCTCCAGATCGAGACAGATAGACTGATTAAATACCGTATACAGTGGCGTTATACTACCGGTTAGTAGTCCTATATAATGGGTTGTTTGCCTTGACACTATATAGAGCTACGCTACCAATACAGCTTCGTGTCCCCGTGTGCGTAGCTAGTACACATTGCTATCCTCAAATAGGTGTCGGTGAAGGTCGTGTGCACAAGCATCATATAACACCTTTACATTATTTATGTTATGTTAGCCCAGATCTCCTAGGCCTCTTGGGTATGGGCAAGAGGGAGACCATAGATAGATAATAATTGATATTAATTATTATAATAATAAACAACAATCATAATAATAATGAGCATCATAATCATCTTATGATCGTAGCATCATAATGGTTATAATAATAAATAATAATATTGAACTAATAGCAGTAGCATGGTTTAATATAGTAATGATAAGGTGTCATATCCAAACCTGTCAACGTTGAAACTTGAAAAAGAGTGGGAATGACCGTTGAGTATAAAAAACATTGCCGAAATAAGAACAAAACGACTTAAAATTCAAAATAACATGATAGCCAACCATTTTATTTATTTAGCACTAATGAAATCTTGTTAATAGATAATTTGAAACAATGACTATCACTATGATTAAACCCAGCTAAGTGCGACAGTCGAGAGTAAGAGTATGCAGAAAAAAATGAGTGGCAAGTAGTTGTTGATTAAAACTTTAAAATGCTACAAGGCAAACAATGTATCAGGTGCAAGATTTTATGTACATCAAAAGCTAATTGCAGATAACTTCCTACTAAAACTTATTTTCAAATCTCTAACCTGCCACAAGAACAATTACTGATCAAAACACTGATGATTACTGATCTGGTCGTTTGCATGTATGTGTGTATCTAATTTATTACTATATGTTAATAGTATTATATACCAATGTTAGTCGTATCACAACAACTGCTCCATACTGAGATTTAACTTAGCGTGTGTAATGGTA
This sequence comes from Cryptosula pallasiana, assembly GCA_945261195.1. Classification (NCBI taxonomy): domain Eukaryota; kingdom Metazoa; phylum Bryozoa; class Gymnolaemata; order Cheilostomatida; family Cryptosulidae; genus Cryptosula; species Cryptosula pallasiana. Next base: position 24,120,486 of record OX183140.1, on the reverse strand, counting down.
TATAATAATTATTGCTAATAATCAATAATAGTAAGTAATAATTCATAACAATACATGTAATAACTGGTAAACAAATTGTTTTCACAATTTTTGTTGTTGAGAGGGGAATGATAGAAATGAGTGAGAGTGTGAGAATGAGGGAACTGAGCGAGTGTCACTCCTAATGCATGAGAGTTGGCCGGTATGATCGTAACTGCGTAGGTTAATATTATACTAGCAGTGGGGATGATGCGGATTTTTGTAGTTATATAAAGTTAAAAACTAGCTGTGAAGAGGAACAAATAAAAATGAAATGATTACACAGCCCAAAATTGAATCGCAGTTTGTAGAGCTCACTAGATATTATCATTAGTCACTTTTCTGCCCCTTTGCAGACTACACGATCATTTACTTGACCACAGATAAGGGCATCCACTACAACAAAATCTGAAGGCCTTAGAGCAGTGGGAGATAAGGCGGAACATAGCATTCAACCCAGACAAATTTGAACACATTGAATTTACCAATCTATACAATTGATAATGCATAATTCCTCCATAATCTTCTGATGTCCAAGGTAATTCACATCAGATACCTCAGGATCAAACCTGAAAACCACCTAAGATGGAATATGGAACATCATACACCTCCGGAAGAGCATCCAGCAGGCTTGCCTTTGTCAGCAGAACTATTCCATCATCTTTGCTCCAGCTCAGAGAAAAAGCCTACAAGCAACTAGTTCAACCTCTTGTAGAATATGTCAATGCTGGGTGGGACAGTAGCCTCACCAATACCCAAAGTAAGGAGCTGGAAAGTATCCAGCAATGAACCAGCAGTTGTCTAAACAACCTGAAGAGAATAGATGTAACAAGTGCGGGTACCCTCATAGTGACCATGCACTGGTTCCAGCTGAGTGATTGCAGAGAACACAGACACCTTGGTCTCTTAAGAGCTATGCACTTTAGTGAGGTTGCATTAGATCTCAGATTACCTCACACCTATGATTTCCACCAAAGGCTGCACCCGAGAGGCACCGGATGCTGTGTCACATTTAGCATACCAACACGGTTTCTCATATGAATGGCTTTTTCATTCAGACTGCCAAACCCTGTAACCAACAACCGCCCAGCAGTCCGTTACTCTCTGGCAGGTTAGGGTTTGTGCCTCACATGCAGTTGTTCCCAGTTCTGAACACGGAAACGTTAAATGAACCTGCGAGATTGCCACATTTTTATAACCTTCATTGGAAGATGGAGATTATTCAACAAGTAAGTAAATCATATGAGTAGTTTAAAGACCGTTTTTAATCTAAGAGAAAAACTTGTACTGTGGAGAAAACTGACAGTTTATTATTGAGGTAAAAGAAGTTGAAAAGTTGACAAGAAAGTAATCTTCAAAAGTTCATCCTGAGTCTGCAAAAGCTTGATGCTTAGCAGTTAATGGAACATCAGGCATTTTCACTTTTAGTTTTCAATGTTCAGTGGATTCTACCCTGTTACCATCCCAAAGTAAATCAATTAATATGGTTCAAAGCTGCAGCCCATTACTATTGTTTTTTATGAGTACATGCTGCAAAATCTCGAACACCTGCTTCTTTTGTAGCAAGCTCTATGGACTCTATAGAGCCATTTGAAAAAATAAGAGTGTTAAAGGGACTCCTCAAAAAAACCTTCATTTTGTGGTTTCAATCTTCCTAGTTAGCAAATTTTGGATACATTTCAACCACAACAAACTGGTTTTCATTATCCGCATGTACAAGCTCATGTTTAAAGAATTGGCTACAGGAAAAATATTTTGCTGCAATGCATCAACACACAATATCATAATACACATCAGCGAAAATGAAAAAAAAACTAATTTTTTCTGTCCTCAAACCAACGCACAAAATATCAGTCATGGTGCATGAGAGTACAACTTTCTCTACTACAGCAGCACTCACCTTCATCAAAACTATAATTAATTAATCCCAGTCAGATTTTTTTCTGGGTTTGGTTTAGCTGAAAGAGGATGGAGCCGCAGAAATTATCAAAAATTGCCTACTGAAGTGTTTGTCACAACATGGCTCTTCACATAGAGTTATATGGATATTGTAACAGATGTTGTTTATTAGCCAGCTGATTGTAAAATCATTTACTAGCAGTAACAAGACAGCAATAACATGAGTCAACCACAGCTTGTGCAATCTGCTTCAGATATAATCAGAAGTCATATCATGGATTTTCTCTACCTACCACATGGAATTGGCTGTGAATGGTAGACTAAAAGCTGTCATAGTCAACAAAACACCAAAGAGAGCTGCAAGACGTTGCATCCATGAAAATAAGAGTCATATTCGACATCAGATGGGTGGCTTCTAGTTGGAAAACTTTTACAGTTATGTGGAATTCTTACAATGCCCTGGCTGCTTGATTTCTGCTGGCGAGTAGTGATGCTAGCACCCACCTTACACACTCACCTGGCATCGGGGGATTTCACAGCAAACCTTGCCCTCAAATTGCTCAGATGAGCTAGCAGCCCATCGTTAGCCCTCCAATCAAATAGAATCACCATTATTGAGGCACACAATTGGGTGGTTCTTGCTAAGCAGTTTCTCAAAGCCCTGAAAGACAAATCAGGGGCCTATGAGAGCAAAACCCCAGCAACTGTTCCAAAAGTCCAACATTGCAAACCTGTAAAAGGATATGTTAAAATCCGACACTCTTAATTTACACAGGCCATAATACGTAACATTAATGCCCACACGTTTTGTAACATCACATCGGGAAAAGACCTGTATGGTGAACTCATCAATCACAGAGAAATCCTCAATCGGAATAGTCAGCAAAAAAATAAAAGCTCGTGTTTGTTGTTTATTGATGACAGAATTTGATATCTCTGTGCAAAGCTTGAGCTAGATTAGGATGGATCGATAAAAAGTTATGCGGATAGTTTTCGGGAGTTTGTGAGATCTGGTGGCAGCACCTTGAAAAGCAACCATTGCCATATTTAGGTAGTATTGGTGCATATCAATCAGAACAGGGTCAATCTTTTTTCAAGGAACACATCATGCGCTGTGGAATCATTGTAAAAATCCAGAAATTCTTGGAGTTTTTCAGGTACATTGCTGATATGTAATATATGTTTGCCTGACAACAGCTGAGACTTGTGCACTTAACACAGTGTGTTTCAATTTTTAAGCTAATAACACAAAATTGGTGATTAGTGTGATGCTTAAATGGCCAATTATTGAATTTCATCATACCCTTCTAAAAGTTTGAAAAATATGCAAGTATCATAAATTTATGTTTCTGGTGAAATGATTAATACTTATTATCAACTAGGTTCATCAGGTATTTGTATACCAAAATAAAAATAAAATTTTTGCCGTCAAAAATCAGTTTTTCATTTCACAGATGTTTTATTATTCAAATATTTCACAAAATGTTAATTATTCTCTATTTGCCAGTTTTAACATAAGCTGTTTGTCTATCATTATTAACTGATATCAGTTGTTTTTTAAGCGTTGAATTGTTTAATGTATTCATCATCTCAATAATAATGTGTTGGGAAAATTTTTGTGTTTTCTGTTAGGTTGTTTTTTGCAGATCACAGAACATGCATTGGTGCATATTTTGACAATGAAGATACAAAAACTAAACTTGATTTAAGGAAACAATAGCCTATTTTTGTTGATGGCTGATCAATTAATTTGCCATAGTAAATCCATAGACATTAGTATGGTGGCTCATAACGTTAGACGGTTTCGTTTTCAAAGCGTATGAACGGATTTGAAATAGTCCAGACGGTTTGCAAAGCGTCTTTTACATTGAAAATAATTGGGTAATTGTAGTAAAATAGCCCAAAAAACTATGTTTAAAAACGGGCTTGTTGGTTATAATAAATTAATTGTCGGCCTCAGCAGTTGCAGGATTAATGCTATAAAACTGTATTTCCTGTCCAACAATTGTAAAATCTGCAAACCGTATAGTTGTCTTGCAAATAATTCAGACGGTTTAGAAATGATCCAGATGATTTAGGAAATTACAAACCGTATGGACGCTTTAGAAAGAGTATGAACTATTTACAAACCGTATGAATTATTTTGAAATAGTCTGAACTGTTTTGAAATAGTCCAGACTATTTTGAAATGGTTGGAAAAGTTTGCAAGGCACATGGCTTTCGAACCAAAAGCGATCGTCATAATTTTATTTATAGCCTCTATATAACTTTGTCAACATAGACGTCGATCAAAGACATAGAGCACGTTAATCAACTGTATAAAAATGTTGTTGAATATAATCTCTAAAATAAATTTTTACATTTACAGTTACGTTGTATTTATTATTTAAAATAATTTAAAGCAAATAATATTTAATAAATAAAAATTTTATTTATTTATTTAGAAAAAATTCAACTGTTCAGTGTTTAGGAGAAACATTATCCATCATAAATGGACTGTAGATCTATGACCAATAGAGCGAACCAGCAAATTGGCTCGGATTTTCTAAGTTCACGAACAATTTCACAAAGCGTTCAGAAGTTTTTGCAAAAGTTCAGACTATTTCAAATTCGTTCAAACGGTTTGGAAAGCGTTCAGACGTTTTAAAACACAAAAGGCAAAACGTTCTGAGCCACCATACATTAGGCTATGATATATAAATACAGTTAATATTCATTACGACTTTTATTAATACCCAAAGCTTTATTTCTTTGGTTACGATAATAGACCTACATGTGTTTTATATTTCTGTTTATAAAAGTTTTCTTGTATAATAAAGTCCTGATAATGTTCAGCAGTTATCAATCAATGAATAACCACTGTGGCAATTGGTGATTATTTTAATAAAAGATTTTAAAAACTAAACACGTATACCACCCAACTAAATACATTGTAATTTTAGGACACCAAAAACAATACTTGATACAATGTCAGCACTTGATTATCACAAATATACTCAGTTGTTTTTGTGGTTGAAATTCCTTAGCAACTGCCGGACACCGCTTCCTCATTTACTTTGTTCTAAACAACTGAGTTTAGAATAGCATCTCTTGACCAACAAATTTAATAGTTTTCTTAGTAAATACATAAGACTGTTTGGTGGCTCTTGATAATCAACTCGTCTAACGAGTTGATGGCAGTTGCTTGGCTAACTCTCCGGCGCTATAAGTTATCAAGTTTTTTTTTATTACAAACCAAATTGCCGATGTTTTAGCTCCTAACACAGATTTTGTCACAAACTATCTCCTCCCAGTAAACTGGGTAAATTGTAATGTATTGCCGATTTAAAAATCCTCAAATTTTGCTGGAAGAAATCGTTTATTGAAGCCGTGAAACACATTCAAATAGAAAATATTTGTTTTATGTAATGGATACTTAACCACTTCAGTTCTGTAGCTGTTTACAAAGGTACCAAGCATCTAATAGTGTAATAAATGGCTTATAACATAATCAACAGTGCCAAATTTGACACTACTCCTGCTCTTGTTTAGGCAAAAACAGCCTTATGCCTTAGCGGTTTTTGACTCTAAACGTTTTTGGAGAATACTCATATATTGACATACAAGCGGATAGAAAAATAATCCTCAGTTTTATTTTCTAAAATATATTTACCAGATCTACTATTAGCGCTTATTATTTCTCACTCCTCATCCATGCCAAGCCCGTCCTCTTGCCTCTCCCACTTCCCCTCCCAATTCCCGTCCTTCCTCTCATGCCAAACCCTCCTGCATCCTTTCTCATTCTCCCTTCCATCCTCTCTGTTTCTCTCTTGTTTCTCATCCTTCAAAACTTGCGCTTTCTCCCATATTTTCCTTTATTTGTGTTTACCAGTCCTCAACTTCACTGTTGTCTATTGTGAGAACTATATCTCATTATAGAATGGCCTCCGACTACCGGTCTTTGGTTGCTGAGCGAGAAATAGGTCAAGGGAGTTCAAGTCCTTCAACTGAGCTCGAGTTTATGTACGATAAAGCAACCATCAATAAAGCTGCAATATTTCTAGAAGACGCCATCACGGTGAGATATATTGATACTAAGCTGTTGACAATGCCTTATTGATTTTGGATCTTTGATATGCTAGTAGAGGATATTTTGAGCTGTTGAATAGAATATTAAATAACTAAATTATTCTTTGCAGTATCGTTCAATATATCACAAAGTAGATGATCGTTCTCTACGCATTTATAGATTCTACTATTCAACACTTGCACAACTGTAAGTTACTTGACTCTATGGTTGTCTACCACTCATGGATCTTTTGGTATTTTAGTTGGTAAAAATTGAATTCTCTTGATCGAATTTACTTTTAGTAAGAGATATTTATTTATTTTACAGATTTATCCACTTCATAGTATTCACTTTACATATACTCGCTTTTTTTGAGACTCCCTCCTCTCTGACATCCACATGGAGCTCAGATCTACGAAACGTGGGCACCAGATGGAGTGCTCCGTGTGGTGCGCTAGAGACTGTAGAACTCTTTTGTCTTCTCGTTCTTTTAGTCGATCAAATTTTAAAGGTAAATATCAGCTAACCCAACTAATGGTGCATGAATTGTTGCAAGCTCTCTGCCATGTGTGGCTATACAAGTGAGTGTGGCTCAGGTATACCTACCAATGTTTTAGAGTCATTTTATTGGATGGACTAGAGTTAAGAAAAGCAAATGGATTATAGCTGCATACATAATATGTATATTTAGTATAGCCGACTGTCTAGTATACCTATCTCTTGGCTGTCCACAGGTAAGCTAGTTCTGTATGTATATACCCAAAACTATGTCTGGTTGCACAGATATATACCTGGCACTTGTTCTATTTTGTATCTAATGTAGATTATAAGACTTCGGCGAATGTTTCGGCCATTTTTTGTTATTCAACGATCCACTATGGTGAAAAAAGTATGGAATTGTCTTCGGAGAACTCTGCCAGAGATTGCGAGGTTTGTTTTTTGTAATGTTATCGTATGTGTTATATAGCATCACCATATATCTATGGCATAGACATCTAAGTATTATATAATATACACATACAAAGTATTACGATTATATAAGCTGGTAGTGCGCTGTCTGTGTTGTAGTGTATTACTGCTGCTGCTCGTACACCTGTACTTTTTCACCATGTTTGGTATGCTGCTGTTTCCTACACCTCAGGTGCGTTGATGCATAAATATTTGTCAGTTTCACATACTGTTGTTTCACAATTATTTAGTGAAGCCATTACATTGGTGTCATACAAGATTGATAAGCTAAAGGCTTTTTACTTGTTTGTTTTGTCTTAGCTATGCGACTGCTTTTGTTTCTGCTTTTATATGCTTTTTATGAAGATAGACATAGCTAAAAGCTATGACAGTATAAAAGAAATGCCTTTGCCTGGAATAATCAGTCTTTCTAAGTTACTAAAAAAATTAATCCAAACACTGGAACTGACTCATTGAATTCAGCAACAAATTGAATTCATTTTTTTTTAGTTATTGAGAAATATAATATATGTACATAATTGTGTGCTTATCATTGTGGAATGTCTTTTGTTTCACTTTGATTGCTATTATAAGTTGAGTGTAAAGGCTTTTACACTCAACTTATAATTGCATTGAAAGTAGAACAATAATCGCTCTCCAGGCTGTTACCCACATTGCATTGTTATAAGTCAGTGAACGCGCCTAAAGTAAATCTGTATCACATGATCTTTTATCTGGACTCACTTATCAGTCAGCAGGTTATGTCTCCATTGTTGACCCTGAATATCACAACTGATTAGATTAAAGGAGCACCGTCATGCAATGCGCAACACACTCTTCGGAGTTGTCTTTTGCCTTCATGCGCTAGAGTGCTAAATAGTCACAACCAACGTACTAGAAATAATCAACCATTTTGTTGGTATTAGAAAATTATTATTGGTGTACATTTTGTGTTGTCTGGTTATTTTTTCAATAAAATAATTTGTAATTCAAATTTGAAAATTATTGTTGTTGATCACAAAAACAATGCTGGAAACGCAAGCCTGGCTTTCTTTTTTTCTCCACAAATAAATTATAAATTATTATAGTTGATGCCATTTGAGTTGAAAGTAACCATGTGGACACCTGGATGTATGAAATAGTATATTTATCACGAATGAATTAAAATGCTGACTCGACTGAAACATCTTCAAAAATCTAAAAACAATTATAAACCTGTTTTTATGCTCTTGAAAGTGTTTGCACGATGAATATTTTTTTGTGATGCCCGCTTTTTATGAGCACGAGCCAAGTTTTTGCAACTCCGCTCTATGGCCTATGGCTCTATGGCCTATGGCTCTATGGCCTATGGCTCTATGGCCTCTTATATGTTGTTGGCTCTTTGGCCTTATATATGCTGTTGCGAGTTAAAAAAAAAGTTTTGTGCAAGTCAGCATCTATTGCGCTTATACTAGAGATTGAATTAATGAAAGTATAACTTCGCAATAACTATTTTTGTCAAGTTATCACCCAAAAATAGATCCATTGAATGGTATTCTGTCAAAAAGAATTGAAATTTTTGTGCACTTGACATTCAAAGGCCTGTTATTTTTCTATCACACAGCATTTGATGTTCTTTTATTTTTTGTGTGTCTATTTTAAATAAAAACCCACATTTCACTTATATTTTGCTGTATCGATTGCTGTATTATTTTATTTCAAATGTTTAATTTATCACAAACGTACTTGAACCTTGAGCTAAAATCTATCAACAGTTAGAATTTATTGCCACTCTCTGTCTCTAATTCTACTGCGTAATAATTGTAGCCTCCGAACTCCACCCTGAGTGCACAAAATGCGGGCTTCTACCTGAATGTCTCCAACAGTTCTGTCTCTAATCAGGTTCAATAGGCTAAGTCACTATTTTCTGTATCCTTTCATATATTGCATTAGTTTATTTCTGACGTTCTGCTCAACTTGCAGTGATATCAGTGATGCTGTGAATGTGAAGTCCCAAGAGTTGTGTTCATGCCGTGAGAGGGATGCTATAATTTATAAAATGCTACAAAAAGTTGGAAATTTTCACAAAACTACATCTTGTCTATTTCATACAAACATGCGCAGGTTTGATTGGTCTTACAACTATTTAAGCAATCAAACCTTATTTGTAAATTATTTGAAACTATCTCTTAATTTTTAATATAATTTGACATTAAAAGTTAAAAAATATCCGTGGACCAGGTAGATGTGTATGATTAAGACAAAGGGCCTTGACTACTGATTGAAATTTTTGTTTCTCCAGATTAATATGTTATTTGCTCTCACCTTCAAAGATTAACCTCCAATAGACAACTTGCTGGTCTGTCGGCTGCCATGATGTAAGAAATCTCCTGCTTACAGCAGATTCCATTCTGGAATATGCAAGCTTGTTGAATATGCCGACCGTTCGTGAGTGCTTCGTTGTTAATTGTAAAGTGTTTAATATATGTTGGTCTCCGCTATATATACTGTCGGACTTTCCTGCTGGGGCCTGGATCTTATGTCAATAGACCCACACAAAACAACTGTCATGATTAGCAGCGCACTGTGCAGCTTTTGTTGAATGCTCCCTACGAAACAAACACACTCGAAACCGATAACAATAGGTATAAATATTTTATTGTAGAATATGGAAGATGATTATTTCAGAAGTTTTAATTCTTCGTTCATCAGTTTGTTGGTACTTCTTACTACGGCCAACAACCCAGATAGTAAGTACCTAGTATATACTACTTACTAGAGCCAACAACCCAGATAGTAAGTACCTAGTATATACTACTTACTAGAGCCAACAACCCAGATAGTAAGTACCTAGTAAATACTACTTACTAGAGCCAACAACCCAGATAGTAAGTACCTAGTATATACTACTTACTAGAGCCAACAACCCAGATGGTAAGTACCTAGTATATACTACTTACTAGAGCCAACAACCCAGATAGTAAGTACCTAGTATATACTACTTACTAGAGCCAACAACCCAGATGGTAAGTACCTAGTATATACTACTTACTAGAGCCAACAACCCAGATGGTAAGTACCTAGTATATACTACTTACTAGAGCCAACAACCCAGATAGTAAGTACTCCGACCCATTGCATGTTACATAGAATCCATGGAGCATTATCTGGTGAATAACTTACAATCATATGCAGATCTTAAATCCACTTTCTCAGTTTTATTCTAGTAGATGGAAAAAATGCATCGCATTTTCGATTTATCCAAGTGGTGTGTGTGTGTTATACTCGTGATTTTGAACAAAATGAAACAAAAAACTTTATTTTTCAAAGTCTCTGGAGAGTAAAATACCATTTATTGATCTAAGCTTCACTTCGGTAGCATTGTATTTGTTGAAATCTGCTTTTATCATTATTTTTTATCCAGTTATTCTACTGTGTATTTTGAATTTAGCTGTTTATAACAGTTTTTATTTTCATGGATTACACCCAACAAGTTCAGTCCAACAGTATACAGGGTTGGTGGTTGAGCCCTGTGTTATACATGTGTAGACCCCTGTGTTATACAAGTGTAGACCCCTGTGTTATACAAGTGTAGACTCCTGTGTTATACAAGTGTAGACCTCTGTGTTATACAAGTGTAGACCCCTGTGTTATACAAGTGTAGACCCCTGTGTTATACAAGTGTAGACCCCTGTGTTATACAAGTGTAGACCCCTGTGTTATACAAGTGTAGACCCCTGTGTTATACAAGTGTAGACCACTGTGTTATACAAGTGTAGACCCCTGTGTTATACAAGTGTAGACCTCTGTGTTATACAAGTGTAGACCCCTGTGTTATACAAGTGTAGACCCCTATGTTATACAAGTGTAGACCCCTGTGTTATACAAGTGTAGACCTCTGTGTTATACAAGTGTAGACCCCTATGTTATACAAGTGTAGACCTCTGTGTTATACAAGTGTAGACCCCTGTGTTATACAAGTGTAGACCCCTGTGTTATACAAGTGTAGACCCCTGTGTTATACATGTGTGGACTCCTGTGTTATACATGTGTAGACCTCTGTGTTATACAAGTGTAGACTCCTGTGTTATACAAGTGTAGACTCCTGTGTTATACAAGTGTAGACCCCTGTGTTATACATGTGTAGACCTCTGTGTTATACATGTGTGGACTCCTGTGTTATACATGTGTAGACCTCTGTGTTATACAAGTGTAGACCCCTATGTTATACAAGTGTAGACCCCTATGTTATACAAGTGTAGACCCCTGTGTTATACATGTGTAGACCTCTGTGTTATACATGTGTGGACTCCTGTGTTATACATGTGTAGACCTCTGTGTTATACAAGTGTAGACCCCTATGTTATACAAGTGTAGACCCCTATGTTATACAAGTGTAGACCCCTGTGTTATACAAGTGTAGACCCCTATGTTATACAAGTGTAGACCCCTATGTTATACAAGTGTAGACCCCTGTGTTATACAAGTGTAGACCCCTGTGTTATACATGTGTAGACCTCTGTGTTATACAAGTGTAGACCCATGTGTTATACAAGTGTAGACCCCTGTGTTATACATGTGTAGACTCCTGTGTTATACATGTGTAGACCTCTGTGTTATACAAGTGTAGACCCCTGTGTTATACAAGTGTAGACCCCTGTGTTATACATGTGTAGACCTCTGTGTTATACAAGTGTAGACCCCTGTGTTATACATGTGTAGACCTCTGTGTTATACAAGTGTAGACTCCTGTGTTATACATGTGTAGACCTCTGTGTTATACAAGTGTAGACCCCTGTGTTATACAAGTGTAGACCCATGTGTTATACAAGTGTAGACCCCTATGTTATACAAGTGTAGACCCCTGTGTTATACAAGTGTAGACCCCTATGTTATACAAGTGTAGACCTCTGTGTTATACAAGTGTAGACCCCTATGTTATACAAGTGTAGACCTCTGTGTTATACAAGTGTAGACCCCTGTGTTATACAAGTGTAGACCCCTGTGTTATACAAGTGTAGACCTCTGTGTTATACAAGTGTAGACCCCTATGTTATACAAGTGTAGACCTCTGTGTTATACAAGTGTAGACCCCTGTGTTATACAAGTGTAGACCCCTATGTTATACAAGTGTAGACCCCTGTGTTATACAAGTGTAGACCCCTATGTTATACAAGTGTAGACCTCTGTGTTATACAAGTGTAGACCCCTATGTTATACAAGTGTAGACCTCTGTGTTATACAAGTGTAGACCTCTGTGTTATACATATGTAGGCCCCTGTGTTATACAAGTGTAGACCCCTGTGTTATACAAGTGTAGACCCCTGTGTTATACAAGTGTAGACCTCTGTGTTATACATATGTAGGCCTCTGTGTTATACATGTGTAGACCCCTGTGTTATACATGTGTAGACCCCTGTGTTATACAAGTGTAGACCTCTGTGTTATACATGTGTAGACCACTGTGTTATACATGTGTAGACCTCTGTGTTATACATGTGTAGACCACTGTGTTATACATGTGTAGACCTCTGTGTTATACAAGTGTAGACCCCTGTGTTATACATGTGTAGACCTCTGTGTTATACATATGTAGGCCTCTGTGTTATACATGTGTAGACTCCTGTGTTATACATGTGTAGACGCCTGTGTTATACATGTGTAGACCCCTGTGTTATACATGTGTAGACCCCTGTGTTATACAAGTGTAGACCCCTGTGTTATACATGTGTAGGTAGACCCATGTGTTATACAAGTGTAGACCTCTGTGTTATACATGTGTATACTCCTGTGTTATACATGTGTATACTCCTGTGTTATACATGTGTAGACTCCTGTGTTATACATGTGTAGACTCCTGTGTTATACATGTGTAGACTCCTGTGTTATACATGTGTAGACTCCTGTGTTATACATGTGTAGACTCCTGTGTTATACAAGTGTAGACTCCTGTGTTATACATGTGTAGACCCATGTGTTATACAAGTGTAGACTCCTGTGTTATACATGTGTAGACTCCTGTGTTATACATGTGTATACTCCTGTGTTATACAAGTGTAGATGGGATAAACAGGTCTAAATGTTGTGTAATGGCTAGCTAGAGTACTCAATGTGAGTGAACTATTGCACAACACATGCTTATTGTACTTGTCAGTGCCAACTTATGCGGTTCTCATGGAGCGTTTCAATCTATGATGTAATGGAAATCCCAATAGTTCACGACTTATTGAGTCATTGGATTGTTACTGACGTCTGCTGGGTTGATTGCACAATTCCTAAAAATTCCCTTCCAACGCAATACAACTAGTTTAAACCATCTACTAAACATTTAGTAACAAACAACCTACTACTTGCTATGGGTCTGCAAGTTATGGTCATTGAAACCTTCCCTGTTCGCTGTCAGACTACGTGAGATTCTCTTTTCATTTGGGCCTGTCAATCGCTGTAATTTGTTAGTCTGTGAGCTGCCTGATTTGAATCTATAGTTTTTTTTCTGTTCAAAGCACAATCTTCAAAATCACTACTGTTTTCTCTCATAAAACATGCATCATCATTTTAGCCATTAAATTATATATCTATCAGTATGATTGCTATTAATATTATGTTTATTCGTATTAATATTGTGATTAATGCTATTATTATTGATATTCTTGTCGATAATATTATTGTTATAATTGATTAACATCGTGGTTTCTATATTTAATACAGCTATTATTATATGAGAAACGTTTATCTATCGTTGCTTTATCACTTGTCATTATTTGTGGCTTCTAATGGACACATGAGATGTTGTGTTGTTCGCCTCCAATCATTCACTTCCAACGCTTTTAGCATGTCACTAATGATGTGGTTCATATTTCTGTGATTTTAGTTATGATGCCTGCCTATACAAGAAATCGCTTCTACGCCCTCTATTTCATCATCTTTCTCGTAGTAGGTAAGGAACCTTTATGTCATTTCCTTTTAAATATCTCGCTACCCAAACCCGAGTGGAAGCTATAAACACTGATGAAACCATCCAGTTGCTGTGGACACTGCATTCTCTACTAGTACGTTTTAAGTACAAAATTACTAACAGCTGTTCTCAGTATATCAGACAACTAGTCCAAGGATATTTGTTAGATGCCATCCGCTCATTTCCTTATACTGTCTGCTTAAGGCAAAGTTGTCAGATCAATATACTTTTACAATCTTGATACACTGGTGAAGGTCATTTGAAGGTTATGTAGCTCAGGGTGTTGTTCCGACACTAGGCCTTTGCTGTTAGTACTAAAATTATGACAATTCTGTCATCTTACTTTACTTCACAATACAATACCCCGAGCCTCTGATCCATCTTGTGTCAAAACTCTGGCGGTGTAACTCTATTAGAGTGCAGACAACTCTATTGTCGTCTACTGATTTCGCATCTTTCTTTTAGGTTTATACTGCTTGATGAACATGCTAACAGCTGTCATTTACAACCAGTTTAAGGGTTACTTCAAGGTGAGTAGTAGAATATATTAGATTAATATATAGTATTAGTATAATGCGTTTGTGATATAGTTGTCTATTTATTGTTACATACATTCATGTGAGGTGGGGACAAATCAATTGTACTGAGTTTTAACACTCATCCTGGTGCTTATTGTGAAACATAATAAATGTATCCAATCATGAGTTAAAAAATTTTTTAAATTCCATCCAGGAAATAACAAATTGCAACATGGATGAATATTCAGCCCTACATTAAAATTTTTTGCATGGTTTTTGGATCCGGAGCGCAAATCGCAGACTCCAGTTTTGTAATGATCAAAACAGCTTTTTGTTATTGCTACCATTTGATTCATTTATCTGGATTTCTACTTTAGCGTGTGTGCTGTGTGGAAGTAGTGTGGCTAAAGTTGGAAATTCCATTTATTTATGCCAAAATCCTGATTCAGCATTTTCTATAGATTATCATAGAGTTAATCTCTCTTCAGAAATACTTTACACAATCCTAATCTAGTTATGTGGTCAGCTGAGTTATCAGACATGGCGGACTGTGGTATTTCCTTTCCCTCTAAACCTGGCTAGTAACTACCACTTAATGTAGCAGTTAGTCCGACTAAACAGCAGTCATCTCAATGATATAGATAATGTATATAGCTAATGTATATAACACTCTTGTTAGCTGTACTATGGGCTGGCTGTGGGCAGCAATATTGTCCAATTATTTTTGATTCGAAAGTTGATGTTTTGTCTACCTCGATTTTCTACGACCAAAGCATGAGTTTCAGCGGTGTTGTGTGATATGTATTTGTTGTATCTTCTGCTCATAAATGATTTGTATTAAACAGTGGGACAGCTTATAGCGAAGAACAAATCAAACCTTCAAGCTCAACCTATTGTTATATAACTACTATAATAAGCTTCTTATGTATAGAACAAAGTTTGTTGATCTTCTTGAGTTGTCTATGAGAGAGAGAGAGAGGTCTACTGTATGTGTAGATAATACGTAATCAATTATAATACATATCAACTAATATATATTGTGTGTAACTTATATGTACGTGTTACTTGAAGGCGTCCATGACAGGAAGTCTATTCAGGAGACATTTGGGTATTCGAGCTGCCTATGAAATGCTTCGGCAGCAGCAGGTTAGGATGGAAAGAGTCAATGTGTCTGTACAAGTTCAGAGAGATGGAGGTGAGTGATATAAACATCTGCTACCGTATCTCCGCCTAACATCTGTCGACACAGTGATCAGTTCCTGGAGCAGCAACACACTCATTTACTATTGGCTAGTGACTCGTGGACCTTTCCTTATAATTTAATTATTATATGCGGCAAGTTTTGTGCAAAAATAACACTCAAGTTACAAAAAAGAGTAAATGCAATAAGTCATGGTGTTGTTAGTTCAACATAGTGGGCACAGGAGGTCCCACCAGTGGTGGGCACAGGAAATACCACTAGTGGTGGGCACCGGAGGTACTACCAGTGGTGGGCACAGGAGGTACCTCCACTGGTGGGCACACGAGGTACTACCAGTGGTGGGCACAGGAGGTACTACTAGTGGTGGGCACAGGAGGTACTACTAGTGGTGGGCACAGGAAATACCACTAGTGGTGGGCACCGGAGGTACCTCCACTGGTGGGCACACGAGGTACTACCACTGGTGGGCACAGGAGGTACCTCCAGTGGTGGGCACAGGAGGTACCCCCAGTGGTGGGCACAGGAAATACCACTAGTGGTGGGCACCGGAGGTACCTCCACTGGTGGGCACAGGAGGTACTACTAGTGGTGGGCACAGGAGGTACTACCAGTGGTGGGCACCGGAGGTACTACCAGTGGTGGGCACAGGAGGTACTACCAGTGGTGGGCACAGGAGGTACTACCAGTGGTGGGCACAGGAGGTACTACCAGTGGTGGGCACAGGAGGTACCACCACTGGTGGGCACAGGAGGTACTACCAGTGGTGGGCACAGGAGGTACTACCAGTGGTGGGCACAGGAGGTACCACCACTGGTGGGCACAGGAGGTACTACTAGTGGTGGGCACAGGAGGTACTACCAGTGGTGGGCACAGGAGGTACTACTAGTGGTGGGCACAGGAGGTACTACTAGTGGTGGGCACAGGAGGTACTACCAGTGGTGGGCACAGGAGGTACTACTAGTGGTGGGCACAGGAGGTACTACCAGTGGTGGGCACAGGAGGTACTACTAGTGGTGGGCACAGGAGGTACTACTAATGGTGGGCACAGGAGGTACTACTAGTGGTGGGCACAGGAGGTACCACCAGTGGTGGGCACCGGAGGTACCACCAGTGGTGGGCACCGGAGGTACTACCAGTGGTGGGCACAGGAGGTACCACCAGTGGTGGGCACAGGATGTACCCCCAGTGGTGGGCGCAGGAAGTACCACCAGTGGTGGGCACCGGAGGTACCACCTGTTAAGAAACAATAAATGTAATTCAGTCAATTCTCATCACTGTAATAGTTGGTTGATCCAAGCATAGAGGAAATAACTCCAACTGCTCACGTGCTGAAAAAAAATAAACACTGCATTGCTAATAAAATTGATTGTTAATGTATAGTTAGTAAAATGATTATATCAAATATATCGTAAATAGTAATATGGTATGAGTGTCTTGTGAGTACTGAGTATGTTTTGTGCCCTGATTTTGGTAACATGAGAGCGGTCTTGTGAAATAGAACAAATAGACTCGTTTTAACATATTTATTGAGTGTCTGATTTCATTCACGGATTTATATATTCAGTGAGCTACTTTCTGTAGAGCCCTTAGTTTCACTCAATATGATCAAATTACTATTAAACTTCGTACCCAATCCATTATTTTTTATGTTTCTTTTTTTGCAAACATTTTTATTGGTTGCTTGTATCATAATAGTAAGTAAATGCTACTTAGTTTGTATAATAGTATGAATATACTATAAGTCTATGGCCGATGCCAATTATAAAAAAACAGTGTGACCACTCTCTAACAGACAATCACGAGTGGCAACTACCAAATAGAACAAATCAGAAATGTCAGAATAGATCACTATCTCACCATTTCAACGGTTCTGACGGCAGGGGCAAATTATCGAACAATTCACTACAAGCTTGATCTATGTAGATGTTGAACCCAACTATCATTACAATGTCTATGTAGATGTACAATGTCTCGTGGGCCACACAGACCCATGACACGTGTTATGTACTGCCTGCTGCGCATGGTGAGCTGATGTCCAACCGGCCGATTATGCTACACAGGTTGGCACCAAGAGTTTGTTTCATTTACGTCAAACAAATGATTATGATATTTTTGAAGGCAGTTATATATATTGTTGATGATATAATGTTGTCTCTCTTTTCTTTTGTAATAATTGGAGCGAATTGAAAAATAAATTTTGTTATTTATTTACTATTTTTGTTATAATCAATCTTTCTTGTATTTTATGTAATTAGTATTTATTCAGAATCTCGGGAACCTTTTTGTGAGTGTCTCACATTTTTTTAGCATTCGCATTGCATTTATATAGTAATTAAATTGCGCACTGTCGTAAAAGCTTCATGTAATGGGTATTTTTTCAAAATGTATCATGGGGCAGAGTACTTTTAAACTCGCAAACCAACTCCTGTACAGTTAGCTCTTGTACAGTCAACTCCTGTACAGTTAGCTCTTGTACAGTCAACTCCTGTACAGTTAGCTCTTGTACAGTCAACTCCTGTACAGTTAGCTCTTGTACAGTCAACTTCTGTACAGTCGACTCCTGTATAACCAAATGTGCGTACTTCATGATTTATATTTTGAGTGCAATCATATTTTTTTCTACTTTCCTTTCATTTACCCACCACATTAATTCACAGATGTTAGAAATGCGATGTGCATCCATGCACCGTGTGGCATGAAGTACTTGAATGTTCAACATCTGAAGTTTCATTTGGCAAAACATCTATTTATCATAATATTTGTCATTCTACACCCCATTGGCATTATGCGGGCAAAACTAGATGATGTTTCCATGCTAGATATGCCTTCTTCGCGTGCAGAGATGAGCAATTCTTGTCACGAACTATTGTAATACTGATTGGCACTCAATATATTGTTGGCCACTCCTTTTATCCATAGCACCAACTAGGTATCCATACCCAGTAATGTTATGGTTAATAACTGGCCCCTGGACTGTGTGACGATGTTGTAATATCTCAGGTTCCAACCCTCACTCAGCCGCGAGCTGTTTTTCTACCATTGTGAAACACTCTTGCCAAAATCACATGAAAGTTTTGCCCCCAAAACTTCATCAGATCTTGTTTTATTCTCTCGTAAGTAGCTAATCGAGTCACTAGAGTATTGTATGGTCATGATGTCACTGCTGCTTGTTCATAAAGTATTGTATGGTCACAAGGCTGTCAGTGCATTCCAGATGTGAATGGTTTATTTTATTTAACCTTTGCCTTGGATTATTTGTAATTAAATACTGATGTTTATAGATCACGCCTAATTCTGCTGGTCTTTTTATGGCTAACTTTACTCACTGTGTGGGGGCAACTCCAAGTTACACATCCCATCTTTGCACACTGTTGTGTAGTCTACAAATCGACTGGCTGATATGTAAACACTCTAGTCATGTATTTTGTTCTTTTCTATTTGTCTTTTCTCTAAGGTCATTTTGTAATAAAGTAATTTACCAGAATAGCCACAAGACCTTGTCCAATGAATACTTGCTAATCACCAAATGGTTTGATTAAATGACATACTCATTAGTTATTGTTTCTTATTATTAAGGCTGTGATTTATTCGAGTTATTTTTATGATTAACATGATCAATATCCACAGAAGATTCACTTTATTACAAACCATTTTTTATTAATGGACATTAGTAATGATTTCTTTGTTTTATTTTTTTCAAACTTCGCATTTTTTATTATTATTGCTTGTAATGTTTCAAGTTTACCATTTCTATGGCTGAGACTAACTCCAATCTACGATGATGCAATCCCATGCTTACTATTTTCAATCAAAGCAGACAAATCTTTAATTATATGTTGGAGAATTGGAGCCACTTACAGGAGAGTAATTTTGCGATTAATCAAGATCAATAAGTAGGAAAATAAAATCAATTTTGTCTAAGTTTTTTGTTCATGCCCACAGCCCTACTTATGATGCGTTTTACCCCAGCGTTTCATGGATATCTTCTAGCCTAGGTTCGCCCTCACCCAGACTTTACGCCATGTACATGTTTTGTAGGTATACCAAGGAATGCTGTCTTGGCAACTCTCCCAAAGTTACGCATCAGCAGGAGATCCAAAGAGAGGCTCAAGATGGTCATCACCGACACCCCGGAGTATCTCTCCTCACCACAGTTTCACCAGATCTTCAGTGATTACGATAAGAAGAAATCGTATGACAGTCAGGTTTGATCTAGCTTTAACGTGGTCTTTGAGAAACTGTCGTACTATATCTAAATGGTGCTGATCTACGAACGTTGTGTTATGTTATTTCATATGAAAATAATTCTCATGCTTGCTTTTGCTTGCAAAAAAACTAGACAGTAATACTTCTTCTCGCCATAAAGCTAGCTTTTTGTGATTAAGCATGTTTACAGCTTCTATGAACTCTGCTGACATGAGACCCTTTAGTAACGTAGTGAAGCGGTGGCTACGCAGGCCAAAGTTTGCCATTGGTGCGGGCCTTACGATGGATGTGGGTCAATTGGGCTTGGCATGTTGGTCTATGCCCGATGCCGAAAGCACATCGACGCCCTCTGATTAATTAAATAAAAAATATTTTCACAAGCTCAACAAGTTTATCCATTTGCAACACATTTCCGCTAGAGAAATATTATCAACAATGATTATATATACATAATCATTGGTATCAACTTTGAATTCCAAAGGAGATGTTATATAAATTGCATGTCCATCCTTTGCATCTTTGCGCTTTTGATTTAATCCAGTTGTTGAAATTTCAGTCTATTGAATTTATTTTACATGGCTCATAAAATGGTTATTGTTGATAATTTTAATGTTTTCAAGTGTGATAATAATAATCAATTATCAAGTACAACAATAAAATAAATAATGAATACTAACAGTATTCTGATGATTTAAAAATAAATGAAACCGAAATGATTGTTAAAACTCTTTGAATTTCAATCGCTTCGACCAATAAATTACCACAGCATTCACCCGCTTTTTGCAAAAAAAGTTCAATTTTCCAAATTTTATTAAAATTCATCTATACATGATATGGTAACAGCTTTATGCTCATATGAATCAGCATTCTCTCTTCTCTTAGGAGAATTAATAACATATTGATTCCACCAGTCTAAACTATTTTTATTGTTTTTTTAGTTCGGAGACCATTTTTTAGTAATGACCTCAACAGATCAACCAGTTACAAAAGAAAATAACACACTAAACGTGAAAATGATAGCACAGCTGAAAAGAGGACAAAATTTTGATAAGACTAGCCAAATTTGAAGCAAAAATATGCAAGAAAAGTGTTAGAACACTGCAACAACAATCTAGCACTGGTTGCACAAATGGCCGAAAATTTCGGAAAATTTTTTTTCTGAAAATAATTATTATTTTTATTACAGGCAAAAATAAAGCCCTCATTGGTGCACGAATGAACTAGAACCATTTAGAGCTACATTTTGATGTAAAGAACAACATCAATCAACAACTTTACAAAAATAATAAAAAAAAATTAAAATTAATTGTTTATTATCAATGCCGTATCTAAATAATTAATTACTAGCTTACTAACCTTCAATTCCATTATCAGAGAGCTCAAACAAGCTAAGTTATTAATAAACTAACTAAATCAGAAGAAGAAAACAATGTGCTTGCTCCTTTCCAGAAAAAATTTGCCCATAATTGTCAAAAAAAATCCGAAATTTAAAACAGGAAGTGATGGGTCAAGGATATTTGGGACTTTTTCCGTTTAGAAGGTCGTACAGTCTTCTAACAAAAACCAGAAAATAGGCAATTCTCTGCTCTACACGATGGTATAAAAATTATTTATGTGAGTCTACACAAACATTTGCAAAACGTTCCGAAAACCGGACGAATATAAACCCGAGCAACGGCCTGATGGAATGTTTGGTCACATTACTAAAGTCCGAGCATTGCTCGTGATGGAATTAGAAAAGGTTTTAAAAGTCTTGTTTTTTGTGGTAAAAAAAACACATCACAGTGAATGTGTTTTTCAATTATCGTTATTATTATATCAGGGAGACAAATAATTTGTTGTCGGAAATGAAATGGGGCATAAACCCTCGCTTTGTGCTGTATGATTGGCTAGTTCAATAGCAGGTCACCGATGTGTTGCGGTACATCGGCACGCTACATCAGCCTGTCTAGCCACCTGCACATCGGCACGATCTATCGTATATCGATACCAAAACATTGGTGCAGTGTAGCCACTCCTTTAAGGTCAAGGCTGTTCGTTTTTTCGTATAGAGTTATCAGCAACTGTATTTACATCATCACTGTCTCTGGACTCGTCTAGATGGCACCAGCAGTTTCTGCCTGGGATTACTTGGTAATGAACTGATTATTTTTATTGGCCAACAAACGTGTCTCAGCTTCTTTATGACGTATCATGAAAAATTACCGAAAATTCCACTTAGTCACCAACAACAAAAAGCAGTTGTTGTAAGTAGAGAGATTGGCTGGCCCACCCTTATTGCAGAAGTTTTTTAGCTTTATGCACGCATTGCTATTGTCTTATAGATTTCATTGTCATATCCTATGTCTTAATAAGGAAATACTAGCTGCGATGATAGCAGTGGTAGTTTATAACTAGTGTCAGTCAGTAGCTAGTAGTAATGTCAGTGGCTAGTAGCAGTATATCTACTAAAAACCAATTCGTATCATTTCAAAAATTTCAAGTCCGGAAACAAAAATAATCATAATCGTCAATTTTTGCTTTGGTCCAAACAGAAAATTGTAGCTAATTCACGAGCAATTGTCATCTGTGTTTCCTCTTCTGTTATAAATAAATGTTTATAACATGCACTTCTAACAGATATAGAAGACTCCATTACTAGACTTTCATTCATTTGATGACAGATTCTGTAGTTACAAAGTGGTATTTTATGTAACTGATTTGACAATACAATCTTTGTGCTTACAATCTAAAGTAGCAATTAATATTGTTCATAAATATTTCATGTTTTATGATTATTTATAGTTAGTAATGTTGGTGATGTGAAGTAGTAATGTTGGTAATGTGTAGTAGTAATGTTGGTGATGTGAAGTAGTAATGTTGGTGATGTGTAGTAGTAATGTTGGTGATGTGTAGTAGTAATGTTGGTGATGTGCAGTAGTAATGTTGGTGATGTGTAGTAGTAATGTTGGTGATGTATAGTAGTAATGTTGGTGATGTGCAGTAGTAATGTTGGTGATGTGCAGTAGTAATGTTGGTGATGTGTAGTAACTCATCAAAACAGTTTCTAAAAACAGTACACGATTTTAGTGAAGACTAAATTTGGGGACGTCACATGCAAAGGCGATTGTTTTATTATTAGTTATTGTCAGAATATTTCTGCCATTTTTCAAACTAATAGAACATAGTAAACACTTAACTTCAATGTTGACATGGTCATGCATGATTACTTTTTTACAAGCGCATATTTCTCTCAGTTCTATTAATAGATCTGTTGACTAGCATAGAAAGTTGTAAATACCCTTCGAATGGGACAGAAAATGCTTGAATATACTTGCAGCGGTCGTAAATTGTTTATTCTAGGTTATTATTCATTTTATTGTTGCTGTTATTAATGGCCACCTTTCCATACCTACTTATATAGAGACTTCCTCATTGCTCTCCATTATATATAGTGTTCCTGCCCATAACCATTGTATCAAATTATCCAACCAACTATTCATACCAAAATACAATCCTCACATATTTATTGGGGATTCTCTCCTGATGGAAAGTTTTCAAGTTTTTTTCTATTAATAAATGTTTAAATGACAGAAGTCAATGGACAGGTAAGTTATTATTATTTATGACAGCGAGTATGAAAATGCAAAATTGAACAACACGCACCATGACAGCACTTGGTGATCGAATGAATCAACGAATGATACAATCGATTTATGTTTGTTTGTGACTACGCAAATACATCTGATTCATCTAGCTTGTTTGGTTTTGTTTTTTGTTCAAACATTGTCATAATGTACTCGTCAGCGCTAATCAGAATCATGTTACTAAAACTTTAAAGCAATTGGTCCTCACCGACTGAAATCCCCGTAGCGTTTAGTTATGTTATTTGATGGTCAAATAGTTAGTCTTGTATTATACTGGTTCACTTCCCGCTCGACTTTCCTCAAACCTTCCCCCTTCTCTAACCCATTTCTGCTTCCCACAACAACCACTCCTTCCCAATGATAACTTTATTGGGATAGAGTGTACTCTGGTTTGATTAACTTCGTGTGTGGAAATTTCCAAATTAGCCTTGGTACCAGCCTTTATGGTAATTACAAACAGACAACAAATTATAGCATTGTCCTAGTCAATAGTGAAATGTGCTGTCGGCAGTTTTGATTAAATTGTCTCTTGACTCATGAGATTTGGGCATAGTTTTAAAAACTAATCAAGTGTGACTTGTAGTTCCTCTTCTTCTAACTTAGAAACTGTATATCGCCAGCATTTGGTTTTGTTCACATTTTATATTGTTGATTTGACTAGAAAAAAATAATGAAGTATATATAAAACAACTTAGATATTATATACGTGTATATACAACGATGTGTATTATATATGCTTATGTATACAGTGCCGTACGTTACATGCATTATATATACAGTGTTATGCTATATAACATACATCCATACAATATCGTATATCCAGTAAACGACTTGATATTGTGTCTTGCAGGTCTCACCCGTACCATGGGCTGCCGAAGGAAGTTTTGCCCACAGGCTACAGCTTGTCGTCACTCATCCATTCTTTATATATTTTGGTTGCCTGGCCGTTCTAGCAAATGTTATATCAATTTCTGTAAGTAAATACCTACATTGTATCTGTTGAGTTGTCTGCCCATCATGGGGGACAACTCTCTTCTACCGTGACAATGCCTCTCATTGTGTGAGAACAAACAATCTCCCCTTGTTCATACAGCTGTGTGCTACACCTCACCTGGTGTGTTGTATGTACATTAGTCTCTGATACATTTACTCAACCTCTGGGTTTCCCTTATTTATCATTAGATACGCAGCTGTTGTTGCAATTGGCCGTAATTGCTATGGATATTGCGTTACAATTGCTAATGTATCCTCCAACCTCCCCCAATGTATCTGGTGATTGCTTCAAAACAGTTTTGTTGTAATATCATACTATAATGGTATACACGCTGAAATGCTATTTAGCTCTCAATATTTCCATTGTAATAGAATGAGAATCGTCTAATGCAAAGTTTGTTATTTAGTACTTTATGAGGAAATGACATCACCGCATCACAGACTATGTTCACTCTGTACAGAAAGTGTGATTTTTTCCATAAAGGATCTCGTTTTGTAAAAGGAGTGAACACAATCGTCTCCCTTGAAGATGAAATGCTTTTTATTAAATAGTTTAAAATTTCGTTAACAAGAGTAGATTCATACGCATGTATTTATAAAACGTAGATACATACATATTTATCATTATAAATTTTTACAGTGCATCGTTATTGTTGGCGATGGTCGATTGACTGAATTCAAACAACTTAAATAGCATAGATGTAGATATTTATCGATTTTTAAAGTTTTTAGTCGCCGTACCATGGCTTTACCGTTAAGTTGATGTCGTCACTGCACACATATATAGACCAGCTGCGTGCATGTATTGCTCATCGATTGGGCTGGAAACATCCGAGATATAAATGATGAGCCAAATGTATTCCATCGGGAATGTTATTGGCTATGGCGCAGTGAGAATGATGTAGCATTTTGTCTGTCAGATAATCTTGAAATGATTAGTTAGTTTGTCACAAAATGGCTCACGGAAAATGAAGTTTTTCTTGATGACTCGCCTTATCGTGTCAGAGAGCCGAGCCGGCTTGCATTATTTTCTATTTTTTTATATCGAGCAATCTGCACAGCAGTTCTTGCGTGACTTGATGGTATCCCGGCATCGCTCTATGGATCTGACTTGCAGTTTTCAGTGATGGCCGGTTACACTAAAAGTCTCTGCAACTTTTACATTGATGATCCCCCGAACTAAATGAATATTATTACTTACATATTCAAAGTTATTAGCTTTAATAGCATGTATACATTATTATTACTGATATTACATATTAGTATCGATTTGAATAACATTTTCTCAAAACTACCACATTTTGTAGTTTATAATAAATAAATAATTGCAATTTTTAATAGATTTTGGAAGAAATTGATTGTTATTATTTTGTTTGTTTAATTGTATATTTGGTTATTTTGTAGATATTATTCTCTACAGAATATGACTACGCCCTGGGCTCTGTGCATTCCTCTGTACACGTAAGTTGGCTCCGTACTTGTTGTATCAATCGCTGCTTTGTTATACAGCGGCGATCTACGCAGTCTACGCTGAAGGTTATGATGGTCAGCTAGAAAAAGCTCTAGTGAATGTTGGTTGGTACTTGTGGTTTTGTCTCTGATAACTGATTTTTTATAATTCAGAGTTTGACTGCTATTTGATGTTTTTCAGAAATCACAGAATTACTAGATAATCCAGTTACTTTGGTAATTTTGAGTAATATTAATAATAATAATAATAATAAAGCAACAAGTAAACATAATATCTATGATGGCTGTTGAAGAATGGTGTTTTCAGATATTAAACTTTGCTGGTGCTATTGCAAAAACTGTTTGTTATAGACAACAAAGTCCAATAAATATGGTTTATATCATCATTTAGCTGGTATTGTCAACTTTTGTTTAGTTAAAGCCCTTGCTGTTGGTTCATAAAAAGACAGCAAGTGTTAATGATTGATTAGTCAGCGTACAAAACACAGTATTAGTTAACTTATTTGGTCCTAATAGACAATTGCCACCGAGAGGATAACTCTTAATATTCACTACTTGTTTGAATTCAACACTTCGATATGTCTTGTTACGTACATCAGTATGCAAATCATCTATTACATCACACCATTGTTTCATGTAAAGCTGGAAACACTGTTTTTTTGTAGTATTTTATTTTTTGTCCATTAATTTGATAAAGGTTAGATAAAGGTTAGATTACTTCACTATTCATGGATGACATCATTTCAGTGTATGTTTTGTATTCATTGAGCTATTTTTGTCTTTGAGATCTAAATGTGGCGGTTTTTACGAATATATTTAAATGTCTGTAAATTTTTATTTTTTGCATACGCTGTTATCAGTGTTTTTCTTTGAAATTCAATTTGGGTATTCCAAAGGCTTCTGCTATTCACTTTGTTGTATTCCCCTGCCACTAAAGTGATAACCAATCTTCACGGAGTAATGAGAGACACTAGTACAACATTTGTGGCATAAAATTTTTCCCTTGATCTATCAATGGTGGAACTTCCCCCTCTTATAGCCAGCCAGCCGTAGATTAAAAACATTTTAACTTTATTAAGTAGACTTTATCCCTGATTAATGACCGCTGACTGTTCCATGTAGTTAACGGCAATCAATAGTTGCTTAGCACGGCAAACAAATAATGTAATATTAGTGAGACATTTTCCTTGTACGGACTATTGATTCAGTCTACTAACTACCGCACTGTGTATTACAGTTATGGCTTCTCCAGAACATTCCCTCTCTCCTATGTATTTGTAGACAATCAACTTGTGTTTTGCTGCCTACTATGTATTAGAGAAGATCCTGCTGCTGTGGGCCAATGGACGCAAGAGGTTCGCTCATAGCTGGCTCGAACTGTTTGATTGTTTTTTGTTATTCGTTTTAGTGGTAAGTAGTGGTAAATAAGATCGGTAGTTGTCTTACCACTTCCAGTCTCATCTACTCCATTACTTGTGCTCTGGTGATAGTTTTAATCCCTTAACATAAACAGTTGAGACTATACATAATATCATTTCCAGTAAACAGTTTATTTTGGAGTTGTATCCCTTCTGTAAATGTGTAGACAACTCCTAGATTGATGTATTGCCATGCAGGTTTTGGAAATAGTGTTTGTGTCAATGTATGGTGGAGTGGTGTTTCGCAAGAAAGATAATCCAGATAGATTCCTGGTGGATCCAACCATGTGGCAGCTAGTTAAGACTATCAACCTACTTATTATGTTCAGGCTTATACGGCTTTTGCCTCAGATTAAGGTTGGTTGTTATTGTGTACCTGTATAACTCTATTGCGTACCTGTGTAACTCTATTGTTCACCTGTATAACTCTATTGTTTACCTGTATAACTCTATTGTTTACCTGTATAACTCTATTGTTTACTTGTATAACTCTATTGTTTACCTGTATAACTCTATTGCATATATGTGTAACTCTATTGTGTACCTGTATAACTCTATTGTTTACCTGTATAACTCTATTGTGTACCTGTATAACTCTATTGCGTGCCTGTGTAACTCTATTGTTTACCTGTATAACTCTATTGTTTACCTGTATAACTCTATTGTTTACCTGTATAACTCTATTGTTTACCTGTATAACTCTATTGTTTACTTGTATAACTCTATTGCATATATGTGTAACTCTATTTTGTACCTGTATAACTCTATTGTGTACCTGTATAGCTCTATTGTGTACCTGTATAACTCTATTGTTTACCTGTGTAACACCATTGTGTACCTGTGTAACTTTATTGCTTACCTGTATAACTCTATTGCGTACTTGTGTAACTCTATTGTGTACCTGTATAACTTTATTGCGTACCTATGTAAAGGGGTGGCTACACAGGCCTATGTTATGCATCGGAAGGCCTTGCGATGGGCGTTCCCGATGGGCGTGGCCGATACTTCGGTACATCGTGGGGCCTGTTCGTGAGCATAACCAACATGTTGGTCTATGCCCGATGCCGAAGAAACATCGGCATTCTCCTAAAACAAAATATTTTTACAAGCTCATCAAGTTTCACCATTTACAACACATTTCCGCTCGAAAAATATCACCAACAACGATTATATATGTATTATCATTGTTGTCAACATCAATTTCCTAATGAATTTTATTGTTATACAGAGAACTTGTATGTTCATCCCTTTGCAACAAAACTATTTTGATTTGATGCAGTTGTTGACAAAAAAATTCAGTCTGGTAAATTTATTTTACATGGCTTATAAAATAGTAACAACAATAAATTGAATGATGAATAATAACAATATTCTGATTTTTTAGTAATAAATAAAACCAAAACAATTATTAAAAGTCAAGTTTTTTTATGGTGAAAGCAAACAAACACATCACAGTGAATGAATGTTTTTCAATTACTGTTATTATTATATCAGGGAAACGAACGATTCGTTGTCGGGAATAAAATGGGCATATGATTTGTTAGTCAATAGGCGCTCATCAATGTGTACATCGATGTGTACATCAATGTGTACATCGGGCACGCTAAATTTATCTGTTTAGCCACTCGCCCAACTGTCACAATCCATTGTATAGGTACATCGACACCAAAATGTCGGTGCAGTGTAGCTACACCTCAACTCTATTGTTTACTTGTATAACTCTATTGCATAACTCTATTCCGTACCTGTATAACTGTGTCTTGTAACTCTATTGCGTTCCTGTATAACTCTACTGTCTACTTGTATATCTCTATTGTATAGTTATGTAACTTTATTCCCATTCTCACAATTAATGTTTGCAGACAATGTCGCTGGTGCTCATAAGTATGTTGGATATAGCCAGATCTCTCGTTCCATTTGCAGCGCTCCTATTGGTTAGTATTTCTCTTCCATCGTTGGATCACTTGCATGAGTAACACTAGGTGGCGTTGCTTTCATCCATTTTTGTCTGCACTCATTGCCAGGCTCTCTACTACCTGTTTGCAATACTTGGAATGGAGCTGTTTGCGGGTGCTATCATAGCCCCGACCACAAATGTCAGCCCTGACTTACCGCCAGTGGACACAGGCTATGGATGTGGCACCTACGAGCAGTTAGAGTACTGGGCTAACAACTTTGATGACTTTGCGGTACGTTAAACTCTCATGTGTGTGAGGTAGTAATTGTGTACAGTCGCCCACCTGGATATAGTAGATCCTTTATGATATCGTAAGGCTGATGTGATGGCCGCCAAGTGTTTGGGCAAAGTATTAGTTTTTCTGGTAGTTTGTGTTGCAGTTGTTTACTCCCTCAAATAAATATCGTACAAGCATTGATGGTGACTTTGCTGTAAACATTACGTATCAAAAGCAGGTTTTGAAACAGGCTAACTTTTTGTGTTTTTCGATTATTAATGAGCAAAATATTTTGATTTTTTACCTATTATTGCTTTGAATAATATATACGTCAAAGTTGTGTATTATTTTTTAATTTACAACGAAAAATTTTACTGTAGCGCTATCATTGACTGAAAGTTGGCAAATGGAGTTGTGTGCTCATTCATTAGTTTGCTATTGAATGGGTATATATAATGTGGGTAGTTGTAATGGCAACTTTGTAACCCGGTGACCAATGTGTAAGACTGAAGCTCCGCCCACTGGTGGCCTAAAGTTTAGCATGTCTGTAGTCGCTCGATCTTGTGTCAAGGTTAGAAATTGGCCCTTGAATGTGTTACACTCACATTCCATTTGTGCGCGGAGCTTACATCGTTTGTATAATTATAGATTTGGAAGTTGTCTTTTCATATGAGTATTTGGTGAGTTGTCATCTCACATGGGCCTTTTATGGGAGAATAACTCCATATTGCTAGTTTGCCACTATTGTCTTTCTTTACAGGCATCTCTGGTGCTGCTGTGGGATATAATGGTGGTGAACAATTGGCATATATTTCTACAAGTGTACTCAGAGAGAGTATCTCCCTGGTCCCAAGTATACTTCATTGTGTTCTGGATACTGTCTGTCATTATATGCGTCAACCTCTTCACTGCTATGATTCTAGAGGTGTGTGATCACTAGAGCTTGTGTTTGTGTTGTTGATTTTGACTGATCTAATGAGATTGCATAAAAAACTAGTAATTCAGTGTCACAATGATTAGCTTGTCAGCTGTCAGTTGGTTCTTCCTTGATTCATTCCGTCAATTACCAATTGAGCTATATGCTAGGCCTGCTTTCCATGTTTCAGAACTTCATAATGAGATGGGACAGGCACTATGCCCACCAAAGAGAGCTGAGAGCTAGAGCTCAGTCTATTTCTAGCACTGCTACTAGCTTTTCTACTAACAATCCTCTTTCAGTGCATGAAATGTTCAGGTGGGAGACAATTACCATTCTTGCATTTCCTCTCATATTTATTCGATCAAATAACAATTTGTATTCAGGCAGGCAGTTCTGTGAATGTGTCATTTCCTGCTTTTCTTTCTAGAACTGATATTGAAGAACCACTGGAAGACGAGCTACTCGCTGATTTACGTCTGCACGAGCATGTAACATTTGACCTTGGCTAGTGCTTTTTACTCGAAATGAATAATCTCGCTTTGCAAATAACTAGTCGTCCTTCAGTTTGACCTTTCACCTCTAATCGTCAAGATTACTTTTTATAAATTGTAGTTCATGCCTTGCTCAATTTCTTTTATTTCTACATCATAGCCTTTAAACCTTTAGTGAATTCTTATTTTATTTGTGATTTTATTTGTCCAGAATCAAACGTTTTCCAATCACATTTATTTTGTTGAACTTTTCGAGTTCCTTTCAGTAACAGATGGAGAATTAGCTCGTGTACCATATTTATTTCTGTTGAAATTCAAACAAGTTTCTCACAAACAAGGTGCAAGTTTTATAGTATATTGTATTTTTAAACAATCCTTATATTGTATATTTTACATAAACTGCTTCCTATCAAAATATTCTTATTATAGAATAAAATAATTTGTTATAAAAATAACAGCATGATTCACAAAATCTAGTACATTAATTGTTGATATTGTCAGAGTTGTCTTCTCTTTCATTTGGTTAAAGTTTGCTGGTGGAATACCCTTGTACTTCTAAGGCTTCTTGGAATACTCTCAAGAGGTTTTCTACATTCTGCTGTGTAGCATTGTATCCCATAATACCAATCCTCCACATCTTACCGGCTGTGTGACCGAGTCCCCCGCTCACCTCTAACTTGTACCTGCACAGCATACTCAGGCTATTATCTATGGTTTAATTAGGGCTTTGCTGACTACACGCGCTTTGCAATTTTTCAAACTCTCATTGTCACAACTGCGTTCCCCAGAAACATAGCTAGCTGTATGTCTGATAACACGATAGAAGAATATGTAGAGAGTAAAAGTCAACAGAAATAGTGTTTCCAGTTAATCAGATGAGTTAGAGCGTATATAGTGCAAGCAACAGGAGTCTACAGTATCCCAGCTCTATTGCTGTTATATCAGTTAAGTCCCGCCCATCTTTTTCTGATGCGCTGCTTATGCTTTGTACGAGACTTCAATTACAACCATGTCAACAATCTAATAGCGTCAATAAACGGTAAATTTCAGTTTATGAGATTTTTATCGGCAACTTTTAAATGAATTATTAAATTGTAAACAAAAATGCACCGTCACAAAATAATCAGTAAAATAATATTATTGCTTCAAGAATTCAACGACTGTGTTTTGTTGGGTCAATGGTTTACATCGTAACTTTGTTTACTCATATTGCTAGCCAACAAAATGACGTGTTGAAAGGTAGTTGTAGCCGTGACTTATCAACAAACTTCCTCAAAGTCGATTGTTTATTTTCAAGCAACCATTGCACTTTGGTATGTACTGCTGTGGATATCACAGACTCGGAACTTGACGTTTAGGTAAGTTATAAAACTAGGCGTAATTTCCCCTTATATGACTCATAGTGTTAGACAGCAAAATCATAAACTCCATCTTAAAAATACATTGATCACAGCAAGTACCAGCACTTCCATTATATCAATGTATATGTGATGCAACACTAACTTCTCTGGCAGTTCATATATTGCTACCATAGGCTAAATAGAAAAGAAGCGAGGACAAACAATTTCTTTTTGTCACGTAAATACTAGTTTATATGCTCTTTTCAAACCACAGAAGGTAAAATTACTCCTCTAAGACATTCTATGTCACTGGATGCTCGAAGGAAACCGGAATGCTCAACTTCGGTTTTGTTTTAATCAGTTTCAGGAAAGTTTCTAACGATTCATTGTGCATTGGCACGAAAGGGTATTAGAGGTAACCTATCTCTTATCCGGTTATAATATGTGATAATCAGCTACAACAACAGGAAATGACACTCATCGAGAAAAACAAAAATTCCACGGACTCATTTCCATCGCTGTTAGCAACTATTGCATAAACTATCGCCTATATTTTGGCATCTATCCAGTGAGTTAACCACCAGTGCATAGCTAGTAGCATTTAATAGTGCTTCTTCAGGATCTAGTAGCTATCTGAGCTGACAGCTTATTGGAATTCCAATTAAAGCTTGAAACAGCTGGTTGAAAGCAGTAATTTCATTTAACAAAGACCTCACATCAAGGTAGGTGTGCTTTTGTGCTCTTTTGTCTCATGAATTAATATTGTTAGATGATGATGTATTTCATTTTGGACTTGGTGTCGTTATGACAAAAACATAGCACTGGCTCTTTGTCTATGTGATAATTTTGAACAAGTTTCTGTCGTCTGTTGTGTGTGTGTTTGTGTGCGAGTTGGTTTTTTTTTCGTTTGCCCAGTTTCACCATGCTTAGAGCGTAGAAAGCTGTCGTACAATCAGATCAACTCATTGCCACCGCCAAAGGAGGTAGGTGCCAAACTGGTTACTTTGTGACATCAGCTGTGTAAACTTTTACCAAGCTAGCAATAAATTTTTGTCTCGTTCCCGAAGAAGCAATATAAATGAATCACCGGTGCTGCAAGTCAATAATATTGAAGGGGAAAAGATACAAAGGGTAGAGCAAGCCGATGGGTGAGTGAGTCGGAGAGGGCCGGGGTGAATCTGTGCTGTGGTAAAGCAGTACAAGGGATTTAGTTTGGAAATTGTAAAACGAGACGGGATAGAGCAAGGGGTGGAGAGATAGAGCAGGGGGAGGTGATAAAGCAAGGGGTGGAGAGGTAAATTAGGGGGAGTTTTAGAGGAAGGGGTGGAGAGGTAGAGTAGGGGGAGGGGATAGAGCAAGGGGTGGAGAGGAAGAGTAGGGGGAGGGGATAGAGCAAGGGGTGGAGAGGAAGAGTAGGGGGAGGGGATAGAGCAAGGGGTGGAGAGGAAGAGTAGGGGGAGGGGATAGAGCAAGGGGTGGAGAGTAAGAGTAGGGGGAGGGGATAGAGCAAAGGGTGGAGAGGAAGAGTAGGGGGAGGGGATAGAGCAAGGGGTGGAGAGGTAGAGTAGGGGGAGGTGATAGAGCAAGGGGTGGAGAGGTAGAGTAGGGGGAGGTGATAGAGCAAGGGGTGGAGAGGTAGAGTAGGGGGAGGTGATAGAGCAAGGGGTGGAGAGGTAGAGTAGGGGGAGGAGAGGTGATAGAGCAAGGGGTAAATTAGGGGGAGTTTTAGAGAAAGGGGTGGAGAGGGATGGCAGTTTTAGAGGAAGGAGTGGAGAATTGAAGTAGAGGAAGTGGAACAAGGTAGACGCATAATAAGGGAAGAGTAGAGCAAGCCGAGGAGTGAGAAGTAGCTGGGCTCGGGGCAGAGTGGGTAGAGTAGGCAGAGTGGGCAGAGTGGGTAGAGTGGGTAGGCGTGTTTACTACGAACGGGCGCGTATTTCTATGCTGCATATAGATGAAAGCCAGTGGAGAGTATCTTGACAAGTGTTATACGATGCCAGCATACTTGTTACTTGATCTGATGGTACAATCAATCGTTCATTGAACCAACTAGTAGGCTGATAACCTATGTGCAGTTTGAGGCTGTTGCATCTACAATGCTGGCACATATTTCATGAAATTAAATAGTTTACAAATGGTTGTCATTGAATAGCTGGCTGATGTTTGAAAGCTAAGAAAGGTAGTACGCCTCGGTGAGAACAATAGGCTGATACAACCTCGATCAACCAATGATCATTTCACCTGTTCAGGAGTTGTCAAGCCTTACATCATGAAAAGCCAGTATGCAAGGCCAGACAACTCCTGATCAGGTGCAATGATTCTTGCTTGATCTAGATACAATCTACTGGATATCTTAGCAAGGGGAGAAAAGGAGAATTAAATGGCCCACCTTCAGGCGTTTCTGACAAAACAAATTTATTTCAATCTACTCACATTTTCATCAAATAACTGGTGACGGCTTTCCACTCCACCCCACGCGGTACCACGATTGCTAAAATGGTTGGCAAACAGTCAGCCTACAACAAGAAAAAAGGACTTGTCAGTTACAATGATTCATTGAGGGTGATGAAGGAGGAAGCAACTACAAAAGCTAGATGTAGCACAGAATGCAAATGATAACAAACTAGAGGCAAACAATTATTAATAGGCAAATGACTTTATGGCGTACAGCTTTTGGAACATAAAGACTCAGTCCCATTTTTTGTATGCCAGCTCGCAGTCGGGCTGCGCAGTCGGCGTGCCTTTTCCATGAGTTCTCTAAACCTTCTTCAGCTAAGAGTGCTAAGGCTTCCCTCAACATGTATACCAAGTGGATTTGTCCGGTGTGATGGTAGCTGGCAATAATAAATTAGTGTTTGATACTAGTTCAGTAGAACTTTTCTTCAAATGATTTTCAATTTCCTAAAATCGACGTTTTATTACAGTGAAACAATAACAGAGTTAAATTTATTTTTGTGCCAGGAGCAACAATGTAATATATCACACGATGTATAGGGTACCTCTACACTATCAAAGAAAACTAATTCTTTCTTCATTTACAACCAAAAATATTTGAATGAATAAAATCGAATCACTAGAATTCGTTATCCTGACGCTAGCAATGAATGCAAGCAATTGCCTTTACGTATATCGCATAGGTCCAATCACTCACCGTCGTACGCCGGCTCCATCACACCCCCAATAATTGGCTAACTCTGCCAGGTCAAGGTAGTAAGAAACAGGTTTAGTCTTTCTGTTTAAAAACCTCTGATAAGCTCGATCGCTGAATGAGATTGGGGAAGGGCCTACGGATGCACTGAGTGCCTTTTGACTACCGGAGTACATGACATCTATGCCTGCAATAGACATCTATGCCTGCAATAGACATCTATGCCTACAATAGACATCTATGCCTACAATAGACATCTATGCCTGCAATAGACATCTATGCCTGCAATAGACATCTATGCCTGCAATAGAAATCTATGCCTGCAATAGACATCTATGTCTACAATAGAAATCTATGCCTACAATAGACATCTATGCCTACAATAGACATCTATGCCTACAATAGACATCTATGCCTACAATAGAAATCTATGTCTGCAATAGACATCTATGTCTACAATAGACATCCATGCCTATAATAGACATCTATGCCTACAATAGACATCTATGCCTACAATAGACATCTATGCCTGCAATAGACGTCTATGCCTGCAATAGACGTCTATGCCTGCAATAGACATCTATGCCTGCAATAAACATCTATGCCTGCAATAGAAATCTATACCTGCAATAGACATCTATGCCTACAATAGACATCTATGCCTACAATAGACATCTATGTCTACAATAGACATCTATGCCTACAATAGACATCTATGCCTACAATAGACATCTATGCCTGCAATAGACATCTATGCCTGCAATAGACATCTATGCCTGCAATAGAAATTTATACCTGCAATAGACATCTATACCTGCAATAGACATCTATGCCTGCAATAGACATCTATGCCTGCAATAGACATCTATGCCTACAATAGACATCTATGCCTATAATAGACATCTATGCCTATAATAGACATCTATGCCTACAATAGACATCTATGCCTACAATATACGTCTATGCCTACAATAGACATCTATGCCTACAATATACGTCTATACCTACAATAGACATCTATGCCTGCAATAGATATCTATACCTACAATAGACATCTATGCCTACAATAGACATCTATGCCTACAATAGACTTGTACATTGACACTTATCAAGTGAGATAATATTTTATTTTGTTTTACAACTGATAAATTAATTGCATCACCTTTGAGTGTTTACCCCAACAACTTGTCGTTTTTTATGAATAACAGAAAACACTATGAGGCATTTAAAAGCAAAACAAATTACTACTGGTTGTTGAGTGAATACTATTTCACCCAATCCTGACAAAGTAAACACTTCCTGTTGCTGTTTGGATCAACTACAAGAGACTTAAAAAACAAACAACTTCAAACAAACTTTAAGGAAAAAAGCAACTAAAACAGACTAAAGAAAACCCGCTATGTTTAACATTTAGTCTTCGGTTTTCCATTTAACATTGCAGAAAGTTTTCTCATATAAATTTGTAATTAAAACATTAGAATAATCTAGACTCTTCTCAATTGGCCAAAAATTGGAGTTTTTTTGTTTATATGCAACAATTAATTACGCCTCTTGAGTAAAACACTGGCTAGCAAAGAATGCTCATAGATGTAACAAAGGAAAATTTACTTCCAAGTTTTTGGTAGCTGATGCTTTTGTTTGGAATTATCATTTATATTAGTATACTTTGCATGAGCCATTAAGTAATATTGGTGCAGACGTACGTACCCCACTTGTCCATGAATATTGGCACTGCTCCAGCACTTGCTACAGTGTCAACAATGAGTAAACAGTTGTACCTGTACGATTCATAAAATCCTTATTAGTTATTACTTATCATAACTTTTCTCACTTGTGATGTCACGCAACAAAACTTCAGTTATACTTTGCATTCAACGCCACAAAACAATTTTTGATCTAACTGGAACAATATTCTGATTTATTTCTATTTATACGCTTCAGAGAATTTTTTTTTATTGGACTTTGGTTGAGAAAAACAAGAATGCTAGTATTATTGGTTTAACTAGTAAATGTGTGGGAAAAGATAAACAAAAGCAAGCTGTCTGCTAACTCAAGTAATACAAACATTAGCATGAGAAACACTACAGCCTTCACAGATAAAACCGTTGTGTTCCAATGCCGCATCACTTAGGAAACAATTTGGTCATTTGATAAAACAATAAAATTCATGGAAAGCATTTTTCAATGTAACCATTGACTACCATCTGTGATCTCCCAGCATGAGTAGACAAATCTGAAAGGACAATGTACTATTTATTATACGTATATGCAGATATTATGTTATACAAAAGTAGCCAGCTCGTTTGAGATTTGATGTTTGCTAAAAAGATTTTAGGCAAGGCTTTTTTCTTGAAACAAAATAATTTAAATTGAATGTTCAACTGATTTTAAAAGAATCGTTTTTATTCAAAACTTTTACTTTTTGTTGCTTTAATTTTATCTCAATGACTTATGTAAGTTCTTACTTGTGACAAAGATGGCCGAGATCTTCAATTGGTTGCATGAGACCAAAGGAGGACTCCGAGTGGGCTACAAACATAGCCTGAGGTCTGTTTTCTGCCAGTGCCTATACAAAACAGCAGGCTACAAATTAAGGTCTTGATAAAGTCTTTATAGCTGTTTTGTTGGTATGTTTTTTCATATATTGGTTGAGACTTGAAACTGAGTCTGAGAAACATTTTATAATAATAACCGAAGGAGTTGGCGAGTTGCCAAAACCATGTTATCTCATAGCTGGGTCACTATCACACTCAGTGGAGCTACCATCTCATACCATCTGTTGTGTTCCATGGAACCATTAGTTAACAACCTTCCGTTCTCTCACAAAAACATTACCAACCCTTGTTAAAGTTTAGCAGCCAACCTTTTCTATCTCTTTGTATTCAAAGACTTTACCAATTTTTTCTATCATCACAGAACGTCCACCTAAAATAAAGTGATGTAAGCATTTTCTCTGTAAGACAGTAGCTTAGAGTTTCATGCGAGCAATATATGATCTGCCTACCGTGGCGATTGACCATGTTAGCAAATCTGCTGCCCCAGATGCCGCTTGTAAGGACAAGAACTGTATCACCTGCTTCTACCAGATTGTCACATGCCATCTCCATGGCAGCGTGCCCTGTAACATCCTGTTGACAGTAAGGACATGTCGACTTATAGCAATGAAATGTGCAATATATTTTTTAAACGTGAAAAAATGATTTCAATAAAAAAAATTTGGAGTTGACCTTTAGCCAAGAATTAGTTATGTCTTAAAATCTTTAGCATCAAATCAGAATTTGAATTATGTAATACCAACTTTGCGTAATTCCAGTATTTTTCTCTACAGATTCTGTTTGTATGGTAATTACTGTTCAATGGAAATCCTTGACAAACTGGGGTCATGTGAAACCATCACAAATTAAATATACAAACTTGGCAGGGTGAGCGAGGTACAATTAAACCCTTTTTTAACTTATCTCAGGAAATGAGTGAAACTTTTTCTCTGATGATTTAAATAATATTTCTTCAATAAATAACAATAACCTTATAAAATATATATATCTGGATTGCTATAATTGGTGTAACTAAGGTGATGATTGAGCATGTGTGACCACATTGTGTGCGTGTGTGGCAGCTGGTTGTGCGTGACTGGACTGTTTGTCTGTGTCCCGTTTGCTGCCTTATTGCATCTAAAATGAATCACTCTGATGTTTTCTGGTGGTGTCACAACCTAGGTGACAAAGAAACGCGGTCCTTCATGATTCTCTCAAGATGCAACAGCCAAAAATTCTAAAAAATACTAGTTCTGTACCAATAAAGTGAATCATAGTCTCCGTTGCTTACCAATTGCAAAACTTTTTTTTTGTTTCTTTGTTTATCAAACTAACTTCATATATAAAGAGGCAGCTCCAATCTACGTCTTTCTTTGCTCCATTATATATTATACAACATCATAAGAGTACGTGAATTTTTTACAAAGTGATATTATTTTATCTGAGACTTGCCTTTCCCACATAAGCCCGACTTTGTTACGGAGAGCACAAGGTACGATTATTATATCATTTATTCTATTCTTTTGCGAGTCAGTCGTGTGTTTAAAGCTTGTTTTAAATGCCTGCACGAGGAATCAAACATTAGCATTACTAGCTGCCTCAATATTTTAGCCATTTTGTGATTTACTTTTATCAAGTATTGTTTGTAATTTAATCAGTTCTTGCTTTATTAGTAGTTTATTTTAAAACAACTGATGCAAACTACCATGTACGTATGATTAAGCTGCATTTATTGTATTGCGGTTTTCAAGGTTTGAACTATGACCACAAAGTTTGCATCAGTTACAAACCACTCTTTCATGTGAAAAAGTCCAAAGCTACAATCGTTGAATTTAAATTTTGTTTGTTGTAAAACAAAATTTAAAAAATAGATAATTTCATAAAATGTTTGGTGTGGATCAACAGGGTGGAATACATGAGTGAACAAGAACTGTAATTAAAAATTTTAAATCTTTGCGTTCAAAAAAATTTGATACAAGTTATTACACGTCGATGATTGTTGACTTGATGATTGTGGACGATCAAGAATTTGTCTACTAACTGTTTAACTGCTGAATTAAATTAATCTGTTTCTAAATATTGCAGGGTTAAGCGATGGTAATATAAGTTCTAAATTATGAATGATAAAGTTTTGTTAAAAACATAAACATTTATGGAGCAGTTACCGGTGCCAGAGACAGCTAGCGTTAATTTGTTGTTGGTTTGGAAGAGGTATTGTATGCCAGCTTTGCATTCATCCATTATCTACAACAACAAAATATATCTTCATAAAATCCTGTAAAAAAGTACTAATATTCAGGGTTTGTTTGATAGAAAAATCAAAAAAATAGCCTGCCGAAACCAAAAATAAATTCTTGATATGTTGCATAAGCTGTACCTGAATGAACTCTGGATGTAGATGGCCGAGTAATGGTAGACTACCTGCCGCTAGAACTCTTGGTGGAGCTGATGATGGGCCCGGTCCCATGAGTACCTTATTAGGTACCTCGATGGGTCGCAAGAGCACTTCTGGTGCTGCAACTACCGTCTGCCTGTTCATTCTGTGAAAACAGAATAAAGAGCTGAGAGCTTTGTGTAAATATTTTAATGGTTTTTAAGTTGAAGCACGAAATTATTGCAATGTTTCTGAGTTCACTCAGAAAGATTGAGTTACCTTAGCCTTTGAGGAGTTTGAGTTCTTCTTTAAAACTTGTTTATGTTGTGGCAAGCAGCAGCAATAATCTTTCTGTTGAGTGATTTTGGAATAGCAGTTTGAGTACCACATTTTTGTAATCACTTTCTCACCACGTGCATTTGCGTCACACGTGACAAACACTGTAATCTAACAGAAAGAATCAACGCTGGGGTAGATTATCTATAGTTAGAAACTATTATGGGTCCACAGGCTATAGGGTTTCCCAAGGCAGTTATTTCTTCCGCTTAGGCCAGAGAGCGAATTAAAAGAATCCATTAATAATACCAAGAAGTTGCACAAAATTTAACCGGAACAACCGATATATTGACATAATTTGTCGCTATTCATGAGTCATGGTTTTATGTGAATTATACGGATACAATAAATTGAATGACAACAATGGTTGGTTGTTTTGCGGTGGTTGATGAAAGGAAGCGTGAAGTTTATTGTTGTTGTTGTTGATCTGATGATCGATGTGACAACAACTCGTTCAAGTTCACTAATCATCAATCATGTCATCATCATTCGATAGATTGAATGATCGATGTTGTTGTTGTTGTTAATCATTATTATTATTATTATTA
The DNA here is from genome assembly GCA_945261195.1 of Cryptosula pallasiana. Taxonomy (NCBI): domain Eukaryota; kingdom Metazoa; phylum Bryozoa; class Gymnolaemata; order Cheilostomatida; family Cryptosulidae; genus Cryptosula; species Cryptosula pallasiana. The sequence continues at coordinate 24,079,343 of OX183140.1, read as the reverse complement.
TTATTATTTATTGATGGTAGTAGGCAGTAGTAGTAGCAGTTGCTTAGCAACTAAAGGGATCATAATAATTGCTGTAAAGGAATCACAATTATTATTATTAATTATTATTAATTAATTAATTATTATTATTATGATGATAACTACTTAAACTTAACTACTAACTGTTATTATTATTAATAAAATAATTAATTTAATGAAACATTGTATTGTTGTTGTTGTTCGTTATTATTATTAATGGTAATAATTAATTATTAATTATTGTTGTTTACTACTACTGGAATCAACAATAATAATAATAATAATACATACAGGAATATATATAATATTATCATCATTATTATTATTATATTATTATTTATTGTTATTAGTTCTCACAAAAAATCATCAAACCACCAGGGAGTCAGTGAGTGTCTGTTTTTCATAATATTAGTACCTCATCATATAATCATTGATTCGTTCTACCGAAAAAGCAGAAGTGTGAACGAACAACAGCAGGCCAGTGCATAATAATGATAATATGGTTAATTACAAACAACAATATTAACTAGCAGTATTACTCATTGTATTCGAATACGTTTGCTGCCTGACTCTATTGTCACCCCACCTCATATTTCCCCATTCTGCTGTACTCACCCGCTACTTTGCTCTACCTCTCCATCTCTGCCGAGTCCCTTCGTCTCTTTTTTTTGGGCTCAATTTGAAAAGTGACACAGTCAGACAGTGTGCTGGTACATTACAGTCACAACTGGGACCACTAATTTGAAAAAAACAATGCTATAAAAGAATGCTGTAATCTATATGTACTGTGAGAAAACATAATGAGTCATAAACCAACATATATCTGCTTGATTGACCTTCAACTATCGCATATTATAGGTAGAGAAGCTCAATTTTTTAATATTAAACTTCAGTGAATAAGTTGGGTACTAACTCGTAAAGCTGGACGCCGTTATCTTTATGGTGTAAAGATTATTAGTTAAATGATTTTGCCTCAATTTACATTTTAATGATATAAAATTAAACAGAAACAATTGTGGTTTTTTTTTTTAATGCATCTACTTCAAATAACATACTAAGAAAAGCCGCAATTTTATTTGGCCGGAACATTGGGTAGTATGTGATGGCACCCGCAATTACTGAATTGAGTTTTTGAGCTACGTTTTCGCGTATTTATAAACCGCTCACAAATGATTAATAATCTTTGGAAATAAATTCTAATTATTTAGAAATACTAAACTGAATCAGCAAAACAATATGTCAGTGAGTAGATAAGACATTGGTGTTTCATTTCTAATTGTCAAAATTATTAAAATGTTCGGGGGACATTGCACAGTTGTGCCAAATTTGCGTAATCTTTATGACTACTTATTAGTGAGTAGAGTACATTTTAAAAGTCTATTGACAGACAATCAGATGCAAAATTGTATTGGCTGCTTGGAGAAAAAATTTTCTGATTGGTGGATAAGTTGCCAAGTTATTACCAAAACTGTAATTGGAATCTGCGTGGGAGACAAATTCATATATGAATCCTTTTACCGCATCATGTGATAATTATCGGTTGAGCTGTACTAGCTACATATTAGCAAATGTTAATTTTTTGTGATTTATCTTTACCTACATTATTGAAAAAAAAATTTAATCCACAGAAATCTCCAGTTTAAGAATAGATGGAAAAATTAAGCCTCCATGCATTAAATTAATCCAGTCGAATGGCCTCCATCATGCATTAGATTAATCCATTTGAATGGCCTCCATCATGCATTAGATTAATCTATTCGAATGGCCTCCATCATGCACTGGATTAATCTATTCGAATGGCCTCCATCATGCACTAGATTAATCCATTCGAATGGCCTCCATCATGCACTAGATTAATCCATTTGAATGGCCTCCATCATGCATTAGATTAATCCATTTGAATGGCCTCCATCATGCATTAGATTAATCCATTTGAATGGCCTCCATCATGCACTAGATTAATCCATTCGAATGGCCTCCATCATGCATTAGATTGATTCATTCAAATGGCCTCCATCATGCATTAGATTAATCCATTCAAATGGCCTCCATCATGCACTAGATTAATCTATTCGAATGGCCTCCATCATGCATTAGATTAATCCATTCAAATTGCCTCCGTCATGCATTAGATTAATCTATTCGAATGGCCTCCATCATGCATTAGATTAATCTATTCGAATGGCCTCCATCATGCATTAGATCAATCCGCTCGAATGGTTTTTATTTACAGCAGTTCTTGTTTCCCTCGGCCTAGCGGTTTAGGTGTCCATTCACCTGGAATGACTGGCAGACACACACAGACACACCATTTATATATTTAAATTGGTGTGTGTATGGTGGTTGCAAACAAGACAGTATGTATACTGGTATACATTGCATAAATAATACTCACTTGTCATCTGGTTTGATAAATCTTGATAATAGAAATAATATATAGTAAAAACAGAATCATAGAAATTATGGTGTTCAAAAATTTGAAGTTGCTAAATACAAAAATTACGAACCACTATATGAAATAATTCCAAATGATTATGTACAGTTGTTTAAATAAATGTAGCAAAGATATTCATGAGAAGAACACATGAACGCATATGGGATGAGGTTTTAAAATTTGTTTTTTAGCTGGTTCCCTCGCAAACAGTAAATCTTGCGAAGAAGCCCATTAACTCAATAGAAGATATACAGATCGTAGCAATTGTGGTTGAATTGTGTTTGCGTTTGTGATGCTTTGTTGTGACAAGTTTATAAAAAAGTGTACAGGTAATAAACACTGAGGACTAACAGAGGTAGTAGAGCTTCGGTAAATGGGGTGACAAATGCTGTGGTTTTTATCGGTTGTTAGTTAGTTATACACGCTAGTCGAAGAGTTTCTTTTTGAAAGTGGAAGAGAAGGTTAGTGGTTTGAGTTGAATTCTAGCTTTAGCAGTGATATTGGTAGATTCTGTAATTGAGTTGTGAGTGAATGGAGTTGTAGTAGAGTCGCTTCATTATAGTGATGTTTATGAGATGACATGTGTTTGCAGAGTAGCGTGAAGTTTGATGAGATTTTGTTTGATAGGTTTAGGATGCGGTCCTTTAGTTTAGTTGATGGAGTAAGGTAAATCTGTGCCTTGAGTAATGTGTGCTATTATAATATGCATACCTTGAGTAATGTGTGCTATTATAATATGCATACCTTGAGTAATGTGTGCTATTATAATATGCATACCTTGAGTAATGTGTGCTATTATAATATGCATACCTTGAGTAATGTGTGCTATTATAATATGCATACCTTGAGTAATGTGTGCTATTATAATATGCATACCTTGAGTAATGTGTGCTATTATAATATGCATACCTTGAGTAATGTGTGCTATTATAATATGCATACCTTGAGTAATGTGTGCTATTATAATATGCATACCTTGAGTAATGTGTGCTATTATAATATGCATACCTTGAGTAATGTGTGCTATTATAATATGTATACCTTGAGTAATGTGTGCTATTATACTATGCATACCTTGAGTAATGCGTGCTATTATAATATGCATACCTTGAGTAATATGTGCTATTATAATATGCATACCTTGCTCACTGCCTCATACTTTACTATCTCATTGTCAGAGTTGATGGAGTCAAGGTCAAATAATTCTTTATGAAAATGAATGTCCGGTGTTGTTTTCTGTTTCATTTGTTGGTCCTATAGATGGGGTTCTTTGGGTATGTTAATTAAAAAGGGAACTTTTAGTGTTGGGTGTCATTTTATTGTGTGTGCACCATTGTCCTGTTTCAGCGGCTAGGTCTTATTTGAGTATAAATTACAGTTGTGCCAGGTTGTCCTTGACAATAGAAAATTTGTTGTATGGGCATACACATAGCGTGGACAGAGGATTGGAGGGACAATGTGAGGAGGTCTTTTATAAATGGTTGGGTAGAGTATAGAGCCTGGAGACACTGGTGCTGTTGGGTAGACAGCCAAGGTTTTGTAGTGGGAGAGATGGTAAGGTCTGAGACATACCTGTACTATTTGGTAGAATGTCCAAGTTTTCTTGGTGTCCTTCCACACATACCGTTTGATCATTTATATATGATTGGATCGGATGGAGGCAGCTACAAACTATACCAAAACTTTCAACTTTTGTGAGTAGTATATGGTTGCCCAATGGTGTTGCACGTTTGGTGAAAGTTTAGAAAAAATGAAATACTTGAAATTTATATCTAAACATTCCATCTGGGTTGATATTGGGCTGATGTTGGGATTGGAGATTGTAATAGTAGAGCTAGCCTGTTGAGTGAGCTAGCTCACCGATATTTTGATATTCTTGAAGTGATTTTTTTAGAGTTCTTACTTGGTTGAAACGCATGCAGAGCTAGTATAGGTAAAGGTCATACAGATTGATGCAGCTGAGGGAATATTGGAATGCATCGCAGCATTTGTGAATATTATACCAAGCTTTCGTGCAGCATCTATCATGTTATGGTCACTGGGGATAACGTCACTCTTACCATTGCTACAACGAAACCTGTCTAACATCCCGTGGGATGTAAAAACATTTATTGTTTTGGTCTACAAAGGTTAATGTTGATCTGTGTTAAGTTGGTTATCACAAGCTGTCACCATTATGATAAGCGTATATGAGGAGTGGCCATAGCGGGTGCATACTTAACAGTCCTGGTAGGCTAAATGTGAGGAATACTTTGCATTCCAATTGCAGATTTCATCGGTGGTATTCCATCGGTGCTATTCCATCGGTGGTATTCCATCGGTGGTATTCCATCGGTGGTATTCCATCGGTGGTATTCCATCGGTGGTATTCCGTCGGTGGTATTGCGTCGGTGGTATTTCATCGGTGTAGTGGATTTTATAGAGCAATGCACGAATCATTATAGTATTATTTGTTATTTTTTTTAGTAATTTTCAGTTACAAGAGTAAGTTTTTTTTTGTATATTACTATAAATAATTTTGCGTAGTTGAAAATTAATAAATTCGTTATTAGGAACCAACTATTCAGTAATTCATGTTGTGACCACTAGCTCTGCTGCTGATGCAAAAACTGAATATTAGTTTTTCACACCCCATAATATCAATAATAATGATTAATGTGAAAATTGGATAAAACGTTAGTTATTGCTTGATGAAAGATGTAATATATGTGTTATAGACATGTAATAGGTGTGTAATGGCTGTGTAATAGACATGTAATACATGTGTGTATTAAGTTGAAATTATTGTTTATGGTCATTCACGTGCTAATAATTTGTGAGTTTTGTTTCCTGTTTTGTCTGCCTGCCTACTGCATAGAGTGGAAAGCTAGAGGGTCAATGTCTTATGTACTACATATAAACTGAGACAATCAGGCTATTTTGGTTGAGTTAGTAAGGAAAAATAAATGTATATATTACTACCCATACTATCTATTACTACCCATACTATCTATTACTACCCATACTATATATTACTACCCATACTATATATTACTACCCATACTATCTATTACTACCCATACTATCTATTACATCTTATCAAGTGGTACTACACCAGATAACATGACTTTAATGCCTTAGAAATTGGCCAGTTTTTCTATAAAAAAAATTTTCGCCGATTTCTTTTTTGATTGTAGAAATTACATAAAAGTGTTTTTGACAATGTTGTAAGTGGAGTTTTGGTTTTTTTCAGGAAGCTAGTAGATTTCTTTCCATTAAAACATACAACTTTTATATTGTAGGATAAAGGAACAATTAACTGTTATCGACCAAGTTTCATTGAGTGAATTACTTACCCGTAATCATGAATTTCGGGTCCAAGTATGTTTACTATTACGACCGCTCTGACACGGAGAGTCTCTCTGCAGACTCGGACTCTGCCGATGATGACAACTGTTATGAAGCACCGCCACCCCAATCGCAAATGTTGACATCAGCGGGATTGAAATCGAGAAGCTCGTTGATGAGTAGTAAGATATACATAAGATTATTTGGTCCACAGGCTATGTCGCTCACCCTAGTCTCAGCATTTCAAGCACACTTAGCAAAAAACACATTTATATGGTTTTTTGAAGTTTGAGATTTTGTAGAATTGGGAAAGTTTGGTAAAGTTATGACCGGAAGATCAAAGAAGAAATCAGCCGGCTCAAGTTTTCAAACGGATGGAGGTCCACCTCTGCAACACGATGGACCGCAGGCTGCGCATATTCCACCGAGTCAACCCCCAGCAGGTAATAAATCCACCAGTTACTCTACCCGCGTACCACCTCACTTATTTCTGAGTTTTGTAGCTTTGCACAGACTCTTGTTTTGAAATAAGTCATTGTCATATCCACAGTCAAACCTGCCTTGGTTATGTTCACAGTGGATCGACCTGTCAAAAAGAAGAAGAAAGTGAGGAAGGCAGACCCAAATGTATTCACAGTCAGCGTTGGGAAGTACGTGACGGTACAAAATCCTCCCTCTCGCCAGAAAATAGTCAGCTGTGGTGCCTGTAAAGCCGTGCTGCCTTCTTTCAGCAAATTTGAAGGTGAGAACTGTTTTCAACGAGCGCAAGTTGAATACCTGTGTTGATTCAGCCATATTATAAAACATTTGAGAAGGAAAAATTTTCTAGCCAAAACGTTAGACATTTTTGTAGCATCTAATTTGTTCACACCAAATAAACACAGAGAGGGAGACTGATTGTCTCATATAAGGCTCAGCCTCTATCCATACTGTATACATTGTCTAGTTTACCACTTATTAACAAATCTTCGTCGTATGGAAATATCTGATCATAAATGTCGGTAGAAACATGGAGAATCGTTAAAACACACAATATATGTAATCACAAGTGTAAAACACACAATATATGTAATCACAAGTGTAAAACACACAATATATGTAATCACAAGTGTAAAACACACAATATATGTAATCACAAGTGTAAAACACACAATATATGTAATCACAAGCGTAAAACACACAATATATGTAATCACAAGTGTAAAACACACAATATATGTAATATTAGATGTAAACTTGTCCTGGAATTAAAAATTATGAAAATTTTCCATACTTGTACTCAAATAATACAAATTCATAAAATAAAAAATTTTGTAATTTTTTCCTCGCGTACTTTGATTGGCCATGATTCTCAAATGAAGCTGATTAGACATTTCCGTGGATGTTTGGGGGTACTGTACCAGCTGTATGTGGATGTTTGGGGGGTACTGTACTAGCTGTATGTGGATGTTTGGGGGTACTGTACTAGCTGTATGTGGATGTTTGGGGGTACTGTACTAGCTGTATGTGGATGTTTGGGGGTACTGTACTAGCTGTATGTGGATGTTTGGGGGGTACTGTACTAGCTGTATGTGGATGTTTGGGGGGTACTGTATTAGCTGTATGTGGATGTTTGGGGGTACTGTACTAGCTGTATGTGGATGTTTGGGGGGTGCTGTACTAGCTGTATGTGGATGTTTGGGGGGTACTGTACTAGCTGTATGTGGATGTTTGGGGGGTACTGTACTAGCTGTATGTGGATGTTTGGGGGTACTGTACTAGCTGTATGTGGATGTTTGTGGGGTACTGTACTAGCTGTATGTGGATGTTTGGGGGTACTGTACTAGCTGCATGTGGATGTTTGGGGGGTACTGTACTAGCTGCATGTGGATGTTTGGGGGGTACTGTACTAGCTGTATGTGGATGTTTGGGGGGTACTGTACTAGCTGCATGTGGATGTTTGGGGGTACTGTACTAGCTGTATGTGGATGTTTGGGGGTACTGTACTAGCTGTATGTGGATGTTTGGGGGGTACTGTACTAGCTGCATGTGGATGTTTGGGGGTACTGTACTAGCTGTATGTGGATGTTTGGGGGGTACTGTATTAGCTGTATGTGGATGTTTGGGGGGTACTGTACTAGCTGTATGTGGATGTTTGGGGGGTACTGTACTAGCTGTATGTGGATGTTTGGGGGGTACTGTACTAGCTGTATGTGGATGTTTGGGGGGTACTGCACTAGCTGTATGTGGATGTTTGGGGGGTACTGTACTAGCTGTATTTGGATGTTTGGGGGGTACTGTACTAGCTGTATGTGGATGTTGGGGGGTACTGTACTAGCTGTATGTGGATGTTTGGGGGGTACTGTACTAGCTGTATGTGGATGTTTGGGGGGTACTGTACTAGCTGTATGTGGATGTTTGGGGGTACTGTACTAGCTGTATGTGGATGTTTGGGGGGTACTGTACTAGCTGTATGTGGATGTTTGGGGGTACTGTACTAGCTGTATGTGGATGTTTGGGTGGTACTGTACTAGCTGTATGTGGATGTTGGGGGTACTGTACTAGCTGTATGTGGATGTTGGGGGGTACTGTACTAGCTGTATGTGGATGTTTGGGGGGTACTGTACTAGCTGTATGTGGATGTTTGGGGGGTACTGTACTAGCTGTATTTGGATGTTTGGGGGGTACTGTACTAGCTGTATGTGGATGTTGGGGGGTACTGTACTAGCTGTATGTGGATGTTTGGGGGGTACTGTACTAGCTGTATGTGGATGTTGGGGGGTACTGTACTAGCTGTATGTGGATGTTTGGGGGGTACTGTACTAGCTGTATGTGGATGTTTGGGGGGTACTGTACTAGCTGTATGTGGATGTTTGGGGGTACTGTACTAGCTGTATGTGGATGTTTGGGGGGTACTGTACTAGCTGTATGTGGATGTTTGGGGGTACTGTACTAGCTGTATGTGGATGTTTGGGGGGTACTGTACTAGCTGTATGTGGATGTTTGGGGGGTACTGTACTAGTTGTATAGAGCTATAACAGCTGTACAATATCATCAATAATACTGTACACTTACAGCGAAGGGAGAGGATAATAATTGGCTCTGTGAATTCTGTCGCAATTACAATCGTGATGTGGACGTTGAGGGATGGACCAAACCCACCCAGGATGACATCACTTATGAATTGAAACCCCCAGATGTTGTCGACTGCAAAGAAAAGAAGCCGACGGATAAATCTAACATCATCTTTGTCATTGACATCAGTGGGAGTATGGGTTGCAGTATGGAGGTTGGTTTTGAACATATACATCGGTTTTTTGTACAAGGCATGCGTGAATGAATTACCACATGTAGTTGTGCTACTGAAGTACAACATGTAGATGTGCTACTGAAGTGCCACAGGTAAATGTGCTACTGAAGTAATACATGTAGATGTGCTACCGAAGCACCACATGTAGATGTAATACTGAAGTACCACATTTGACTGAGATGTAGTGTCACTCACCAAGTGGTAATGTTGAGATTCGTAATCACAATAATCTACTCTGTTGAGTCTTGTAATTGAGGTGCAATAAAACTGCTTGAGGCATCAGGAGCGGTACTGTTTGTGTGCTAGCTGTGAGCTAGCTGTGTGCTAGCTGTGTGCTAGCTGTGTACTAGCTGTGTACTAGCTGTGTGCTAGCTGTGTGCTAGCTGTCTACTAGCTGTGTACTAGCTGTGTGCTAGCTGTGTACTAGCTGTGTACTAGCTGTGTACTAGCTGTGTGCTAGCTGTGTACTAGCTGTGTACTAGCTGTGTGCTAGCTGTGTACTAGCTGTGTTTAGCCATTGGAATACAGGATTATGCATGCACTCAGGCATTTATTTACATGATCAGCTCTGCATTCACACGTTTTGTAACTCACCTACTTTGTTTCTTGCTATCCTAATGTTATATCTTGTATTGTAGTATATTTTATTCTAATCTGTTCCGCTATGTTCTGTTGATTGAGTCACTCAGTGTTTGTTTCGTACTCTCTGATTGGTCTATCGTTTCAGTGTGACCAGGTGGGCGCAGATGGACGTCGCACTAGAACTTTTGTATCTCGTCTAGACGCTGTCAAGAAGGCAGCCGAGCATCAGATGAGACAAATCAGAGATGAGACACCAAATGTGGGGGTTGGACTGATCAGCTTTGGTTCTCGTGTGAGTATTTAGTTGCTTGCTTTGATTGTTGTCTAGTTGTTGGTAACCATGGTTACTGAGGTATAGCCGGCCTATTGTCTAGTTGTTGGTAACCATGGCTACTGTGGTATAGCCGGCCTATTGTCTAGTTGTTGGTAACCATGGCTACTGTGGTATAGCCGGCCTATTGTCTAGTTGTTGGTAACCATGGTTACTGTGGTATAGCCGGCCTATTGTCTAGTTGTTGGTAACCATGGCTACTGTGGTATAGCCGGCCTATTGTCTAGTTGTTGGTAACCATGGCTACTGTGGTATAGCCGGCCTATTGTCTAGTTGTTGGTAACCATGGCTACTGTGGTATAACCGGCCTATTGTCTAGTATACAATGTCAACTGACCACGTCTTTTCCCTGCTAAAATGTAGGATATGGAAGTTATAGGTCCCTGTCAAATAAATGTATAGCATGAGTATTTGCATACATTGTAGGGGTACCAAAACTCTAATAGCAGTAGTCGTGTTTTTTTAAGTGACAACTCCAAATTTATATCGGAGTTACCTCTCTTGGTAAAACATCTACCGCCATATTCGAACTGCTTACAGCCTCTGGGTCCAGTACTAAATTATTTTACATGTTTTGAATGCCCAAAGTCACTGCTCAACGTTACCTTGTAACTACAACCTCTTTATTTCTATGTGTCAACAGACACTGATTAAGGGAAGGAATCCCAATTCAAACATTTTGTTTATTTTTCGCCCTTTTTCGAATCTTGTCGTCTTTTTGTTTATGGTACCTGAGAAGAGATCTATGCGAGACCTCGCTTTATGCCATACTTTAAAAAAAGGAGACAACTCCAAAATTCTTCGTTTCTCTTCTCACAGAATTCAAATTTGGCTGTTGAGTTTATTAAAGTTACGGATACTCTGCCAATGCTTTGTGGGTAGTTTTGTGTGATTGGATAATCAGGGAACCAGTGGTATACAATGTATGTTTAGGTGGGCGTGTATGGAGACGGCACAACACCAGTAAAGTTTTTGGATGGAGCAGATATAGCTACTCAGGAAAGACTGAAAGCAGTAGCCAGTGACTTTCCACAGTTGAAGCCCATCAAGGACACTTTCAATGCGCTCACCAACAAACTTGTAAAGTGAGCCATTTGATTATTACCTGCAATCGATATTCCTTCTAATCACTCAGTCCTACGTCTCCTACTAGCATTAATCGCTTTGTGTAATCAATCATTGGCTTGGGGCAACTGGTAGGATTCCCTTGTGTGCGTTCTGGGAATTCCCTTGTTGTGGGAGTTCCCTTGTTGTGTTGTGGGAATTCCCTTGTTGTGTTGTGGGAATTCCATTAGGAAAAAGCAACTGGTGTAGAAATTTTTTTTTTTTTGGAGCTTTGTGCTATTGTTATCAGATAAAACATTTGAGGTGTGCTAGCATCTCTTAGGTGCAGCTTACTGCATATTTAACAAAACTATGACTGTCTTAAAAGCATGCCAGCATTGAACAATCTTTTGTTGAATTTCTGATTATTCAAGTCTTAAGCAGCAGATCGATATTGAATAACCCTCTAGGCCTACTCAGTGCTGATCTACAAGCCTGCAAATTCCCCTTCCAGAAATCACTTTGGTGCAACCTACTGCATATTTAACCAAACTACAGCAGTTTTTAAGGAGGAGCTCGGATAAACCCTCAATAACTCAACTTTATTTAGACCAAGTTTCATTGAATTGGTTAACTAGCCTCCCTGTCTGATCTCTAGCCTTGACATCAGAGGATCTACTGCCCTGGGCCCTGGGCTGCTCTCTGGAATATCGTTGGCTGCCAATGTGAAGGGATCGAAAGTGATCATATGCACAGATGGTTGTGCCAATGTAGGCTTTGGCGCCCTGCCAGATGACTACTGTACTAATGAAGAGCAAATATCGTCATCCAGGGCTGTTTACAAAGGTTTTGGTGACTACGCCAGAGACATGAGGTATATATAGAGGCCATGTGTATACTTGTAATACTTATTCTTGCATTTAACCCAATCAATAGCAGGTCTCTTTCTCTCGTCTACTGTTTGTGATTGCTTGGCATATTCAATTTACTCGGTGAAGTATATTTGGCTCAGCTGTTCAAGTGTTGAGTAGACAACTCCTTCTTTTGTAGTGTAACTGTGTGTGTGATTAGCTTAGAGGGAACAGATTGTAGACTGGTGCACCTTGGAATGGTTGCACAAATTACGGGTGGTGTCGTAGATATCGTGGACCCTGCCAACATGTCTACCCAGTTTGGAAATGTTTTAGCTAGTAGAACTCTGGCTACAGACGTGACAGTCAATATGATACTGTATCACACATTGTAAGTTGTGTAATCATTGGTTTATTGTGTTGTATACGTACATAAATAGTGCACACTGTATGTTATATAATATATAGGTACATATTGTGTTGTCACATACATTGCAGGTACATATTGTGTTGTCACATACATTGTAGGTACATATTGTGTTGTCACATACATTGTAGGTACATATTGTGTTGTCACATACATTGTAGGTACATATTGTGTTGTCACATACATTGTAGGTACATAAGAGACTTCCAGTCCACTGAGCAAGCCAGCACTAAAGTGGAACATCTGGGAAATGTGGATGAAGATTCTGAGATTGTTGTTGAGTTTGGAGTAAAAACTGTGACTAATGAAAGTATGTAATACATAGAGTTATCTATCAAATCAACATAGAGTTATGTATCCACATCAACATAGAGTTATCTATCCACATCAACATAGAGTTATCTATCCACATCAACATAGAGTTATCTATTCACATCAACATAGAGTTATTTATCCACATCAACATAGTTTTCTATTCACATCAACATAGAGTTATCTGTCTATGTTAGCATAGAGTTATCAACATACACAGAGATATCTCCGTACAGTTGCATACATACATCTCACTGCTATGTTGTTTGTTCTGTGCAGATGAGGAACCAATGACTATCACTGACGAAGAAATCCCTCCTCCACCAGTTGATGACGAGGAAAAAATGTTGAATTCTACTGCTCTGAGTGACCAGCAAGATGGAGAAAGCAGCGCTGTAGCTTCAGGCAGTGACCAAGAGAAAGAAGTCAATGTCGTCGTTGTTTCCAGTAACGTTATGGAAGAACCAGAAAACAATGTGGTTACTCCTCTTCGTGGAGATGAGATGGAAACTGCCGACACTGAAGAAACTCAACATCCATCTGAGCTGCCTTTCCAGGTGCAGATAGAGTTCACTGGCAGAGACGGGGGAAAGTACTTGCGTGTGATAACTAATGTTAGAGAGAGCACCGATAGGAGAGAGCAAGCCGAGTCAGGTAGTCACTCGCAGTATTAGTAACTAGTAGTAGTGTTAGTAACTAGTAGTAGTGTTAGTAACTAGTAGTAGTGTTAGTAGCTAGTAGTGTTAGTAACTAATAGTAGTGTTAGTAACTAGTGGTAGTGTTAGTAACTAGTGGTAGTGTTAGTAACTAGTGGTAGTGTTAGTAACTAGTAGTAGTGTTAGTAGCTAGTGGTAGTGTTAGTAGCTAGTAGTAATGTTAGTAACTAGTAGTAATGTTAGTAGCTAGTGGTAGTGTTAGTAACTAGTAGTAGTGTTAGTAGCTAGTGGTAGTGTTAGTAACTAGTAGTAGTGTTAGTAGCTAGTGGTAGTGTTAGTAACTAGTAGTAGTGTTAGTAACTAGTAGTAGTGTTAGTAACTAGTGGTAGTGTTAGTAGCTAGTAGTAGTGTTAGTAGCTAGTAGTAGTGTTAGTAGCTAGTGGTAGTGTTAGTAACTAGTGGTAGTGTTAGTAACTAGTAGTAGTGTTAGTAGCTAGTAGTAATGTTAGTAACTAGTAGTAGTGTTAGTAACTAGTGATAGTGTTAGTAACTAGTAGTAGTGTTAGTAGCTAGTGGTAGTGTTAGTAACTAGTAGTAGTGTTAGTAACTAGTAGTAGTGTTAGTAACTAGTGGTAGTGTTAGTAACTAGTAGTAGTGTTAGTAGCTAGTAGTAGTGTTAGTAACTAGTAGTAGTGTTAGTAGCTAGTGGTAGTGTTAGTAGCTAGTAGTAATGTTAGTAACTAGTAGTAATGTTAGTAGCTAGTGGTAGTGTTAGTAACTAGTAGTAGTGTTAGTAGCTAGTGGTAGTGTTAGTAACTAGTAGTAGTGTTAGTAGCTAGTGGTAGTGTTAGTAACTAGTAGTAGTGTTAGTAACTAGTAGTAGTGTTAGTAACTAGTGGTAGTGTTAGTAGCTAGTAGTAGTGTTAGTAGCTAGTAGTAGTGTTAGTAGCTAGTGGTAGTGTTAGTAACTAGTGGTAGTGTTAGTAACTAGTGGTAGTGTTAGTAACTAGTGGTAGTGTTAGTAGCTAGTGGTAGTGTTAGTAGCTAGTGGTAGTGTTAGTAACTAGTAATAGTGTTAGTAGCTAGTAGTAGTGTTAGTAGCTAGTGGTAGTGTTAGTAGCTAGTAGTAATGTTAGTAACTAGTAGTAATGTTAGTAACTAGTAGTAGTGTTAGTAACTAGTAGTAGTGTTAGTAACTAGTAGTAGTGTTAGTAGCTAGTGGTAGTGTTAGTAGCTAGTAGTAGTGTTAGTAACTAGTAGTAGTGTTAGTAACTAGTGATAGTGTTAGTAACTAGTGATAGTGTTAGTAACTAGTGATAGTGTTAGTAGCTAGTGGTAGTGTTAGTAACTAGTAGTAGTGTTAGTAACTAGTAGTAGTGTTAGTAACTAGTGATAGTGTTAGTAACTAGTAGTAGTGTTAGTAACTAGTAGTAGTGTTAGTAACTAGTAGTAGTGTTAGTAGCTAGTAGTAGTGTTAGTAGCTAGTAGTAGTGTTAGTAACTAGTAGTAGTGTTAGTAGCTAGTAGTAGTGTTAGTAGCTAGTAGTAATGTTAGTAACTAGTAGTAGTGTTAGTAACTAGTGATAGTGTTAGTAACTAGTAGTAGTGTTAGTAGCTAGTGGTAGTGTTAGTAACTAGTAGTAGTGTTAGTAACTAGTAGTAGTGTTAGTAACTAGTGGTAGTGTTAGTAGCTAGTAGTAGTGTTAGTAACTAGTAGTAGTGTTAGTAGCTAGTGGTAGTGTTAGTAACTAGTGGTAGTGTTAGTAACTAGTAGTAGTGTTAGTAACTAGTAGTAGTGTTAGTAACTAGTAGTAATGTTAGTAACTAGTAGTAGTGTTAGTAGCTAGTAGTAGTGTTAGTAACTAGTAGTAGTGTTAGTAACTAGTAGTAGTGTTAGTAGCTAGTGGTAGTGTTAGTAACTAGTAGTAGTGTTAGTAACTAGTAGTAGTGTTAGTAGCTAGTAGTAGTGTTAGTAACTAGTGGTAGTGTTAGTAACTAGTAGTAGTGTTAGTAACTAGTAGTAGTGTTAGTAACTAGTAGTAGTGTTAGTAACTAGTGGTAGTGTTAGTAACTAGTGGTAGTGCTAGTAACTAGTGGTAGTGTTAGTAACTAGTAGTAGTGTTAGTAACTAGTAGTAGTGTTAGTAGCTAGTAGTAGTGTTAGTAACTAGTGGTAGTGTTAGTAACTAGTAGTAGTGTTAGTAACTAGTAGTAGTGTTAGTAACTAGTAGTAGTGTTAGTAACTAGTGGTAGTGTTAGTAACTAGTGGTAGTGCTAGTAACTAGTGGTAGTGTTAGTAACTAGTAGTAGTGTTAGTAACTAGTAGTAGTGTTAGTAGCTAGTAGTAGTGTTAGTAACTAGTGGTAGTGTTTGTAACTAGTAGTAGTGTTAGTAACTAGTAGTAGTGTTAGTAACTAGTAGTAGTGTTAGTAACTAGTAGTAGTGTTAGTAGCTAGTGGTAGTGTTAGTAACTAGTAGTAGTGTTAGTAACTAGTGGTAGTGCTAGTAACTAGTGGTAGTGTTAGTAACTAGTAGTAGTGTTAGTAACTAGTAGTAGTGTTAGTAACTAGTGATAGTGTTAGTAACTAGTGATAGTGTTAGTAGCTAGTGGTAGTGTTAGTAACTAATAGTAGTGTTAGTAGCTAGTAGTAGTGTTAGTAACTAGTAGTAATGTTAGTAACTAGTAGCAGTGTTAGTAACTAGTAGCAGTGTTAGTAACTAGTAGTAGTGTTAGTAACTAGTAGTAGTGTTAGTAACTAGTGGTAGTGTTAGTAGCTAGTGGTAGTGTTAGTAACTAGTGGTAGTGTTAGTAGCTAGTAGTAGTGTTAGTAGCTAGTGGTAGTGTTAGTAGCTAGTGGTAGTGTTAGTAGCTAGTAGTAGTGTTAGTAACTAGTAGTAGTGTTAGTAGCTAGTAGTAGTGTTAGTAACTAGTGGTAGTGTTAGTAACTAGTAGTAGTGTTAGTAGCTAGTAGTAGTGTTAGTAGTTAGTGTTAGTAGCTAGTAGTTGTGTTAGTAACTAGTAGTAGTGTTAGTAACTAGTGATAGTGTTAGTAACTAGTGGTAGTGTTCGTAGTTAGTGTTAGTAGCTAGTAGTTGTATTAGTAACTAGTAGTAGTGTTAGTAACTAGTGATAGTGTTAGTAACTAGTGGTAGTGTTAGTAACTAGTAGTAGTGTTAGTAACTAGTAGTAGTGTTAGTAACTAGTGATAGTGTTAGTAACTAGTGATAGTGTTAGTAGCTAGTAGTAGTGTTAGTTACTAGTGGTAGTGTTAGTAGCTAGTGATAGTGTTAGTAACTAGTAGTAGTGTTAGTAACTATTAGTAGTGTTAGTAACTAGTAGTAGTGTTAGTAACTAGTGGTAGTGTTAGTAACTAGTAGTAGTGTTAGTAACTAGTAGTAGTGTTAGTAACTAGTAGTAGTGTTAGTAACTAGTAGTAGTGTTAGTAACTAGTAGTAGTGTTAGTAACTAGTAGTAGTGTTAGTAACTAGTAGTAATGCTTTAAATTTTCTTACCCTGTGTCCTTCTTTTTCATTTGGTGTAAGTTGATGAGCATGCACGTACAAAACCCCCAGGAGAATGCAGGCAAAGTTTGTTTGATAATTTTTATTCATTCTTGAAAATCTGGTAATTAGTTATAGTATATGGTTTTAATACAAAGCGTTTTTAATAAGTTATAAAAAGTAAATTCTTAATTAGACAGTGATGTCACGTTTTCTTGGTTTGAATTGATTATGTGATGTGTAGAGCATGGTAAAAGTTCACACAATTTGCATTTGACAGCTAATATATGTAATACATTTGACAGCTAATATATGTAATACACTTGACAGCTAATATATGTAATACATTTGACAGCTAATATATGTAATACACTTGACAGCTAATATATGTAATACATTTGACAGCTAATATATGTAATACATTTGACAGCTAATATATGTAATACACTTGACAGCTAATATATGTAATACATTTGACAGCTAATATATGTAATACATTTGACAGCTAATATATGTAATACATTTGACAGCTAATATATGTAATACATTTGACAGCTAATATATGTAATACATTTGACAGCTAATATATGTAATACACTTGACAGCTAATATATGTAATACATTTGACAGCTAATATATGTAATACATTTGACAGCTAATATATGTAATACATTTGACAGCTAATATATGTAATACATTTGACAGCTAATATATGTAATACATTTGACAGCTAATATATGTAATACACTTGACAGCTAATATATGTAATACATTTGACAGCTAATATATGTAATACACTTGACAGCTAATATATGTAATACACTTGACAGCTAATATATGTAATACATTTGACAGCTAATATATGTAATACACTTGACAGCTAAGATATGTAATACATTTGACAGCTAATATATGTAATACACTTGACAGCTAAGATATGTAATACATTTGACAGCTAATATATGTAATACACTTGACAGCTAATATATGTAATACACTTGACAGCTAAGATATGTAATACATTTGACAGCTAATATATGTAATACACTTGACAGCTAATATATGTAATACATTTGACAGCTAATATATGTAATACACTTGACAGCTAAGATATGTAATACACTTGACAGCTAATATATGTAATACATTTGACAGCTAATATATGTAATACACTTGACAGCTAAGATATGTAATACATTTGACAGCTAATATATGTAATACACTTGACAGCTAAGATATGTAATACACTTGACAGCTAATATATGTAATACATTTGACAGCTAATATATGTAATACACTTGACAGCTAATATATGTAATACACTTGACAGCTAATATATGTAATACACTTGACAGACACCATCTTATGTAGTAGTAGCCTAGCAACATGTGCTTCAACTTTAATGAAAAAACAGTTTCAAAAATTTTTTACCTAAATCTCTCATGTTATAACAGAATCTGTTGTAATGTTCTCCCAGAAGTTGTGCTTTTAATTCAATAGAAATGAACATGAACATCGTGGGAGCTGCCACCTCTAACACGGTGAGCAATGTAGCACTCACAGGTGATTACGAGGCTGCCAGAGGTGCCATACAGACCAGAAAGAAGATGACAGAACGTTACGCCAATGTAATGTGAGTGTGTGATTAGATGCTGTCGACTTGCAGTACCTCAAACCGTAACCTCCATTACAAATGGTAGCTTCAAATTACAGGCCCGCAGGTGCTGATGAAGAACTATATGACGACGCAGCGGCTTACGTAGAGGAGTTGGATGATTTAGAACAATTGGTTACTCAGCAACAGAGAACGTCCGAACGAAAAGCTCAGCGCTGGCTTGATTCTTCAGGATTTAGTACTGATGGTCTTGCTCTTCAACATGACAGCTTCGGTCCTCTTGAACATGACAGCTTGGGTCCTCTTGAACATGACGGCCCAAGTGGACCTGCTCCTGTTTATTATGGTAGGGTACGGACTGCTGGAATGGTGCAGCCTGCTGGAATGTTGCAGTCTGCTGGAATGTCTCGATCTGTTGTACAGGTAAGTCATGTTTCTCTTCAAAAAGCTTGCAGAGTTTTTATTGTCTGATACACAAATTGTTTATTTTTGACACGCCCGTCTGGATATGTAGTCATCTTGATCTGCTGTTGTCTAGAGTGCCAAGCCGCCGAGCAAAGGAGCAGCTTCTAATTTCATTTCCGATGACCTGGCTTATGAGTATTATGCGCGCTCTAAAGGCTCGTATGCTCAGAAGAAGAAGATGAAAGGCGCTAAGAAACAATAGTGGCATTGGAGGCACCCCGGCTATACAGAGTGTGATGTAGTGAACTATCCATGGAGTTGTTATTGCATAGACATCTATATTAATGTATAATTATTGTTTCTCTTGTGTTGAATAGTTTGGTGTATTATTATTTCATAACAAACACTCAGTAATCACAGTAATCGAACAGACAACCAATTTGATAGCTTTTTATCATTCCTTGTGTTATTTTTGTATCAATTATTATATTATTATGTAACAATAATATTTTATATAGCTGATTAATTTTGTTGTTAATCTGATGTACTTTCACCAAGCTTTTGCGGTCATAAATGGCCTATGGATAGCTGCACGCTCATGTTTGTTTTTGTTTGATTTCAATAAATACTAGCTGTGTGTTAGTTGGTATAACTTGTACTAGCTTGTACTAGCTGTGTGGTAGTCGGTATAACTTGTACTAGCTTGTACTAGCTGTGTGGTAGTCGGTATAATAAGTATTACTTGTACTAGCTTGTACTAGCTGTGTTGTAGTCGGTATAACTTGTACTAGCTTTTACTAGCTGTGTGGTAGTCGGTATAAGAAGTATTACTTGTACTAGCTTGTACTAGCTGTGTGGTAGTTGGTATAACTTGTACTAGCTGTGTTGTAGTCGGTATAACTTGTACTAGCTTGTACTAGCTGTGTGGTAGTCGGTATAATAAGTATTACTTGTACTAGCTTGTACTAGCTGTGTGGTAGTTGGTATAAGAAGTATTACTTGTACAGCTCTATTGAGTGTACTAGCTGTGTGGTAGTTGGTATAATAAGTATTACTTGTACAGCTTGAATGAGTGTACTAGCTGTGTGGTAGTTGATACAAGAAGTATTACTTGTACAGCTTGAATGAGTGTACTAGCTGTGTGGTAGTCGGTATAACTTGTACTAGCTGGTACTAGCTGTGTGGTAGTCGGTATAATAAGTATTACTTGTGCATTTAAGTTTTATGGCAATTTCAAACCTGCGCATCACCGTTACCAGTTTTTAACAAGCCCTGTGATCACAATGACACAGACCTAAATGGTGCAGGACTCTCCTTCCTAACTATCTGGCTGAGGCAAAAGTTTGATGAAACTAAAAATGCTGTCACTCAGTCTCTTATTAATACAAAAGTGTTCAATTAATTATGCTTTCCACACAGCTAGTACAAACTTGGTAGGATAGACATAGGTCTATAATTGGACTGGCCGTTGTTGAGCCCTTTTTATGTAATGGTTTCACTTTGCTATTTTTAAAGAATCAGAAAATTTACCGCAAGCAAAACATTTATTTACAATATGAGCTAATGGTACAGCTAAGACATTAGCACCGGTAGATGTACATGTAGCTCTAATGAGTGGTGTGTAATACGGACATCTGCTCAACTTGGTGGATTATACTGCAACAGGCAGCAGTATCTGATCGCGTTCTAAGCAGCAGTGAATTTTCCACCACTGAATTGCCACTCTAGCGTTGCTGGGTTGTTGCTGTTGATAAGCGCTTATCAAAATATTTGTGTAAACAATCAACCCTTCCCTATGCGCATCAACTCTTCTACCTATCTCTGGCTTCCCATAGAACCAACATGCGAGGGAGATAGCAGTAATACGGATGGTGCCCTAAGCTTGTGGCTGTATTACTTCCGCTAGTTTCCCACAAAACTAAATCATAGTCATTACCTAAACGTAAACACGACACAGACTGACACAAACCTGACGGAATGGCAAATCAAATAATAGTGCTATGTATGCGCTCTACCGCAGGGAGAAAACGCTCTCTAAAAACCATTAACGGAAAAACAAACTTACATATGCAGTAGTAGCAACATCTATACATTCACTGCCTCGATTATCTCTTCACCTGCACATATAGTTGAATCTTATAGAAGACTGGCTGGATTATCCTAATATTATGTTGGCATGCTTTATTCTGAGCCCTCTCGCCCTTTGCTCGCCCCTCTCTACTTCTCACCCCGTACCCAGCTCCACCCCTTCCTCATCCTACCCTTTCCTCTCTCTCCCCACCAATTTAAAAGATAGCACAGCTGTCCTGTGCTGTGCGCCGGCACATTGCAGAGAGACATTAATGAGCTAACAAACTTGTGAAGTAATCCTATCTGTAGGCAGAGGACAACTCCTAGCTTGATTGAAAATCTTAGCTGTCAACTTGAATAGCTACACAGTGAGCTATGTATGATTAGTAACAAACTGGCGTAACATATTAAAAAAAATTTAATATATAATATTGTACAGGAATTTGGGGGTAGTGGTAGCTGTCACCTGCACAGCGGCCCACTTCCAGTGTGTGCTTAGTAGCAGTATTGCAAGTGCTCCTTAGCGAGCCCCAAGGTCGGCGGGCTACTCTGTTTGAATAAGATTTGCAGTGTTGTAAGCCCGAAGACTGTACACAGTGAGGAGTTGTCTTAACTACCTTACTTTCCACTGAGTTCTTGCTCGGGCAGAATAGCTACACTGGGTCGAATCAACAGGGTAAACAATCGTTCCAGTATCACACTCCCGAAGGTGGTGTGCAGTGTAAGTCTCGTAGACTGACCACTTTATACTGACTATTGCTCTTGCTGTTGGTCGACTTGTCCAAGTTGCTGCCAATAAGTGCTTATGCTTGTTTGCTTGCTTGTGTGTTTGCTCTTGTGCTTGCATCTAGTAACTTGTTCTTTATGTCTTGTGTAGAGAGAATCATGAAGAAGTGAGAGTGCCAGGTTAACTCTGATTTTATTATGGAATTGCAACAGTATAAATACACAGTAGGCGGGTATGCTACAGGCAGCAGCAAAAACAGTATAATAGATAACTCCGCCCTGTGGCCTAATTGGCCCATAGACAAAGGAAGGCGGTGAAAGAGGTTGCAAAGGGGCTGCCTCTTGTTAGGCTTGGCTGCACGGCAGCACATGTTGTTAATAAGCAAAGTAAACAAAGTAAAATAAGTGAAATATGCATGTGTCTTAATAGCTGAGTATTAAATAGAAGTGAATATAATGTACATAGAGTTCGGAATACAGTTCGGTAGTGAATGGTTCTAGGTCGACCTGGAGTGTGCTGGCCACATTTCCCCAACAATATTATATAATAATGTTATTATTATTATATCATAAAAAACATTTTAATTCGTTTTTAATAGAACGCCAGTTGTTACAAATCATACATGGCTCACTGTTAATGGCTGCAGAGGTAAATCGACAATGTCTACCTGTTTAGATTTACTGACCAGCAAATGGAATGGCTATGCCGTGCACCACATGGTTAACCTCATGTTCCATTTGCTCTATATTCTGGTGAGTTAGTTTCCATAGAAAAGTGCTACTGTGGAGCCTCATTAAAAAGTGACACTGAACTCCATAAGTTTTTTTCGCCAATTTATTCTATGTAAAATAATAATTTTATTTGTGAATTTTTTCATTATTCAAGGTAGTTTATTTCTCTTTGAGTAATCATAAAACTATTACCATCAAAGTCACCTTTGAGTACAAAATCACTCTTTGAACAACTTTAAGTACATATATCGATGGCGCTAGCGATTTTGCTTAGCAATAAAGGAAAACCCCCCCTGAAATTGAGCAACTTTTTACTACTATCCATTCTTCAGCTATTCGGTCAAACTAGCTGTTACAAAGCAGAGTGTGCAACCTAATATATGATCGTTGATAGATCGGAACGCTGCAGATAATGAGATTCTATTGGAAGCAAGGATAAAGCATTTTTGCGTTGTGATGGGTTGGAATCTGCTAGCGATTTTTTGATCTGGTTTTAAACCTGGCGATAACCTCAAATAAAATGCTAGCGATTGTGTAGCGATTTTGCCGGAAACAGAGGCAACAAAATCCCACAATTGCTAAGCTAATCCGTTATACCCCATGTACATCTACCGATTAGCTCCCGATTTGCCCTACCAATTGAGGATTTCTTCGTATGTGTTTCCTGTGTGACGTAACGAAATAATCGGTAACATTTTATTTGAGGCTATCAGTAGGTTTTGCTCGTGGTCAAAAAATCGGTAGACAATTCGTGATTTGACCAATCATATCACTGTTCACAGTTTCAATGTTTCCAGCAAAACTGTTTCTCAAGTGAAAAATCGTTTTTGAGCGTCCCGTCTTTGTTGTTTGAAAGCACTTTATGGCTAACTATGGCAAAAATGTAGCAAGTTTTACCAGTATTGCTTGAGAATGGCAAGTAGAGAAAAAAATAAGGGAAACTCCTCGACGTCATCTCCAATCGGTAAGGGCAAATCGGTACGTAATCAGTAGATGTACATGTAGCTTTAGTGATCGCTATATGTACATGTAGCTTTAGTGATCGCTATATGTACATGCAGCTTTAGTGATCGCTATATGTACATGCAGCTTTAGTGATCGGTAGATGTACATGCAGCTTTAGTGATCGCTATATGTACATGTAGCTTTAGTGATCGCTATATGTACATGCAGCTTTAGTGATCGCTATATGTACATGTAGCTTTAGTGATCGCTATATGTACATGTAGCTTTAGTGATCGCTATATGTACATGTAGCTTTAGTGATCGCTATATGTACATGTAGCTTTAGTGATCGCTATATGTACATGTAGCTTTAGTGATCGCTATATGTACATGTAGCTTTAGTGATCGCTATATGTACATGTAGCTTTAGTGATCGCTATATGTACATGTAGCTTTAGTGATCGCTATATGTACATGTAAGTAGTAATATATGAGCAGATCTCCCTACCAAGTGTTTTTTTGTGGATTCGACCTTGGAGTTGAGACAATGGGTTACGGCGTTGGATGAATTCGCCGAGTTTATATTGTATTTTACTTGAGGGGTATTTGAGTGGCATTTGAGTGGCATTTAAGTGGCATTCGAGTTTTGATTATTTTTTTACTTAATTTGAACTTATATGGTATCTAAATTTTGAATGTATGGCATTTAGGTTATGATAATTATTACATAACTGTATACATAATTATAACTCATAGGGTATCTAGATTTTGAATGTAAGGCATTTAAGGTTTGATAATTTTCTGTAATTCCGACTCATATGATATCTTGAGAGAGAGGAGATATATCTACATTGAATAAATACAGTGATTAAAAATGAAAGAATATGTGAATATATACATTTATTGTGTAATAAGTAGGGAAAATCTCATATAATATAGCTAGAGTCAGTAAATACTAAGTAATAACAATTAATACATAGTCTTTTTTTACAATGATGTCTTTGATGTAGTGATGTTATATCTTAAGAAGGGAGACTTCTGTTTTATGTGCTTTTGAATTCGTAATGAACTAAAATAAAAAGTTATGTATTAGTATAGAATGATTAAACAAAAATTTAAAATAATTACATGAAATTGAATTATAGCTTTAGTTACATTGGATAGTTTACATTATATAGAAAAGGGAAATAGCTCACCAAGTCACATTGTCCAACTTGTTTTTTGAATTAGAGACTATCCATCGCTAAAACACTCATCATTTTTTTTCAGCAACATATCCTGTCTCAAAATCATCAAAGTCTCCACATAGAAAATCTTCAAGTTCATCATCATCATCAATTTCTAATATTGTTTTGTTGTGCTTTGCTTGATCACAATATTGTTTCCAATACATTCGACCGAGACGGTATGGAGAGCAAAATGAAAGATCGTATTCTGTCTTAAATTTTCCGTGGGTTGTTTTTCCTCTGTAGATCATCACACCTGGAGTATATTTGTTAGCTTCTGAAGCATATTTGTCTGGTATGGCGAGCGTCTTCAACAGCGTTTCTCCACATTGTTCAATGCTATAACGGATACAAATTACATTTGACTGCCCTCCTTTAAATCGATGAGGAACGAATCTATCAACAACATCTTGGTAAGGGAAAATAGCGCCGGGTTGAAAACTATTGAGGGTGTTGATGTTCAAGAAGCGTTTGAGCTGACCTTTAGTCAATGTACTCAAATATAGTGATTCCTCTTCAGCTTTCTTTTTGCTTAGAGGATGACTGGTAACACGTCTGACATCATACCAAAGAACGTTTTTATTTTTTGGTTTTCCCTTTCTACCCAAATATACAACGTTAAACGGAGGGGGGTAATTATCACAGTTGAAGTTTTTAGCTATTTCAACTGGACAGAGGAGTATTTTGGGTTCGAGTTCATTTATATCTGAAGGATCATGGTAGTGTACTTGAGAATATCTACACTTCTCCTTACTTGATGGATGTATCACACCAGTCACTCGCATAATGCTTGGGATAGGAAGATCTTCAAATGTTTTGCAAATCGGAACTTTTGGTGAGTCAATCACTTGAGAACCTTTAGACTTTTCTAATTCCCTAGCTCTCCTTTCGTTGAGACATTCAACTGTTAAATGAGTTATAGCTGCACTCTCCATTGTTTGCTTATCAACGGAAGTAGTTTGTTTTCTCACTGTTTGTTTTCGTTTCCTTACTATTCGCTTTTTTGGAGCAGTTTTCCTTCTCTTAGGAGTTGTTTTGCCGTTTTTCATTTTATTTTCTGTTGGATATGGATCTGTGCTAAGGAGCTCTTCAGAAAGAGCATCCATAACATTCTAAAAATAAAAGGGTAATATTTGCATGAGTGGCTAAGAGTGTATTTATTACTTAGAGTGTCTTATATATATATATATATGTATTTATGCCAAAAGCAGTTAAGATCATAGAGTTATGGTAGATTGAGAATGTGCTTATTAAACTATTGGGATGTGGAGACAGACAACAAAGGATGCATTCAAATACATATATATATATGTATTTACTTAATATCATACCGCTTTTAACATCTCAATTGGTAAGAAATAAAATATAATAGTTTGAACAAAATATTGTA
Organism: Cryptosula pallasiana; assembly: GCA_945261195.1. Taxonomy (NCBI): domain Eukaryota; kingdom Metazoa; phylum Bryozoa; class Gymnolaemata; order Cheilostomatida; family Cryptosulidae; genus Cryptosula; species Cryptosula pallasiana. Next base: position 24,053,464 of record OX183140.1, on the reverse strand, counting down.
AAATAATAAAAAACAACTAAAAATTTTTCATAAATATGTATGAAACGCTTCTAACATTAGTTCTAAAATACCTACAGAAGAGGATAGAGCTTTATCTATTTGGACATAATTATAAATATGCTTTCTGAATTTATAAAAAGTTTTTTTGTTCCATGTCATGTTGTATAATTTTTTGAAAACTATTTGATTCCAAGCACTTCTTTCAATTTCTTTTAAAAAATTATTAATATTAACAACTTCCACCATTGACAAAACGATTTCGAAACCGTTTTTTATAATGTCATCAAAACGTTCTGTAGATATATCACGTTTCTTACAACACATCCCCATACTCATCATGTGTTGAGTTATACAGAATATTATAACTTGAAATGTCAAACGTTCTACAGCTTTTTCTTCAACAAAATCATTATTTATCACATAGTTATGATACATTTCTGGAAGGAAGTCCTTTAAGTAGATTGGATTTGTTGTTGCATTGTTCTAAAATACAAGCGATAATTAGATAACTAAAATAATTAAAGGTGTTCAACAGGTGTTAAATAGTATTTTTTATTAATTCTTACCTTTTCATCAGGCTGAGATTCCGACTTTAAATACAATGGTTGACTTTCTACGACTTGAGTATTCATTCTGAAAAAACAGAAAAAATTGGTTCAATTCTTTATAACCAATTTAAAGATAGATATGTCATAAAGCCTTCAGATAGTTGTGTTAGCTAGCGGAAATATTTGAATTTAAGTTTTACCTTTATGAAGAGAGAACTCTTAGTAGTTGCAATGGAAGATGTAGTAGATAGATGTTGCTCCTTTGCTCACTGTTGTTGAACTGGATGCTTTCTGTCTGAAACCGTTGTCTCTTATATAGGTGAATGTGTGAAAATAAATCTTTCATTCCCGCGAAAGCATTGGTTTGTATTCGCGTGAAAATAAATTGTTTATTCCCGCAAAAGCAACGGGTTCCATTCGCGTGAAAATAAATTATTTATTCCCGCGAAAGCATTGGTTTTTATTCGCCTGAAAAAAAAATGTTTATTCCCGCGAAAGCAACAGTTTCCATTCGCGTGAAAATTAAATGTTTACTCCCGCGAAAGCATTGGTTTGTATTCGTGTGAAAATAAAGTGTTCATTCCCGCGAAAGCAACAGTTTCCATTCGTGTGAAAATTAAATGTTTATTCCCGCGAAAGCATTGGTTTGTATTCGCGTGAAAATAAAGTATTCATTCCCGCGAAAGCAACAGTTTCCATTCGAGTGAAAATAAAATGTTTATTCCCGCGAAAGCATTGGTTTGTATTCGCGTGAAAATAAAGTATTCATTCCCGCGAAAGCAACAGTTTCCATTCGCGTGAAAATTAAATGTTTATTCCCGCGAAAGCATTGGTTTGTATTCGCGTGAAAATAAAGTATTCATTCCCGCGAAAGCAACAGTTTCCATTCGCGTGAAAATAAAATGTTTATTCTCGCAAAAGCATTGGTTTGTATTCGCGTGAAAATAAAGTATTCATTCCCGCGAAAGCAACAGTTTCCATTCGCGTGAAAATAAAATGTTTATTCCCGCGAAAGCATTGGTTTGTATTCGCGTGAAAATAAAGTATTCATTCCCGCGAAAGCAACAGTTTCCATTCGCGTGAAAATTAAATGTTTATTCCCGCGAAAGCATTGGTTTGTATTCGCGTGAAAATAAAGTATTCATTCCCGCGCAAGCAACAGTTTCCATTCGCGTGAAAATTAAATGTTTATTCCCGCGAAAGCATTGGTTTGTATTCGCGTGAAAATAAAGTATTCATTCCCGCGAAAGCAACAGTTTCCATTCGCGTGAAAATAAAATGTTTATTCCCGCGAAAGCATTGGTTTGTATTCGCGTGAAAATAAAGTATTCATTCCCGCGAAAGCAACAGTTTCCATTCGCGTGAAAATTAAATGTTTATTCCCGCGAAAGCATTGGTTTGTATTCGCGTGAAAATAAAGTATTCATTCCCGCGAAAGCAACAGTTTCCATTCGCGTGAAAATTAAATGTTTATTCCCGCGAAAGCATTGGTTTGTATTCGCGTGAAAATAAAGTATTCATTCCCGCGAAAGCAACAGTTTCCATTCGCGTGAAAATTAAATGTTTATTCCCGCGAAAGCATTGGTTTGTATTCGCGTGAAAATAAAGTATTCATTCCCGCGAAAGCAACAGTTTCCATTCGCGTGAAAATAAAATGTTTATTCCCGCGAAAGCATTGGTTTGTATTCGCGTGAAAATAAATTATTTATTCCCGCGAAAGCATTGGTGTTCTTCCGTAAAAACAATGTTTCATTAATTTAACCTTATGATAAATGGCATGATTTCAGCTATATAAGAAGCACTGTTTTTACACAGAAAGCAGTCACTTCGACATTAGCAACTGAAGGAGCAAGATCTACTACAACTGCTAGAAGGACTTTTCTGTTTGGAGGTAAGTCAACTTGATTGAGTATAAATTTAGTTTTTATCGATTTAGATACTAACAGCGGTATGATATTGAGTAAATATATATATATGTATATATATCTTCAAATTGGTTTGAAAAAGAAATCATAACATGGATTTTTACTTTATCTTTTAGAATGTCGACACAAGTCAATACAAAACAACTGAAGAATAAAGAACCAAAACCTTCACAAGATAAGGTGATTGATGACAATGTACTTCTTCAACGCACTATGATCCCCTTTCAAAGCGCCAGTCTGAATACTCTGGCAACTCTCATCATCAAAAGCGCCTCTCTGTTAAGTACTCTATCTCCAGCTTCCAGAAGAAACATTGAAAACATAGTCAAAGTTGAAGATTTACCAACACCTACAGTTATGCAGGTGTTAACCGTTGAGCTCCATGATGAAACGAACTGCACCATCATATACAACTATAAAAAGGATGGAAAGGTAGTTAGAGTGAAGAGCACTATTCCATTAGCAGCGGGATTACTTGTCAATGAAGCTTCGCAAATAAGACCACTGGTTTTGATCTACATGGGTGTTGAAAAGACTGGAAAAGCAATTTTTCGTGCTGCTACAGAAACAGGAACTACTTTGAGGTGTAAGAATGTGTTTGATGTATTACCAGAAAAAAGTATGCGACAAATCAATGCTTATTTCGAGGTAGCTAATCTTCAGGATTTCCCAACAGATAGTGTCATATGTTTCCAAAACCCTGAAGTTATAACAAAGTCTGACAGGCGATGGAATGGAAATGAAGAGACTCTTCTAGTTCAATACAGAAGTGTTGTAGATGAAGAATTACTGATCGGAGATATGCGCATTCCTCATCAAATAGCTTCTGCTGTGACATCGGAGAGATTTGGAGTGATTTTGTTCAAGGGTCTGAGTCGAAACGCAGACAATTCAATTTTCTACAACATCAGTGTACTCGCAGCTCATCAAGCCTTCGTCCAAGCCTCGGAACTGGCTGATAATCCAAAATCTGAGGATTTTCTCAACCACTTCGATGATGCTGAAAAAGAAGACTGTGGAGAACAAACTCTCGAGAAGCTAATCTATAACTCAAGGGATTCATATCACTATAGGTAAGTTTTATTAATTTCTACCATAATTTTGAAAAGTTGATTTGTGAAAATTTTGTGTATTCTTACATTGAAAAACCCCTTAAAATGATAAATTTGTGAACATTTTTGTAAAACATTTTTAAGTTATATATATATTTCGAATTAAAAAAAGATTTTGTTGTGTCATCAGTGTATTTTTTTACATAAAAGTTGGAAAAATAACAAAAAGGTGATAATTATTTTACAAAAATGTTCAATTTTTCACATAAATGATCGACTCATAACCTTTTTTTTGTAAAACATTTTTAAATTATATATATTTCGGATTAAAAAAAGGACTTTTTTGTGTAATCAGTGTATTTTTTTACATAAAAGTTTAAAAAATAACAAAAGGTTATAATTATTTTGCAAAAATGTTTAGTTTTTCACATAAATGATCAATTCATAAACATTTTTTGTAAAACATTTTTAAATTATATCTATTTCGGATTAAAAAAAGGATTTTTTTGTGCAATCAGTGTATTTTTTTTACATAAAAGTTTAAAAAAATAACAAAAGGTTATAATTATTTTACAAAAATGTTTAGTTTTTCACATAAATGATCAATTCATAAACATTTTTTGTAAAACATGTTTAAATTATATCTATTTCGGATTAAAAAAAGGACTTTTTTGTGCAATCAGTGTATTTTTTTTACATAAAAGTTTAAAAAATAACAAAAGGTTATAATTATTTTACAAAAATGTTTAGTTTTTCACATAAATGATCAATTCATAAACATTTTTTGTAAAACATTTTTAAATTATATCTATTTCGGATTAAAAAAGGACTTTTTTGTGCAATCAGTGTATTTTTTTACATAAAAGTTTAAAAAATAACAAAAGGTTATAATTATTTTACAAAAATGTTTAGTTTTTCACATAAATGATCAATTCATATACATTTTTTGTAAAACATTTTTAAATTATATATATTTTGGATTAAAAAAAAGGGTTTTTTGTGTAATCAGTGTATTTTTTTAGCTAGAAGTTGAAAAAAAATCACAAAAGGTTATAATTATTTTACAAAAATGCTTAATTTTTCACGTAAATAACACGTTTTATCACATAAATGGCTTATTCATGAGTGTTTGTTGTAAAACATTTTTAAAATTATATATATATATATTTATATTTATACATTCCGAATCCAAATGAAAAAAAAGGACTTTTTCGTGTGTAATCAGTGTATTTCTTTTACATAGAAGTTGAAAAAATAACGAAAGTTTATATTTATTTTACATTAATTTTAATCATACTATACTAATACATCATTTTTTATTTTAGTCCATTTTATCGTAAAAAGAAAACAGAGTAAAGAACTTTCCCTAAGAAATATTGAGCTGAATGATGTAACTCAGTGAGTTATTTTCCTGTTATATATAATGTAAACTATCTAATGTAGCTAAGAGTAAAATTTAAATTCGGTAAAATTTATTTATATAATGAATAACTTTTGTATTTTAGTCAATTATTGGATCACAGAGAATACGGAATACAAGAGTTCCTCCCTGGGTCTAATAATATACCAGAAGAATATCGAGAAAGATATTGTTCAAGAAAAGCGCTTTGTAACCATTGATATCGTAAGCTATAGTAGTTTGTATTACAGAAAATTTACTATAAAACAGTTTTATGAATGTAAAAACTAGATATGGTATTTTCTATTACAATTATTTACTTGTAAATTTTATTCATCTAGAGAGGTAATTTGGTGATTTTTTGACAGTTTTTAAAAAAGTTAAAAAGTACAAAAAAATCAAAAAATATCGAAAACTATATATTTCAATGATTATTTTTTAAAAAAGTTCAAAAAAATGTAATAAAGCTCTGTTTTGAAGAAAATTTACTATAAAACAGTTTTATGAATGTAAAAACTAGATATGGTATTTTCTATTACAATTATTTACTTGTAAATTTTATTCATCTAGAGAGGTAATTTGGTGATTTTTTGACAGCTTTTAAAAGAGTTAAAAAGTACAAAAAAATCAAAAAATATCGAAAACTATATATTTCAATAATTATTTTTTAAAAAGTTCAAAAAAATGTAATAAAGCTCTGTTTTGAAACATAAAAAATATAAAAGGATTGTGTAGGATAAAATTCTCACTCAAAAAATTATTGAAAATTGAATGAAATAAAAAAATATTTTCCCAAATACCAAAAATTTGTAAATATAAAGTGAAAAACTCTATATATATATATACATTGTTTTTAAAATAATATCGAAAACTATATATTTCAATGATTATTTTTTAAAAAAATAAAAAAATTTAAAAGGAAGGTGTAGGATAAAATCCTCACTCAAAAAATTATTGAAAATTGAATGGAATAAAAGAATATAAAGTGAAAATCTCTATATATATTTATTTTTTTTAAAAAAATATCGAAAACTATATATTATAATGATTATTTTTTTAAAAAGTTGAAAAAACAAAAAAACTTTGTAATAAAACCCTGTTTTAAAACATAAAAAATTAAAAAGGAATGTAATAAAAGAATATTTTACCAAAATACCTCATTTTTCTTGTAAATATCTAGTAAAAATTTCTGAAATATTGTTGGTGAAATTTACTGGAAAATGGTTTCAAGTGTGTCAAAGACTAAATATGATGTTTTCATTGAAATGTTTATTTTCAAAAGATCCAAATAATAACATTGAATCAATTAGTTAAATTTAACAGTCAAATTCTTTTTTATCAAGTAGGCTTAATGTTTCTATTGTGATTAATTCTCAAATATTGTAAACTTGAACTATCTATAGGAGTAATTTGTCGATTTTGATGTGTTTTTTTAAAAAATTATCATGTAATACCACATACTTCAGTTCTAATTCGTTTTGAACAATTTCATGGGAGACAAAGAATAAAAAAGTTACATTGATTTAGTTTTTAGAATTAAAGTTGCTATCAAAAATGGTTTGTTCTTGTTTAAAAAAATTATTACGTAATACCACATACTTCAGTTCTAATTCGTTTTTAGAATTGAAGTCGCCATCGAAAATGGTTTGTTCTTGAATGGGTAAATCCATAGCCTCCTCCTCATCATGACAAAAGCTTTCTGATGATTGCGTTTTGAAAAACAAATTACATTGTTTTAGTTTTCCGAATTGAAATTGCTATCGAAAATGGTTTGTTCTTAAACGGGAAAATCCATAGCCTTCTCATCATCATGTCTAAGTTTTCTACCTCAATATCTCCAACCTCTCAGAGATAGGGATTGTTCTGTTTAAAAAAATAATGGAAATTGTATATATAAATGATTGTTTTTGAAAAAAATGGTAAATTTTTGAAAAAAATTCAAAAGGAAAATGCAGGATAAAACCCTCACTCAAGAAACTAATTTTGTATGATAGGTTGCTCACCTAATAATAAGAAAATAATGAATAATTTATATTTAAGCAATTATTGAAAGAATTAATGAAAATTGAATAGAATAAAGGAAATATTTTACCAAATAGTCTGTTTTTTTTGTAAAGATATACAAACAGATAAAATTTAACCATTTAAAGGATGATTTCTTTTTTGCAAAAAAAATAATGAAGATTTAATGAAATGAAAGAATATTTTACCAAATACCTTGTTTTTTTTGTAAATTTGTACAATTAGAATAAGAAAATAGTGAATAATGTATATTTAAGCAATTATTGAAAAAATTAATGAAAATTGAATAGAATAAAGGAAATATTTTACCAAATACCCTGTTTTTTTGTAAAGATATACAAACAGATAAAATTTAACCATTTAAAGGGTGATTTCTTTTTTGCAAAAAAATAATGAACATTTAATGAAATGAAAGAATATTTTACCAAATACCCTGTTTTTTTGTAAATTTGTACAATTAGATGAAATTTAACCATTTAGAGGATGATTTGTTTTTGTAAAAAATTAATGAAAATTGAATAAATCGAAAAAATATTTCACCAAATACCTCTTTTTTGTAGATGTAAACAAATAGATGAATATCTAACTTTATCCATTTTTTTTCCATTTGGGATCATGTTTTGAAGGTTTTCAAGATAGTTTTTAGTAAAAGCTTATGCATTGATTGTCATTACAAGTTGTAGTGTTTGGCATTATTTAATATTTACTGACTCTAGCTATATTATATGAAATTTTCCCTACTTATTGCACAATAAATGTATATATTCACATATTGTTTCATTTTTAATTACTGTATTTATTCAATGTAGATATAATGAGTCGAATTACAAAAAAATATCAAAACTTAAATGCCATACATTCAAAATCTAGATGCTCTATGAGTTAAAGTTATGTATATAATTATGTACAAGATTATCAAAACTTGAATGCCATACATTCAAAATTTATAAGTTCAAATTAAGTAAAAAAATAATCAAAACTCAAATGCCACTTAAATGCCATTCAAATGCCACTCAAATACCCCTCAAGTAAAATACAATATAAACTCGGCGAATTCATCCAACGTCGTAACCCATTGCCTAAACTCCAAGATCAAATCCACAAAAAAACACTTGGTAGGGAGATCTGCTCATATATTACTACTCATGTAGCTTTAGTGATCGCTATATGTACATGTAGCTTTAGTGATCGCTATATGTACATGTAGCTTTAGTGATCGCTATATGTACATGTAGCTTTAGTGATCGCTATATGTACATGTAGCTTTAGTGATCGCTATATGTACATGTAGCTTTAGTGATCGCTATATGTACATGTAGCTTTAGTGATCGCTATATGTACATGTAGCTTTAGTGATCGCTATATGTACATGTAGCTTTAGTGATCGCTATATGTACATGTAGCTTTAGTGATCGCTATATGTACATGCAGCTTTAGTGATCGCTATATGTACATGTAGCTTTAGTGATCGCTATATGTACATGTAGCTTTAGTGATCGCTATATGTACATGTAGCTTTAGTGATCGCTATATGTACATGTAGCTTTAGTGATCGCTATATGTACATGTAGCTTTAGTGATCGCTATATGTACATGTAGCTTTAGTGATCGCTATATGTACATGTAGCTTTAGTGATCGCTATATGTACATGCAGCTTTAGTGATCGCTATATGTACATGTAGCTTTAGTGATCGCTATATGTACATGTAGCTTTAGTGATCGCTATATGTACATGTAGCTTTAGTGATCGCTATATGTACATGTAGCTTTAGTGATCGCTATATGTACATGTAGCTTTAGTGATCGCTATATGTACATGTAGCTTTAGTGATCGCTATATGTACATGTAGCTTTAGTGATCGCTATATGTACATGTAGCTTTAGTGATCGCTATATGTACATGCAGCTTTAGTGATCGCTATATGTACATGTAGCTTTAGTGATCGCTATATGTACATGTAGCTTTAGTGATCGCTATATGTACATGTAGCTTTAGTGATCGCTATATGTACATGTAGCTTTAGTGATCGCTATATGTACATGTAGCTTTAGTGATCGCTATATGTACATGTAGCTTTAGTGATCGCTATATGTACATGTAGCTTTAGTGATCGCTATATGTACATGTAGCTTTAGTGATCGCTATATGTACATGTAGCTTTAGTGATCGCTATATGTACATGTAGCTTTAGTGATCGCTATATGTACATGTAGCTTTAGTGATCGCTATATGTACATGTAGCTTTAGTGATCGCTATATGTACATGTAGCTTTAGTGATCGCTATATGTACATGTAGCTTTAGTGATCGCTATATGTACATGCGGTTTAATGCAATCATTTAACCCCATCCTATTTAAACATGATTCACCGCTCGACAATAGTTATTTTGCATGAAAATAAATTCACTGAAACATAGACCCACAGGAATATCGAGTCACCAAACATAGACCCACAGGAATATCGAGTCACTAAACATAGACCCACAGGAATATCGAGTCACCAAACATAGACCCACAGGAATATCGAGTCACCAAACATAGACCCACAGGAATATCGAGTCACCAAACAGAGCGTTTCTGTTCATCACGGCCACTTGTTCCTGTGAGCCCAACACCTAGCTGGGGTGCCTGCCTCGTATAGCTGGATGGTTTTGCCATATAAATATATAGCCACCTGTCCAGTGCTCAGTCAACAATACTGGCTAACAACACATGAACATATAGCTATAGCTGCATCAGATTGCTTTTGCACATTTTTTGTTGGAGTTATTCACTTTGGTAGTTCGAAAGCTAACTCCATTGAATTAAGTGGTTCCACTGCACACATTTTCCTATGAACATTAGACAACATGTAGACGATAATTGATCCAGCTTTTTATTCCTGGTGTGGTGCCAACGAAATAAATAGCACCGCCTTCCCATCCCATGTAGATTTTGATGTTGATGGGTTTTTGTTTTAGTACATTTGGACTGAACATTTCTAAGAGTCGCTGTCCACAAATCACTACAGACACAAAACTGCACTCAAATGCTGTGGCTACTTGAGTCAACATCTCAAATCTAAAAAACTGTACAAAAAGACGGATGGGCAAAACAGGTATTTGGCTACATAGTACATTGTTATAAAGATCTAGTGCTGTCTGGAGTTTCCTTATTTGTGATATTTTTGTTTTCCTTCAACGATTGTTTTGCATATTTCATGCTGCTTGTGTGCTAGTATGTTTTGTGTTTGATGTAAAACCTGAGCGGTTTTGGCAATCTGAATGCGAGGAGAACAATTATTCTGGGCAACCTGGTGTTTCATGTCATTTTAGATAGTTTCAGGTAAAAGGTCATGCAAAACAGCTGAGATTAGTATACACACACACGCGCGCGCACGCAAGCACACACACACATACAGCTCAGATATTTCAGCTAAGCAGACTTCTCAAGACAGACTTTCTCTATTAGAGAAAAACGCGCAACCTGTGCAAAAAATTAATTACTGAAAAATTCCAAAAAATAATTATTGCGGGCTGATATAAAACAATGGACAAATTCTGGAAATCTCTGTAATTAACTGGGGTTTCGCCACTGTTTGAACACTTTTGTAGGCTGCTCGTTTTTCTCTAATAGCTCTCATGCTTGCAGTCATGTTTAGAGGTATCTGACGGTGTGTCAAAAATCAAGCCGGTTGCGATCATTTTTTTAAAAGTTGGATGACACTTGCTGGACTGACTATGATTGATTGTATGTATTGGATATAGCTCAATAAAGAAAAGACATGGAATTACGCTGCTGCATTTATTTTAAACTATACGGTATTTTACGCCCGCGTCACCCACGGTCAACGATTATATATATGTGTATAATATCGTTGCCCACGGTGCCACAGCTCCAAATGACCAAATTTGTACCCTTTTTGTATAATTTTCCTATGTAAAGATTTTTTCGTGCAAGTGATGATTGATTTAAAAGTTCTTGGAGTGTGATTGGTTGTTAACTCGTCCCATAGACCTATAGGTTATTATAGGCCTATAACTCGTCCTAAATAAATACAAAATATAAAAACAATTAGAAAATTAAAAATAATTTATAATAACTGATTATTATATTATAAATTACTAGAAGTATTAATTATTAGCAACGTATTGGCCAATCAACATACATATTGGTTTCATTGCTTGCACGAAAAACTCTTTATATAGAAAAATCCAAATTGGAATTATTTTTTATGATGAACTTATACCCCATGTACATCTATCTAGCGATTAGTTCCCGATTTGCCTTAAGCTGCGTTTACACTATGCGTCTGCGACTCCGACACCAGTGATTGTCGGAGGCGCAGACCATGGATGAAGTATACATTATATTATACATTATTTCATCCATGGCGCAGACGCATGTTGCATTTACACTACTGCGACATCCTATTTTGTTGACTTCCGCGAAGTCGGAGTTGCCCAACCATCTTAGCTTCAATAATTCATTGCGTTCCTGCGCTCAAGTAGTTGGATTGATGAGTTGTGATTTAATCAACGATTATATATACATACTATGATACGGAAATCAATGATAAGAGTACTACAGACAAATACAACCGGGTCAGATTAGGCTCCGCCCACTTTCCGTATGTCATTTGCTGTATTGACATACTGGCTGTATTGTATACAGTATGAGTTGGTGTATTTTAGCTGGTAGACAAGCTGACATACTGGTTGTATTGTACATACAGTATGAGTTGGTATATTTTAGCTGGTAGACAGGCTGACATACTGGTTGTATTGTACAGTATGAGTTGGTATATTTTAGCTGGTAGACAGGCTGACATACTGGTTGTATTGTACAGTATGAGTTGGTATATTTTAGCTGGTAGACAGGCTGACATACTGGTTGTATTGTACAGTATGAGTTGGTATATTTTAGCTGGTAGACAGGCTGACATACTGGTTGTATTGTACAGTATGAGTTGGTATATTTTAGCTGGTAGACAGGCTGACATACTGGTTGTATTGTACAGTATGAGTTGGTATATTTTAGCTGGTAGACAGGCTGACATACTGGTTGTATTGTACAGTATGAGTTGGTATATTTTAGCAGGTAGACAAGCTGACATACTGGTTGTATTGTACAGTATGAGTCGGTGTATTTTAGCTGGTAGACAAGCTGACATACTGGTTGTATTGTATACAGTATGAGTTGGTGTATTTTAGCTGGTAGACAAGCTGACATACTGGTTGTATTGTACATACAGTATGAGTTGGTGTATTTTAGCTGGTAGACAGGCTGACATACTGGTTGTATTGCACAGTATGAGTTGGTGTATTTTAGCTGGTAGACAGGCTGACATACTGGTTGTATTGTACATACAGTATGAGTTGGTGTATTTTAGCTGGTAGACAGGCTGACATACTGGTTGTATTGCACAGTATGAGTTGGTGTATTTTAGCTGGTAGACAGGCTGACATACTGGTTGTATTGCACAGTATGAGTTGGTGTATTTTAGCTGGTAGACAGGCTGACATACTGGTTGTATTGTACAGTATGAGTTGGTGTATTTTAGCTGGTAGACGGCTGACATACTGGTTGTATTGTACAGTATGAGTTGGTATATTTTAGCAGGTAGACAAGCTGACATACTGGTTGTATTGTACAGTATGAGTTGGTATATTTTAGCTGGTAGACAGGCTGACATACTGGTTGTATTGCACAGTATGAGTTGGTATATTTTAGCAGGTAGACAGGCTGACATACTGGTTGTATTGTACAGTATGAGTTGGTGTATTTTAGCTGGTAGACAAGCTGACATACTGGTTGTATTGCACAGTATGAGTTGGTATATTTTAGCGGGTAATATCTAGGCCAAAATAAACCAAATATTGGAGCCGCTATATAGAGCAACTCAATTGGTTAAGCTGTGTCACGTGGCTATGAAAAAGCTGCGACTTGTCGCTCAAACCCAACACTGCTGGGTTGCTGTGTCTCCGACTCCGACAACCCTGCAACTCCACAGGAAGTTGTCCACAGGGAGATGCGCCAAGTCGCAGGCGGCAAACTTCAAAGAAATCGGAGTCGGAGTCGCATAGTGTAAACGCAGCTTTACATGTACATCTACCGATTATCTACCGATTTGCCCTACCGATTGAGGATTTCCTTGCATCCGTTTCCTGTGTGACGTAATGAAATAATCGGTAGCATTTTATTTGAGGCTATTGGTAGGTTTGCTCGTGGTCAAAAATCGGTAGATATTTTGTGATTGGACCAATCACATCACCGTTCGTGGTTTTAATGTTTCCAACAAAACTGTTTCTCAAGTGCAATTATTTTTAGATGAAGAATCGTTTTTTAGCGTCCCGTCTTTGTTGTTTTAAATCACTTTATGGCTAACTATGGAAAAAATGTAGCGAGTTTCACCGGTATTACGTGAGAATGGCAATTGGAGAAAAAAATAGGGGAAACTCCTTGACGTCATCTCCAATCGGTAAGGGCAAATCGGTAGGTAATCGGTAGATGTACATGTAGCAGTTTACGTCACACAGGAAACGGATGCTTATCTATACTTATCTATGGTATTTTTGGACTGATAACATACATTGACTGTAAAGCGCAAAATCGACCTGTAGTTCAAGGCATTATCAATCTAATGCTTCATGTACATATAGCGATCGTGCTAGTGATTTTGCTTAGCGATTGGGGAAGTCCCTCCCCCAAATCGCGCAATTTTTCACTAATGCCAATTCTTCAGCGATTCCGGTCAAGCTCGCTGTTATAAAGCATAGCCTTCAGTTTAGTGTAGGATCGTTGATAGATCGGAGCGCTGAACATGACAAGACCATATTGGAAACAAGGGTAAATTTTTTTTACGTTGTGATTGGCTGATCAAAGAATCCGCTAGCGATTTTTTGATCTCGATCAAAACCTGATGATAACCTCAAATAAAATGCTTGAGATTGCTTAGCGATTTTGTAGGAAACAGAAGTTGCAAAATCACGCAATCGCTAATGAAATCGCTTAGTAATCGCTATATGTACACGGGCACACTTGAGCACACTATAGCGTTTTTTACATGGGTTTGTCAAGCGCGACCAGTGAAGCGTTATTAACGCACTGACGCAATAGGCCTACGCTTCGCATCCACTACAGATGGGTTGGTTGCGTATGCGCTGTAATCCCATTGGTCAAATGTAAAATGTCAATGACCGAAAAATGTAAACAAACCAGCAGACGAGGTTGAGAATCGCCTGCTACTGTCAATACAATAACAGTCATGAATCCAAACAATGCCAATACAAAACTTGAAACTTGTGAATGTAATGAAGAAGTATTAATAACTCTAGTAAGAGAAAAAGAATGCCTCTACAATATAAGATCTACAAACTATAAAAATGAAGGCATGAAGAACAACTGTTGGCAAGAGATTGGCAGTCATCTCCTTGACAACCAAAGTGACTGTGGTAAGTGAGAAATGTGTTTTTGAAGCAAGTAAACCCATGGCAAAGATTCTTTTGAATCAATCAAACTAAAATATTTTATAAGGTACCAAAACGTAATTTTTTATTGTAGCATATGTGGTTAAAAAGAAGTGGAAATATCTGAGAGACACCTTCGTCCGAAAAAGAACTGAGTAAGCTAAAAAGAACCAGTCTGGAGCTGGTGCCAACCCAACACCAAGCTGGAAGCACTGGAGCCAAATGCAGTGGATAGTTCCATATTTAGCCAGAACCAATACCACAAGCAACCTTGTAGTGACCCCGAAGCCATCAATGTCCAGTCTAGACAAGGAAGATCTTGCGCATGTGCAAGATGACGCACCGATTCTAATAACAGACAGCCCACCAACCCCCATAACACTTGATCTAATCAAAAAAGAGAATCTTACACCAACTGAACCACAGAAGAAACGCCAACGCTTATCGAATATTGTACCCACAAAATCTGATGAATTTGAAGCACTTTTAATAAAAGAGCTTGCATCATGTAGCAGTGAGGAAGATGAATGCTCTAGGATTGGTAGGGAGGGGGCAAGGAGGTGTCCCATGATCTGCGTACAATGTTTAAATGGTGCTACTAAATATTTAGTTTAAAAAAAAACAAGTTTGTCTAACATTAAAAGTATATATTCAATAGGTATAATGGGTTATTTACAACAATCACTCCAGTAACTAGTGATTTCCTGTAACCTCAGTGCAGGCCAGGTCGTCGACTGTGATTGGCTTATTACTAATACTATTACTAATACTAGCGCAGGCCAACACTTTGTACTAGCGCAATAGTGTGCTCACATCTGCTAAGGGCTAATGATTGGCTAATGCTTTACGCTGGGTAAGCAGAAAACCCGTACCTCGTACCGTACCGTACCCGTACTCTCGAAAACCCCTACTCCATTTCGAAAACCCCTACTTATTTTCGAAAACCCGTAGTCATAAAAAGGTGTTGGCCACGGAAGTTTACAAAGTTCATTTATTTGAGGCTAGCTCATTCAATGATCTCTTTTGTCATTGCACAGTAGAAGTTGTTCAACGCTATAGTTTGCTCAAGGCTTAACACTAACCAAATTCTTTTGCAGTAGGCCTGTGGAGTGGACTAAAATTGGAAAAAAAAAAATGCATAAAAAATACGCCACAGGTCTACTGCAAAAAATTTGGAGGGTTTTAGACCATTTTTTTCGGATTTTTATGAATGATAATCAATGTATGTTCGTTGTTGTTGTGTTTTAAAATTTGTTTTGTAACACAACACAAAATTAAAAAAAAAAATGGTCAAAAACTCACAAAATTTGCTGCAGTAGACAGACTTGTGGTATTATCATAATAAATAATAACAGTCTATGATATGGATGATGATGATGATGACGACATGACATGATGTAGTAGTATGTTTAAGTTACTGTACTACTAATAATAATTATTATTTACTACGAACAACAACTATATACATTATTCAAATTAATATCATTATTATTATAACAAATAATTAATTATTTATTATAATAATGATAATAATAATAATTATTCTATTATTATAATTATTTTTATTTATTTATCAATTTATCACTAATAATAATTATTATTAAATTTAATTATTATTATTCCTGAGGCTGTTGTTAAAAAACTCAGCTACTACTACTACTATCCACAGTGAGTCATGTATGATTGGTAACAAACTGGAGCTGTCATAAAAATGACTAAAAACTTTCTTTTACTATAATTATAATCATAATGTGTATATACACTATATATATATAAACTTATAATATTATAATAATTATATAATATATAATAATAAATACATACAATTACAGTAGTAGTATTATTATCTGATAAATATATTAAATTTATTATTGAAAAAAAAACTTATTATCAATAATCATACACATGGCTCACTGTTCTACTATCTGAACTCCAATTCTCAAAGCGGGTAGTTTTTTGTTAATGGGTTAAAAAACTGTTAGAGAGTTGATGATTAAACTAAACAGCTTGAATTAATATTGTTGTATTGTACGGGAAAAACATAGAAAACTGGTCACTACAGTACCTTTTGTGTGTTGCCAAGGATGTACATACATACCCTCTATTATTATCATTTCCACTGTACTTATTCACTGTTATTGTTTGAGGCTAGCATCTTAGTTAGAAAAAGGATGCATTACATAATCATGTATATAAATACAAGCTGCAAGCCCTCATTTAATGAGTGTTCTCAGAGGTAGGTGCAGCTGGTTTTTATCCTTGAATAAAATCCAATAAACACTCACTCAAGTTCTTGCTTGATCTCACACACTACAGACGATACAGACATGCAGGTTACACTACTACTCCGAAGGACAATGGCTGTACGACCCTCGGGCCGAAACAGCATTGCGTTGCTCAAACGAGCAGTAACCGAAGACAGGCTTGTCTGGCGGCTTGTCTGGCGGCTTGTCATCCTGGCCCTACCATCAGCCGGACTAGGTTGATGGGTGGATAGTGACACGGCCAAGTTGTCAGCAAGGCTGTTTGTCGATACAGGCAGCTCTGGCCTTACATGCCTATGAGGTAGTGAAGGTGGCTACCAATAGTGACTGGCACTGTATGACGTTTACCATTATTTTTTTATGATGCTTCTCATGTTGTTAGAGTGTGACGGTGAAAAATGAAAATAATGTTTGTTGTTACAAATGTTATTATTGTTGTTGGTATTATTATCAGTCTACTTGGAGAGTTCAGCAACACTGACAAAAATGAAATTTTCAAGTCTAACAAAAACTACAACAATTGATGATGCTAATTATTATTTTGTTGTTGTTATCATCATGATAATTATGATGAGAAATTGAGAAGGAAAAATTCTTTTGTTGTAGATGCCAGAGAGAAACTTTGATGCACTTGATGGGGATCGGCGTAAAAAAGCTGTGGAGTATGTACCAGGATACGACTGGATACCTGGAAAGTTTGGTCCCCCTCCTGGGATACCTAAGGACATCAAAGAGAAATTTGGTAAACTATGATTTTGATCTAAATTGGTTTAATGTGGTGTTTTTCTATTATGGTCCAATTATTTTAACAAAACAGTTATGTAGAGTGTCCTGTATAGCTGAGATACAAATTACGCCACATTTCAGGGCCTCATATTTACTAGTATCTCTAGCGATTTAGCGGCTCCTAGCCGTAGGTGAAACTTCTCACAAAAGATGCTCAAATTTTTACTACTGTCATTCGTCAGCTATTCCATTCCTACTGCTTTGGCAAGCTATAAGCTACAAATTGTCATATGATCATTGGCAGACCGGGGTGGTGCGCGTGACATGCTAACTTTGACATCAATATATAACGTTTGTGAGTTGTGATTGGTTGATTGAGAAAGTGGATAGCAAATTTTTTAATCCCAATCAAAACCTGGCAATAAGCTCAAATAAAATGCTAGCAATTTTTCCGGAAATGGAAAAGAGAAATCCTCAATCGTCATCGCTAAATGTATATGCGGCTTTGGTGTGCATTATTGCTATGATTATTGTAGTTGGTGGCGATGATGTCATAGTAGAGATTCCTGAAATGTCTAATGTACTGTTTCAGAATAAGCATTATAATTTTGTTTGTAGAAACGTGGTAGAAAACTCAAGTTTTTACAGTAGGCCAGTTCAAGTTGTTATTTCAAGTGGCATAAAAATTGTAAAGCTTTACAGTCATTTTTTCATTCCAAGCACAATCAATTGACTGGCTGTTGAGGAAATGCATCAAGTTAGAAATTTCATAATCTTTTTCCTGATCGCAGGAAAGTGTTTGGAATATTTAATATGAGACATTTAATAGCGTCAATGGAATCCAAATCTGAATTATTTCATTTGTAAGACTGATTTATTTTGCTGCTATGTCGTTTTGGTTAATGGCCTGAGAGCCCATCATTTTCGGTGGGTAGGTTTTTGCTTCCTTCATGGTCATTTTACTTTTTCGTTTCAAGTTCCAATTATTACAACCCCAATTATGATGATGAAATTATTGAGTATGCGGTAGTAAGAGATAACTCATAGAATAAAATGGTACGAAATAAATTTGATTTGATTTATCTTTCTGTTGACATTACGGAGGTTCAGCAAACTCTGTTAGTTATGGATATGTTGCCATACACTTTGATTGCCCTATAAAATGCCGTTTGGCTGTGGCAGTACGTTACGTTAGAGTTGTCTGCCCATACAATAACATACGTTTGTTTTTTTGCCGAAAAAGTTTAGCACTTGTCAATGGTGCAGTCCATATAATGAATAATGGAAACAAGCTAACAAATCTCTATTTTACTGAAAACTAAATGGAATCATGGAAAAACTAACTGGACAATTTTTTTTAAATAAATTTTATTATATTATAGTAAATATTTATTAATAATCAGACAAGTTGGAGCTAGAAACGACCTTAACAACAATTTATTATTTACTGTTTGAGCTGTGAGTATCACGGCTGGTTAGATAAAGCAATAGTCTACACAAAGGAGGCACAAAAGGCAATTAGGAATAAGTTGAAGAAGTTTCATCGACGGCAACACTTTTTCGTTGCTGTAAATTGCGCTGTTTTTTCCTGCTTTATTGGTCACGTGGTACAAAATTGCTTATCATGTGGTTTCTACCGTGACCGCAACTTCGCTTTTGCTAAACCTCCCTAATAGTGGACCAGCTTTTGCCATACAATGGTATGGTCAGACTTGTAGTTTTTGCTCTAAATGAAATAAAGCTGTTTGACGGATAAACCATGATGGCAATAATGCTTTGTTGACATTTTAGTGATAACCTAGAGCCCCATGTACATCTAGTGATAACCTAGAGCCCCATGTACATCTAGTGATAACCTAGAGCCCCGTGTACATCTAGGGATAACCTAGAGCCCCGTGTACATCTAGTGATAACCTAGAGCCCCATGTACATCTAGTGATAACCTAGAGCCCCGTGTACATCTAGGGATAACCTAGAGCCCCGTGTACATCTAGTGATAACCTAGAGCCCCATGTACATCTAGTGATAACCCAGAGCCCCATGTACATCTAGTGATAACCTAGAGCCCCATGTAGTACATCTAGTGATAATCCAGAGCCCCATGTACATCTAGTGATAACCTAGAGCCTCATGTACATCTAGTGATAACCTAGAGCCCCATGTACATCTAGGGATAACCTAGAGCCCCATGTACATCTAGGGATAACCTAGAGCCCCATGTACATCTAGGGATAACCTAGAGCCCCATGTAGTACATCTAGTAATAATCTAGAGCCCCATGTACATCTAGTGATAACCTAGAGCCCCATATACATCTAGGGATAACCTAGAGCCTCATGTACATCTAGTGATAACCTAGAGCCCCATGTACATCTAGTGATAACCTAGAGCCCCGTGTACATCTAGTGATAACCTAGAGCCCCATGTACATCTAGTGATAACCTAGAGCCCCGTGTACATCTAGGGATAACCTAGAGCCCCATGTACATCTAGTGATAACCTAGAGCCCCATGTACATCTAGTGATAACCCAGAGCCCCATGTACATCTAGTGATAACCTAGAGCCCCATGTAGTACATCTAGTGATAATCCAGAGCCCCATGTACATCTAGTGATAACCTAGAGCCTCATGTACATCTAGTGATAACCTAGAGCCCCATGTACATCTAGGGATAACCTAGAGCCCCATGTACATCTAGGGATAACCTAGAGCTCCATGTACATCTAGGGATAACCTAGAGCCCCATGTAGTACATCTAGTGATAATCTAGAGCCCCATGTACATCTAGTGATAACCTAGAGCCCCATGTACATCTAGTGATAACCTAGAGCCCCATATACATCTAGGGATAACCTAGAGCCTCATGTACATCTAGTGATAACCTAGAGCCCCATGTACATCTAGTGATAACCTAGAGCCCCATGTACATCTAGTGATAACCTAGAGCCCCGTGTACATCTAGGGATAACCTAGAGCCCCGTGTACATCTAGTGATAACCTAGAGCCCCATGTACATCTAGGGATAACCTAGAGCCCCATGTACATCTAGGGATAACCTAGAGCCCCATGTACATCTAGGGATAACCTAGAGCCCCGTGTACATCTAGTGATAACCTAGAGCCCCGTGTACATCTAGGGATAACCTAGAGCCCCGTGTACATCTAGTGATAACCTAGAGCCCCATGTACATCTAGTGATAACCTAAAGCCCCGTGTACATCTATGGATAACCTAGAGCCCCGTGTACATCTAGGGATAACCTAGAGCCCCATGTACATCTAGTGATAACCTAGAGCCTCATGTACGTCTAGGGATAACCCAGAGCCCCGTGTACATCTAGTGATAACCTAGAGCCCCATGTACATCTAGTGATAACCTAGAGCCCCGTGTACATCTAGTGATAACCTAGAGCCCCATGTACATCTAGGGATAATCTAGAGCCCCATGTACATCTAGTGATAACCTAGAGCCTCATGTACGTCTAGGGATAACCCAGAGCCCCGTGTACATCTAGTGATAACCTAGAGCCCCATGTACATCTAGGGATAACCTAGAGCCTCATGTACATCTAGTGATAACCTAGAGCCCCATGTACATCTAGTGATAACCTAGAGCCCCATGTACATCTAGGGATAACCTAGAGCCCCATGTACATCTAGGGATAACCTAGAGCCCCATGTACATCTAGTGATAACCTAGAGCCCCGTGTACATCTAGTGATAACCTAGAGCCCCATGTACATCTAGGGATAACCTAGAGCCCCATGTACATCTAGTGATAACCTAGAGCCCCATGTACATCTAGGGATAACCTAGAGCCCCATGTACATCTAGGGATAACCTAGAGCCCCATGTACATCTAGGGATAACCTAGAGCCCCATGTACATCTAGTGATAACCTAGAGCCCCATGTACATCTAGTGATAACCTAGAGCCCCGTGTACATCTAGTGATAACCTAGAGCCCCATGTACATCTAGTGATAACCTAGAGCCCCGTGTACATCTAGGGATAACCTAGAGCCCCATGTACATCTAGGGATAACCTAGAGCCCCGTGTACATCTAGTGATAACCTAGAGCCCCGTGTACATCTAGTGATAACCTAGAGCCCCATGTACACCTAGTGATAATCTAGAGCCCCGTGTACATCTAGGGATAACCTAGAGCCTCATGTACATCTAGTGATAACCTAGAGCCCCATGTACATCTAGTGATAACCTAGAGCCCCATGTACATCTAGGGATAACCTAGAGCCCCATGTACATCTAGGGATAACCTAGAGCCCCATGTACATCTAGTGATAACCTAGAGCCCCATGTACATCTAGTGATAACCTAGAGCCCCATGTACATCTAGGGATAACCTAGAGCCCCGTGTACATCTAGGGATAACCTAGAGCCCCGTGTACATCTAGTGATAACCTAGAGCCCCATGTACATCTAGGGATAACCTAGAGCCCCATGTACATCTAGTGATAACCTAGAGCCTCATGTACGTCTAGGGATAACCCAGAGCCCCGTGTAAATATAGTGATAACCTAGAGCCCCATGTACATCTAGGGATAACCTAGAGCCTCATGTACATCTAGTGATAACCTAGAGCCCCATGTACATCTAGTGATAACCTAGAGCCCCATGTACATCTAGGGATAACCTAGAGCCCCATGTACATCTAGGGATAACCTAGAGCCCCATGTACATCTAGTGATAACCTAGAGCCCCGTGTACATCTAGTGATAACCTAGAGCCCCATGTACATCTAGGGATAACCTAGAGCCCCATGTACATCTAGGGATAACCTAGAGCCCCATGTACATCTAGTGATAACCTAGAGCCCCATGTACATCTAGGGATAACCTAGAGCCCCATGTACATCTAGGGATAACCTAGAGCCCCATGTACATCTAGGGATAACCTAGAGCCCCATGTACATCTAGGGATAACCCAGAGCCCCATGTACATCTAGGGATAACCTAGAGCCCCAAGTACATCTAGTGATAACCTAGAGCCCCATGTACATCTAGTGATAACCTAGAGCCCCGTGTACATCTAGGGATAACCTAGAGCCCCATGTACATCTAGGGATAACCTAGAGCCCCGTGTACATCTAGTGATAACCTAGAGCCCCGTGTACATCTAGGGATAACCTAGAGCCCCATGTACATCTAGTGATAACCTAGAGCCCCATGTACATCTACCGATTACGTACTGACTGTGCCTACTGATGAAGGATTTTCTTATTCTGTTTGCTGCGAATGACTTGAAACGATCAGTAACGTCTTACTTGAGGCAATTGGCAGGTTTTTATCAGTATCAAAAAATTGGTAAGCATCTTTTGGTTTGACCAATCATATCACTCCTCGAGGTTTCATAGTTTCCAGTAAAACTGTTTCTTGAACGCAAGTATTTAGTGAAGAGAGGTTGTTTATGAGTGCCCCTTATTTGTTATTTCAAAGCCTTTTATGGCTAACTGTGACATCAAATACAGTGAGTTTCACCGGTATTGCATGAGAATGGCAAGTAGAGAAAAAATAGAGGAAACACCCTGTTGTCATTTCCGATTGGTAACAGCAAATAGGGTGCTAATCAGTAGATATACATGTAGCTTAAACCGGCAAACGATCCTAGATGAATAAAACATTACATTATATCTATGGATTGAAAAACCAAGTGCTTCGCTAAAACATCTTATTGTATATGTTGTGGATTTAATCATCAGATGAAACACACCTCTAAATAAGTTGGCATTCAAATTATACAACAGGGCGTAATTTGTTATGTAATTGAAGATTGAAATAATTACTTGCTCTACAGAATTAGCAGTTTGTTTGGATGCATGCCAACAGATAGATGAAAGTTCACTCGGAAATATTGACTCTGTGGTAGATGAAAAATATGAATCTTCAATACTTCCAATGGACCTGTTGCATTGAAGTCTCACCCCTTGCTTGTGCCTTCCACTTTATGTGATGGTTGACCCTCTCCACCCCTAATTTCCAGATTTGAGTTCTGTTGCATTCGTCTTTCGTTGTTAGTTAGCAAGACTAGTAAAGATTGTTTTATATATTTGGACAGTACTAACTGTAAGCTCTCCGTATGTCTTGTAATGTTCGGGCTGGGTCCGCTGGTAATATCACTGCTACCAGCAGCTTAATACATCCAGGAATCACACTGATGTCTAATTTTATAGCTGCACATGTTGCTGTTGCATTCTGCTTTTTTGATATGCAAAATTTCCTCAATTCATTTATATATGGCTAGGGTTGATTGATATCATAGTCTGGCGGGCATTCGATGTGTTTGGAGTTGTCCACTCATGGTTGTTACGTTTGTAGCTATGTTGAATACTGCATTATGCAGCTATAAAAAAACTTATAATTTCAAGTATATTCATTGTTTTTCATAAAACACTTCACTTGCATGCACGAGCTAAAAGATGCAATAGACTACGCTAAGAGATGTTGATAATTTTAGCACTTTTGGTGTCATGTGACTAAAAACGATGTTGTAAAAATTGCAAAAAATTTCCAATTGAACAATTTTTCCACAACATTGTCCCATCATAAATTATCTCCAAAATAACTGTTTGCCTTCCCTATGCATAAACCTCACACATTGTAAGCTTTTTCGCGACATTCCCTGATACCCACCAACCCTGCTACATCCCCTGATACCCACCAACCCTGCTACATCCCCTGATACCCACCAACCCTGCTACATCCCCTGATACCCACCAACCCTGCTACATCCCCTGATACCCACCAACCCTGCTACATCCATGGAGGCAGCCTTCAAAGTGTCACACAAGTTGGTCACACAGTTGAGCCAACTCTGACCTTTACAGTTTATGTTGTATGATTTCGGAAATCTTCAAGCATTTTTGTTTCAATTTTTTTCTTTTCAATTTTCTGAACTTTATTAAGAAGTAGAATGCAACCACTCAGATCCACTAAAACAATTTATATGGCCATATATTTTGTCTTTCAAAAACTTGAGCTTGCATGTTTCCTCATTTTCACAAGAGAACTGCCAAAACGAACTTGGACCTAAACTAAAATCGCATTTCCGATTTACATAGTTTATATACAACTGCAATGTACTTTCCGCCAAATAGATATTCTATAATAACCGAATAATAACAATGCAGTTTTACATATTTTCATGAGTTTTTCATAAGCATCAACATTTTGGTGGTCTGGTGGTGTGGAAAACTGAATTGAAATTTCGAGTTCCAGTTTTAGAGTACAAACTTTTTTTTCTGGAATGCGTTTTTTTTTGTTTTTTCACATCTGTCGTTTCATGTGAAATGTATGAAAGAATGGCGTATTTTCAGATCGAATGTCAGACAAGGAGTACCTCTATGCCTTCCTCAAACTGAGTCAAGAAGAGAAAGAGTCTTTGATGGTGTCAGAGGCTGAGAGAAGACGAACCTTTGCTGCTCATTGGCAAATAGAAGCAATAGTAAAAGCGAATGACTGCGCTAAGGAAGGATTCTATTATACTGGTGTTGCTGATAGAGTACAATGTGCTTTCTGTGGTGGAATCGTTAGAAACTGGGAGAGAGGAGACGTACCCAAGTTTCAACACAAAAACTACTTCAACTACTGCAAGATGGTGCAAAGTATGTGTAGTGATTCCATTTGATATCATTTATTTATTATTGCCAATAGCTCTGTTGTACCTCACTGTTTGAATTCTGTAGACAAGCCATGCCAGAACATCCCCATCAGTAACTGTGGACCCTCCAAGGACCTGATGACCAAACAGTTGAGCAGCTCTGTGGGAAAGGACTGCAGTAAGTCTTCTCTCTTGTTTGTAGTGTTTGGAATTCTTCACTCGTTATCCCTTCTTCCTGTGTATTCAATATCCCACCACAATGTTATTGTAGAGCCAACCACCCTCGGTGACCTGAACATCAACACTGTAAAGCCAATATATCCAGAAAAAAGTGTTTTTGCCATGAGAAAAGAGACTTACAGAAGATATCCAGAGAATAATCCAGTCGAGGCAGACCAGCTCTGTGAAGCTGGATTTTTGTACGAGGGAATTGGTGATAAAGTGAAATGTTTCTGGTGCGATGGTGCGCTGGAGTTGTGGAGCAGGGGAGATGATCCCTGGGTGGAACATGCCAAGTATGTCCTTATCTATCCCTAATATATATTACATAAATTAGTATTGTGACCGCCACTATCAATATCTGTTATTGCTCAAAGGTGGTACCCAGGCTGT
Source organism: Cryptosula pallasiana (assembly GCA_945261195.1). NCBI lineage: Eukaryota > Metazoa > Bryozoa > Gymnolaemata > Cheilostomatida > Cryptosulidae > Cryptosula > Cryptosula pallasiana. The sequence continues at coordinate 24,027,851 of OX183140.1, read as the reverse complement.
ACTTATGTACAACAGACTAAGGGATTGGATTTTATCAGACAAGCTAGAGCACAGATGACACCAGATAATATTGCAACTGCAGAGTCTCTCCTCTACAACGAGGGAGATGTGGCCTTTCTGGGTGAGTTCTATAAATATTGCTGTGACTTTACAAAGATTATTGGGACTTCTTCACATAAGTAAAGTCTTTCGAATCTTTGTTTCAACTTGTACCATTTGAAACTTTTGAACATTGTCATATTCTTTTCAATATTTGTATGTTTGTTATGACTTCTTTAAATTTTTCATGATGTTGTTTTTAGTATACATCTACCACAGTTTTAAAATTATTGATGTTGTTTAAGCTATCACCATTGCCATTCCTTTCCGTATTGTCATTGCTACTAACTTCTTAATAACCACTTATTAAATAGTTACTAGGAATTAATTACTACTTACTCATTTGGTTACAGTGCATCGTAGATTGTTGGCTGAAATGAGTTATGTCAGAAAAAATTGTTATCAAATGCAATAATAAATTGAACTAATACTATATTTATATAGTAAATAGTTTATTTTGGATTTGTATCCAGTATCTAAAAACGCATATTTTGCAACTACTCCACAACTGAACCAAAATCAAGTTATCAATACACAGCTCTTGTTATAACAGGAGCTGGTGATGGTGATAAACAAATAAATTAACAATAATAGTAAAGAATTATATATTATTCACTGTTATTTAACTATATATATAAATGTAAAAAAACGTCTGCCTGCGTGTTGGTGTGTGCTTCTAGCCTTTTATATGCCTTAACTACTGCACTAATAAAAAGGAGAACTGCTGTAAAAACCTTCTATTAGATGTATACCTAGATAAGGTTTGAATTTGCGATTTGTTGTCAAACTGGAGGTTTTTGTATTGTTCTCAAATGCAAAAACGCAACGACTTATTGCTGCGATGCACTGCTCATCCAGGTTTTTCATAGACGACGTACGATATATTGCGAGTTTTCAAAACCCAGCAAAACTGTTGCTTCATGTCCTTTACCGACTATACAAGATATAGATTAGTGTTATTATTATCACTAATATTATTATTTTTATCTTATTGTTCCAATTAATAATTGTTTAATTTTTTCTGTCTATTGGTACAAGTATCTTATTTATTCTTGTTAGTTTTTTTACGTCATGAAAATTTGACAGTTATAATACAAAGTAAACACACTACTATTTATTATCATTCACATTGCTCCAGTCGGAGTTGTTGACCAAATAATTCATGTTCCTGTTACTATTTATTATTGTTAACACTTGGCATTGAGTGGTGTTTTGTACATCGCAGAAAAAAAACATAATGTTATTAGTACTGTCTGTAGTACTTTTCAATTGTTTGGTGAGTCGTTTGAAATGGTTATTGGAATTGATAATGACGAATAGTATCGTTGTTTATTTCAGTTATTTATTACTATTAATAACATTGATTTTTTACGCCATTACCACTACATTATTATCATTTTTTACTACTTATTACTTGCTACTTTTATAATTGTTTACTTTTTGTATTGTTTATGGTTAATTATTTGAAACTTGGTCTATCGAAGAAGTGATAGCAGCAAATAACTGCAAGTGTAAAAAATAATCACAGCAAAGTTTATTGCTTCATGAACAGCTCAAATAGTATATGATGCTGAAATTCATTAGTCTGTCAATGTATATATTATTTTTACATTAGATCGCTATATCACACCTCGAAGTCTTTGATAGACTACCCACAGGCCTACTGCAGAAGATTTGGTGGGTTTTGGGCCACTTTTCGGAAAATTCTCTTCTTTTTTGTTGGTGTTTGTAAGGTAAGTCATGGTCTGACAAATCGTCTTCACGCGCTGGTCTGCTGGCTCAAAAGTAATTTAGGCAGCACTCCGCCAAGAAATCACCAATGAGTAAACCCTCTGGAATATAAAAGGTCAGTACCGACAGCCCAATCAGATGACAACCTGAGAAGTAGCAACAGCATGTTTCCAGAATTTGTGCTTGCAAGTGGCACGTCACGCAACATTTCTTGTGATCACCTGAGTCTCCTAACTAGCAAGTCCTAGTTTACGGGGGCGACAAAGGGTACTAATCTCAGCTTTAACATTGTGGGTAACTCGTAACAGCCCGCAGTAAATGTTGTGAGGATACACAAGAGGGGCTTCGAGAGTTTGCTGAAAAAAGTGAAGATGAGGCAACTGTAACAAATTATTGTACTTATTAAACGTTCTCATCGATTAGTTTAAAAGCGGCAGAATAATTGATTATTACAGGGCGCATCGTCTCTACTTTCTTCGGCAAGAATGCGTTGCGGATTTCGAAACACTAATACTAGTGCCCGCTGTTGCAAAGCTGATATGAGGATTCTTTCTCTTCTCCAAGGCTTAGGACTTGCTAGTTGAGACACTACATGATCACAAGAAATTTTGCTTGACATGCCACTTGCAAGCACAAATTCTGGAAACATGCTGTTGCTACTTCTCAAGTTGTCATCTGATTGGAATAAAAAAGGTCAGTACCGACAGCCCAGAGGGTTTACTCATTGGTGATTTCGAGGTGGAGTGCTGCCGAAATTATTTTTGAGCCAGCAGGCCAGCGCGTGAAGACGATTTGTCAGACAATGGCTTACCTTCCAAACACCAACAGCAAAACACAACATAAATTTCCTGAAAGTGGCCCAAAACCCACCAGTCGGCCTGCATTACTACCCAATATGTACGTCAAATATTGCCATGTATTCCTCTCACAATCAGCAAGCTCTCATGTCCTGCACAAAGCAGTTGAAGGACTAGCTGTCACTACTACTAGTGCTGCCCAATCCCTCAAGATACAAATAGTTCATAAAATATCAGCTACATTCACATCTCCTGCTTATTACCCATTATTTGGGAAGTTTTTTTTCAGTTGATTCGGTAAATATTTTGGTTATGGAATGTCGTTCTAACAAATGAAGTTGTAGGAAATGGCAAATCATTATTACATAATTGTTTTATTGTTACCACTAATAGTCTGCTTATTATTTGGCTACAGTACTACTTGTAAATGAATGTACTTGTAACTTGATTGTGGTAAATGTTTTCAATACTGGTGAATCATAGCAAATAACCAAATTACAATTAAAATAAAAAAATGATTTTTAATTTTTGATATTCCTAAATAATCAGATGAAATTGAATGAAAGGAGTAAGTATTCCATGACTAATGGTAGATGCAGGAGGAAGGGCCACAAGAGAAAGCAATCACTAGAGGGGTGACTTTGGGAGGGGGTAATTTTGGGAGAAGACTACCACCAGAGGAAATGACAATCGGAGTAAGTGTCCATTGGAGCAGGCTAACGTACAAAATGGTTACGGTAGGATGAGGTTCCCCGGAAAGAGTCTACAAGGGAAGGAGGCTACAAGGGAAAGAGGCTACAAGGGAAGGAGGCTGCAAGGGAAGGAGGCTACAAGGGAGGGAGGCTACAAGGGAAGGAGGCTACAAGGAGAAGGGGTTATTCAGAAAAGAAAAAAGGCAGCAAATGCGTCCAACTATATTTGTTTGTTGTTGTGTACTACAGCTTGTTATTTCTGCTAATGAGATCTATCCTTCTTTTCTTTCCAATGCAGCTTTGTTGTAGTAGGGGTTTTGGTCAATAGGTTTCATATTCCTTTTTTTTACATCTGCTTTTTTCTCCTTTGTTCACTATGTTTTCATGGCTAAAATTTGTTCCGGTTGAACGTTCGTGTTAGTAGGCATCCATTGGGTTGGTACTGCTAACCTTGCCCAAGTTTGAGGCCAACATTTGAGGTATATGCATGGATGAAATATAATATATATATATGTTATATTTCATCCATGGGTATACGTGTATTTTACCTGGAATGTGCTGTGGGTTTTTTTATTGGGAGTTGCATTCCCCATTGTTATCTTGGCAACTTTTAAATGAATTTCATTGGATGATTGGTTTAGTGGGCGGGGTTTTTTGGGTTGGTTTGTAACAAACCAGCACAAAAAAGTTGCCAAGATAACAATGGGGAATTCAACTCCCAATAAAAAAGCCCACAGCACATTCCAAGCAAAATACACTTGTACCCATGGATGAAATATAACGTATATATATATTATATTTCATCCATGCATATACCTCGAATGTTGGCTTAAAACTTAGGCTACTGCTAATCGTTCCTAAGGTAATTTGAATCAAAATCGTATGCGTGAGTTGTCTCATCTTGTGAGTGAGTAGCAAGCGCAACAATTTATCATTAGCAATACATAGCAAGGGCTGTTGGTGAATGCTTGCAGTAAAAACTATTATTGATCAATAATAGCACGTAGACGAATAATGATGGTAAAAAAAACAATAATTGTAAATATTTAGTATTGTATAATAACAAGAAGAAATAAATAATGATTAAATAATAATAATAAAATTTAGTTTGCCCACCTATCAACGAACACAGCTATGATTATCTGAACTCTGCTATTGATGTTCTAAAACTGTCGATGTCCCGACTAAATCGTAAAAATGTGATAATTTCGCTGTCGTTAAATTTGCAAGAAGCCATTATATAACTGCAGTTAAAAAATAAACAAAAATTTGGGGGGAGTTTTTTTTTAGTAATTTACTGACTAAATGCTCTTCCCCAAAAGAGCTGCTCAAATGAATGCTCATTCTTCAGTTCCATTGATTCCCATGATACTCATGAATGCACATCAAAACCAATATGGGTGACAGTTGTGAAAACAAATGGAACGAACACTAACCAACCCTTAAATATAGTCATCATTTTCATGACTCGAATGGATGAGTTATCCATTCAACTTGAACGAATTCCAACCATTGGAACGTAGTGTTTATCTCACCTGTAGAGTACGCTGTCAACCATATTGCATATGTATGCCTGCTTTCAAACATGCTTCATATATACATTCATTTTTTCGTTCTGTTTCACCTTACTCCCAAGTACATGTACCACCTCTCTTCAACACGACTGATAATGGTAGCAGGCAAGTCAAACTCCTTTTCTGTTGCTAACCGGCCATTTTTTGCTTTATATTATCACTAATGTTAATATACATATTGTGTGGCTTTTGTAGATGATCATTCTAATGATGTTGCTGTTGGCAAGTTGAATGGATATGAGTGTTGCCTTCGGCTAGGCTATGACAAAGAACATATCAAACGAGCCTATCAAGCAAACCTTGGTATGTTTGTTAGTAAATATATATCTATAAATATGTATAGTAAATATATATTCTCTGGTAATATGTAGTACTATGCAACTCACTTATATCAAACTAAATTGAATCAGTAGACAGTACTTTATTTAAATTTTTAGCCTAAATGGACTGCTGCAATATACTATTTTTTTGCGATAAGACTGAAAATTGATTTTTTTTTCTACAACACTTGGTTATAAGAAGTATTTTTGTGCTTAGGCTCTGTGGCATTGTTATATTTTAAAAGATTTTGGTGTGGTAAGTTATGTTTTTCAGTGATCTACACCTTCACTACTACTGCAGAATGTGAATGTGAATTATTTACTAGCAATTCTATCTCTCAGTTGGTAGCATTTTTCAAGCAGGTGAAGCGATAATAAGCCAGCATGGCTCCTTCACTCTCTCCCTTCCTTTTAACCTGACTAACCCTCCCAACCCTGCCAGAGTGGTCCACATGAAACATGCTTAGTTTTAATGTATGGCCTGCATCAGATTTAGGAGTTGTGTTACTTAGCCAGAAAGAAATTTTTATTTTTTCTTCACCTAGCCTGTATTTTTCACAATGAGTTACATAAGCTGATGAATATACATTACATTGTGTATTTCAGGTGCTGAATTTGAAGATCCAAAACAGCTGGTTGAAATAGTTCGTGATCTTGCAAAAGGAGATGAACGTTCACTTGGTAAAAATTATTGATTTTTTAAGTTTCTCATCGAATTTTTAAATGTATTTTCCCGCTGGCTCACAGATTTATATTTGTTCACTAGCCAAAATAAACAAAAATTTCATTGTTCAACTTGTAGCAGAGTGTAGACTTGAGGCGATAAAAGCCAGAGACCGAGCACTCAGTGAACCCACTGGATCTGTTGACGTGCCTCCTAGGTGAGAGCATAAATGTATAACGAATACTTTATAAATAACTACTTACAACATGTACGTTTTATATATAAATGCAAAAACATCTGTCTAATGTCCATCTGTGTTTGTGTCTTTCATTGAGCTTCAAAGGACGCCTACACCACTACACTGAGAGAAATAAAAGTTGCTGTAAAAGCATTTTATTGGATTAATCAGATGTATGGTGGGGGTTTACATCGGCCTTTTGTTCTCTAACTGGAGATTTTGGTGTTTCTATCATTTTAAAATGGTCACAACGCAACTACTTTTGGTGACGTTTGTAAGTACATCCTGTTTTTTCGTAATAAAGAATCGCTAAGATCAGGAATTATAGTGAGGTGGTACATTGTGATGAGCATTGGTTGATTTAAGATAGGTTGCACGTTAAAAGCAAAAACATTTTCTGACCCATCTTGTAAGCTATTTTTCTTCTGTTTTTTAGTACAATTTTGTTATTCACTTATGGATTTAAGGTATATTCGACGGCTGGATCGATGAACATTTGCTATTTTTATATTTGGGACCGCATCGATCCAGGGGTTTACATTTTATCATATAATAATAAGAAGTTATATGCTTCGATCCAAATCTGAATGTGAAGATATAAAATTCCAATGTGCATTTTAGCGAGCATAATTATTTTCACATTTGTAAACAATTCATCAGCGACAGTTATCGTGTCGTTAATTCCTTACTGGTACTCATAGCATGATACATCGGTAAGTAGCAGATAATGGTAGCGAGTCCAAGAATAAACAGCTTTACACTTGTCTGGTTGACAACGTTTATTTCAAAGCAATTCACTCTTGATTAACTACAACATCTATCTTTATTGTTTTAACAAAATGGGTCTGATTGTTATTGTTATAATGAATTTGTTTACGAAACATTATTTTATATGATAATCGTAATAATAATAAACAACGTATATAATTTATATCATAATAATGATAAAATAATAATACCAGAAATGAATTGTTTTTTAAACTACACGTCACCCATGTGGTATATATTAATTTTGTATGGTGTTCGCAACCTATGAGAATGCCTTGCAAATTAATTTTATTTTTTCCGTGGGGAAATTTTTTAGCGGCCCACTTAAAATACTGCTACCTACCCCTTTGCAGTAAATAAATTGCTGTAAATAAATAATACATGGTTGTAATATTTTTCTCGCTACTATTTATTCTTATGATTAACGGCGGCTGTCAGTTTTTACTTCGAAAAAATACTTCTCACTGTAATCATAATTTCTCCATTTATTTTAATTCAAAGTAATTGTTGAAGTTAGTAAATATTATTGTGGTTGTTATCATTATTTACTTTAGTTATTCTCATTATTATTAGTTATGTTTTTACTGCTGCATTGTTTTTATTATTACTACTTAAAACCAGCTACTGCTGTTATTGCTGACCTTATTACTGTTTACATGCTTGGTTTATGACAACAGTAATAACACTGCTCACTGCTAAACTGACTGCCAAACGATGTATCTTCATTGATAGGGTTAAATAATAAAAAGTGATAGATTATCATCCTATTATTATTGTAATATTATTATTTAATAATATTGTTACTTGTTTAATATTACCGCATCCTGCTGTTATGGATTGTTCTTCTGATTACTCGTAATAGTTACTATCGAAGTATGCATTCATGACAGAATTGTTATTAAGTGTGAGGAGGTAGCCACGAGAGGAGGCGAACCTTGAAAAAAGTGACTACTAGAGGTGACAACCGTGGAAGGAGGCAACCATGGAAAAAGGCTACCACGGTAGAAGGCGATCCTTGAGAGAAGGCGATTGAACACGGAAGGAGATAATCAAGTCAGAAAAGGATACAAAATCGGTCCTAAGATCCTTGCATTATAGTTTATATAAAGTCGCATACGACTTTCATGACAATATTAATTAAATTATTCTTTTATTTTTAAATTACACAAGAAGTAAGAAACAATTATTTATTTCTAAAATTAATAAAATAATATTGAAAACCTGGAAAAAATTATATTATTTTGCATAAAGAAATGTCAGTAAAAAAATTTCAATTCTTGAACAAAATCATTCACAGCTCTTATGGTTATAAACTGCTAGGATAACATGTTATGACTTAAAATAACAATTTTATTTGTTGAAAAATAGGGGCAGATATATCGATTTTTGACCAAGGACCTTAGGACAGATCTTGCGACTGTTACTTCCTGGATGACCGCAGGAGGAAGTGACCACGAGAAGAGGCAATTATGGGAGAAAGTGACCATGGGAGGAGGTAACCACGGGAGGAGGTGACCACGACAGAAGGCAACCATGGGGGAGGCGACCACGGAAGGAGGCGACCACGGGAGGAGGTGACCATGGAAGAAGGTCACCACGGTAGAAGGCGATCCTTGAGAGAAGGCGATCGAACACGGAAGGAGATAATCAAGTCAGAAAAGGATACAAAATCGGTCCTAAGATCCTTGCATTATAGTTTATATAATGGGAGGAGGAGACCATGGGAGAAGGCAACCATGGGAGGAAGTGACCACGGGAGGAAGTGATTATGTGAGGAGGCGACCATGGGCGGAAGTGACCATGGAAGTAGGTTACCTCTGGGGGAGACAACTACACAAGGAGGGAACAATGAGGGGAGGCAAATGGAGGAGGCGACCAAGGGAAAAGGGGCCTGGGAGAATTGCAACAATATGTCCGACTATATTCGTTAATTGTACTTTACAACGGATAAGCCAGCCAGTGTAATATATAACTACTTACAGCAACTGTGTATATAAACATGAAAAACATCTGTCTGTTTGTCCAGATGTTTGTGAATCTGTCTGCGTATCTATCATTCGAGGCTTATGGATGCCTAAACTGAGAAAAATAAAAGCTGCTGTAAGAACTCTCCATTAGATTAATCATATGATGGGAGTTTTAATTTTTCATTTGTTCGCAAACCGTAGATATTTGTATTGTTAATATTTTTTCATTAACCGTAATGTCGGAGGAGACAACCGAAATTTGATAATTCAAGTGTCAAATGTGGCAAATATGTATATACCCTGAAACTACTTGGCTGAAGGAAATGAAAACTGTTATAGAACATTCTAATTGGCCAATTGGATGGTATGGCCGAAATCTAAAGTTGCCATCTGTTCTCATACTTGAAATATTTGTGAATTTAATATTCTCAATGTAGGTGGAGACAAACCACAAACATTTACGTTTTGCTAATATGCTGTGGTTGGAGTATCAGTTAAACAATTATGTGTTGGTATATGACTCAATCACTACCTTCCTGTACACATACAGTAACTTTCCAAACCCCAAACCCCGTATTATGGGAGGCAAAGAGTGATGCTCATTTAAAGAGCACTGAAAAATAAGCACATCACCATAAGCGTATTACAGGATTGCCAAATCACACATGCATAAATGATTTTATCAAGCTTGGATAGTTTCCGTTAGGCCTGCTTAATAATTATAATTGGAAAGGTTACTGAATGACATGACAGACAATAATTAATTATTATTTATTGTAGACATTGTATCATACTATACAAATAAATATGTTGTTTTAGTTATTAAAAATGAACAAATTTATTGTTTGAGAGAATAATTATTTAAGAAGGTTTACACAATGATCAATCACACTGCTAGTTTAAAGGAAATATTTTATTAATTATTTAAAAGAGTTCAGGACCTTGAGTTGGTTTGTCGTCATTCAATGATAATGAAAATCTGGTAGGGGTAGTCTCCCTTTATCGGTGCACCCGTAAATGCTTTAGTCGGTCATACAACTCATCATTAAAAATTGCTACTAGCTTAATTATTTATTTGTTTTGACAAACTTATTTGTAGACTAACATGTTTGTCTACGAAATTGAGCGTCTTTTTGTAAAAAACCGTCGCTCGCAAAGAAAAAACACGCGTTTTCACCGCATACCGACAAAACGTAGGTGTGTGTAGCCACCCCTTCAGTAAGTACATGACATGTTTTATCCAGTTTGATAGCAGCAAAAAAGAAGTCGCGTTTTAGTGTTTATAGGCTGTGCAGGTGAATTGACAGCCATTTTCATAAACGCATTAGCCAAAAATGCACTTGAAATTTGCCTATGGAAACTAAATCCTGGTTCACATACATATCGTGCATGCTCGCAGTCGCAAATGATCACAGATCCTCGTAAGACCATCTGTGATGTATGTGAACCTGGATTTGCAGTGGCTCGTACGATGTCGCACGCTGTCGCAGAGGCTCGTAGAAAAGTTCCGGGGTGGCTACACACACCTACGTTTTGTCGGTATGCGGTAAAAACGTTTTTTTTTTCTTTGCAAGTGACGTTTTTTTTACAAAAAGATGCTCAATTTCGTAGACCAACATGTTGCCTGACGCTTCGGTGATTGAACAATTATTATTAAACAACCACTCATGATTGGATAAAATATAAGTACGAAATTTGACGACTCCAGTGAACTTTTTTATAATTCAACCTTGATCTGGTCATTGGCCAACAGACCATTTGTTACTTCTATGCAAGAGGGTACTTTTTTTATAAACAACTAATTATTATTAATAAACGTTCATTATTTATTACGGATAATAAATTATTTATCCAGTATTATAAACAAACATCATAAGTAATTAATTAATATAATTTATATTTATAATAGTTATTATAATGACTATTTTCAATAATTATGTCCTCTTTGCCTCACTGGACACTCCGTAGCGTTGCGGTGATCAATCATCTGTGTGTGTAACCACCAGAGCGACGCTACGAAACGTGTTTCTCGTCATATTCCTACGAAACGTAGGTGTGTGTAGCCACGGCTTGAACGAACTTTCCTGCGACGCCGTACGATAGGGAGTACAAGTTTCTTAATTTCTTTCTCAAAAACCACAGTTAAGTCAAGGTTACTCATGTAAACAGGACTGCCATCAAAAAATTATGATACAAAATACAATTATTATTATTTAGTATTATTGTTTAATTATAAATATTGGTTATTATTTATTATTAATTTTCTGAATGAAATACTATGATAGCCGATTTAAATGTATAAATATATATATTTTCTGTAAATTTTTATATAATAATAGCATAATTAGTATATTATTATGAATTAAAATTCAAAAATTATATATTAAGAGATGGTAAAAAAATAATAATGCACCATCGAGCAACAGTTTTAAATTTAATTAAAAATATGGAATAATAAATATTTAATGATAATATGAGTAACAATGTAATAAAATTTTTGAAATTGTTAAAAATAATAAATGTGATATGTATAAAATCCGAGGTTTATTGTTTGTCGTAAAGTACATAGTCGTTTGATCGGCTCCTCGAATCCTAGCTAAATCAATGTACGTAGTACTTTCCACGGTCCTTTGTAGGTGTGGATAAATGTCATAAATTGGGAGTTGGAACGAATGTAGACAGGAGTGAATGCCGACACAGCTGGAATGAATGTAGATACATCCCGCAATGAACGTCGACAGACCGGGAACGAATGTCGACTATGCAACAAACAAAGGAATTTCGACTTTCATTCCTGGATGTGTCTACGTTCCTTTTTGGCAACATGTAAAATGTCATTTCGACTTTCATTCCAGGAGTTGTCTACTTCGGGAGAAAAACGATAATTTGTTTCATTCCTGGAACGAATGTCAAAACGAAGCTTTATATGTTGCCAGGAATGAATGTCGACACTTCCTAGAATGAAGGTCAAAATTTTCTTCTCTCTAGCATAGTCGACTTTCATTCCAGGTCTGTCGACATTCATTCCAGGATGTGTCTACGTTCATTCCAGCTATGTCTGCATTCATTCCTGTCGAAGTTCATTCATGTCTACGTTCGTTCCAAATTCCCATAAATTTGTCTATACTGTTAGTAGGTTCGGTCTCCACGGTCAGCTATCCTTGGTGTATATGTTGATCTAGAATAACAGCTTAGAGTTAGTTCCATATATGTGTAGTCGAACGGAATATCATCGCTCACTTTTACTTCATTCACTCTCCATTCACCCTCCCATGAATGTTGGGGTTAGGTTGGGTAGTGAGTGTCTTTTTAAGATGATTACATGCTGATCGATTCCATTTGCTATTGAATTTTAGAGTTTATTCTTAATCTGTGTTTCTATTAAGTAATTAGTAGACTGGCCAGTTGCTAGCTCTGGACTGAACTGAATGTTGATATACATCACTAGGCAATTTGGAGTTATTTACTCAATTAAGCTATAAAAGAAAGAGGGGACAACTTTTATTAAGTTGGTACACATATTTAAATGAATAGAAATATTGAGAGTTGTAAGCTCTACAATAATTTGAACTGGGCAATTTCATAAAAGCTACAGGGAAATAAAAACTAACAATTTTAAACATAACAAATAGGTCTGTGTAATTGAACGACGATAATTCATTTAGTATATATATAGTCGCTGGTCAATGAAGATGTGCTTCGAGACTTTATTACCTGTCAGTCAAGAGAGTGATTATACCTCTTGCAATCGTGGGTTTGCCAAGATTATGTGAACATGTATCGGGGATCGTCATACGAGTATCTGCGATCACTTGCGAGCATCTACGATATGTATGTGAACCAAGCTTTAGTGATATGTTGCAACATTCTCTTGTAACACTCTTTTGGCAAGTTAGTTGTTTCAGTAAGTAGTAAATGCAGTGTGACAGCACACTGTTGTAGGTTCGGTCTCCACGGTCAGCTATCCTTGGTGTATATGTTGATCTAGAATAACAGCTTAGAGTTAGTTTCATATATGTGTAGTCGAACGGAATATCATCGCTCACTTTTACTTCATTCACTGTCCATGCATCATCCCATGAATGTTGGGGTTAGGTTGGGTAGTGAGTGTCTTTTTAAGATGATTACATGTTGATCTACTCCATTTGCTATTGAATTTTAGAGTTTATTCGCTGTGTGCCGTCACACTGCATTTATAGTAGTAGCAATATATAGTAAGTATATAATCTATATACTTACTATATATATATTAGATAGAACTACTTGCTATATATATTATATATAACTACTTACTATATATATTATATATAACTGCTCACTATATATATTATATATAACTACTTACTATATATATTATATATAACTACTCACTATATATATTATATATAACTACTCACTATATATATTATATATAACTACTTACTATATATATTATATATAACTACTTACTATATATATTATATATAACTACTTACTATATATATTATATATAACTACTTATTATATATATTATATATAACTGCTTACTATATATATTATATATAACTACTTACTATATATATTATATGTAACTACTTACTATATATATTATATATAACTGCTTACTATATATATTATATATAACTACTTACTATATATATTATATATAACTACTTACTATATATATTATATATAACTACTTACTATATATATTATATATAACTACTTACTATATATATTATATATAACTGCTCACTATATATATTATATATAACTACTCATTATATATATTATATATAACTACTCACTATATATATTATATATAACTACTCACTATATATATTATATATAACTACTCATTATAATATATATTATATATAACTACTCACTATATATATTATATATAACTACTTATTATATATTATATATAACTACTCACTATATATTATATATAACTACTCACTATATATATTATATATAACTACTCACTATATATATTATATATAACTACTCACTATATATATTATATATAACTACTCACTATATATATTATATATAACTACTCACTATATATATTATATATAACTACTCATTATAAATATTATATATAACTACTCACTATATATATTATATATAACTACTCATTATATATATTATATATAACTACTCACTATATATATTATATATAACTACTTATTATATATTATATATAACTACTCACTATATATATTATATATAACTACTCGCTATATATATTATATATAACTACTTACTATATATATTATATATAACTACTTACTATATATATTATATATAACTACTCACTATATATATTATATATAACTACTCACTATATATATTATATATAACTACTTACTATATATATTATATATAACTACTCACTATATATATTATATATAACTACTCACTATATATATTATATATAACTACTCATTATATATATTATATATAACTACTCACTATATATATTATATATAACTACTTATTATATATTATATATAACTACTCACTATATATATTATATATAACTACTCGCTATATATATTATATATAACTACTTACTATATATATTATATATAACTACTTACTATATATATTATATATAACTACTCACTATATATATTATATATAACTACTCACTATATATATTATATATAACTACTTACTATATATATTATATATAACTACTCACTATATATATTATATATAACTACTCACTATATATATTATATATAACTACTTACTATATATATTATATATAACTACTCACTATATATAATATATATAACTACTTACTATATATATTATATATAACTACTTCCTATATATATTATATATAACTACTCACTATATATATTATATATAACTACATACTATATATATTATATATAACTACTCACTATATATATTATATATAACTACTTACTATATATATTATATATAACTACTTACTATATATATTATATATAACTACTTACTATATATATTATATATAACTACTTACTATATATATTATATATAACTACTTACTATATATATTATATATAACTACTTACTATATATTATATATAACTACTCACTATATATAATATATATAACTACTTACTATATATATTATATATAACTACTTACTATATATTATATATAACTACTCACTATATATAATATATATAACTACTTACTATATATATTATATATAACTACTTACTATATATATTATATATAACTACTCACTATATATATTATATATAACTACTTACTATATATATTATATATAACTACTTACTATATATATTATATATAACTACTTACTATATATATTATATATAACTACTCACTATATATAATATATATAACTACTCACTATATATATTATATATAACTACTTACTATATATATTATATATAACTACTTCCTATATATATTATATATAACTACTCACTATATATATTATATATAACTACTCATTATATATATTATATATAACTACTCACTATATATATTATATATAACTACTCACTATATATATTATATATAACTACTCACTATATATATTATATATAACTACTTACTATATATATTATATATAACTACTTACTATATATATTATATATAACTACTCACTATATATATTATATATAACTACTTACTATATATATTATATATAACTACTCACTATATATAATATATATAACTACTTACTATATATATTATATATAACTACTCACTATATATAATATATATAACTACTTACTATATATATTATATATAACTACTTACTATATATATTATATATAACTACTTACTATATATATTATATATAACTACTTACTATATATATTATATATAACTACTCACTATATATATTATATATAACTACTCACTATATATATTATATATAACTACTTACTATATATATTATATATAACTACTTACTATATATATTATATATAACTACTTACTATGTATATTATATATAACTACTCAGTATATATATTATATATAACTACTCAGTATATATATTATATATAACTACTTACTATATATATTATATATAACTACTTACTATATATATTATATATAACTACTTACTATATATATTATATATAACTACTTACTATATATATTATATATAACTACTTACTATATATATTATATATAACTACTTACTATATATATTATATATAACTACTTACTATATATATTATATATAACTACTTACTATATATATTATATATAACTACTTACTATATATATTATATATAACTACTTACTATATATATTATATATAACTACTTACTATATATATTATATATAACTACTTACTATATATATTATATATAACTACTCACTATATATATTATATATAACTACTCACTATATATATTATATATAACTACTTACTATATATATTATATATAACTACTCACTATATATATTATATATAACTACCTACTATATATATTATATATAACTACTTATTATATAATGTGTACTATATATAAAGCTTCAACAGGTGATATTGTATAATGCAGACGAATAAATGTACTTGAATTGATCACAAACCCAAATGATCCAACAGAGCAGGATTGTAAAGACCTAATAGATGCTATCAGATGTAAAAAGTGTAGAAAGAACATGGTGAGTTGTACATGTTGTGCGTTGAATGTTCACTCATTAGAAGCTTTACAAGCGCAAAGTCTAATATCTATATGTAAGGTGAATCTGTATTGATGTGTGTTTGTAGGCTGGAGCTGTTGTACTTCCCTGTGGATGTTTCTGTCTCTGCCAAGATTGTAGCAGGGGAAATCTACCACAGAAGTGTCCAGCCTGTGTGAGCATTGTAAAAGGTGCCTGCAGGACATTTCTTTCATAAACAGAACTTACTGATACTGTGTTGTATGGAACCAAAAAACCTTGACATTGTGCAGCTAGTATTTATCATTTACAGCGCTAACTTTATATTTTGTTAGAAAAATAAAGATATATAATTGATGTTGTTGGATCGCTCAGTGCTGAAAGGCTTTTGTCAATCAATGCTCCCTTTACATGACACAAAGTAGTATTCCAAGAATAATCACTTCCTGTACTATTTACTCACTGTGCCTGTCAAGTAAGCCAAAAAAGCAAGAGGTGAATGCACATGGGTTGGTTATCATTATTGCGCAATACTAGCTGCTGTTCATTGGATTAGAAGTTGTCTCCCTGGTTTTTGCCATACCTTGTTAGTACGCTGAGTTTGTATGGAAAGGGTTCGGAGGTGGGGTTGATGGCTACAAACATCCTTGAACTGTATGCGTTTTTGTCTTTCTGAAAAGCTTCACTTGGAACTATACGTAGTGATGATCTGCACTATGAGTAAAGTTATAAACAGGTACATAACCATTTTCCTCCATTTAACCTTACACTACGATATAATACGTTTTGTAGCAAGTTGTACGAGTCTTCATTAACGGTGCACAATATTTCCAAAACAAACTATTTGAGATTGAATTCGAGGGACTGACGTGTCACCGAAAAATTAACAGACTCACTCACTAGCTTGCTAAAAATAGTATCGTATCTCTGGTACAAACAAAGATGACAAATTATGTAGATACTCATTGGTATTTGATAGTTTACATGAGGACTGTCTACATAAACCGATAAATCCTTCTTTATAACATCTCCAGACTCCATGCATATTGAACTATGGCGGATTTCAAAGCTTTGGTTTTTTCTGTTCACTCCAGTTAATTTTCTTATCGCCTGTCGGGGTCCACCAACCCTTTGCCTTCATTAATCTCTCACATTAATCTTTCTAATTAATCGTAAACTTGGGTGCGGTGGCAAAGATATCGGCTGATACAAAGAACTATAAAAAGCAAAGCAAACTGTTATCTTCTTTACATCTACCTTCGCTAGCTTCCAATTGTTTTATAGCTTAATTGTTAACAGGTTGACATTTATCGCATTTTTCTCTCTACGAAAAAACTCTTGAAATAACTTTTTGTCTTTCACAATTACTGCTCATGAAAAGTGTAATCCTTAACGTTATGCAATTTTCAAGACGTCCGCTCAAGTTTAAAGAAACAGAACTGCTTTTAAATTGAACCTTTTAGTTCATATCGCCACGATTAGCATTTAAAATTGCCTATTTTATTCGAAATTGATTTTTATTCAATTTTATTATCATATCAAGCGAGATAAATTCATGAAAATAAATCTTGTTTGCTTCACAAAAGAAGCCACAAAATTCAAGTTTTATTGCATGTCTCTTGGATAGCTAAAGGAAAGCCCTTGAGAGACAAGTGAGCTGTTGGAGGGTTGTATTGCATGGCTCTTGGATAGCTAAAGGAAAGCCCTTGAGAGACAAGTGAGCTGTTGGAGGGTGTATTGCATGTCTCTTGGATAGCTAAAGGAAAGCCCTTGAGAGGCAAGTGAGCTGTTGGAGGGTTGTATTGCATGGCTCTTGGATAGCTAAAGGAAAGCCCTTGAGAGACAAGTGAGCTGTTGGAGGGTTGTATTGCATGTCTCTTGGATAGCTAAAGGAAAGCCCTTGAGAGACAAGTGAGCTGTTGGAGGGTGTATTGCATGTCTCTTGGATAGCTAAAGGAAAGCCCTTGAGAGGCAAGTGAGCTGTTGGAGGGTGTATTGCATGTCTCTTGGATAGCTAAAGGAAAGCCCTTGAGAGGCAAGTGAGCTGTTGGAGGGTTGTATTGCATGTCTCTTGGATAGCTAAAGGAAAGCCCTTGAGAGGCAAGTGAGCTGTTGGAGGGTTGTATTGCATGTCTCTTGGATAGCTAAAGGAAAGCCCTTGAGAGGCAAGTGAGCTGTTGGAGGGTTGTATTGCATGTCTCTTGGATAGCTAAAGGAAAGCCCTTGAGAGACAAGTGAGCTGTTGGAGGGTGTATTGCATGGCTCTTGGATAGCTAAAGGAAAGCCCTTGAGAGGCAAGTGAGCTGTTGGAGGGTTGTATTGCATGTCTCTTGGATAGCTAAAGGAAAGCCCTTGAGAGGCAAGTGAGCTGTTGGAGGGTTGTATTGCATGGCTCTTGGATAGCTAAAGGAAAGCCCTTGAGAGACAAGTGAGCTGTTGGAGGGTGTATTGCATGTCTCTTGGATAGCTAAAGGAAAGCCCTTGAGAGGCAAGTGAGCTGTTGGAGGGTGTATTGCATGTCTCTTGGATAGCTAAAGGAAAGCCCTTGAGAGGCAAGTGAGCTGTTGGAGGGTTGTATATTGATGTTGCACTTAGTCTAGGTTCCCAACATGTTCAACTGCTGAACTCCCTGAAAACTGTTGAAATTTAAATATCCTCCCTAAAAAACTTCTGCTAACTTTACTTTGGCTTTTGTATTGCGTGAAACTAGACTTTGAGATGGCTCAGGGTGTACATTGTTTTTATGCTATCATTAAATACTTACCTCCACATTGTTCTACTCAGCAGTTTTTGTGCTGTTGCCCCTATTTATGTTGCATGCACTTTAGTAATCAGTTTTCTGAACATAAAAGCAAACTATTATCACACCTTGCGTCTACACAATCAGGCCCCTTCTGTACCTTCAATCCTAGTTGTGACCACTGCCAACACAGAAAACTTCATTTTCTTGTACCATCAATTTTAAAAATGCGAAGTGAAAAGCGGTTAGTTGATTACAATTCTTAAGCTTACTGTGCTTGTCTTTATTTGCTGGTTTCTATGGTGATGGTATGCCTGCATTTGTATTAGGTGTAAAACAGTTTCTATTTCCAATTTTACTTGCTCTTACTAGTACCACAGTCTAAATTATTATGTAAAGTGCAAGAGCCAAACTAATTGGAGTTTATTGTTGCTCATTATACAGCTTGGGCTGTGCGCTTTTTGAGCAAATTGTCTGCTGCAAAATTGTCTGCTGCCAAATTAGGCACTTTAAAATTATACCTTGAAAATCGATGTGGCGAGAAGCTGCAGCAGAGACGATTGCTAATAACCAACTGTGATATCTTAGAGGGACATAAAAACATCATTTTAAAATCTTACGCTGATACTTTGTGAAAGGACAACATTTAATTGTGTATATTGAGCAATTTAACTATTTTACAAAATATTCAGACAGTTTGTAAAGAAATAGACAGTTCAAAAAGATTTTTTTGATGCTTTGGAAAGCATTTGGCGTTTCAAAATACAAAACGTTGTTAGCCACCACAAAATACTGATGTTATTATGGCGATGATATTATTATTGTCGTAACGTCAGCATTCCTATTAATGTATGATCGTCAAATAATGCAAGCCGTATATAATAATTTTACATGTGAGTCCCTCAAATACAAACCAACGGATATCAGATATAATGTATCTCAACTGGTTCTGCTAAATGTATGAAACTGTTTTTATGTAGCAACTTTTAGAAGTTTTTTTATCAATTGGCTAAAGTGAATACAGCAGTGCCTTATATGTTTATTATTTATAGAATACAAGTTATAGCTTATCAGCAATACTGCAATGGTCTGTATGTAAATGTGTACAAATTTTAGAATGCTCCATTAAAAAAAAGCTACCAGTTAATTTATCTGAGGACTTGCTATGATTGCGTTGTTTCATGAAACTTTTTGTAGTGAAACAGCTCACAAGTTTCACACTTGATTCACCACCTATAATATATCCAGTAATACAAATTAGGATAATAGATCAAAATATAATGCAAATTATATATTCTACAAAGTTTACATTTTTATTTCACAATATTAGTAGAGTATAATTGGTAGATATATATGTGTATGTAATTTTTTATCGGCATCAATAGATAGATGGATGGATGGATGGATGGATAGATAGATAGATGGGTGGGTAGGCGGGTAGGTAGGTTGGTAGGTGGGTGGGTAGGTGGGTGGGTAGGTGGGTTGGTAGGTGGGTGGGTAGGTGGGTGGGTTGGTGGGTAGGTGGATGGGTGGGTGGGTGGGTAGGTGGGTAGGTAGGTGGGTAGGTAGGTGGGTAGGTAGGTGGGTAGGTAGGTGGGTTGGTAGGTGGGTTGGTAGGTGGGTTGGTAGGTAGGTAGGTGGGTGGGTTGGTGGGTAGGTGGATGGGTGGGTGGGTGGGTGGGTAGGTATGTAGGTAGTAGGTAGGTAGGTAGGTAGGTAGGTAGGTAGGTAGGTAGGTAGGTAGGTAGGTAGGTAGGTAGGTAGACTGATATCAATAATAAATAGATAGATATCAATAGATAGATAGGTAGAGACATACCTTTTAATGTTTTTGTCTATTTGTATATTGTAAATGACTGATTTTTTTGGTTTGGAAGCCCAGATTTAGCTGGTAGAATAAAATTTAGTACGGCTATAGACAAAAGACTAAAATTAAAGCCTAAAATGTCAATGGCAGTCAAGTTTAACGAAGACCGGTTACTGATAAAATTTCCTGAATGGGAAAGATGTGCAGTTTTATCGCGTATTAATGCAATCCATAGTTTGTATTCTACTGATTCTCTTGGGCCTCTACCACTTGTCACATTCTACCACTTGTCACATTCTACCACTTGTCACATTCCACCACTTGTCACATTCTACCACTTGTCACATTCTACCACTTGTCACATTCCACCACTTGTCACATTCTACCACTTGTCACATTCTACCACTTGTCACATTCTACCACTTGTCACATTCTACCATGCAGTCATTCATAAATAATCATTACCAAGGAGTAGTATTAAATCTTATCACCATATTTAATTGTACTAAGGAACTTAAATTTGCTTCAATTTTATGCGGTGTTGACGCGGCATAATCTCTCCACCTTTTCTTTACTTTTTGTGGTTTTCTCACATCATTCTAGTACTTACATTCTTGTTGTTTATTGTGTAACATTCAAGATGCAGAGTAGTAAATAGGAAGCAATATATTTACTATCATCTCGTAAGAAAAACTTTCTTCTGGGCCTGGCAATATATGTGTTTTTGGTGTTTCACTTCTCATGTATACTTCAGTGCCAGAATACATGCTTATGTTTTTTGTTTAAATTGTCACGTGTTTGTATTGTACTGTACCGAGTCAAATCTCTTTATAAAAACATAAAAACCTCATAGCTTTTGCAAACCTGCTTTGCACTGCAGCACAGCACACCAAAACTGTCCCAACCCGAATTTCGGAACTTGTAACACCAAATAATTAACAGAAAACTTTCCACATCATGGTAAAATTCCAGGACTTGATGAGCAAAGGGTCACGCATTTTTCAAATTGAATTTTTTTGTTAGAGAAAAGGAGCAGTTCACTGCATCTATATTGAGTAATGAGGAGTTGTGCTCTACATGGAAACTTGAGAGATGATGACTCCGTGGCTATTAGTTAAAGTCATTCCCTGATAGAATCTGTTTTATCCTAATAATAGACATCGTTGTCTGTATAAATATACGGAGAAAACTAAAACCCTTTGTGTGTCTTTGAGTCCTGGGTTTCCGCTTTGGCAAGCAGCAAACTGTAGCGATCACCGGCATTGCTCATTGGTTTGGCCGTTGTGAATATCAAAACTCTTCACAACATTTCATCTTAACGCTTGTTTAGCAAACCTTGCTGTAGTAAAGGAGTGATCACGACGTTGGAAATGGCATTTAGTCAGTTTGTAAGTTGCATTGGATCGGGGCTTAAACGCCACCGTTGTTGTGAATAATAATTAATTTATTTATTATTATTTATTATTAATTAATAATTATTATAATTATTATTTTATTAATTATTGTTGTTATTATTATTATTTAATTAATATTAAATATTTAGTTATTATTATTTATTATCATAATAATAATTACTAAGAATTGTTAAAAAGCACTTTTGGTGAGATATCTTCCCAAGGGTCCCTTGACCAGCATCATCATTAGATTATTATTATTATCATTATCATAGCAACTTTTTCATGATGATGTTGTTGTTGATAAATATTTCTTTTCCGTCCTTCCAATGTATACCACATAGATAATAATACATCATAATAGATAGATAGTTAGTACTGTTTGAGAACAATAGCAATTGGTTGTAGATTTCACTCCCCGTGAAAAATTTCCAAAATTAAATTATAATAATAATGTAATAATTTATTATTATTAATAATAATCTAAGAATTGAATAACAAAAATAATAATAATTATTATTATTATTAAATAATTATAATAATAATTATTATTATTGTTATTCAATTCTTAGATTAATATATTAATAATGATAAATTATATTTCTTATTATTATTATATACTACTATTTATAATAATAATATAGCCAGTTGTTGTTAGTTGTTGGATATTATTTTCGTTTGCATATATATATTATAAGATTTGTAGTGACATAAAGTCTTTATGTTATTGTACAGGAATTTGTGTCTGAGTGGTAGCCACCTGTACACCTTCTCGACGTGTTCTGTCTCGACCCTAAGTCAGCGCTCAATAATATGCTATTATTGTTTAGAGTGCGTACATTGGCTTGTGCAGTTCTGGGTGCGACCGAATCCGGCGTGGAGTGATTGCTGGCAGTTTGCAATAATTATCTGATAATTATTGGCTGCATCCGATCATGTCTATGTTCGACAATAATTGCGCTGTAATTATTGTTTAGTTTATAGTTTGTTGCGAACTGTAGCCCTGACAATAATTGTGCTGGAATTATTGTTTAGTTTATAGTTTGTTACGAACTGTTGCCACCGACAATAATTGTGCTGGAGTTATTTGGTGTCGAATCTGACTCAGTCGAGATCGACAATAATTGCACTGGAATTATTGGTGTACTATCTGGTCCCGAACTCTCAGAGTTCGTACTTATTGTGAGTCGAACTATTAGGGCACTAGGTGTTTGCGTCGTATTTCTCACCTCAGGTGAGGGAACACGCAGTGATAGGGCGAACCGTTCTCACTTTCCGCCGAGCCTTGTGCTCGCTAATAGTCGACCAGGTCAGCGCTTGTAGTTTTTGCTGCTTCTAGCTGCGCTTGCTTCTTGAGAGAAAGAATCTTCTGAGAGTTAGGCTAACTCTGAACTTTATTGTATCAACATGAATTTATATACAGAGTAGGCGGGTGCAAGTTACTAAACCACGCCTGGGAAAAACATTGGTGCAAGCCACGCCTTGCCCTTACATCAGCTCCAAAATGTGATAATTAAAACTGTGGAAAAATATAACATACGATAATAATAATTATTTGGGTACGAGATAGAACGCACTAAATAGACTCTTGTAGCATAGGCACAGGTAAACAATAGAACGCTGACACAGACATAGACAATGCGTAGTGAGTAAGTATTGAGATATAAACGTAGACATTGTGAGTCAAAAGCTTAATTCTTGCACAATAGAATACACAATGAGATAAAGGCTTAGTCGGTAATTGCGAGAGACTGTCTTAGAGTAAATAATAAAATAAGAGAGAGTACTGGCGTCCCTCACATTATTACAAATATGTTATATGCAAATGAAACTATTATTACACAACAACTAACAACAACTGTCTGTGGTTAGTAACAGTCAGTTGATTATGATAATAAATTATTATAATAATGCTTATTAATCTTTGATTGCTGTTTCTGTCTGTAGGCTCAAGCATTGGTTGTTTTTTGTTGTTGTGTGTGATAATAACTTGATAATAATAATTATTGTAATTAATTTATATTATTATTATTATATTGTAATTACAGTTATATACATTATTTATATAATAATAACCAATTTTTACTTCATTATACTACTATATATGTCACAGTGAGCCATGTATGATTGGTAACAAACAGGAATTGTAATAAAAATAATTAAAAAAAAATTACAATAATAATATATAATAATACTGAAAGTGTGGACACTTCGTTCGCATTTCATTGCAGCGCTCTCTCAATAAATGTCAAAAACGTCTTGAAAAAGATAGTGAATTACTTATCTTGTGCCAATTTTCTAAGAGAGGACACTTTCAGCTCACTTTTGGTGCATAAAAATTTGCACTCTGGTTTATTTTTGTTATTATTTGGTGATGAAGTTTTGAATTTTATGCCCAATTTTTAGTTGGAGGCGAATGGCTCCTACCGGATACAATGGCCGCCTAAAATACTCGGCTGCTATTGGCCTAACGGGAGTTTTCGCGATGCTGGTTGGTTACAAGTCAGTGCCACAAATCTTAAACGGTATTGGCAGTATTCACGGGCGCTCGTATAAATCCCACGAATTATTCCGTGATAAATAAATCCACTGTAATAAAAACAAGAAAAGTTTGAGTAGCTGTGGTGCTGTAATAAGGTGGCCAATGAAAAGTTAGTGCCTGAACTCTTATAATTATAATTGTTTAATACGAGTGTTTATGAACACTGCCAATACCGTTCAGGATTTGTGGCATTGACTTGTAACCAACCAGTGTCACGAAAACTCCTGTTAGGCCAATAGCAGCTGCGTATTTTAGGCGGCCATTGTATCCGGTAGGAGCCATTCACATCCAGCTAAAAATTGAGCATAAAATTCAAAACTTCATCACCAAATAATAACAAAAATGAACCAGAATGCAAATTGTTATGCACCAAAAGTAAGCTGAAAGTGTCCTCTCTTAGAAAATTGGCACAAGGTAAGTAATTCACTAAGTTTTTCAAGACATTTTTGACATTTATTGAGAGAGCGCCGCAATGAAATGCGAACGAAGTGTCCACACTTTCAGTATTATTATATATTATTATTGTAATTTTTTTTTAATTATTTTTAATACAATTCTGGTTTGTTACCAATCAGACATGGCTCACTGTGATATATGTATGTATGATAATAATTGTTACTTGTTGTAGGTTAGTTTGCTAAGAAGAAGAATAATAATAGCTATGATAACTAGATATTGATTTGTGTTTGCGAGCAAAAACAAGAGTATTTTAGAGAATAAAAATTAAAAAAATGACGCTAAATGGACTTGAGCACCTGTACTGGTTGTGGTGATTCACGCACGACACCAACTATGCCATCAACCTCTGACTGAAAAAGCACATTTTTGACACCCTCATTATTTCTAAACGTTATATTTAGCAGTAAAGTTGTACTTGCAAAGACTTTTTTACGTGAACAAGATTTCTGCCCCTGGGAATCATACCTGGGCCCCGGAAACAACAGTACAAATGTTTTGCGATAGCTTTATTTTTTTGCAAAAAGCAGCTTTTTCAAGTGCCTAGATGGTTTTTTGGTTCTAGGGCCACACAAGCACATGCTTCACAACTGCCCATACAACCTCCACTCCTGTTACTAAATGTGCTCATGCTGAATAAGCTCCTCCTTTCTGACAATATTTATTTTTATGCAAAAAAATAATTCCACACATGGGGATTGAACCCAAGCCCTGTCAACAGTGGGGCACAGTGTTAACCATGAGGCCATCTCACAAAGTTGAATGCTGTTCATAAACAGCTTAAGATAAAAATAATGGTGTATGGCCTACATACGAAAATATTTTGGGGTGTGGACGTCACTAAATACTTCCCAAATGTTTTCAAACTTTTTTCAGAATTGTTCAATTTGCCACCTGAAAACTGTTTCTGATAATCTTTTTATGGAAAATATTTTTTCCTGTCGAAAACAGTAAAAAACGAAAATTTGTGTCACACATTGAATCCAGTGTGGGCTTTGACTCTTTCACCAAAGATCAGAAGCCCGATGAATGTTCATCTGAAAAGCAGTTACAATGCGATCGCAACCATGCATAAATTATACAATTCCGAGTAACGGTCCTTGAGTTATAGTCATTTTTCTGTTTTGAAGACCCTTTTGAAAAGGGAATAGCTGTGTTGGCGGTATTGCGGGAAACTTGGGAGTATCAAATTTTTGAAAGTTCAAGCATGGGGCTTTGTGGCCCAATAGTTTACTTGTCGCTGACTAGTTCCATTCTGGTCTCGGAAAGCTCTGAAAAGTGCTGTTTTTATTGAAATTTTCAAAATGGAAAAATTGAAAAACGTGAAACGGTTTTGTGAGATTGCTTTGAAGTTCAAAGTGGTGCATCGTTACACTATGGTACATGTTTGTTGCAAATTTGAGCTCAATCGACTGGTTGGTTCTCTGACGGGAAGCTGTTTTATGCTGAAAACTGAGATTCTCATCAAAAACCAAGATGACTGCTTTCGAACAATTTTTTCACGTTGTTTCATCATGTCGAATCAGAAGGTGAGCAAAATGCACCATCTTTCAAAATTTGGAATTTTTTCGTCAATCGGGTCTACGATTTTTCAGCCACTTTGATGCTGTTAAAAACGATTTTTTTTTTACCTGTTTTTGCACCTGAATTGTGATGTTCTAGAATTTTCTGTAACTTTGTAAACCAACTTAAATTTTGGCCTGATCCCTGTCAATTGTGTCGCAAAAAACATTGTAGCTCTACCTATTACGGTTTTTGAGAAAAAGTGACTACAGTTCAGTAAGGTTTGCGCGAAAGAATAATGAGAAAAAAAAGAAGGCAGAACAATAGTATTTTAGATTCTCTAAAATAATAATAATAGTAGATAGTAGTTGTGGTAGTAGTAGGTAGCATTAGTTATCCCATTACTTACTAGAGATATATGGATATTCTTGGCATCTATTTGAGAATGACTTTTACTTGGTCTAGCTCTATTTTCTGGTGGTTCTATGTTTCGTCGAATCTATGTTTGGGTGAATTTTTTTCCATGGGAAACTGCTCCTGCTGAGCCTTATTCTAAAAGAAACCTGAATTCCACGAGTTGTTTTTGCAAATCTATTTTATAATCATAATGCAGGGTGTTTTTAATTTATGGTTTTTTATTATTATTCATGGCAGTTTACTCTTTCATGCATAGGCCTAATGATAAAATTATTACCAAAAAAAAGTCACCTTCAATCCAAATACAGCAAAATCAGTTCTTGGACAGCTTGTTATGGTGGCTCATAACGTTAAACGCTTTCGTTTTCAAAGTGCATGAACGGATTTGAAATAGTCTAGACGGTTTGCAAAGCGTCTTTCACATTGAAAATAATTGGGTAATTGTAATAAAATAGCCCAGGAAACAGGAAACTATGTTTTACATATTGATTACTAGACGCTTTCTGAGGTTTTCGTGTTTTTTTGCATGTTTGCATTATTTTCTAGCAGCCCACTCGATGCAGCTACAGCAACGAAACAAATACCAAAAAAATTATAGGTTTCTGCTAAAAAAATTATATGGGCATTATCATGGACACAGAAAAAACCAAAAAGATTTTCCCCATCTACACTTTTAGGCTCTTGTTGGGACACAGTGAGAGACCACGAAACGAGGCCGATGTATGGATTTGCATTTTACTGGAGAAATATTTTTCGAAGACACAAAAAATAGCAGCAATGAAATGATGTCGAAACTTTGTCCTAAAATGTTTTGTTATTTGCTAGGTTTTGCTTTGAAACAAAAATCCAAAAAACCTCAATCAAAAACCACAAAATCATAAGAATGCCATTGCGCAACACCAGTAATGGCTTACTAATTGGTTTTTATGAACTAGAGAAGAAAATGCTTATAGTGCTTGAAAGTCAACAAAAGACGACTAAGACAATGTTTCAGTGGTTTTCTTTCAAGTCAACACTTTTTTGCCGAATGAAACAATTTAAATACTTCAATTATTTTTCCCAAAATGATGTTGTGGGTAATAATAATAAAAAACAGTGGCGACTAATGATAAATAATTAACAACCTTATATTAGTTTGATATTCACAAAAATTGGTGTAAATGACCAACAGACAGTGGGGATTCTGAATATCACATTCATTTTGACAGCCGTAGCCTTTTTGATTAAAAAAAATTAGCTCTGAAAACAATTCGATTTTGGTTATAATTATTATAAATAATTAAAAGTTGAAAAAATTCATAAGTACCCCGAAACCTGTCCAATCTTTCTGAAACTTGGTGAGTATCAGCGCTAGGCTATGATTTCCTTTGTTTTGGAAAAAAAATGAGCTAAATATCTTGAAGACAAAATCTCACTGAAAAGATGATTTTGGTAATAATAAATAATTATTAATTATTACTACAATGAGTGAATTAGTACACTGGCCCTGAAATTTCACCAAAATTGGTCACTATGCTTAAAACATGATGCGTTCGTCGTTTTTAAACTTAATTTTTCCAGAATCCATCTATGACAAAAAACATTCAAAAGTAAAGAATCAATCGCTTCCACTGAACCTTCGTGCGCCATTGCTAGTCGCTACCAAAAAAAGGCAAAGAGACACAATTGTGAAAGTCAAAACTAGCCTTCGGCCATGTATTAGTGATAATATAGAAAAATAGAGCACATGATTCTCAATAGAATAATACCAAAATGTAAGACCTTACTTTCACTTTGCTAACAAGGAACTTATGAAGAGACAATTACTGATTTACTGTGCGCAACCTGAGCGTGCTTGGGTCTTGGAACCAATGTGTTAAAAATGGGCTTGTTGGTTACAATAAATAAATCGTTGGTCTTAGCAGTTGCGGGATTTATGCTACAAAACTGTATTGCCTGTCTAACAATCGTAAATTTTGCAAACCGTATAGTTGTTTTGCAAATAATTCAGGCGGTTTAGAAATGATTCAGATGATTTAGAAAATTACAGACCGCATGAACGCTTGAGAAAAAGTATTAACTATTCACAAATTGTATGAACTATTTTGAAATAGTCTGAACTGTTTTAAAATAATCTAAACTATCTTGATAAAGTTAGCAAAGCACGTTGCTTTTGAACCAAAAGCGATTGTCATCATTTTATTTATAGCCGCTATGCAACTTTATCAATAGATCAAA
The DNA here is from genome assembly GCA_945261195.1 of Cryptosula pallasiana. NCBI lineage: Eukaryota > Metazoa > Bryozoa > Gymnolaemata > Cheilostomatida > Cryptosulidae > Cryptosula > Cryptosula pallasiana. The sequence goes on along the minus strand of OX183140.1, from coordinate 23,998,287 downwards.
AGCATAGATCCATAGACATTGAAATTAATTAACTGTGTGAAACTGTTGTTGAATATAATCATTAAAGTTAATTTTTTACTATTATAATTAGGTTGTATATATTATTTAAAATATTATAAAACAAATAATATTTAATAAATAATTTTTTTTATTTATTCAAAGAAATTTCAATTGTTCGTTGTTTAGTAAAAACATTATCAATCATAAATGGACCGTAGATAGATCAATAGAGCGAACTAGCAAATCGGCTCGGATTTTCAAAGCATACAAATGATTTCACAAAGCGTTCAGAACATTTACAAAACTTCGGACCATTTCAAAAGCATTCAAATGGTTTAGAAATTGTTCAGGCGTTTTAAAACGCAAAACACAAAACTTTCTGGGCCACCATAGCTTGTAGTTAATGCAATCATTTCAATCTCATTCTATATAAGCTTAAATCACTCTTCTTCTGTAAAAAGCATTTCACCGGAATATAGAACCAAAGTTGCTGCAACATAATCCACTGAAACATAGAATGACCAGAACATGAAGCGTTCATAGGTTTTCCATGCATTTTCAAATAATTGTTTTGCGTCTACAGCATGCAATCAACTGTTGGATCTGGGCCCTTTCGTTAATTTTCAAAATTTTGAGTTTAGCCGCCCGTGGCCTCAAGTTATTAGAAAGTAAGTGAGCAGTTTCTGTATGTTCCAGCGACTCTATATTACAGTGGATCTATGTTCTAGGTGATTTCGGCTCTATTTTCAGGCGAATCACTTTTCATTGAAAAAGGCTATTCTGGAACTGTGATTCCCATTTGAATAGGATGAGATTGAAATGATTGCATTAACTTGTTCAAAAACTGGTCTTGAATTGAAGATATCTTTGATGGTTGTCGTTTTATTTTATGATCATGCATAGAGAAGTAAACTGCCTAGAATAATAATAAAAGATCATAATATAATTATTATTTTTTATAAATTAGATTGCAAAAATAACCCAAGTATTTTATTGTCCATTTTTTTATGAGGCTTCTCGGTAGCGCTTTTCTATAGAAAATAATTCACCATCACATAGAGCCAAAATTTTCGGAGCGTAGACCCTCAGGAATATAGTCACCTAAACATCGAGTAATGCAACGATATTGAAAGAAATATCAAACCAAGTGAGAATGATTTTCATATTGATGCAGTGCCTTAATAAAACGTAAGTTCACATGAGTTTTGTCTGTGCTATTAATGTCTAGGGAATAATATATTTGGCGGGAAGGGGCACTGGTCTTGGGGACTTCCTTTTTACTCCAACAGGCCCAGCTAGAGTTTTACCTTTTTATAACCCCACCATAAATTGAACCTTCTCGGATGTCAGTAAGTCAAATGAAGCATATATTTCTACAGTACCTTTTTTCTCAGTTCAATGTTACAAAAGCTCAAAAGTTACCATTGATTAGTGCTGTCACCCCCCCTGACAATTTTTAATCGAATTAATCTCCACAGTTAATATTTTTAGTCTTCAATTAATAGCATGATTGTTTTCTGTTTGTAAATAACACATTTTCCTATTTTGCATATACATGAGTTAGAGTTTCTTTATTCATGCTTAAATATACATTAATTCCTCAATTGTAATGTTCCAGAATGTACTTGTAAGATGATTAAAAAGTGTCACCTTTCATTTATACGTTCTGTTGGTGAGCTGTATCTGCACTGAGCAAGCAGCAGCAGTAGGGCGAAAAAAAATATTTATAACAGTTATCATATAATATAACTGTAATCATTATTATTAACAGCAACAATTATTGTTTATTTTTGTTAACTGTTATTATAAAATACTGATTCTTCAATTTTTTCATTTGAAATAAACCGAATGCAGAGTAAATAAAAAGCAATGATTCCTCATGTTATCTTCAGTGTGATAATAACAAAATGATAGCTGATAATAATAATTATCATCATCATCTTTTGGTGATTATTAATAATAATTTTATTGAAATTTATATTTTAGCAAATACTTAATTAATATTTGACTATTATAAAGAGAGTTTTCACGTTTCTTCAGAGCTCTCTAAGTTCGTTTCTTCAGAGCTCACTAAGTTATAAATAATCCCCCTAGACTAGATCCAAAAAACTTTTTTTAGAGCTATCTTTAATTTATACAGCTCATGCAGTAGGAGTTGGTGCTCTTGTAAGCTTCTCCAGCATTTAAAAGTAAACAGGTTTCCAACCTCCTATTGAAGAGACTGGTTAACCTGTGAACTAATATTTCATTGTTATAAACACATTGATAATACAATCATTGGCCATTCTCTGGAACTCAATCCGCTTAAACGAACAAGTGAGCAGCGATGTAAATTTTGGCAATGATTCTCTCTATATCACCTTACAGAGAACGTTAAACAACTTCCTCAGTTTAGTATTTTTAATTATTATTTTAATGATAAAGAAATGCATATCAACAATAGTCATTTAATGGTAGGAAGGAATGAAAAATCAGCGAGGGTGATAATATTGCTGCAAGTGTATATCAATAACAATTAATAGAATATTAATTATTATTATTTATGCATAAAAAAATTATTGTTATTTATTATTAATAATTATTATTATTTTAAAAAGACTCTTTCTTCAAAGTTTAATTTACTTTGGCAACTCAAATTGTTATAATGTTATTTTTATTATATGAAGAAAGAAGTGATTGGTGCATGTGGTTTGTCTTGTTAAGCCAATACTTACTTTCCTATTTTTATAACCATTTCATCCTTTAACTTACATGTACAACCCAGGCTTTAAAGTGCATTTCCAGGTATCTCAGAAGTCATCTTTTCCGAATTTTCCGCTAGCCCACCTACCTGTTAGAGCCCCCTTGAACAATCACGGCGACGCCCATGTATATGTATTGTCGTAGTAGGTGTATTATGCGAAAGTGTAACATTTGAAACTTTTCTCAAGCTAAATAGTGCAGAAAATTTCATATAATATATGCTATAGATTTAAAAATGTTAGCAAGCTAATGTCAGCATTATCAGTTGCAAACAAAAACAGATAATCAAAAGTGTCTGATTTACCATACAAAATACAATGATGCATTAAATGAGTGTTGCATCAAATAGGTTTCTGTTTACGGACCAAAAACATTGCAAGTAGTTGAAAATATTTCACGTCAACCTATCAATCATTTGTATTGGGGCAAACAAAGTGACCGCTATTTTTTGGTCATCGAAGGATTATGCAGCTCTTAAAGCAGGTCCTGCGCTATTTATGGAACCAATATAACAAGCACAAATTTAAATGTTTATAATGAAGCTTTCGTGATAAGTTTCAATTTTGGTTAAACAACAGTAAAAATCATGGCTAATCGGTATCATTAATAATTTACTTTTTAAAGTTTATATAAAAAAATTGACTAATTAACAGAAACAGCTTGTAAGTAAAATAATACATTGCCGTATGGCCATGTGGTGACCTGTATAATGAGCTACACATTCTCCATCACAATCTCATAATGCTATAGGGAGTATATTATATCAGTCAGAGATAAAGCAATAGGAATATACTCTATACAACAATATGTAGTAGGTAGCACATAGGGTTGCCCAAGACGTCTGTTTCAGTATCCATCTTGTTTGTTATCGACGGAGCAATCGACATTTTCCTCATGATGCGGCCATAATTTATCACATAAAGGAAGTTAGGAGTGGTTATTAGGGAGTTTGCGAAAAACCCTGACTAAAGGGGTGGCTACACAGGACGATGTTTGGCATTGGAAGGCCTTCCGATGGGCGTGTGCGATACTTCGGCACATCGTGGGGCCTGTTCGTGAGCATAACCAACATGTTGGTCTATGCCCTATGCCGAAGGCACATCGGCGTTCTCTGATTGGTTGAAACAAAATATTTTCCCAAGCTCATCAAGTTTAACCATTTACAACGCATTTCCGTTAGAATTTTTGTCAACAACGAGCATCCACTCCAAACTCCGAAGGAATTATTATGTTATAGAGTTTGAACAGTGAATTCAGTCCAGTGAATTAATCTTACATGGCTCATAGAACAGTGGTAATTGATAATTTCAACATTACTGAGTCTAATTATAATTAAAATTATTAACAAGTACAACAACAATAAAATGAAATTCATTATCATATCATTTATTATAAATGATGGATAATCACAATATCTGGAAGATTAAATAATAAATAAAACCAAAAGAATTATTGAAAGTCATGTTTTCATGGGGAACAAAAACAGCCATACATCACAGTGAAATTGTTCTTCAAGCATTGTTATTATTGTGATTATTATATCAGGGAAACAAATAATTCGTTGTCGGAAATGAAACCGGCAAAAAACCGCACTTTGTGCTGTATGATTGGCTAGCTCAGTCGCAGCTCACCGATGTGCTCGAGTACATCGTCACCCTACTTCGGCCTGTGTAGCCACCTGCACATCACCCCGAACCATCGTATAGGCACATCGGTATCAAAACCGATGCAGTGTAGCCACACCTTTACAAGTACGTTAACGTAGGATTCGCGCCAAGTGACCAAATTATACAGTTCGGGATAATCTTGCCGAGCGAGCCAAATCCCTGACTGAAAATAATTTCCGTTTTCACAGCCATAGCATTTACATTTTTTGTATTTTGCTTACTAACAATGGCTTCCCAATCAAAGTTATAAGTTACTATTAACTACCTGTACATGGATTACTGGCCTAACTGATGTTTATTCAAAATGTGTATACTCCGGTCATTGTAATTTTCATTTTTTATGGCGTTTAATCAACAACAATCACAATGATGAAAATAATAATATTATATATAAATGAAAATAATAATGAATTTAATAAAACAATAATAATAAGCGACATTAATAATCCCTAACAACAAATACCGATTGATAATAATTAATTATTGGTATAATAAGTCGCAAAACTAAATACTATTATCATACTAATGATGAGGAAATTATTATTGTTTATTGTGATAAATAAAATTAAATAAAAATAATCACATTCACAAACAGTTTGCGATGGTGGCAATAAATTTTCCTCCAGCGTAAAAGAGGCATCTGACGAAGAAAAATTTCCCTTTCCGTCAAAACAGTAAAATGGCGTAAGAAATCTCACGTTAACGAGAGGTGTTACATGGGACGAGACAGATAATCACCGATAATCCGCTCTAGTGGTACCACGTGACCTCTCTCGCGTACTCGTTAACGGCTCGTTGGACTTTCGCAAACTCCCTTCTTCCTTCTAGCTGGCTTTTATGCACATCAGTGACACAAGCCATTTCCGATATGAGTTTTTTCTGTTGTAATCAACAAAAAATATCGCCTGGTCTGTTGATGGCACAGGAATTTTTGTTTTTTGTGATTATGATGTTTTATGTTATATTCATGGCGTAGTTGTTGTGTGTATTTTTGTGCAACATGGTGATGCTGTCTATATATTTATTGGTTGGTTGTACTTCACATCCGACACAATTAACCCTAAAATTTGCACCATCTCTCTAAACTTTGAATTTTCTTGCTTAATCTGTATCTAGTTATTATCCCAAATTACTTTTGCAGGTTCTTTTTTTATGTGTGTAAAATATATACATCAGAATGTCTTTGGTCTTCAGTATATGTACATTGTATATATTTATCAACCTGTTGTTGTAGAAAAGATGCCTTAGCACAACTGCCCGTCTGGGACAGCTTGTGAAAACACCAGTTGAGGTGCATGGAATTGAGGGTCGGTATGCCAGCGCCCTGTATTCAGCTGCTACCAAGTCTAAAAAGCTGGATGCTGTAGACAGCGATATGAAGAAAGTGGAAGCGCTTCTAAACAAAGATAAAAAGCTCTCTGACTTTGTACGAGATCCAACACTGAAGAAGTCTTTCAAGAAAGGTAAGTTGGGTTTGTGCATTGTCAGTGGCTCAAGAAAGGTAAGTTGGGTTTATGCATTGTCAGTGGCTACGGTTTATTACTGCTATGACTGGAAATTACCGAGTTGTTCAACCTTTCACAATCCAACCCGTGGGATCTCCAATGATGGACAAGATATGGTTTCTAACTCCGTTTCATGTCAATTCTAAAACTATTTCTGTTTTTATGTAAAATCTTTTGTGTAATCATAATATTTTGCAATCTTTTTTTTGTGCAAAATTATCGACAGATTTCCTGAAACTGAATAAAGCATGCTGTCTTGGTCAAAAATATTTCAAATATCTTTAAAAAAAAAAAACAAACAATTTTTGTTGATTTGTAACTTGTATCACTAAGTTTAGTGATTGTTCATTCGTCACCATGGCGATGATAAGCGACTTGTTGTATCTTCTGAAATAAAAACTATGTGCATTTGGAAGTCAGCTGTATAATAGTCACATTTTTTATTGCAAATCCACTTGATATAACTTCCAGATGATTTACTGTGAACCAGGTGTACAGTTCAGCAGTATTTACTCGTTGGTTTAGAAAAATGGGTTCTGATAGTTAATCACTGTTGGCTCTTCATTTAGGAATCACCTCACCTTGATTTTACCAAATGTAAAAATGCGCAGGGACTGCCTCACTGACACGGGGGTCTGCATCCCCACCCTACCTAACTGCGTTAAAAAATTTTCAACTCAGTAGTAATTAAGTTTGGTGAATAAACCCATGCTTCCTTAACAAACTAACATTATTTTTAAAATCAGCAGTTGATGTCAGCTGAGAGCCCAAGCATGATTAGGCCAATGGTCTCTTCATGTACACGATCCCACCGCTGTCGGTGATACTGCCTACTCCATGTAGAGGCCACTAGCGCCGGATCATAGAAATTGTTTGTACTTCGTAGAGGTTATCGAGTCAACAATGAAAAAGCAAGGGCTCACAGACTTGACCGTAAATACCATGTCAGCCATGGCAGAAAATGGCCGTCTGCCAAAGATCAACTCGGTGCTGGGCTCTTTCCAGACCCTTATGAGGGCTCACCGTGGGGAAGTTGATTGTACAGTAACGACAGCAAAGGAACTCGATGCCAAAACCATGGACGAACTGAAAACTGCTCTTTCTGGATTCTTAAAGAAAAACCAGACATTACACATGGAAGCCAAGGTATGTGACAATTGGCTCAATGCACCGTTAGCCCATGGCTTGGAAAGCTGCCAAGTTATGAGTACTATTAAAGCTTACTAAAAGTTGTCTTTTCAATAAGGTATTGAGAGGATAACTCCTCTCAAATGCGTTTTGATCCGTTAAGGGCCAGACGAAACCCCCTACACATAACCTACGCCGTACCCTACCGTTGAAACCCCCTACCTCTTGATGAAACCCCCTACTAGAAGTACATTTCTAAGTTTCGTATATCTCATAAACTAAAGCAATATTAGAGTTGAAAAATTTAAATCAACAGATTTAAATTATCATAATTTAAAATTTATTTGTGTCCAAAAATATATCAGCCTTGCATTTCCGGCGTCGCCATTTTAAATCAACAACAATAATTTTCAAATCTGAATTACAGGTTTTTTCACCAAAAAATTTATTAGACGTAGTAGTAGAAGGTAAATAAATGATACTTTTGAAACAAAATAATAAAAAATGACTATGCGCTAGCTTGAGATAATTTTTAGTGTTAGATGGTTATGACAATTCGGCACTCTTTGCCTCTAGGAAAAGACAACTCATCAAGAGGTCGGAGGTTTTGACAGTTGGGTACGGTGTAGGGTGTATAGTTGGACTTGAAACTGTATGACAAGAAATTGACTTGTTATGATCAGTTCTCCACATTGATACGACTGTTAAAATGAATTGTCATCTCTCACTGTATGCTAATTTGTCATTATCTACGATGATATGGAGATATCTTATGAAGTATAACATAAGCATTCAGAGATGCTCAATGCTATGGTGTAGCTTAACTATGACAAACAAGGTTGTACTGAGGTCTGTGATTGGTAGGTGGATCCAGAGATACTTGGAGGAATGGTGGTTACTATTGGAGACAAATATGTGGACATGTCAACGTCATCCAAGATTAAGATGTACACCAATGCCATCAAGGAGGCCATCTAGAAATGACTGGTACAGGCCTATAGGTTTTATAAATGGGAATTATTGTTGTTTGCTGTGTCACCCTTTAATTATTAATAAAGTCAGCAGGTGTATTTATACAACACATCGAGAGAGAACGATTCACCACCATTGCTCTTTATTGCAAGTAAAAAGCTGACTCAAACAGCTGACTCAAACAGCTGACTCAAACAACCGCACTGGCAATGCGATCACATCACAATATATGTATGTACAAATGAAAAAAACTGACAACTAAAAAATCCTAATCATATATATATATTATATACGACAAAAGAAATGTATATAATATATTACATCAAGGTTGACAACCGTGTAGGCTGCACTAATCATTATGTCCTAGTTTTGTGGAGCTGATCAAGAGCTGCTGCTAGTAGTAGCTTTATAACTAACAGCTTTTTGGTCTCCCTCCCAGATCACCTTCTTTGCGTGCCCTGATATGGCATCTGCCACTCTTTCGTCTATCATCTTCTCTGTCAGCACTCCGTCCTCGGCAGCGTAAGCACAGGCCTACAATACAACAACCCACAAGGTTATATATATGATACCCACAAGGTTATATATATGATACCCACAAGGTTATATATATGATACCCACAAGGTTATATATATGATACCCACAAGGTTATATATATGATACCCACAAGGTTATATATATGATACCCACAAGGTTATATATATGATACCCACAAGGTTACATATATGATACCCACAAGGTTACATATATGATACCCACAAGGTTATATATATGATACCCACAAGGTTATATATATGATACCCACAAGGTTATATATATGATACCCACAAGGTTACATATATGATACCCACAAGGTTACATATATGATACCCACAAGGTTACATATATGATACCCACAAGGTTACATATATGATACCCACAAGGTTATATATATGATACCCACAAGGTTACATATATGATACCCACAAGGTTATATATATGATACCCACAAGGTTATATGTATGATACCCACAAGGTTATATGTATGATACCCACAAGGTTATATATATGATACCCACAAGGTTACATATATGATACCCACAAGGTTACATATATGATACCCACAAGGTTATATATATGATACCCACAATGTTATATATATGATACCCACAAGGTTATATATATGATACCCACAAGGTTATATATATGATACCCACAAGGTTATATATATGATACCCACAAGGTTACATATATGATACCCACAAGGTTACATATATGATACCCACAAGGTTACATATATGATACCCACAAGGTTATATATATGATACCCACAAGGTTATATATATGATACCCACAAGGTTATATATATGATACCCACAAGGTTATATATATGATACCCACAAGGTTATATATATGATACCCACAAGGTTATATATATGATACCCACAAGGTTATATATATGATACCCACAAGGTTATATATATGATACCCACAAGGTTATATATATGATACCCACAAGGTTATATATATGATACCCACAAGGTTATATATATGATACCCACAAGGTTATATATGATACCCACAAGGTTACATATATGATACCCACAAGGTTATATATATGATACCCACAAGGTTATATATATGATACCCACAAGGTTATATATATGATACCCACAAGGTTACATATATGATACCCACAAGGTTATATATATGATACCCTCAAGGTTACGTATATGATACCCACAAGGTTATGTATATGATACCCACAAGGTTATATATATGATACCCACAAGGTTATATGTATGATACCCACAAGGTTACATATATGATACCCACAAGGTTATATATATGATACCCACAAGGTTATATATATGATACCCACAAGGTTATATATGATACCCACAAGGTTACATATATGATACCCACAAGGTTATATATGATACCCACAAGGTTATATATATGATACCCACAAGGTTATATATATGATACCCACAAGGTTATATATATGATACCCACAAGGTTATATATATGATACCCACAAGGTTATATATATGATACCCACAAGGTTACATATATGATACCCACAAGGTTATATATATGATACCCTCAAGGTTACGTATATGATACCCACAAGGTTATGTATATGATACCCACAAGGTTATATATATGATACCCACAAGGTTATAAATATGATACCCACAAGGTTATATATATGATACCCACAAGGTTATATATATGATACCCACAAGGTTATATATTGAACTGCAAGTTGCCATTATCAATAACATTATCGGAACAAGTACGTAAAATAGAAAGCTGCATGCTTGATTCTGAATATCAGTTTTCTAATAAAGAGAAATACGTATCAAGTTTTCAGATAATGGACGTGAAACATCACCACACGAAGGCCGATATGATTTACAATTTAATTCAATTTAATTGCTAGCTAGCTAGCAGACTACAATAACTCTAATGCTAGCTAGCAGACTACAATAGCTCTAATGCTAGCTAGCAGACTACAATAGCTCTATTGCTAGCTAGCTAGCAGACTACAATAGCTCTTATGCTAGCTAGCTAGCAGACTACAATAGCTCTATTGCTAGCTAGCTAGCAGACTACAATAGCTCTAATGCTAGCTAGCTAGCAGACTACAATAGCTCTAATGCTAGCTAGCTAGCAGACTACAATAGCTCTAATGCTAGCTAGCTAGCAGACTACAATAGCTCTAATGCTAGCTAGCTAGCAGACTACAATAGCTCTAATGCTAGCTAGCTAGCAGACTACAATAGCTCGAACAAATGTATTTATGATCACAAATTGGTATTATTAGAATAGAAAGCAGCATTCATCTTCGGGCCAGTTTGATAAGGCATTTATGTCACAATTTATATTTTCGTCAAATGTCAAAAAAATATTTCTTGGGACAGCAAAATTGAGTTTACTTTGTAGCACTAAATGTTCCACTTGTTTATAGAACGCAACAGAAAACTGTGGTACGCTACTTATACTTCCATGACAACCATTTTAGCGGAGCTTTCATCCCAATTGAAGTCGGGTCAGATGAAAATTTGAAGTTGCTTTCTCTCTGAGAAATGACCTTTTAATCATTTGGTTCTGGAGGTACAAAAAATATGAAGAGATCTACTCAATATTCGCAGACCTCCTTGAACTGGTGCATCTGTTTTCATGCCCGAGAGAGATACAAAAAAGTAAACAGGAGCAGAAGGAGAGTTGAAATCATAAAAAGAGGCTAGAGCAAACTGCTCAGAACGAAAGCAGAGCAAGGATTGATGAAGGGATTTAAGGTTACTCACCTGCCAGGCAACACCCAGCTTAGAAATTTCTCTACCAGAAAGACCGTCTGTCATTCTAGCAATTTCTTCACATTTAGCACCATAGTCTAGGTTGTCTTCTACCTTAACTCGGCTACAATAGAGTTCTCTTATCGGTCAATTGCTAAAGCTTTACTAGGGAGTTCAATTACTAATATAACCTGACATTGTAACTAGTAAAATATACAACAATGGGAAACATGTAAAGCCAAGTTCACACTATACGATTCTCGAGCAGAATCGAGAGTTGCCCTCTCGATAATTTCAATCATAAAAAGTGATTTTTTTTTTTTTTTTCCCCCCCCAATAATTATTTATTATAATCACAGAGCTTGTAGTTGTTTCTATTATATTGATAATAATTAGGATACTCACTTAAATAATTTACTTATAAACAAGGCTTGCAATTGATGAGGGAAATATTAAAAACAAATTTCCAAATACATAAAAAATATTCTAAAATTGGGTTAAAATAATTGTCAAGTAGCTGCAAGTTTTTTGAAAAGTGTTAAATTGAAAAGCTACCATGTGGATGCTGATTGGCTAGACAGGCCGATAATCATACAGAGCTCCACTGCCCAAAGAAAAAAAATCTGCCACCGATGTTGAAATTGTTAACATGTACACTGTTCACTGCTCCGACCACTCAGACGAGAATCGCATAATGGGAATGCAGCTCAAGACAGTTGTCTGCACTTGGTTGACAACTGATACATCGCGGTAATTACATAAGAACAACACCACAAAACGAGTGGCTGTAAATAGCAAAAAAACCTTGAACAACTTCACTGCCAAAAGACTTTTAGGGACCGTCACTGAAGACTATATTTTTAAATTACCAGCGCAGCAGCAACATACAAATTATTGTTCACAAAAAAGTCAATTAACAAGTTCATTAGGTGCTTACTGCTAAGATAACTAACGCTAGTGACAAATGGGCAAATTTTTGTTGATGAGTAAAAAAGAGGATTTTTCATAGTTGAAAGTCGCGGAAATTTTAGCCTGATTGTGATAGCAAGAAAAAAATACTTGTTTAGGAATTTTCTTTATATGGAGGATAAGATCAGAGTCGATTCATGGTGAGTAATATACATGTTGTGATACAGCAAACAACAATAACAAGTACCATCACGCAAGACTCTTATCAGTGGTTCAAATTAATAATAATTATTACAATTTACGATGCCGACTATCTGTGTGCCATTGCATTAACATATATTAGTGATGCCAAAAATAATTCTTTCCTTCTTTTGCATAGCTGTGGTAGCAATTATTATTTATTATTACAATAATTACTATAAAATTATTGAATTTCCAATTTTTAGTTTTAATAACATAGAGCTGTTGTAAGAGAGGACAACTCAATAAGTTTCATGTTTTGCTAGACTCGCATTAACAAAACCTGTGCAAAGCTCGTGAGTATGCTACATAATTAACGGAGTTCGTGATTTCTTAACAGTAAGTGATTGGATGAGAGAAAGGTGACAACCTTACCTGCGACTATCAAACGAGAGCTGTAAGACAACCTTACCTGCGACTATAAAACGAGGGCTGTAAGACAAACTTACCTGCGACTATGAAACGAGGGCTGTAAGACAACCTTACCTGCGACTATCAAACGAGGGCTGTAAGACAACCTTACCTGCAACTATCTAACGAGGGCTGTAAGACAACCTTGCCTGCGACTATCAAACGAGGGCTGTAAGACAACCTTACCTGCGACTATCAAACGAGGGCTGTAAGACAAACTTACCTGCGACTATCAAATGAGGGCTGTAAGACAAACTTACCTGCGACTATCAAATGAGGGTTGTAAGACAACCTTACCTGCGACTATCTAACGAGGGCTGTAAGACAAACTTACCTGCGACTATCAAATGAGGGCTGTAAGACAAACTTACCTGCGACTATCAAACGAGGGCTGTAAGACAAACTTACCTGCGACTATCAAACGAGGGCTGTAAGACAAACTTACCTGCGACTATCAAATGAGGGCTGTAAGACAACCTTACCTGCAACTATCTAATGAGGGCTGTAAGACAAACTTACCTGCGACTATCAAACGAGGGCTGTAAGACAAACTTATCAAAGTAATGTCTAACCATGCGTATCCTCTCCTCTAGCGACGGCACGTCAAACTCTACCATCTCATCTATTCTGTCGTTGATGGCCCAATCAAACTGCTCGGGCTGGTTGCTGGCTACCACCAACATAAATCTGTGTAGAACAATAGACATAGACAGTGATATACATATACATACAAGACATAGAGAGTGATATACATATACATACAAGACATAGAGAGTGATTTACATATACATACAAGACATAGACTAAATGTACATATACATACAGAGTGATACTCATAAATACACACATGATAATACAATAAAAAAGCTGCAGTAAAGATTAAATGAAAGACAACTTCTAAAATCTTAGAGGATGGTACAAAACAAACAATGGCTGTCATGTCTATTCAGTCAGAAACCTACTTTTTTGATTGTTCTCCTGTTCTGTACAAAAAGGCATTCAAAGTAGCCCTCAAGTCTTCACTAATGTGTTCTGTGCTTCTCTTTCTAAGGAATGCGTCTGCCTCATCCACAAATAGTAACAACCTGCACAGGAAGTGACATCACACAGATATGAATTGTATAAAGAGAGCTGTGAACAAGATAGATATATGTATGATATATAGCACTAACCCTTTGCGACTGGAACCTGCCCAGTTAAATACTTTGTGCATGGCCGTAACTCCTTCCCTGCCCATGGGGGCCACATCACCGCCCGTCATTATTGCATAATCCATACCAGAGTTCAAGGCCAAACTCTGTTAACGGAACATAAAAGTAACAATAATATAACAGGTAGGTGGACAACAATATAACAGGTAGATGGACAACAATATAACAGGTAGATGCAGTGGCGGATCAGGAAAGTCACAGAGGGGAGAGCCCATTTTGTGAGAGAGTCAAAAAAAAATTTCGGCGGCCGAAAGATTTTTTTGCCTCTTTTTCAAGGAATGCTCCCCTTTTAAATAATTTGCTCTCTCTCTGCCTGGGCTCCTAGGGCTCACCCTCCAGATCCGCCACTGGGTAGATGGACAATAATATAACAGGTAGATGGACAATAATATAACAGGTAGATGGACAATAATATAACAGGTAGATGGACAATAATATCACAGGTAGATGGACAATAATATAACAGGTAGATGGACAATAATATCACAGGTAAATGACGAATAGACAATAAAGATATTCTAAAAGTGCTTTGCAAATCTGATCAAATTTCACTTTCTCACATTTTCAATAAACTAATGAGAAGATACGCGGTAGAATTTAAAGAATTTGGCACATTATGAGGGATTTGGCACATTATGAGGGATTTGGCACATTATGAGGGATTTGGCACATTATGAGGGATTTGGCACATTATGAGGAATTTGGCACATTATGAGGAATTTGGCACATTATGAGGAATTTGGCACATTATGAGGGATTTGGCACATTATGAGGGATTTGGCACATTATGAGGGATTTGGCACATTATGAGGAATTTGGCACATTATGTGGAATTTGGCACATTATGAGGAATTTGGCACATTATGAGGGATTTGGCACATTATGAGGGATTTGGCACATTATGAGGGATTTGGCACATTATGAGGGATTTGGCACATTATGAGGGATTTGGCACATTATGAGGAATTTGGCACATTATGAGGGATTTGGCACATTATCAGGGATTTGTCACATTATGAGGGATTTGGCACATTATGAGGGATTTGGCACATTATGAGGGATTTGGCACATTATGAGGGATTTGGCACATTATGAGGAATTTGGCACATTATGAGGGATTTGGCACATTATGAGGGATTTGGCACATTATGAGGGATTTGGCACATTATGAGGGATTTGGCACATTATGAGGGATTTGGCACATTATGAGGGATTTGGCACATTATGAGGAATTTGGCACATTATGAGGGATTTGGCACATTATAAGGGATTTGACACATTATGAGGAATTTGGCACATTATGAGGGATTTGGCACATTATGAGGAATTTGGCACATTATGAGGAACTTGGCACATTATGAGGGATTTGGCACATTATCAGGGATTATTTCAGTGTTGTTGTTGATTGTAGAATACTAGTTTAAGACAGTAACAGGCTGCTGTTGGTAAAACATTATAAATAAAAACAAATATCAATTTATGAACATAAAAAATTACAATTCTGCGTAGAGGGGACGCAACTACAGAAAAAAATATTTACTGACTAGCTCATCATTAACATGAGAACATATTTCCAAACTTCACCAATTTGTGTGATTTCAAACAAGTTTGAATGACGCTGCTAGTCACATTTCCAGTTAGCCATAGCGTACGCTAGCACAAGCCAAGCACAACATGCATCACAATGTGACATATGGCACACACTATTGAGAACACAACTCCCAACAGATACAAAATATACCGCACACTTACCTTAGCAAACATAGTTTTACCAGTCCCCGGGGGTCCATAGAATAAAATATTTCTATAAAAGCCTTGGTTCTTTTTTGTATGTTTGGTCGCAATGGCAATGTCTCTCAGTCTAGCTTCTAAGGTGGGCTGTTCAACAAAATCATGTATTATAGTGTATATATCTCTTGATTTGATACATAATATGCGCCAAATGTAGGCAGGGCAGACAACTCCCAATCTATTACGCTGGTAGGTCTGGCCATGGAACGACCTCTATTGCTCTGGCAGACATGACTTATAAAGGACTCAAGGTTCCCGCACAGCACGCAGCTAACCACCAGCACAAGTGCACTCCGACTAGGAGAAACCAAACAATGGGTACCGATCAGTGATTTGGTTACTGACTGCATGCGTTGAGACCATCAACAGATCTACTCACTAGACATCAATGCTGCTATGAGCCGCTCACAAATGGGTCTGCACCGAATAATTTAATACACAGACTGAGGAATTTCAATATGACCGCAGAATATATAACAAGCGGCCATCTTGGTGCAAAGAGAACTGGAAACCGCCGCCCCTTTTCTTTATAATTTTCATAGCCTCAAAATTGCACGGTTTATTAAAATGGCAATTACAAGTTGATTTCTCTCATCGTTTGTTTTAATATGGTACAGGCAAACCGTTCACACTTCAGACCACTTAGAAGTTTTAATATCAATTAGCTGTGTGCCTACTAGTGGGCTAGTAATCTGATTAGGGCCATTAAAATTGAGTTTCTCACAGCTTATTGCGATAGTGAAACAGTGCAGATAATAATTTTGTGTCAAAAATTTGGTATATCATGCCACTTTGGACAAAACGCAAAAAAGATCATTTCATTATGAAATATATATATCACAAAGGTTCAGTGGCACAAGCTAGTAACAAATAGAAAATCTTGTTGGTTTCACAATATGGTACAGTGACAGTCTACATATCCCAGGCTTTCATTTGGTGCACTAAAAACATTCATAGCATTCATAGATGCTCAGCTATGCTGTATGCAATATCAGCTACTTTACATTATGTCTCATACTAGGTGCCCGGTGGTAAGCAACAAAATGGCGACTATATGCGAAAAGTCTCCACTCTGTGTATTAAAGCACTCTGGGTCTGCACAGATGAAAGTGCCGATGTAAGTAGTAATATGAACTAGCCGTACCAAATGAATAAAATAAAGCCATTTTTTTCAAAAGAAAACGACTAAATTTATATTAAAAATCATTTCTAGTCGAAAAGACAACTCCACTAACTACAAATGTTAAGGCAGTAATAATGTTCAAGTTTGTTTCAAAAATATTAAATGACAAAAACTCTTAACGCTGTGAAACATAAAGTTATTTTCCGTAATAGCAAAAATGGTGCTGAAATCTTTGGACAAAAACTGGAAACTTAGTTTAAGGACATGAAACTGGTTCAAAGACAAACATCGCTAATTATCGCTAATTATTACGATAACTTCAAAAGAAACTTTTACATGTAATGAATAGAGATCTCAAGATGCAAGGGACAAAATGATTTTTGAGAAAAACTGTCAAAGACCTCTGTCACAGCTGACATATCTAAAAGGGGCAGAGTTAGATGACAGCCAACCCACCTGCAGTATGATTCCTTCTAGCGGGTCTTTTGGTTTGTTTACTAGACTCTTTGTGGTCTGTAACAAACAAAAGACAGTAGTAACTCACCAATGCGAAGCCCACGAGACCCACCTACCAGCTAGAACACACAATCACCTACTTTGATAGGATTCTTTAACAACCCAATGGCTGTGAATCTAGAAGTTTCTCTAACTAGAGAGGGTTTCCCCAGACGTGCCTCAACAAACCGAGCTGTCACCCCAACGCTGTTCTTGGCCAGATAGATGCCTAATGCTGCCACAGTAATCCCTGTAGCCTGAGAAACAAACAGTACAAACTTGCAGACAGTGTACTAGAGCAGCCAAGTAGAACCCAGACTAGGTGACATACTCACAGCAGCGTAAAGCTTGTTCCTATCCGAGAGGAGGGCGTTGGCAGCAGCACCAACCACAGAGCCAGCAGTTCTACAGAGGAGAGACTACTGTAAACACTCATCTATCAGAAGTAGAGTGACCAGCACACAATACAAAGCTCAAAAGACTATCTCCATATAGGAAGGCATGAGCAGACAAATCTAAAGCTGTTGGGACCAACGATGATATAAAGTGCTGGAGTTGGAAAGTAAAACAGTAAAGCGCATACTTGATAGCCTCCATGACAGTCTCTCGGCTTTCCTTAGCCTTTTCTCTCATCATTTCCAGATTTAGGTCCCTATTCTCGCGGTCTATCTTAGCTTTACCTCTCAGTTCCGCCTCTATTCGAGCCATTTCATTTTTGTGCCTCAACTGTGCCTCGTATTCCATCGACTCTGGACAAGTGTAGACAACACCAAGTAGACAGGTGTAGACAATACCAAGTAGACAAGTGTAGACAACACCAAGTAGACAGGTGTAGACAATACCAAGTAGACAAGTGTAGACAATACCAAGTAGACAAGTGTAGACAATACCAAGTAGACAAGTGTAGACAACACCAAGTAGACAAGTGTAGACAACACCAAGTAGACAAGTGTAGACGATACCAAGTAGACAAGTGTAGACAATACCAAATAGACAAGTGTAGACAATACCAAATAGACAAGTGTAGACAACACCAAGTAGACAAGTGTAGACGATACCAAGTAGACAAGCGTAGACAACACCAAATAGACAAGTGTAGACAATACCAAGTAGACAAGTGTAGACGATACCAAGTAGACAAGCGTAGACAATACCAAGTAGACAAGTGTAGACAATACCAAGTAGACAGGTGTAGACAATACCAAATAGACAAGTGTAGACAATACCAAATAGACAAGTGGAGACAATACCAAATGGACAAGCGTAGACAATACCAAGTAGACAGGTGTAGACAATACCAAATAGACAAGTGTAGACAATACCAAATAGACAAGTGTAGACAATACCAAATAGACAAGTGGAGACAATACCAAGTAGAAACAATACCAAGTAGACCAGTGTAGACAATACCAAATAGACAAGCGTAGACGATACCAAGTAGACAAGCGTAGACACAACACAGACCTCAAGTCTCACCTTTCCTCATCCGCTCCTGCTTGGCCACGCTGTCCTCCTGCAACCTAAGCAGTTCCTCCTGGGACTTGCGTGTCTGTGAGAGCTGGTCGTCGTGTCTCTGACGAGCCAACCTGTCTTCTAGATGTGACTTTCGCTCCTGGATCCTTTCCTCCTCCTAATCGTTCAAAAGTTTCAATTGGTTGGACAGTCGCAACAAAAATATGTCCGACACAAGACTTTAATGCCAGTCTAACAAACCAACCTTCAACGTCGCCCTCCTCTCTTCATGTTGAGTGCGGATTTGTCGGACTTTTGATTCTTCAATCTGTGCCTCAAGCACTTTTGCCTGTGATTCAACTTCTTTTCTTTTGGTAACTTCCTGAGCCATAATGGCTTCAAATGCCTGGTTGGCATATTCTAAAATTTGGCTCAACAAATTATGATAAATTGGCCACATAGTGACTTGAAAGCATTTTGATCCAGTTCGCATACTGAATGTATGATACTTGCAATTGAATTACATCGTTAGATAAGATGGTTGAATAAACAACAAGATTAAAGTACAAAAACATAAATATAACAAGTTGTATACGAAAAATTCAACATGGCAACTAGATGTACATTTAGAAATGAAATATATTGTGTACAACTTTAATAGAACAGGACCGTAGGCAACTAGGTGTTTACTTCACTTTGTTTTCTCATGTCTGCCTTAGGACCTTATCACCAGCCAGCGACAACAATATCAAATACTTGGCAATAATCACAAGGCATATATATACACATGATATATGACTGGCAGTAACGCACGTCATATTAAAAATGCCCTTTCTCCTTCCTACACCTGCTGTACAAATCCAATGGGCTATCAAATGTTTTCTTCCAAAAACTACTCATCGATATGCATAGCCAGAGCCTTACACATACCAGTGAAGTTGTAAATAATATGCTTGGAACAACATTGTTAGTTTCCTAAAAAAAAATCGGAGGTTCTATTTCAATGTTTGTATGTAAAAGGACAAGAACATGGCCTTTGAAAAATTTTCAATAAGTCGCTGGGATACCAGTGCACAAGGCAATGTTTTCTGTTGATCTGAGAGAATAGAACTTACGTACAATACAAGTAATAGCTTCCTCATTTATTTTCAAAGCTAAAACTCTTGAAAAGAATATGAAAGGTTATTGAAATAAATCTGTTGTCAAAAGACTGCATGTTATGTTTTACACAGATGTAGTTAGGGACATGAAAGTGAACACACATTAACCAACAGAACACAGCATTTATCTGAAAGCAAGATACTACTGTAAAAAAGGAGGACTACCGTAACACCATTATTATCGACCAATTAACAGCGAATTGCTGTAACCCCTGTAGCCATAAAAAATTGCACACTGTTAGCCAAATGAGACACTCCTCTATACATTTAGTGTTATTGAGTGTTCAAAGCCTTCAAAGGTAATACTTACTACTACTACTTCTACTAGTGCAAGTGTGCTGCTTTTCCAAGCACCAGGAGGAGAAACAATGATGATTATAATAATGAATAGAAATAAATTATTTAATAATATCATTAATATATAATAATAATATTGTTGCTGAAATGAATTATTATTCCTAATAAATAAATTATTATTAGGCTAATAATAATAATTATTTATTATTAATTATTTAACAATCCACAAAAAAAGCTGATGGTTACCACTACTTACTGGATTGCTCCAGCTCTTTTGCAGCTGCAGCAGCACGCTCTAGAGCAGTGGAATCAAATCTGTATGCGGATTGTGAACCACCGGCACCACCGCCGTTTCCCGTAGAACCACCACCCGCTGCAACACCGCCTGAGGGTGCATTATTATTAGGATCACCACCTCCCGGAGGTGGTATGGCAGCACCAAGAAGTTGAGATATGTTTTGTGGATCATTCTTGTTCTTATTACCCACACCAAATATCCAATCCATGATGCTAAAACAGGGAACTGTTATTGAATTTGTTGTGCACCGGCAAAAGGCATCAAAACGCTACTACTAGCTTTGAATGAATGATGCAAATACATGTGAATAGGAAATGGGTTTGCGCATATTCCATAGGGGCGCTAAAAACGTCATGTAGTTGCCTAGAACATTGATGCGAAGTCATAAATAATAATAATTATTATTATTATCCGAGGAAGAGCACTTGTCACTGCGGCAGCTTTTTGGACAGCTTAATGTTAGCCTAGCTTTTGTTAACTCAAAGATGCATCTTTCAAAGTATAAATTCTGAGGCTCGGCTAATTTCACGATGTCTGACTTTGGAAGGTAGTTAGTTATATAATAATAATGATAGATTGATGATAGATAGAAGATCAAGAAGATGGTATTGTTTTTTGTACTACTATTATTTTTACTACTGTAAGTGTAAGTAACTTATTATTATTAATTAAATTATTATTATAATAATTAATGTTTTTTAGATTATTATTATTTGTAATTATCGCTACTACTACTACTGCTGCTGCCACCGCCGCTGCTGCTACTGCTGCTACTACTACAACCTTTATTACTACTGCTAATAAATCAAATTAATAAATAAAATGTATGATGTATGTATGTAAAAATAATTTATAATTATTATTTATAATAATAAAAATTATTATTATTTTATAATTATTATAAAATAATAATAATAGCTCTTATTATGATGATGGTGATACAACAATAGCAGTAACAACAACATACAGTTATTCTTTAATGTATGTTTTATTTATTTACTACTAACTGTTAAATAATAATGATCATCATCATGATAATAATAATTACTCAAAAAAATGATGAATCGATTACTAGTTGTTGTTGTAACTTATAGCAGTGTTGTAAACACTTCAACTCTAGCTTTCGAGTGGACAACAACAAATTTTCAATATATCATTACAACTGTATCAATTTGTTGCTGGTTTTTGTAGTGGCATGCTAGTCACTTCAAGCTCCGCACATCCAACTTCTTTTACCACCGACACTGGCACCAGTGTGCCTCTCATTCAGATTTCTTCTCTTGAACATGAGCAGTCTCAGCGCTTACATAAACCACACACGCTACCTGAGGTAAATGTCAACAATAAAAGGGAGGATTGAAAGCGCAGACAAGAACAAGCGCAGACAGACCTCGATTGATCGTAGATACCTCCTAGATTGGATGTCGACAGAACGAACGACTGCCAATTATGCTATAGATAAAAAACTTTCAGTGTTCATGTTTAGCAGCTCTATAAAAAATGTTATTTTACCGTTTGTTTCTGGGCTTGTCTACTTTTATGAGTATGAGACATAGCTGACTCTACCAGAATGACTTTTAAAGTGAAATCTTATGTATTGGCATGAGTAAATGTTGAACTAAATAACATTTATTTTGAATTGTCTAAATTCATTTTAGGTCTGTCTGCATTTATTCCTGTCTGTGTTTATGACAATATTGTAAAAAAAGCAAGATTCTCTTTGGATTGCTTGTTTTGTTTAATGGAAGTTTGACGTGTTTTTGTTTTGATGTGTTTGTCGACTATGGTCACATAATATAATATAGTACTACATTACAGCTGCCATCACACAAGTTCAAGTACACAGTCTGGCATGAATTGAGGAGCACACAAGTTACGGGTGACCAACTCAAGGCCCCAAGAGTACGTGAAGGACCAGAGTCTAAAGAAGAGACATTTTATGTGGCCACAGATGATAGTGGTGATCCGATACATCACAATAAAACTGGCCGAGAAAGAATCAAGTACAGAGATGACCAAGAGAACTGGGAAACTGCCACGGTAATATGTCTGACCATTTATCAAAAACAGTTTGCCAACTTTCATTGTTTATTTGTGTCTACAACAGTTTTATATGAAATTGAAATATTTTTACCTGCTTGCAAATCTTGTAAGTTTCAGCTAATTGTCAGTTGTTCTTGAAAAAATGATTTTACAGAAAGTCTACTGATGTGCACACTGTGCATGTTGTACTCATGATGCCATAGAGGTTTGTTTAAATTATTAACAACTTTTCTATCAAGTCTTTTATAGTCCATTCTGAAATTTCTGGATACATAATGCTGCCACAGCGCTGAGATTAGAGATCTGCTCATATATTACTACTGATGTCATCTGAGAGCTGGCACAGTTCAATAAGTAGGCATTCTATAGGCTGAATGTAGGCTGCTCACTTTTGTAGAAGGTAAACTTATCGTACCAGAAGCTCGAGCATGCTTACCAGGAGAAAAACCTTAAGAGAATGCTTGCTAGAATGAAAGTGGTGGAGGACATAACTCTAATAGACAACTCTCTATACAAATTGAGCAGCGTGTCCTTCCCCAGGTAATGAAGACGTACACCTTGCTGAGGTGTCACTGTTGGCTTTATAGACGAAATATTTAACCAAATAGTCAAAGATTGTTGTTGGCTCATGAAGGAGGAACAGTCTCCATACTTGTTGTGTAGAGCTCTGATATGAAACCATTGCTAGTTTTGTTATATTATAAAGGCATGCATCATATTGACACATTTGTTATACTTCAGATGTAGGGTGGCCAACATGTCTCGGAATTACTTCAATTCATTTAAGGTACAGGATACTACAATATACTACAATATACTACAGCATACTACAATATACAATCTGCATTCACCCGCACACCAACAAAGGTTACATAATACTTCATTATAATATCATTACTTTACGCAGGATCTCCCGTCGATGCCCAATGTCGTACACCTGACAGTTACATACAACCAAATAACTAGTACTGCTGGACTCTCTAGATATGCCAGGCTGGAGTCTTTAGATCTCACTGGCAATGGTATATGTTACAGTACAGGTTACAGGCAGAGGTAAGTGCTACTGTGTACTGCAAGTGGGATCATTTCCATGTCTATGTGCGTATGCTTAAGTCATTTCAATGTCTATGTGTGTATACTTGTGTCATTTCCATGTCTATGTGTGTATACTTGTGTCATTTCAATGTCTATGTGTAGAATATACTTTCTTTCCAACAAGTTACAGCTCAAGCAAACCTCTTGTATGTCCTTTAGTTCAGTTGAAATGTTGGAAACCTATTAGAAGTGATTACTTCACTCAGTTGGAAACTATTGAAAACAACAAGAAAATTATTATAATATGTTTAACTATATCTAGCGCAAAAAAAAATTTCTCTGTGATAAATGACTTTTGGTTATTGTCATTGACTGTAGTAAAACATCTTCATTCCTGAGTAGTATATAAGAAGAAGATCTGCATCATGGTGTCTAAGGACAATCAGGTTCTCCTGGTTCAAAAGTGTTATTTTGAGTACCAAGGTGTCCATGAGAACCCTTTTAAGATACTTTTTGTGTGCACCAGGTGTTGATTATGGCAGCTTTTAGTGTTTGTTATATTGTATATGATGATTTATTATCTAAGTATTTATTGTGCGGGTGTTGTTTATATTGGGGTTTGTATCACGATTTCGATTGTTGGATTAACATTATGTTTGTATAGAGTTATTTTATTAGAGTATAGGTTTTATTACGGGTATACAATGCGTAGAATAAACACATAAGATTATGGTAGATATTCATTGATTGTTTCAACAAGCAATTCTAGTGAACATATAGATAGACATATAAAATACAATAGGTCAAATGTATATAATGATTTTATAAACATAAATTTGACCAATGGTTGTTAAAATGAACAAAAATATGTATGCAGTAATTAATGTAAGAAAGATGAAGTTTACGATAAAGCGAGAAGTTTATTTTTTTTACTACGCGCTAGTAAGTTCTGTTGATACTCCGTAGGAGCATACTCGTCTTTTAGCGTAAAAATATGTGAGTCTTCGTTTTATTTGTCTGCATGTTAGCATTTTTCCATCTTTCTTTATAAAACCTTGATTTTTCCCTTTAATCGACTTTCTTGTTCTCAACACATTCAGATAACTGTGTTTGTTTGAATCGTTACTTTTTTTGTTTGAACTATTCGAGCTAAACTTTTCGTTTCATTTTTCACCCCAACAGTAGTAGGATTTAGAGTCGAACGCGACAATTCCATCTCCCGTGAATTTCTTTTTGAACAACCCTGGTGTTCTTTTACTGTGTTTTAGCACTTTGTTGCAACAAACATGCACCATTCATTCTATACTCATCATTTTAACCCTCAAAAACTCATCCCTGTGTCTATTGCAGTATGGATGTGGAAACCAATTGGCGTAAAACTCTCCTATCATGTCTGCTTTCATCAATGTTTCTAGCAATCTGCTCAAAGCCATATAAGTGTGATCTGTATCCATTTCTATGTACTGGAAATCACTTTTATCGATGTATCTATAAATAAAAAAAGATTAGTAAGCATATTATTTACATTTACGATAACTATTAAGTTAATAGAGGAACAACGACTGGGTTCTAATTATTTATTACTAATAGTAGTTGTGCAGGGTGCGCTGTTTCTCTAAAAATTTAAACATATGGTTTTACTGTTCATACTAGTACCGACATTAATTTTGGTTAACTTTTTAGATTAACATGGTTGTTACTTCTGAATCTATCATTGTCGCAACCCCAAAAGAGAGCTAAGTCAAAACACCCGCTAAGAGAAAACATGATGTTGCAAAAGAAACAACAACAAAAAAGAGATCTCTTTTCAAATTGATTCTGCCCGCTAAGCAAATGCATGAAGAGCAGGAGTATAATGAAGTGGAATCTGGTGTGGATAAAGCTCTAAAGATTGCCAAGTCTCTCGAAGGATGGAAAGCAAGCGATTTGCGAAAGATTGTCCCAACCGTTATGGAGGTTGTTGCTGTTGATAGCAACAGTATCGCATTTGGTGATTACTTGGTTCCCTCTTACTATGACGAAACAGGTGTGAGACAGCTTCAGGGAGTAGTTTGCCCGAGCAGAATAGTGGAAAGCCTCAATCTTCCCAAGTACCCATTACCTTGCATCGTCGTTTACTTGGGTGAGTTTCAAAATCCCATAAAGGAAAATAGTACTTGCTACAATATCAAACGTGTTACCATGGAAATGTCAAGTTTGGGGTAGTCACTGTTCGAGGTAAACAAATGAGAAAGATGACCAAGGATGAGCTCATTCTCAGCTACAACATAGATTATCTTGCTAATTTCACCCAGTGCGCAGTTTTCCCTTACATCTATGTCGTTGAAAAATTCATGCAGCATCGATTGCAGGGATAAGAATCTGTAGCGCCTTGCATCCGATACATTGTGGAAAAAAATGGCAAGAGAGAGATAGGAACGCCTCTCATACCAAACAGAAACGTCGAAGATGCTAAAAAATGTGCTTCAGTTGTGATGATTTACAAAGAAAAGAAAAATGGTTCCAATGGAAATACGTATCACAACATAGTTTTCTTCTTCGCATCGAGCAGCACTGAATGGGAGCAAAATCGCAGTCAAGTAAAATATGATGAAGAGCCCTCGAAATCGATTACAATCCAGGATATTGCAGGTTTCATGAGTGACGAGTTTGCAGAGTTTGAAGAAACTATCAACGTTGATGAAACCTATTTCTATTAGACTATTTCTAGTGTTCACTGTCAAATTCTATTCACTATTACAAACACTTGATCAAGTTCTTATGAACTATATTCAAATCTAGTACTAACATCATATCAAAATTTGAATTTTATAACAATTATTATATACATTTTACTTATTGTATTTTACCTATTATACAAATAAATCATATTACAAAAGACGAAGGGGTGTCCGTCCATCCGTCCGTCACGGGCGTCGCCCAATTCCTGTAGGAGACGGGCGTGTCACACTTCCGGTAGAAAACGGGGTCAAAAGATCGAATGGCCGGGATATATGATACAATGCTGACGGTACGCATCTCGGCCCCAGGTGGTCCCAGGGCTCCGGCAGCGAGCCCCCCGGCATCGCTGCCAAGGCGGGCCGTAGCCTCAGGTCCTCGGCCCCCCCACCAGTGGTGGGGTGGATACTCGACCCGCCTTGCCCCAACCGGCAGGTGTTGGAACTCAGGCCGTGTCGGCGGGCCCGTAGCCTCAGGCCCTCAATTTCCAAACTGAGGCGGGGTGGGTACCTGAACCACCCCGCCCCACCCTACGGGTGTTAGAACTCGGGCTACAATGCATTGGGCTTGCTTCCTGCTGGAGTTCTATCCTCAATACAAGGGACTACGAATCCTGATGGAATTCCCAAACATGACCTCACCAACAGAGGTCATGCACATGGTGCATCCATATGGAGAATAACCTTATTACAAACAAATCGAGCGAATACTGCAATGAGACTTGCGTCGCAGACCAAGCCCGAAGGCCTTGTTATAACAAAAAACTCCAACAACAGCGCAAGCCAAAGATACTCTTAGCAACCAACTTTTGATCAAACCAACAATCAAAACTGTGATACAAACCCCAATATAAACAACACCCGCACAATAAATACTTAGATAATAAATAATCATATACAATATAACAAACACTAACAGCTGCCATAATCAACACCTGGTGCACACAAAAAGTATCTTAAAACGGTTCTCATGGACACCTGGTACTCAGAAAATCACTTTGGAACCAGGAGAACCTGATTGTCCTTAGACACCATGATGCAAATCTGCTCCTTATATACTACTTTTGGTCGTAGGATCAAGTGCTCGTTTTTTGTGTGTAGGACTATTCAACAGTTCTTTGTGTATAGGATTATTTTATAATTTTTTGTGTGTAGGTCTATTCAACAGTTTTGTAGTGTGTAGGATTATTTAACAGTTTTTGTTTCGTTTTGCAGCGTTTTCCGTGCATTGCCTGCGCTCAAAGTGCTTGATGGAATATTAAAAACAGAAGAGGACACCAGACCATTGGTTGTAGAAGAAGCAGATGATGAAGGCTCATGTACTATATTGTAGATTTACAATATATTTGTTGTATTACATAACATTATAACATATCTATTATTTATGAATACATATTATTTTGTAAAACTTTCTTTTTACCTGTTTTCACCCAAAAATAAATAGTCTGTCTTTTTGTTTTTCTTTTTTGCATGAAAATATGTTTGTGGTTGCCAAGAGATTTGGCAGCTGGACTGCTAATATTACTCTATTGGCAGCCAAGACTTTATTGTGTTTTGTACAACATATTCTTTTTTAAATATATGATCATTTAAAATGTGAAAAAATATGAAATTGTTTGTTTTAAAAGTTGATTGAGGCGACTGAAGATGAAATCGTTCATTCATAGTACACTAGAGGTAGCAGACCTGATGTGAGAAATTGTTTGTCACCACAAGAGGGCACAACTCCCAACAGTACAATATTAGCCCAGCATTTCATCAAATTCTGGTGATGCGGGGTTCATGCATCTAAAAATTAAATCCAGTCAAACACAGTCTAATCAAATCCTTCAATGCAGTACATCAATACCATCTACTTGTAGTGGACAGCATCCTAAAATGAATGCCAGTAACATTTCATTGATAGTTTAATGCAATATAAATTATTTTAAGCAATGTTTTTGGAATGATTTTAGGAACAAAATTTGAACAGAAAAACTCTACAATGTGTCTATTCAATCATTTTTTGACAGACGCATTGGTTGAGCATACTTAGCCTATAGTCAGTTACATGTGTGTTAGCTGTAATACCCAGTCTATACAAATATATATACCCATGTGCTCTGTCTGTCCCACTCCACTCTCAGCTCCATTATTCACCCCCATGATGCATAGGGGTGTGGGAAAGGAAGACGCAGAAGTAAAAAAAGAGTGCGAAGAAGCAATAGATAAGGTAGAGCCGGACAGCGATGTAACAATTTGAAAACAGAGCAACGCAGTGGGTGTGAATTAGAGCGAGGCAGGGAAAAGGCTGAAGTAGAGTGGAGCGGGAGTAGGTAGAGAAATATGGGGGGGGGGGGGATTGAGAAGTAGAGCTGAGGCAGACCAGACTTGGAGAAGAGCTAAGCAGGGGATGTATGCATGCGTTATAACATTATATGTATTACATTACTGCTGGCAAATAAATGTGTTATCTTTGCTTGCTCTGGAGTTGTCACACTATCAAAAATCGCAGGCGTTTGACAGAGAAGCAGTGCGTCAGTCACACGGTGCCAACTTTATCTATATAACACAGTTAAAAGAAATTAATCCGTTTAAAAAGTCGACATAAAACTGAACTTCATGAGCAATCAACCGACTTGAAAAAAACAAAAAGGCTAGAAAAAGTCCCTAATGGGGTTGTGACATTAAGAGTTATCTCTCTTTGAACTTTCTACATCCAACCGGAAGTTACCATTGTTCGTAGTATAAAATATAGTTACTTCATGCAGACTCGTGACAGTTTTTCCCTGATAGCCTCCATGCTGTCAATTGTATACTATAATGACATGTCGCAAAAAACACTTGAGACTATTTTTAAAGACAGCAGCATCAAATCTACCTGCAGCAACAAAGATTTATATTTTTTTACAGTTTTTTCAATTATTATTTATTACAGTTGTTATCCACGGAACTCCGGGGCTTGCCAAAAAAATAACAGAGACGATGCGTCCTGTAATAAAAACTACTCGTAGCAATATCCGGTTGCTTGCAAAAAGTTCAATATCACAAACCCAATTCATTGAAACTGAGCGTAAAAGCTAGGTTATTACTAACACATTTAGTAACGGGCGCATCGTCTTCCTTCTCTTTTTCGGCAAGCCTCTGATGCCCGTGTTATCATTATTCTAACTATTTTTTATATAGTTATTAGTGAAATCTTTTTTTATTTATTATAATCATTAATGATTATGATTCTACTGTTTATGATTGCTATTGTAATTATTAAGGTTATTATTGAATTGTTATTAGATAATAATTATTATAAATGATGCTTCTTATAATTTTATAATAATAAATAATAATTATAGTAGTAAGTAACAACTTATTATTATTATTATATTATTATTTATAATTATTATTTTAATAAATCAATTATGATAAAAAAATGAATAATTGATTTTATTATTATAAAAAATTGTCACCACATTAAATTCTTATTGTCATTTATAATAATAGTTTCATAGAGGTGTAGATAGATGCTAATGATTAATTACTTGTATTATTATTTCCCGCACAGATACCAGACAATCCATTTACACATAAACGTCGCGTTAAATAAGTTAATTATCGTTGGTGTTTCGTCGTATTTATTAACTACTGTACCAACGATCGTATATAATCGCGGATCGCATCGTGGTTATTTAATGATTATTATGCTCTATAGCTACACTTGTGTAATTAAAAACTTATGTACGTGTAATCTGCTATAGCCCTGTGACCTCCGTAACTTGTTCAATTATATCAATCGCATTGCAATAGCCTGTTTATTCTAGTTTAAAATCTCAACTCCGTATTTCTGCATTGTACTCTATATAAAAATTTCGGCATTTTCCGGTTGGACTTACGCCAGCGCCCCCTATAAGGGGGGATAACCCCAGTCACAACCCCATTGTACCCTAGCTATAACATGTCTTGCAGCGCTGGGAAAACATCGAAATTGGCCCCATGGATTTTTGGCCTCAGATGGTTTTTGCCTATTCACTTTGTGGACTTGCTCGAAGTTGGCCTCACATTGATTTCGGCCTCATACTTTCCGAACCTCTACTTTTTAAGTATCAGTCTACACGTATTATGCTAAGTGCAGAAATCAAAGTGTGGCCAACTCCCCTTGTCACGTGACCCTCTGGAGCCAAATGCTTGAGTGATTACACTATAACTTTTAGAGAAAAGGCTCTATTTCAACAGCTAATAACTCTGCAGATTGACAAGGTACAGCTTGAAACAACCTCTCATCTGAAAGCTCAGGATGTCTCCTAGCCCACTGGGAACTTTAAACAAAAACATTGCAATGTAAGTTAAGTAATAAGGGCCGAAATATAGTGCATATATTAGCACTTGTATTATCAAAAAACTATTTTTCTTATACCATTCAACTTTCATATCAAATTTTAAATAAATAAATAACAACTTTAGATATAAGTAATAGCCATAATTTATTCATAGAATTATAATCTCAAAGTAGTTTAAATAATAATAACATTAAATATTCAAAAAAAATAATCATTTTTTACGGTACCGATGAAATCAATTATTTTTTTTTCAAAATGAGCATACTACTTTTTCACATTGTTTATAGTTCACTGTGGAGTAGTCTACAACGAGTTGTTGTTATTCAGTCAGATATTGATGAATAATAATAATAAATACTAGTTAAAATAAATAACAAACATTGCACTAGTTTTATTATTATTTCGTTTTTTTGCCGCAAAACCAAGTGCCACTTCGGTTGTCTCTCATATGGATGGTAAATAACGCGACTGTGCGCCCTGCATACTATTACAAAAGGTCACGTAAAGTCACTGGGATGAAAGCGAACGTTTTTTTCATTATAGGGCACATAATCATTAGTAAACGTATCGGCAAACTTATCAATATACGGTACCGCTAAATATAGAGTTCTTCATCCGAAGGGGAGATGACTCCTGGCTCCAGTGAAGGCTCCAGTGACGGTTAAAGGTTTTAAACAAAATTTTACTCCAAAACTCCACTGAATAAAATAATTTTTTTGCTAGATTGAAACAAAACATGTTCACAGAGGTATTACTGCAAAAAGAAATTCATTTTACGCAACAAATATTGAATAAATGAGTAAAAACTATTTCAGCCAATGATGACTTATATGACCATTTGTGAAATTTGGCTCCAGTGGAGTTGTCCTTATATAAAATAGCGCTGGAAACGGCTGACCACACTTTGATTTCTGCACTTAGGTATTATGCAGTTGGTTGAGGAGTGAGATTATGCCAATAGATGCAAACGAACAGTACTTACATGATTGAAGTTATCAAACTCAAATGTAGGGCCAGGGGGTTTTCAAACATGCCAAACCTATTTCTGAAGTAAAAAATGTGAAAAAGTTGAAATTGTAGAAAATGTCGATTTCGACCCCCAACATTTTTCGACTCAAAATGTGTTCAAATTTATTCTTCAGAAGGGTTTCAAATATGCCGAACCTATTTCCGAAGTAAAAAATGTGAAAAAGTTGAAATTGTAGAAAATGTTGATTTTGGCCCCAACATTTTTCGACTCAAAATGTGTTCAAATTTATCCTCCAGTAGGGTTTCAAACATGCCGGACCTATTTCCGAAGTAAAAAATGTGAAAAAGTTGAAATTGTAGAAAATGTCGATTTCGACCCCCAACATTTTTCGACTCAAAATGTGTTCAAATTTATTCTTCAGAAAGGTTTCAAATATGCCGAACCTATTTCCGAAGTCGAAAATGTGAAAAAGTTGAAATTGTAGAAAATGTTGATTTCGGCCCCAACATTTTCGACTCAAAATGGGTTGAAACTTTTCCTCCAGTAGGGTTTCAAACATGCCGAACCTATTTCAAAAGTCAAAAAAAGGAATTGTGGAAAATGTCGATTTTTAAACCTCAATTATTGCCAGTTAGTCCAATACAAGTTTGGTCTTATCCAAAACTGCCATTATTGGGACATATTTGTGTAGTAAATGATATATGGTACGAGAATCCTGTGAGCAAACCATTTTACAGCTTGCTAATTCCACCCCTATTCTCCTGCATTCACCATCCTTCTTCCTTTGATGTAGATACTCCTGTTCATTCCTTTGATAATCTCCCTTTCTCAACGGTAACTTTTTTTAATGTTGTAGAACATATTTCCCAACTACTTTGTCCACACCCTTGTCACTTCGTATTGCCCTACACCCCTGTCATCCTGTTTCCCTTTACCATCTCCTCAGCCCCATAGAAATAACGAAAAAAGTCTCCGCTTTTCTCTCCTGCCTGTCCTAATCACTAACACTGTTTGTGGAACAGTGCCATATGCCTCCACCCTTCCAGGCCCTCATGCTAACCCAGCCCTATGAAACTCATGCAACACTCATCAAGTTTCGAACCTGTAATTAGAAGCCCCCTGCCCCCGTTCCCCTTGCTGACGATACTAGAAATTGGCACTGATTTGAATTGTTTTCTTTTCTCAGTCAGACAACTTTTCAAAATTAGATGAGCAGACGCGTTGGAAGCTAGCACGCAAAGGACAAATGTACCGTGAGGAAGTTGGCACGAAAGTCCCATACGTACAGACACCTTCGGCGGAAGAGTTTAATAGGGTACTATTGTACTCTCACTCTATAAATAGGAGCGCAATGCTCTTTATTGGTTGTTTGTTACAAAAACATTTTATATTGTACTTTTTGCAACTTCACACACATAAGATTATAGTGAGTTTTTAGCATGTTGTCATTTGTTTGGCCAGTTGCCTTGGTAACCTCTGGTAGCCATTAGATAGATCTGTCGGGGTTGAGCCTAGGTTGAAACATGGTCAAGGCTACGCCGAACAATAATTGAGTGAACACTGAGCCTAGTTTGAGTCAAGTCATCTGAAACGGGTCCTAGTTGTAGTAAAATTTTTTCTTGTTGTGAATCTATGAACGGAGCATTTCCCAACATATAAACACCCTTTATGTAGTACCCAGTATCATTTGTTTAGCTAGAAAAGGCCTAGCAATATTCTATCATATTTTACATGCTCAAATAATTAAATGAATAGACTTCTACACTTACCTATTATAACTCTATAACACTCCTGTTCCGTTGCACATTAATCAGGTGAATATTAATATTCAACAGCTCATCTTACCAGTAACCATTGTAATTGTTGCAGTTTTTTTAAAGTTTTAGCCATTATAATGTAATGGCTAAATGTAATTTTTTATTGATGATGGAAATATGTGCTCCTTTGAGATATCACAGTGTAGCACTTTTTTGTCAGCCAGTAACTTTACAGAAACTCACAATAAACTGGTATTGAAACAATAAACTGATTATGTTTATTTTATTTTATTTACAAAATGTCACAAGTTGATAACTGCCAAAACAAACAGCCCATATACTTGGTGGCACAAAACATTTAAGACAGCTGCAACTAAAGTTAAAATATGTATTGTTTAGTAGTCCACACAATTGTCTTCAACTGGCTCAATATTGAGGTTAGTGGCCTGGTTGCCAGCAAACCTTAGAAGATATTTCACGTCTTGCTTTTTGTCGAACTTGTCAAAAGCTTTCGTTAACATTTTGTTAATTTTGACGTATTTTGTCAAAGATACTCTCGACGTTTGCCCTAACTTCATTTGCATCAGATTGTCAGAAAAATTACCACACTCTTGATGAAGTGCTGGAATCAGCTTCCATATGTTTGGCTTCATGCCGATCATCACATTCAGCCGTCTGTGGTACCCTGTGGGAAGAAACCAAAACTTGCAATCAATAGACATGTACAATATAGGACCAGAGAGTTAATTAACAATAACGTTGTTGTAAGCGAAGGTAAGTTACACTGTCAGCCAATTAAATGAAAAATTTCTTTCCAGACTTTTTAATTTTAGTGTAAAGATAATTACTCCATATAGAAAATCTTATTGTAACAGGGACCGTGGTCGTAAGAGTGCATACGCCAGGAGCGGCTCGGTTTCCAAACAGAAAATGGCTCCAGCAGTGCAGCTGTTTCTTAAAAGTAAGACAGCTCTTGTTTTAAACTAAAGTTATTTTCTATTGAGAAGACAAATCACTAAAAATAATTACGACACCGTTAATTCTAGCGTGCAGCGATTATGGGTAAAAATATCGAACTAATAAAGATTTGTAGAACTGCCAAAGTATAAACTTTTTCCCCATCACAAAATATTCAGTGTTGACATTATAAAACATGTTTTCACTTTGATTTAAATGATTTATCAATAATTGATTTGTTCATTGACTTATGATGATATTTTTTATTTTAAACCAAATCGACAATCTATATATAATTGAAAGCACTGCCATGATTTGCTTGCTGTTTCCAGAACCAAATGAAGTTTGAGATAGATGGTAGCAGTCTTTATTATTATTCAATCTGGTTCAATATTCCAACAGAGAATATCTGAAAAATTTAATGATTTTATGAACAGTAAGAATATTTGCAGTCTGTTCGTCAAGCAGGACAAAAAATTATGTGCAATCATTAGTCAATATGTCACGTACGGGCCAAACGTTAGAGTATCATAAGTATTCAATAAATTCCTGTAAATAGCTAAGTAAATCATAATGAAGATAACTCCCAATTTTTCTAAAAATCAAGAGAAAATAAAAGCATCATTGCTATAAGCTATTGTAAAGTCACTTTACTATTTAGCAGTTTTTCAAGGATTGTGATTTACTCATAATGAATTTTAAGGATATAAAACCAGTCTATGAAAAGAAAAAAATACCTCGCTCCATATGATACATAAAGTTTTCAGTTTACTTTGCAGCCTACGAATACCATAACTAAATGCTCTTTGATCAATGTTTTTTTCGTTAAATTAATTTTTAATAATTCCTGAGGTTTCTTATTAAATCTATTGATGATCTGATTATTTTTTATTACATTCTATTCAGCAATCATGGGCCAAAAATACTTTTAGTGCTCACCATCAATTACGAGACCATCAAGATGATATCAATTGCAAATAAAATTAAAAAAAACGTAAAGGAGACCCAAACTTAGCAAAACAAAGTTTCCAGATCTTCATGGATGTTTTAAATTTACTGAGTCAAAGTCAACAAAAACAAAATTGCAATTTCAGAATTTTCTAAAGTTTTTACTATAACCATAACTGTAACCTAGACTGGGAATGGAACGGACAGGCAGTGCTAGCGTTAAGAAATGCGTGTTTTGTTTTTAAGCATTGTCATACCTGTAACAGGTATAACAATACCATTTCAAAAACAATGATAGTTATGCCACATACAAATGAAATACATGGGATATACGTCATAACATGTTGATGTTTAAACCCAAATACACACCTTCCAAGTCATTGTTTGTTCTTATCCGCTGCCTATAAACACTGAAATCTTCTGGCTGCCACATTTTTAGCCAGGTATTTTTGTAGTAGGCTAACAGTTGACACGCATCTGTACTACTGGCCATATCAGAAAGCCATTGAAATCCTGTAACAATCCCTTCAGGTGGCAATAAGGCCAACCCCATGACCATGTAAACAAATACTCGTGTATGCTCATCTCTGGAGTATTTTGCTGTCCAACCTACAAAAATTAAATATGGAAATACTGGTTTAAATGATTTTAAATATCAAAACACCATAATTTTACATTTTGCTGTTTGACAAAAAAATTTTAACTTTTAGTATCGTATTTTCTAAGACTTCTGTAGCATCAGAACAATAGTTTCCTGCATTTGAGAAGAGTATTTGCGACATGTGTTTTTAGAACAAGGGATAAAAAACTATATGTTCATTATTCAATACGTCCAGTATGTAACGAAACATTAATTTAGGACTTTATAATTATTCAATAAATTGTTATAGATTACCAAACAAGTTATGCAGAAGAAAATTTGTGATAGCAATGTTGCCGACACACAATACTAATGAAGTCATTGAATAATATATATGATAGACATTTTTATAACACTTCATCAAAGTACACAGCCTAGGTATAACTAGCTAGTAGTGAGGCTACAGTAACTGTAATAAGTTGCAATCGTTTACTAGGAATTTCTCTGACTTTCTTTAGAATGCGTTGTCGATGGTGGAAATGGCATCCTTTACATCTCACCATTGGCAGCACCTTCTTTATGGCAGACCACAAAGCTGAAATTTACCATGCTATATGATTTTATATATTTAAACACTGCCAAAGATACAAAAAGGACTGCTTATAAAAAACTTTTTACAAAAAAATGTTTTTACTCTGAGGCTTTTACACCAATTTTGAAATAAACGTTTTTAGATTTACATTTGAATACATTTTGTATGTATGGCCAGTGATGAGCATTAGGCATTTCTAAGCCCTAACCTATCACACTTTTATGCAAACTATGAAAGGAATCGACAAATATCACCTGTTTCAAAGTCCATATTACAGACTTCTACTTGTGGATGACCATCCAACATTGACAAGACTTTCTTCAGCACTTTCAAAGCATGAAACATGGTTGAGAGCAAAGTAGTCTTATGAAACGGTTTGGTACAAACTTGTTTCTCTATAGATTTAGATTGGGGAGAATGTTAAAAATTGCAGAATTTCACGAGAGCTAATAGAGGAGTACTGGTACTTTTGTCTACTAGTGTTCTCTTTTATTCTCAGCCAGGTTACACTATTTGAATATGGAGAGTCACTAGGTAAAACTGTTGTTGAGAAACCAATTGTGAAAAAAAATCTTCAATTTTTTTAAATAATGAACATCTGAAAACTAATGGAATGAGATGAGAATTGTGGCAACAACGTCGATCACAAATAATGTTGTGCTAAGCCATATTAGTTGTCATCTTTTGATAAGTTGAAGGTGTAAAGATTCCTTTTCAGTGGAAATACAATTTCAATTTTTTGAAATTTTTGACTTCGGAAATGGTTTCGGCATGTTGGAAACCCTACTGGAGGATAAATTTCAACACATTTTGAGTCGAAAAATGTTGGGGCCGAAATCAACGTTTTCTACAATTTCAACTTTTTGAAGTTTTTGACTTCGGAAATGGGTTCGGCATGTTGGAAACCCTACTGGAGGATAAATTTCAACAGATTTTGAGTCGAAAAATTTTGGGGCCAAAATCAACATTTTTTACAATTTCAACTTTTTGAAATTTTTGACTTTGGAAATGGGTTCGGCATGTTGGAAACCCTACTGGAGGATAAATTTCAACACATTTTGAGTCGAAAATGTTGGGGCCGAAATCCACGTTTTCTACAATTTTAACTTTTTGAAGTTTTTGACTTCGGAAATGGGTTCGGCATGTTGGAAACCCCGTGGCCCCACATTTGAGTTTGATAACTTCAATCATGTAAGTACTGTTCTTTGTATTTATTGGCATCATCTCACTTCTCAACTGCATAAAACGTGTAGACTGATACTTAAAAAGTACAGGTTCGGAAAGTATGAGGCCGTAATCAATCTGAGGCCAACTTCGAGCAAGGCCACAAAGTGAATAGGCCACAAAGTGAATAGGCCACAAATCATCTCAGGCCAAAAACCCATGGGGCCAATTTCGTAGTGAATCAATAAAATCAACGATACTGTACAGTATGGTTGATAAAATAACCCAAGAAATAAATAACTGGCTTGCGTGATCACTGTGACTTTTGTATGCAGTATGTTGTCTACATTAGAATCTTCTAATACATACTATGGTTGTCCATGACTAAGAAGAATAGTAGTGAATCTTGTTTTGTTAAGCTTACATTTATTTATTATTAAATTTATAAAAAAGAAAGAAATTTTTTAATAATATCTAATATCTATCTTCTTCTGCTATTTCTCTATATAATAATAAATAATAATAATTATAACATTTTTTATTTATTATTATTATAATAACAATAATAATAATTATTATTATTATTATAACTAATAATAAATGATATTAAATAATAATTATTTAATATTATTTATTATTATTATTAGTTATTAGAGTAATTATAATTTGATTATTAAATTATAATAATAATTAATAATTAATAAAAATTTTAAACTTTATTATTATTATCTATCTATTATCTATTATTTATAATAATTATTACATATGTTTGTTGCGCATCAAATTATTCATAGTTGCCGGCAAGTCAGTGCACAAGTGCCAGAGAGTGGGGCGCGCTGAGTGCGCGGCTGTCAGAGAGTAGTGCGCGACGAGTGTACAAGTGCCGGAGAGTGGGGCGCGGCTGCCGGAGGGTAGGGCTATCTAAGAAAAACAAGAGGCAACAAACAACTATTTTCTCCATGATATCGAGATACCAAAGACTACCAGTGTCAAGTATCTAGGTGTCAAGTTAGAGAGCAGCCTATGCTGAAATGATAACACCACCTACTTAGCCAACAAGGCATCAACCCGGCTTGGCTACGTGAGAAGGGTAATCCCACCTACACTACCCCACCTAAGAGCAAAGGCGTACACCACCCTAGTTAGACCAATTGTGGAGTACTCCTCTACAGTATGGGGCGGCCAACTAAAAAATTCTCAATCCACCAATCTCAAAGCCATCTAGAGACGTGCTGCTAGAAATATACACAACATTCCTAGAACAGACTATCAGACAAATACAACCAAACTGCTTGAAAACTTGGAGTGGCAAACCCTGGAACACCGAAGAGCACTTTGGAGAAGTAGCTACCACCATCTCAGACTACATTGACCTTTATCCTCACCAAAGCAGCACTCGGAGACACCACCAGCAGTACGTAATACCTCACTGCAACACCGAGTTGTACAAAAAGTGGTTCTTTGTTTCAACAGCCAAGATGTGGAATCGCCTCTCTGTTTCTTCTTCTCTGCTCTCAGCACCCCCTGTGGCAGGCTAGGATCAAACGGCCGTACTGCCCTGTCTTGTGTTGATGGTACGGAACGATAAATGATATATGAGTCAACCACATTGCTAGAATCTTCAGAAGAAGAAGCGATTACACATCAAGTTAGTAATAAATTTTCGTACTAATTGATGATTGTTATTATTAATAATGTTATGATAACTCATATAATAATTATAATGATGGTCACTGTGACAATTGTACTTACCACAACGACGGCTCACTAATAAATAATTCTGGAAGCACTAAGTTGTTGCTTAGTAATTATTATTGTTATTATTATATATATTGTATATGCAGGAAATATTCAGCACAACTTCCTGTGACTAGCTAAACTGCAAATAAATAATCACGAACCTTATTACTATTTCAAAGTGCAAGAACGATTACATTAAACCCTATTATACATGTTTTTGTAAGCAATTTTTCTGTTATCCAAAACCTTTTTTAGCCTCTTTTCCAGCACTGTTATATTTCGAGGCTATGATTTTGGAATTATCTCAAGGGCAAAGGTCACACATTACATAAAATCGGCTGCTGGGCCTCTTCTCCTCCTCAGTGTAATTAGAAGAGGCACAGCTGGTACATTTATTAAATAAACAGCTTACACTCACTCAAGTTTCATCATGAATCTCTGCGCACATAAGTACAGCATACTTACAAGTACAGTTTCAACTGCTTAGGAGGGCAACCTACTCGAAACAACTTTTATGTCTAGCAGTAGTTTTGTCTGATGGGTGGCAGACGATAAGGGCGGACCTACTTGTCAGACACTCACCTAAGAAAGTCTTCCTTCAGGCAACCCATGCTGATGGGCAGACATTGACACTGAACATCTGTCAGTAAGCTTGTCTGTTGCTAATCTGGCTCAAGTATATATCTCTGTCTATCTAGAGGTAGTGCAGGTGGCAACCGATAGTAGTAAACTATCAGATTTCCACTAAATTTCTGCACATTTGTGGCTGCGGTGGAATCTGCAAATCCCCTGTAAAAGGACCTCTGAGACAGAGCAAGGCAAAGAACCATCGCCAACAGATGGGCCATGAGTGTTGACAGGGATCCTACCACTAGGGTCATGAATCAGCTGACCAATTTATTAGAAAGGATGACAGATACGACGCTGCAAGTGACTTCCTTTAAAGTTGCAGAATACGGTGGCACTTGAGATGTCCAGTACTTCCTTCAGCGTTTTTAGGAGGTGTCGGAGGTCAACAATAGGGCACCGACCACAGCAGTCATCCATCTGAAGCAATCCTTGCAAGAAAATGCGCAAAAAATACTGGCAAGGGGACACGCTATTGGCAATCATGGATTCCCTCAGAGCAAGCTTCGGGCTCACTCACAGATAAGCCAGACTGTCAGGGTACCGTAAAGACCAAAGACACTGGTTATAGAGGTTCTATTGGAAGCTGTCTGTGAGAATTCGCCTTGGATACAAAGAAACAAGTATGCCCTGAAACATCTCCAGAACACTCTGGGAATGCCTACCTCCAGACGTACTTCCTGGCCATTTGGCCAATCTCCTTGGAAGCGGCAGTGAAGGCTGAAAACGAATATATCTAGATACAGCTCACCTACACCGCACCCAAGGTTCGAAGTGTAGAGACAGAGTAAGAGTGCCGGCAAATGGAGGCCAAGGGAGCTACCTCTGGTGTAGAAGCCCAACTAAAGACCTAAGCCAAGGCACTGAGCAAGCTGACCAAGCAAGTGGTCACCTTCAAGACTGTCCAAGCGGACAGCTTATCTTCTTCTGGGCTACTACGAAAATTTGTCCAGTGTTGGGGATATCAGAAGGTGGTGCATACCCAGAGGGAATACCGTGAAGTTTCCTGGTCTAACAACTAGCCCGCACCAGTGGGGAAACCTACTCGGTGCAAAAGGTCACAAAGAACCAACCGGACGACAGACGAGCAGACCCAGGATGGTTAGCAAGAGTTTAAGCATCCAGCCTTCTCTCCACCCATGCCGCAGTCGGTGTCGGTTCTCTCACTAAACAGGTTTACCGACCTGTCTGCTTTGGATGAGGAATCGTCAGATGACGACGTGGACCCATCACCGATACCCATCAGAACGTCTACTAAGGAAGGGAAGCCCATTAAGCAGTGGTGTAAAAGGGTACAGACTTCTGTCTTTCACAGAACAGGATCATAAGTGATGCTTGAACTGCCAGTAGAGGCTACTTCCCTCGCATTCTGTGTAGAGCAGATGGAGCAGATGAATCTTTAATATTGCAAAGTATACAAAGTTGAAAAAACTGGCTCTTCCATTCACTGATTCTGTATTGTTCACACCTTTTGTCATTCGCAAGAGCATGAATGACTTGCAGTTGAATTTAAGTTGTAAATAGTGGAAAACTGTACTGTCTGAATGGTCTACTTTTTCTAAATTTATTTGTTTTTTCTTATATTCTGCTTAGTAATTATGATTTGGAGAGATTGTATCAAAATCAAAGTAGCATTCCATGCTCTCTCTCTCTGCATTCATATAAATCGCCATATATTTTCAGATGAGCTGTATTACACACCATACTTGAATAGCATTATGCCAACTACTCTATTCTCACCCTGCTTTTCTCCCCTCCACCTTGCTCTTTCCCTGCCCCATTTTTTTCTCACCATCTACGTTGCTCTTCCCCCTACCCGTTCCAACCCTACACCACTCTACTGTCTCTTCCTCATTCTCTCTTCCCACTCGGTTCTAAAAATGACACAGAAAGACAGTGCGCTGGCATGTTTCATTTATTCTGAGACAACAGACTTGAAAAAAACAATGTTATGGAATAGTGTTGCAATTTGTGGGTCATAATCCAAATTTTGACAAATATAATACCAAATAATGTGCGTCATAAATAGAATTGTTTGATTGACACTCCAACCACAGCATATAAGCAAAATGTAGCTGTTTGTGATTTGTTTCCACCTACATTTTTGAAACTAAATCTTCAAGTATTTTTAGTTTGAAAAAAATGATAAGTGAAAACTCTCGCCATACCTTAAACTACGGCGGCTCGGAACGTTTTGCGTTTTAAGACGTCTGAACGCTTTCCAAACCGTTTGAACAAATTTGAAATAGTCTGAACTTTTGCAACACTTCTGAACGCTTTGTGAAATCGTTCGTGGGCTTTGAAAAGTCGAGCTGATTTGCAGGTTCGCTCTATTATTCATAGATCTACAGTCCATTAAAGGTTGATAATGTTTTTACTAAACACCGGACAGTTGAATTCTCTTTAAATAAATGAAAAAAATATTTTAATTTATTAAATGTTATTTGTTTTAAATTATTTTAAATAATAAATACAACCTAATCGTAAATGTAAAATTAACTTTAGAGATTATAGTCAACAACAGTTTTATACCATTGATTAATTTGCTCTATGTCTTTTGATCTACGTCTATGTTGTTGATAAAGTTGCATAGAGGCGATAAATAAAATGATGACGATCGCTTTTGGTTCGAAAGCTATGTGCTTTGCAAACTTTCCCAACTATTTAAAACAGTTCAGACTATTTCAAAATAGTTCATACGGCTTGTAAATAGTTCATACTTTTTCTAAAGCGTCCATACGGTTTGTAATTTTCTAAATCATCTGAATCATTTCCAAGCTGTCTGAATTATTTGCAAGACAACTATACAGTTTGCAGAATTCACGATTGTGAGACAGAAAATACAGTTTTATCGCATGAATCCCGCAACTGCTGAGGCTGACGAATCATTTATTATTACCAACAAGCCCGATTTTAAACATAGTTTCTTGGGCTATTTTACTACAATTACCCAATTAGTTTCAATGTAAAAGACGCTTTGCAAACCGTCTCGACTATTTCAAATCCGTCCATACGCTTTAAAAACAAAACCGTCTAACGTTATGAACCACCATATCAAACTAGCCCAATAGCACGTTTTCTAAGCAGTATTAGTTTCTCTCAGCAGTGTTTTAGATTTGTATACTCATTTGGCACTCAAATTATAACAAAATATACTCGTCTCCACCTACATTATCAGTACTGAAAAAATTAGATCCACAGATATCTCCAGTGCGAGAACAAACAGCAACTTTAAACCCCTGCACCCCATACATCAGATTAATCCAGTGAACAATTTTTACTTTTATTGGTGTAGTTTACCTCACAGATATATAGATAGAGGCATAGGTCTACAAAGGGTGTTAATGCACAGATATATAGATAGAGGCATAGGTCTACAAAGGGTGTTAATGCACAGATATATAGATAGAGGCATAGGTCTACAAAGGGTATTAATGCACAGATATATAGATAGAGGCACAGGTCTACAAAGGGTGTTAATGCACAGATATATAGATAGAGACACAGGTCTACAAAGGGTGTTAATGCACAGATATATAGATAGAGGCATAGGTCTACAAAGGGTGTTAATGCACAGATATATAGATAGAGGCATAGGTCTACAAAGGGTGTTAATGCACAGATATATAGATAGAGGCATAGGTCTATAAAGGGTGTTAGTGCACAGATATATAGATAAAGGCATAGGTCTACAAAGGGTGTTACTGCACAGATATATAGATAGAGGCATAGGTCTACAAAGAGTGTTAATGCACAGATATATAGATAGAGGCATAGGTCTACAAAGGGTGTTAATGCACAGATATATAGATAGAGGCATAGGTCTACAAAGTGTGTTAATGCACAGATATATAGATAGAGGCACAGGTCTACAAAGGGTGTAATGTGTCATCAGGTTGGTGGTTGTGTATATAACACATACAAAAGCAGTCGATTGAACTTCAGTTCTATTCTCGTTAGATGAATTCAGCCCATCTCTTTTTCTGAGAGATTACCTGTAGACTTAACAAGTGTTCATTCATGACAATGAAAAATCCAATTGTGCTAATAAATCAATTTTTGATAGAAATAGAATTGCAGTTGATAATTTCATGTTGATGAAAATTGTAGTAGTATACTGTTAATTAGTTAATAAATTTTTAATGAAAAAGTTGATGACAAAAATTGGTAAAATAATAATACTGTTTTAAAAGCCTTATAATCGTATTTTTGTTCTCTAGAATAAATAAGGTAGCCAGAGAAATTGTTTGCTTTTAATTCTAATCATAAAATTTGCTTTATATCTTTTTCAAAACGGGTAATTTTTATATGTGCGACAATCATTGTAAATCCAAATCAAAACATAAGCCAGTTACATATTACTGTATCACAAGAAGTATGTCCAACCTAGGCTTCTAGCTCTACCTCTATAGCTAGGCATCCATTCACCTGGATTGATGTACATATACGCACACAGACATGGAGATCAACGTTTCTCATGTTTATATATTTAGATTTCTGAGAGAAATCTCGGTGGATTTGATGAAAACAGGCGCCCCATGGACAGTGAATATATACCAGGATATGATAGGATACCGGATGCACTCAATACTCCTCCTGTAATACTCGAGGCTATGAAAAGTCAATTTGGTTGGTTACCAGAACCCTCTTACTTATACTTATCTGTGTGATCTAATCTGTATTCATTCTAGTCCTCATTCATATTGTCTCTCTATATTTAGACAAAATGTCAGACAAGGAGTACCTCTATGCCTTCCTCAAACTGAGCCAAGAAGAGAAAGAGTCTTTGATGGTGTCAGAGGCAGAGAGAAGACGAACCTTTGCTGCTCATTGG
This sequence comes from Cryptosula pallasiana, assembly GCA_945261195.1. Lineage (NCBI taxonomy): Eukaryota > Metazoa > Bryozoa > Gymnolaemata > Cheilostomatida > Cryptosulidae > Cryptosula > Cryptosula pallasiana. The sequence goes on along the minus strand of OX183140.1, from coordinate 23,953,330 downwards.
CCAATAGAAACGATAGTAAAAGCAAATGACTGCGCTAAGGAAGGATTCTATTATACTGGTGTTGCTGATAGAGTACAATGTGCTTTCTGTGGTGGAATCGTTAGAAACTGGGAGAGAGGAGACGTACCCAAGTTTCAACACAAAAACTACTTCAAATACTGCAAGATATATCGAGGTAGTTGGGGAGGGGATCCTCTTGCTTCATCAGTTATCGCTTCCTCCCCTGAGTGCTATTTAAATAGTTGTCCAAATATGAAAACCCATCATTTCTAACTGACTGGATTTATTGCCATTCTGGCTGTAATAAATAGTGATGATCGCTTTGTGTTAATTTCGTTACATAATTTTTTATTAGGACTGGATTGTAGCAACATTCCAATTGATCCAAACGGACTTCCCAGAGATTTGATGACCAATCAGCTTTCTCTTGCTGTCAACGACAGCCGTAAGTCACCATATTCACTCGACTATCACTCTACTATGCACAGAAAATTAATGTTGAGGGAGATAGATAAATTTTGTGCGAGAATAAGTTTTATTTAAACTGATCTTCATACATTACATGGATATTACATGATGGATTCTATACCACCGATATAGAACAACCTGCCAAATGTTGTGGAATTGTAGATGCAATCATGGACGTGTTTGAGAGAACAAACATACACAGTGGGTAAACTGTGTGTAAACTGGCGTTTTATATGAAACAATGCTTTTAGGTCAAAGGATTTGGCCCTGTGTAAGAAAAGTAGCAAATCTTTAAAAATTGGCAAAGATCAACTGCCATTTTTTTTTGTATGTATGTATATACACGTATGCATGTACGTACATATGTATGTATGTACGTATGTATGTATATACGTATGCATGTACGTACATATGTATGTATGTATGTATGCATGTACGTAGGTATGTATGTTTGTATGTATTCATGTACGCATGTATGTTGTTTTAGCTACCTCCATCTATGTTGTCTTCGCCCCATCCATCTATGTTGTCTTCGCCCCATCCATCTATGTTGCCTTCGCCCCATCCATCTATGTTGTTTTAGCTACCTCCATCTTGTTTTTAGTCAGCTTTGCTACTAACACAATGGCATTCATTTGTTTGAAGGGTAGAACCCTCAAAGTTAAAGAAAAAGCCAAAGGAGACAATTCAATTTCTAAAAAGACTCTAAAACTCCAAAACATTTTTAGGGTTTAGTATGACAACGTGTCTCTTGTCAACTGCTGTTTACTACCGAATAGCTAATCGCAGGTAATGGTAATATCATCAACTCATGAGCGTTGCCAAGCAGGAGGCCTTTTGCTTATTGATTATGTATTATAGTCCATCCACGTTTGCTTAGTGTCAAATTGTTTTGGTACACCTAGATGGCAGCTTTGAGCTAACAATAAGTAGATGTAGGTGAGGTAAATGTGTGGTCTCTCCAGCGCAGATGGAATATGTTGTATCGCCGGCTGGCTGGCATTACTTACCTACTTACCTCTAACTCACAGTCTATCCAATATTTCACCTTGATCTCTTTCGTTCTGTTATAGATAAACCTCCCTACGATACTTCATGTGCCAGTGGTTACAAGGCCAAAGATCCAGCTCTGAGAGTGTTCAGTAAGAGAAAAGAAACGTACAGAAGATATCCAAAAAATAATCCAGTCGAAGCAGACAAACTCTGTGAGGCCGGATTTTTGTACGAGGGAATTGGTGATAAAGTGAAATGTTTCTGGTGCAATGGAGTGGTGGAAGAGTGGAGAGGGGGAGATGATCCCTGGGTAGAACATGCCAAGTATGTGGTTATTTTTGTTTTCATATGAGCTCTGCATTGTTTGAACATCCATTTGAAATGGGTAATGTTTATTGCTCTTTGTCTCCTTTGTTGTGAACAGATAGAAGAATTCCTAGTCAATGTGAGGTTGTTATATTACAAAAGCGTCAACATGTAGCACAAGTTGGTTCTTGTACTTGCCTGTGACATAAACAGTACACAACTGAGGTATGATGTTGTACTTTTCAGGTGGTACTCTGGTTGTGAATATTTAAAGAATCAAAAGGGAGAGGATTTTATCAGACAGGTGAGGTCTAAAATGTGTGCGGAAGATGTTAGAAAAGCGGACACATTGATCTACAACAAGGGAGATGTGTCCTTCCTGGGTAGGTCGGATATAAGTAATATTTTATCAAATGTAGTTTGTAGAAAACTTTTAACCTAATCCAGATTATTATTGACTTGAGCCATTTTCTTTCATCCTGTTAGCTTCTTTTGGCCTGCAATGACTCCCGGGGTATTCCCAAATTTTACAATAACATCATAGGATTTTTTTCCTGTTATTGAAGCAAGCTGCATCATGGATTTTCCATTTGCTATATAGCAATCACTGGTAGTTTTTGCATCTTGGAATTTCGGATTTCTAATGGAAGCTTCACTGCTAAATGTAACTTGTTGAGATGATTAGGGGTGGCTCTGTCCATTAGGAGAGGCTGAGAGAGTTCCTCGGGCTATTGTAGAGAAGTATAGCCGGTAGGAGTTTTCTCTTAAAAAACATAAATAGAAAAACTGATTACTTATTAACAGTCTCACAAGTTTTTATAAAAACATATTACTTTGAAATTTTCACTTTGTGTTAACACTCTTCTAGTAGCAAGTCTGGCAAAACTCAAAGCCCGTTTACACTTGAGCTACTGCGTCTCTGTCCCAGTTACTGGTCGCAGTTGCAAGTTTCACCTTTGCATCGCATGCCATTTTTGAGTTTGCAACTTTGGAGTTGCCCAAACATCATAACTAATATAGTTTATTGCGTTCATTCTCACGCATTTGGGTTGATGACTTGTGGTGTAATGATTAACAGTTCTCTACCAGCTAGTAGTTCTCTATGCATTCAATGGTTTTTTATTTACCTGTAACACGAAATTTGACTTGTCTATTTTAAAATCAAATAATAATTTATAGAAAAACTGAGGTTTTCCCATGTTTGCATCCAAAATAGTTATCATAATTACCCTGAATATGAATTAATTATTGTTATTTAACGTACAAGTTTGATTTATTTGATAAAAAAATAATAATTCACAAATATCAACAATTCTGATTATAATTGATTATTTAATAACAACCTTACGATCTTATAACAATCGTATCCAGGCTAGAATAGACCAAAATACTTGAGCCGCTATATAGAGCAACTCAATTGGCTCATTTGTTTCCCGTGGCATCAAAATTGCTTCAACTCACGCTCGAACTCAACGCTGCTGGGTTGCTGCTTTGCTGCGTCTCAGCCTGCGTTAAGACACATCGGCAAACTTGAAAGGAAAGTCGTCTAGTGTAAATGCAGTTTAATGATGTGTAGAAGGCTCAATGGAGCAGTGAGACTTTTCTGAAAAACATTTATGGGCATACCAACTTTATTATCTGTCTTCATATCCCACAACATTGGTTTGTGTTTCAACTGTTATATACACTGCGGTCAACAATACCTAGGACAGGGTCCACAAATTTTTGATTATTATAATTTATTTAATTTTTGCATTTAATTATCTATAATGTTGTTTTGGTATAACTGTTTGCCAATCAGTTATTGATTATACATACATAAACAGGCTTTTCTTTTTTATCTGTATTATTAGTAAAATCTGCCGTCTTGAATCCGAGCGCTTATAGCAAATATGGGTGACAAGGGAGATGTTGGTTGAAAAGATTATGTTTGGTAGCCTTAAAAATTATATTAAATATCTTTTAGTAAATTCCCAATACAAAATATACAGATGCAAAACACTTGGTTAATTAATTAATTAATATTTGCTGTTTTCTAGCCTTTCATATTGATTAGTGAATTACACAATCAGTGAACTCTATTGTATTTATATAATTTATGGTTTACCGTCGTTTTTGACAGAGCTTGCAGACAGCTTTTGGTTGAACAGAGGTGCTTGAAAAATCAAAATCTGCAAGAAACTCTAAAACACATTTTAAATTTGAATATTCTTTAATGAATATGTTCACTGCGCGTTAGTACAGCAGTGGGTTGACTCTTTTCCAAAAAATTAACATTGCAGACCAAAAATAAATTCAATCACTGAAAAACAGGTTACGTTTGATTATTTTTATTTGAAGAATTTAATATCAATAAATTTTTTTGGGTGAAAATTTTATGAAATGATATTGGCGATACCTCAGGCAGCTTGATAGTAAATCATACAATGTAGGATCTGTTTCTGTATACAGACTGTGTTCCCAGAGTGATGTTTACCCTCGCCAATTAACTGATTCCAGAAAATAACATTACTCGAGGTTTTTTTTTTAAAATCCTGAAATCAATAAAATTTGATTAGATTGCCACCAAATAATTAGGAGACAATCATCCGTTTAGCAATCCATATTTGACAGTTTTTTTTTTTTGCTTCGTCAGCCTACCATTTTTATGTAGCTCAATGATTTTATTTGTTAATTTATGAAGGAGCTGTCATTTCTGATCGATGCCACCACCTGTGCACCCCGGGTTTGTTGGCTTAGTATGACTGGAACATGTTGAGAATTCTGCAAATGATGTTGTCCAGAAGTCTATCAATCTTGATCAGTGGAGTAACAAGCAATCACTAGATGTGAATGTCTGAATATCGCATCAGCTCTGCATGTTCTTAGATTGCTGTGAATCACTAATACATCTGAATGTTATTTTGTTTGTACTTCGGAGTGAGGATGGAATGCTTCTAATTGAATGAAATTTGCTTCATTCAAAGCAAATTTATTTCATTTTTTAATATTATTATAATAAGACAAAATTGTAAAAACTAATGCTGATTCTTTTTTGGGTAAAACGGTTTTTTTTAATGTTAATAGAATTTAACAAAAATTTGCAAAATTGAAACTGTAGCTACAGGAGGAACTTGTACAAACATCTACTATAGTATTTGGTGGATAGAAGTTTGACTAACAAGTATATGACTATAGCTATAGTTGTTCCCACTAGTTAGAGATAAGTTTTGTCTCTGGCATTCGTTTGGCCTCAGTTCTCATTCAGGATGTAAGAATTGTAAACAGATCCTCATACTAGATTTTTTAACTGTTAAAATGTTTTATATTACCTAGAAGTGACTGTCTTAATATTGCAGATGCTGAGCCGATGAAGGGCCAACCATCTGGTGCCAAACGACAGGTTGTTAGGTATGTTTTAGTTTGTGGGTTGTGTATGATTGTTTTATAATAATAATAACCAGACTTGCTTCTACTTCTATGTGAGTGACTTGGTAGTTCTATGGTAGTGATTTGGTAGTTCTATGGTAGTGACTTGGTAGTTCTATGGTAGTGACTTGGTAGTTCTATGCTAGTGACTTGGTAGTTCTATGTAAGCGATTTGGTAGTTCTATGGAAGTGATTTGGTAGTTCTATGTAAGCGATTTGGTAGTTCTATGGAAGTGATTTGGTAGTTCTATGTAAGCGATTTGGTAGTTCTATGGAAGTGATTTGGTAGTTTTATGGTAGTGCCTTGGTAGTTCTATGGTAATGATTTGGTAGTGACTTGGTAGTTCTATGGAAGTGATTTGATTGTTCTCATTTTCACACACATCGAATAAATTAATGTTAATGTGAAAAATTGATCTTATATATTTTATTGTATTGATTTGAAACCGGGAATGCTAAAACTAGTTAAGTTGGCTCGCTAAAGCTGCAATAAACGTATTTGTAGCTGTGTATTCTTTATCTAGGTTATAAATAAGAATTGTTTTGTGAATGTGAGAAATAGAGTTGCACTGGAAGCGTAAATAACTAAAAAACTAGAATATGCTAGATGGCTGTTTATGAAAGCCCAGTCTATATGTTGTTTTTTGTTAAATCTGGAGGAAGCCTTACAATCAAAGAAATACAAACTTGTGTGAAGTCTGCTGCTGAACTATAACAAGCTGCTGTTACTGTTTTTAGTCTCAATGAGCTGATAATGAAAAAAACCGAGTACACTGAGGCCGAATCTGAGCGGATGGTTACTGCCCTTGTCGGCTGTAGAAATTGTCACAAGCCACAACAAGTAGGTCAAGTTCTTCTCCATTCTCTCCGTTAAATTTCTGCTTGTCCGCCGTCGCAGTTCACTTTCTAAACTATGAACTTTATTTCAATGTTCACCAGTTTTTTGTATGAAGATTGTTTACCTTTGTTGTCGAACTTTGAGCTCTCTCCTTCAACTGTAGTAGCTGTCTACCTTGATCACTTTGCTGTGCTGTAATACACTCTCAAAATGCTGACTCGGTGATAGCAGCTCATGTTGTTGCAATGCTAGATGCCTGCAGGTCAAGGGTCAAAACTTGGCGACTGTTGCCATAGTTGTTTTGTACCCTAGTCATGCTAGGTATGGTCAAGGGAGATGGCAACTATCCTTCAAAATCGGTTCAAATCACTGGAAACAGTTTATCGGCCAGCGCAACCGAGTTGACTTATTTAGAAGGATAAATTTCAGATTTGCCATTTTATTTGTCCTTCTATTTGTGTTTTTTTCTGCAGAAGAGAGAAAACATTCTTTTCAATGTAAATATCAAAAACACAGTGTCAAAAGGTTCAAATTGGTAGTTTGGAATGACACAGAAGTGGCAATATTTTTGTATCTTTTAAAAGGTGGAATGGATATTTCCCTAGATACTGCGGCTATTGACTAGATACTGCGACTATTGACTAGATACTGCGACTATTGACTAGATACTGCGACTATTGACTAGATACTGGACTATTGACTAGATACTGCGACTATTGACTAGATACCGTGACTATTGACTAGATACTGTGACTATTGACTAGATACTGTGACTATTGACTAGATACTGTGGCTATTAACTAGATACCGTGACTATTGACTAGATACTGTGACTATTGACTAGATACTGTGACTATTGACTAGATACCGTGACTATTGACTAGATACTGTGACTATTAACTAGATACCGTGACTATTGACTAGATACTGTGACTATTGACTAGATACTGTGACTATTGACTAGATACTGTGACTATTGACTAGATACCGTGACTATTAACTAGATACTGTGACTATTGACTAGATACTGCGACTATTGACTAGATACTGTGACTATTAACTAGATACTGTGACTATTAACTAGATACTGTGACTATTGACTAGATACTGTGACTATTGACTAGATACCGTGACTATTGACTAGATGCCATAACTATTAACTTTGAGAATTGGTAATAGTTTTACCACCATGACATCGACACCAAAGAAAAGTAGTTTAGAGAAACTAATTTTTTGTCATTTTTGATCGGATTTCAAATAAATGTCACCAATGGGCTCGGAAATAAAAATCTCTGCACCAAACTTGGGAGTTTTTTTATTAGATTGTCATATTTCAAAACTGATACAATTTATCGATATAAATTAATTTTAGCCAACAGAATCACTTGCCTGAAAGTCATACGACTCCTGGCACCTGTAGACACCTGTAGACACCTGTAGGCATCTGCACTCTTATTGGCGCTATCCCCATTTGGTTTTTTTTCTCTTAGTCCAAGTTATCAAAAAGTCAGCAATACATTTCTCTGCGCTAGAAACACTGGCTGACGCTTCTGTTCCCAACATTTGGTTGTTGCGGTCTCATCCCTCAGCACAGATTTTAGCTCTAGTTCCATTACACAGCTGTTCTGTGGTGTTCTGTGGTGTTCTGTGGTGTTCTGTGGTGTTCTGTGGTGTTCTGTGGTGTTCTGTAGTGTTCTGTAGTGTTCTGTAGTGTTATATAGTGTTCTGTAGTGTTCTGTAGTGTTCTGTAGTGTTCTGTAGTGTTATATAGTGTTCTGTAGTGTTCTGTAGTGTTTTGTATATTATCTCATTGTCATCGATGAAGTCTGGTTGATGATTCTATTTTCTAGTATGTATGTACGTCGTTTACTTTACATGTACTTATATACATTACAGCACAACACAGCACTGCTACCCTGTGGTCATCTATGTGTCTGTGAGGAGTGTGGTGTAGAGGGTAAGCGGCCGAATGAATGTCCTCTGTGTGGTGCAGAGGTCAGGGTTAGCCTGAGGGTACACTTATCTGATTAGGAAGCAATCTCCCACTGTATATCGCACCAGTTTCTATCGTTCCTTCGCTCAGAAAATTGTTGGATTTATGTCACGTTTTCTCTTTTGACACAAAGTTGCAACTTTGTGTCCACCACATGTGCTGAGCTCACCAGAGAGCAGCATTTAGAGAAGAGAGTTCACGTGATAAACTTCCAACAAATTTCTCTGTGAGTAGGAATAACGTTTGCTAGCTCACATTAGCTATATATGTATTATCTTTATATGATGTTGGAGAACGGCAATCTATGAAACTGTATGTAGACATGAAATATGTTATTTTTGCATCGATAATCAATATATGTTATTGAGATATATTATTGTTATATCAATAATCAATATATTTATATTGAGATATATTATTGTTATATCAATAATCAATATATTTATATTGAGATATATTATTGTTATATCAATAATCAATATATTTATATTGAGATAAATTATTGTTATATCAATAATCAATATATTTATATTGAGATATATTATTGTTATATCAATAATCAATATATTTATATTGAGATATATTATTGTTATATCAATAATCAATATATTTATATTGAGATAAATTATTGTTATATCAATAATCAATATATTTATATTGAGATATATTATTGTTATATCAATAATCAATATATTTATATTGAGATATATTATTTTTATTTTAATAATCAATATATTTTATTAGCACTGTTTTCTGTGATATAATACCAACTGCATGATCTCTATGCAGTTTTTTATTTAATCAATAAAATATTCTCACATTTTATTTGATTTATTTTCTTCAACTGGTTGCTTTCGATGTAGAAACTAATAGCCTGTGTACCCTCACAATAGATTCATCTTGTCCCTAGGATAGTTCCTAGCAGGCAGCTTTAGAGCACCCAGGTATCTGGTTTGCTGTTACCATGGCTACGCATTCAAAGAAGAAATATATTTTACTAGCATGACAATATATGTGATATGAAGGGTGCAATCGAGCTGAGCACTGTTCTATTTAACATTCAGTATGAGATTTTAGCCATATTCAATCATAAGATGAGATGAATAGAAATATTGAAGCTATAAAGCATGGGTCACTGTAATTTTTAAAAAAAAAGAGCAGAATTGATCCCTTTTTGTATTGAAATTCAAGCCGAGCATTCAATTTGCGTCACTACAAGGCTTGGGCATATTTATTGTTTTTTTGACAAAGTTCTTGGTGAAAAAGTGAAATTGCGTTTTGACTATTTGAGAAAAATTAAAACACAAACATCCCTGTTTGAAAAACAAATTGCAAATTTCAACTTTGAAACATCTAAGTGATTCAATGAAGGTTTGTTCAGCAGCGTTCAACTGTCTTGGTGTTGTGGATATTCAACTTTGTGTGTTTCGATAACTTAGTTCAATACGACCAAAGAGTTTGATGAACTCCTTGGTACAGCCAAGCTATTGAAAGCAGCTTTACATAATTAAATGTAGATATTTGTCATATGTAGTGGGAAATTGCAGTTTTTCATAATAAAACACGCTGGTGCTTAGTTTGGTTACAAATAAATGCTTTGAATGACGCTTAGCTCTAAAGTTACGGCTGTGTAGAGGTACGGAAGTGCTAATACACCTCCCTCAATATCTATTTAAAGCAGCAAAATTAATTTAAGAAGTTATAAAATCAAGGTATTAAGTTGGAGTTGTTTTGAGAATATAACTCCAACAAATTTTTCTCATGCGAATAATAGTAACAGATTTTTATACAGTCAGTCTACCCATAGCTATTGAACAAACAACATCTTCCTCAAAGCACTAATTTATATATATTTTAGCATTATTGAATTTGCTAGCATGTAAATTATACAGATATACAACAACCCTACTTGCTCCTATAGCCATCAAGCAGTCAGTGTACATACTAGAGTGGGAGTGTCTACAGACACCCAGACTCAAGTATAGAATAACCTACCTTTGGTGTTGCAGCTTGTACCTACAGAAGCTAATACCTACCTGCAGACGATACCTACTACACAGACACTTAACCAGAGGCTAACATTATTCACGGCTAGACCGAAACCTATTCTACACGTCACATCGCAGACGTTGACCTCTCACAATAAACATTAAAAGTAAAATCACAATTCCCAACATTTTTGTTCAAATGAATAATTTGACACAAAGGGTGTAGCCAGAAAGAAGAAGCTTAGCCTGTGAAGGTCCAAGACTCACCTGCTAGTGTGGAGAGAGTACAGAGGAGATCTTACTAGGAGCTAGAACCAATCCAGCCGTCAGTGACTGTTAAATTGGCCATCCAGCAACTAACCAGTGTCAGCAGGTGCTACTGACACCATCAGCAGTTCGTTTTGGTTCATCTAGTTGTATCTCATGAATGCGTCTAAAAACCTTGGTTGCTGCGATACATCATAATTTCTATTAAAAGCTAAGTTTCTATGCATTCTGCCTCAATCCCATTGCACAACTGAGCATACATTTGTTGGTTAGATATAAAAACTGATTTACTTGCCTGAGCTGTGGGGTCTTGAATGTTGTAAAGTTGAGAAAGAAATCCTTGAGTTGTCGGTGCTAAGGTGACCCTCGGGTTAACTGCAGTGAGAAGGAAGGTGTAGCCAGGTTCTACCTGCATGTCGTTGATATGCTATCGGCAAGTATGGAGTTTGTTTGATACAAATTAGCTCTCAGTGGCATCATAGTGAAAGCTGCCGCCCACTAAATGCCTTCTTTATCATGCTAGCAGGAATCAAAGCTAGTTGTATATTTTAAGAATTTTGCTATAGTTGTCTTTTTTCTTCCCCAAACATTTCTGAGAAGTGGGTTTTTGGAGTCTTATCTCCGACACTTTCAAGGAGTTATTTCAGGTTATTATTTTATACGAAATTTAGTTCTAATACTGTAATGAGGACAAATTAATGAAGTCATGCCTCAAGTTTAGATTTTTGTAAAGAAAAGTTGTAGAACCTAGTTTATGTACTCAGTTTTCGCAAATTCATGATAAATGATAACTCTGGATGTGTAACTGTTGTGGTAGATATTAGTGTACACATCCTCTGCGCACAACTAGCACTACATCTTGACTTCACTACAATAGCCATTGGACAGCCAGGATACCTAGTAATTACTACCAAGTGGACGGCGACTGTATTTATTCCTACGCCGACCCTGTGTACCACCTATACTGACCCTGTGTGCACCCATACCGACCTCACTGGGCCGGCAGGAAGTGAGTCAGCAGAGCCTGAGCTCCCGAAAGTAGCCTGGGATAACCTAAGCACCATCTGATGGAAGTAGCCGCCCTTACCCCTCACCAAAGGAGCTGGTTCAAGAGCTGAGAGGACTGAGTACCCAGAAGTTGGACGTGATTGGCTAAAGAGATTATGACTCCGCCTATTACCACAGGGAGCCTATACTGTATTCTTATTTGTTATGTATTAATATATTTAATCTCATTGGTGTATTTTGTGACATTGCATGGTAATTGGATGACTGTTCTTTTGCACTGCCTATAAAAGGCAGAACTTTGGCCATAACAGTCAGTTGTAATTGGGATTGCTTACTAACTCGTTTTATTCTGGTTGAATAAAGTCATGTATACTCAACTACTTTGAGATATGCGTTTGAGCCGAGGGCTCACATTTGGTTGCAGAGTAACCATACTCTGTCTGATACATTCGGTACCTCACCGACCCTGTTGTTGTAACAGGTTAATCTAACAACTGGTGGCAGCAAGCTACCAACCACAAAATCCACTACACTGTAGATGGTTCTAATGACTATTTTTTGTGAAAAACAGAAGTAATCTTCCTTTTGATATAGCAGAAATGGTACAGCCAATACAGGGGCCTCTCAATAAGCCATTCCTACTTCAACATGTCTTCTCTCTCCACCCTTTAGCAAACAACAATAACTAACAAACAAGCATAGAGCAGCGACAGTTACACAAATAAAAAGTACACGAGTAAACCAGCTCTAGAAATGGTTGGACACTCAAAGTAAGACACATACATCAGACATAGCTGGTCAGTGGTCAGACTTTGTCTCATCATATCAAGTGGACACCTGCCCACCTAAAGTGTCTGATGAGTAGGACTGTATAATGTGACAGCAAATAGTGAGTCATCAGTCACCCACCTGTGGATTGTGTTGCGCAGGTAGTGTTACCTAACAGTTTGAAGTCACCTGAAACTTCCCGTACAAACAGTCAGGTATTTTCCATTATTTTATACATATAGAACTCTTATTGTATGAAGCACACAGCAGGCTGTGTCTACAGTGATGTGTATGAAATGTAATTCAAACTTGTCTGTTACAAAGCTGCCGAGTCTAATCAGAGAAACTGCCAGCTTTGATGCTCTCATGTTTGTGTGAATTGATATAGAGCTCTCTTTGGGGTTTGAAACTTACACCAAAAACTCAATCAAAAGCCACTTGGGTATAATGGAGGGAAGAAAAGTGATTATTTTAAACAAGAAGAAGTCTGACATTCCCAGTGCAACTTTGTTACTATTTTGTAGTCAGACTCTTCTGAAGAGCTGGAGAGCTCTATTTGGCTAAAAATTGACAAAAATTATAAAAACAGAAAATTTACAGAAATTTTGTTCAGTAAGGAAAAAACTTCTTAATTGCTCAGAGAAAAAACCGTTTGAAGCAATAGTTAGTGGATGGAATGCAAGTTATTCAACACTACAAAATTTGATATCTACCGCTAGTCATTGGTACTAAAGCATCTTGTAGTTTTGTTAATGTCAACAGCAAACACTTGGGTGTACATATTCCTTGGGAAAGGCTCTGAAACAGGTACATAAAATGTGTTAAAAACAAAATTGTACAGTTGTTTGATCTATAAACAGGGTCAAAGGTTGAATGTGCCGGAGTTGGACAAAAATTGGAAGCAAAAGATTGTTAAAAAACGTCCACCAGCGAAGGCCAACAGGAAGTACAACTGTGACCTCTATAAAAACACTGGAGTTGTGATGTTTGCAAATTTTAGAATCATTAACTGAAAAATAGGTGATTTCGATTTTCAAATGCATTTCATGTTCAATAAACTCAAAGTCCAGCAGAAACTGAGTACATCAGTATGTTGTCTACTTTTTAGGTTGGAGCTTCTATTTCATCATCTGCAGGGTCTCCTTGGCTATACAGAGTTGCATTGAGTAGGCAAACAAGCTGTAGTGAATAATGCATGACTTCGATTGCAGGAACTGTTTAAGTGCATTGGTACTAGCCGTCATTTGATCAGGTCGGAGTTCCATCCGACATGTTAGAATAGTGCTGAGAGAGAGTGCGGTGAGAAGATGAGAGTTCATAATCCCAACTGGAGCTAGTACTGGCAATGGTACTAGCAGCCATTTTTATTAACTTTGGATTTTGTTCTGCAAGTCAAATTAGTGTCGAGAAGGTATATAGTATGATTGCATGACATTAACAAAAGAGGCTTGGATAACTGTATTGGTACGAGCAGTCAACTAGTCACCTCTGAGTTCCACCCTGCAAGTCACAGCAGGGTTGAGAGAGTATGCAGTGTGAAGTTTAGAGTAAATGATTCCAACAACAGGAGCCCGTGGATAAGGGTGTTGGTGTCGGGCATCATTTAATGAACTGTTTCAATTGGGGATGTGCTGGTAGATTTCTACGCTTTGGCAAAGTGCATAAGTCGGCCTGTCAGTGGTGTCGTACACCCTCCTGCAGCATACGTTCATTTTTGTAGTGGGGAGATAACTCTATACTCTACCTTTGTGACTTACTATTTCCTTGTTTGATCTAATCAGTTTTTCTACCTGACTTTTCCTTGTTTACAGTTTGTTTGCTCAACTTTGTAGAGTTTACAGTTACCTAATAGCTATAATTGACTAGTTTTCTTGTTTTTATCACAATTGAAATAAAAAAAATTGGAGATATTTCTGATCATTTATTTCCAACAGCTCTTTCCAAGGTAAGTTACTCTAGAACCATTTGGAATAATCTAGAACCAAATGGAATAATCTAGAACCAAATGGAATACAGAAGAGTTCTATTGCTGTCGAAGGAGTATGTATACCTGACTAATACCCCATGTACATCTGCCGATTAGCTCCCGATTTGCCTTACCCATTGAGGATTTCCTTGCATGTGTTTCCAGTGTGACGTAACGAAATAATCGGTAGCATTTTATTTGCGGCTATCGGTAGGTTTTGCTCGTGGTCAAAAAATCGGTAGACAATTCGTGATTTGACCAATCATATCACTGTTCGCGGTTTAAAGGTTTCCAAAAAAACTGTTTCTCAATTGCAATTATTTATAGACGAAGAGTCGTTTTTTAGTGTCCCGTCTTTGTTATTTGGCTAACTATGGCAAAGATGTAGCGAGTTTCACCGGTATTGAGTGAGAATGGCAAGTAGAGAAAAAAATGGGGGAAACTCCTTGACATCATCTCCAATCAGTAAGGGCAAATCGGTACGTAATCTACCATTTTTGTTCGAATGCTTTACATTTCATTCACTACATTATCCAAGCAATCCTGAGAGTTGTTTAGCTGAAACCTCATAATAATTATTTTACAGAGGATTTCAATACATTACACTCTACAGAGTTCACTGACTAGTTAACTAGTCAGAGAACTCTGTAGTGTTAACACTACAGAGTTCTCTGACTAGTTAACACTAACGAATTATCAAAAAACAAACACAACTAGTTAGCAATCACTACTGTATACTCTATCCACTCTCCCAGTTCAAGTTACACCCTCCTTGATCCTGCAGGTAATTGCAACAAGTCTTGGCAACCAGCCACACAATCTACGCAACTTCTAATAAGGTTACAATGTTTACCATGTAGTCATAAAATTTTATAACAAACGTAATAGTGGAAAATAATGTCAGCAGATGCTAACGTAATGCACTGGCAGCGTTTTTTTTTATAGAAAAACCAAGCAAAATTGATTAAATAGAACTTCATTAACTACAATACTACTCAAACCTACATGAGGTTTTACAACAAGCTGGCCCATTATAACAGTATAAGCGGTTCCAACAGAACAAAATAATTAACTTTAAAGTGTCAGCTTACAAACATCTAATAACAAGGGATTTTCTCTACAACCATCAGAGTCCCTTCCTTACAGGTGCCATTATTTAGTGGTCTCCATGCTTATTGTTGGTCTTTCCTAATGCGCTGGGAATGCGCTGAGCCTACCAGCCATCTCTGGCCCTTTTATGTAAAGAATTAATTAGGTACCCTTTTGCTATTGGTATGGGTTGAGCAAAAAATAATTAGAGATTTATCATTAAGCTGTATCATTTATATGAGGCAGTTGTCTGTCTATTTGGAGACAACTAGAAAATAGACGCTGACAAATTTTGTACAAATCAGTAGCTGCAGACCCGCGATATCTACAGAGAACTACTGAGAAAAGTTAATATCGAGATAGTGTCACAGTGTCTGTAGGTATTGTAGGACATGCAATGGCTACTGCACAGGAATCCTTCCTGCTCTCAGGCTATGGCTTAGCTATTTAGTAATTGATGGAGGCTTGCATAGAACACAGGCTTGTGGATGCAGGTGGTAAAGTGGCTTCACACCTGGTAAGACTTTTATTGTTTGTGTAACAAGTGCTTCACTCAGCTAGCTGTACCCAAAGAAGGCTGTTTGTTGTTGAGAGGCAAACAAGGAGACTTTAGAGCAAAGAGATTGGTCTGTAAAACGATGAGGTAGAAGTGTTGGTGGGGTTGGTATATGTGTCAAAGGTCACTGCTGTACACAAGAAACAGCGAAAAAGATAAAATAATATTTGCAAACACCTAGGTGAGACAAGAGCCCAGAAAGGGTGTTTGAGCAAAAGAGAAAGAAGATGGAGGTTGATGGGGTGCAGATAGAGGGGTCTGATTGCCGGAGGTGTACACTAGAGACTGGAAAAACTTGTTTTTAAGTCAATCGTGTTTAGTCACTCTACATGTACATACAAGGGTGTATTAGTCAGTGTACATATACAATGGTGTATTAATCACAACACATATACATCAGTGTATCAGTCACTCTACATATGCAATGATGTATTAGTCACTTTACTTATACAATGGTGTATTAGTCACTCTACATATACATTGGTGGATTAGTCAGTCTACATATACAATGGTGTATTAGTCAGTCTACATATACAATGGTGTATCAGTCAGTCTACATATACAATGGTGCATTAGTCAGTCTACATACACTGTTGTATTAATCAGTCTACATATACAGTAGTGTATCAGTCGGTGTACATATGAAATGGTGTATTAGTCAGTCTACATATACATCGGTGGATTAGTCAGTCTAAATATACAATGGCGTATCAGTCAGTCTACATACACTGTGGTGTATCAATCAGTCTACATATACAATGATGTACTAGTCACTCTACATATACAGTGGTGTATTAGTCGGTCTACATATGAAATGGTGCATTAGTCAGTCTACATATACAATGGTGTATTAGTCAGTCTACATATGCAATGGTATATTAGTCAGTCTACATATACAATGGTGTATTAGTCAGTCTACATATGCAATGGTATATTAGTCAGTCTACATATACGATGGTATGTTAGTCAGTCTACAAGTATAAAGTTGTTGCAGTCTTTCAATAATTAGCATCCCATCACCTAAGTGCCTATGATAATACAAATGAATATCTCTGTTACAGGCTTTTAGTTTATCTGAACAAAACAAATACCGGCTATCAGAGCAGGCATTCATTTATGCTTGTTGTATGTTAGTAGCTGTTTAGAAGTCATTCGCGTCTAAGATAACAAATTGATGAAAAGTAAAGACATTATCTAACATATTTTATTGCGAGTTTTGTTCATAACCTTGCCAGTGAGAATGCTAATTATTTTTAGAATTTATTTTTTTTTTTATGATTTTCTTTTTTCGCCTCAAGCATACTCTGATAATCAGTTTCAAAGTTTTACTTCAATTCAATTAAAAGCAGGTTTTTCAAGTAATATATTGCAGAAAAACTTACCTCTAGAAATGAAATGACACAAACTAATCAAACCACAAAGCGGGAATGCGTAAAATGTCCAGGTGGAAAACTATTTAAATCTCTCTAGTTTAGATTTTGTAAACAAACAAGACTGGTTGATGTACAATTAGTCAACTATTGCTCAGTATCAACATGTGCATTCATGTGAACCTGAAGTAGATAAGACTGTCAGCAGGTAAAATGTGGATCCTGTAAACTGAGTTTGATTTCTTAGCATATCGGTCAACTGTACATCAGACACATACATCAGACATATACATCAGACATATACATCAGACCCATATATCAGACACATACATCAGACACATATATCAGACACATACATCAGATACATACATCAGACACATATATCAGACACATACATCAGACACATACATCAGACACATACATCAGACACATACATCAGACACATACATCAGATACATACATCAGACCCATATATCAGACACATACATCAGACACATACATCAGACACAGCAGGTCAGTGGTCAGACTGGCTCTGCTCATACCAAGCGGACACTGCCCACCTAAAGTGTGTGATGAGTAGGACTGTATAATGTGACAGCTAATAGTGAGTCATCAGTCACCCACCTGTGGATTGTGTTGTGCAGGTAGTACTACCTAACAGTAGCAGTTTGAAGTCCCCTGAAACTTCCAGTACAAACAGACAGATACTCTCCAGTACTTCACACATATATAGATAAATTACTGTATGAAGTACACAGCATGCCGTGTCTCCAGAGGTGAATATCAAATGTAGTTCAAACTTGACTGTTACAAAGCTGCCAATTCTAATCAGAGAAACTGCCCACTCCGATAACTCTCATGTTTGTGTGAATTTGTACAGAGCTCTCTTTGGGGTTTGAAGTTTGCAATCTCAATCAAAGGTCGCTTGAGTAAAATGGAGGGAAGAAAAAATTGATTATTTAAAACAAGAAGAAGTCTGACATTCCCCAGTGCAACTTTGTAGCCATTTCGTGGTCAGACTCATCTGGAGATCTGGAGAGATCAATTTGGCTGGAAGTTGACAAAAACTATTAAACAGAAAATTGACAGAAATTTGGTTCAGTAGTGAAATTCTTTTTTAGAGAAAAAACCATTTGAAGCAAAAGTTAGTGGAAGGAATGTTAGTTATGCAACACTACAAATGATATCTACCGCTAGCCATTGGTACTAAGGCATCTTGGGCATTTGTTAATGTCAACAACAAACACTTGGGTGTACATATTCCTTGGGAAAGGCTCTAAAACAGGTACATAAAATGTGTTAAAAACAAAATTGTACAGTTGTTTGATCTATAAACAGGGTCAAAAGTTGAATGTGCCGGAGTTGGACAAAAATCGAAAGCAAGGGAGTGTTTGAAAACTCTCTCCGCTGAAGGCTAGCGGGAAGAAAAATGTTGCCAAAGATGGAGTAGAAAATATTGTTGCTGATTCAATAAAAACTCAAGTCTTTCGAGCTTGTGGATTAACAATTGGGGAGTTAGTCATCTAGATTTCAAAGGAACGTTAGTACAACAAACTCCACGTCACATTACAGCTGTAGCCTAAGGAATAGACAACATACCAATGGACTGAGGTTCCACTTCATCATCAGCGACTTCACCAACAGAACTGTCTGCTTGGTAAACTGAGTTGTGTTGAGACGGTGAGCGGTGTGTATTGAGGAATGTGTAGTCTCCACTACAGGAACCAGTGGAAGTGCATTGGCGCTGGCAGCCACTGCATCAACTCGGGGTTCTGCTGGAGAAGTAATAGTGCTGCAAGAGTGTGTAGTGTGCAGTTGAGACTGCATGACCCCACCCACAGGAGCCTGGATGAGTGTGCTGGTAGTAGAGGTCAGTTCATCAAATCTCTGAATCCTTGTTGAGCTAGTAGCCTGATTTATTGTAAGGCAAAGGGCATTGGTCGAATTGTCAGCGGTCTCGTGTGTCATTGGCTGTGTCACAATGTCTGCTAGCGGAGAATGTATTGGTGAAGTTGATCTTGTAGTGTAAGTAGGAGACTCTGTTGATGTCTCTCGGCTGATGAGACGCCTCCTGGTGGGAGATGTTGGTGTCTCCTGTTGAATAGTACTTGCTGTAGTAGAAGCATCTCCCCTACTTCTCTCTTGACCGCCAACGCTCCTTTCCTGGTTGCTGAGGCTCTCTTGACCACCAACACTCCTTTCCTGGTTGCTTAGCGTCTCTTGTTGCCACTCCCATTACTAACAGCTAATTCCTCCCTGTCTCTACACATAATCATACTAAAGTTGTACGGCAGGAGAAAGACAAAAGTTTTACTGATGCAAACTTACAGCTGTTACATAAGGAATACATGAAAAGTACTTACGACCTGGCAAAGGGCCAAACAAAAAACTTTTTATTTTTATAGAAAAAGGCTATGCTGCCCAATGGCGTGAGAGCCAGGGCTCCCATGAACACAACCTTGTTGGACATGCTACAACGTTATCATTTAAGAGTTTAGTATAAATGGTGCAGTGACAATAGTTCTATTCCAATTTGTCGAAGAGATCAAATACATAAATTGTGATACGGGTATATCAATCTACTGATGAGAGCTTTAGTCTGTCTCACAAATAAACTCCTACACATACAACACTATTACTTATTTATATAGTAGGAATAATGAGGTTATAGGTACCTGCTCGTTAGCTGCAGTCCTTCAGCATGTGTTGAGTGGCTACCCCATCTCTAAACTAAACTTGTAAATAGAGAACCCATTTAGTTTGTTTCTTCTACCACACAGACATTGATTACTAACTACCTGTATGTACATAGATCTACACACTCCTTGTACTCAGTAGCACTGTAGTTTGTTAGTTCTGTTGTGATTCTGCCCATAATAATAGATTTATACAAAACCAAGACAGACAACTCCACAGAAGAATTAACAAATGCATGTACTCTATGTACAAACCTACAGATAAAGCACAAGACTTTATAGTTTTACACTATAGATGCAGAAGATAAAACAAAACTTATGACTTTTGTAGGGTATCGTCAGACAAAGGCACTGAGGTATTCGTGTAGTTGAGATGTCTTCATACTTAAAATATTTCTGTTTTACATTGTTTGTGTACTAATGTAAATGCTTTTCACCAATGAAAGCCCTGTGATACAACATTCAACATTTGTTCATACGTCTATATAGTATGGTTTGCAGACCCTCATAGTAACTTTCATAATTATGCATCTAATAATTTTGATGTTTGTTCTTGTGGACTAACAAAAGTTTTGCTTTCAAATAATAGCAGCTAAAACACATTTTATCCCAAAATAATTAAATTCACTCACCATGGTTACAGAATTTTCCCGGCAAAACCTACATGGAGTAATGTAGTCGATTGTCACATTCAACTACCGTTCGACTGAACAACTATCGTCTGACAAACCTGTTTATTGCCAGTTGGACAGTCATCCTACACAGGTCTGACTACTGTTAGACAGTCATCCTGCACAGGTCTGACTACTGTTGGACAGTCATCCTGCACAGGTCTGACTACCTGTCGGACAGTCATCCTGCACAGGTCTGACTACTGTTGGACAGTCATCCTGCACAGGTCTGACTACTGTTGGACAGTCATCCTGCACAGGTCTGACTACTGTTAGACAGTCATCCTACACAGGTCTGACTGCTGTTCTCTGTCTCTCTTCAGAAGAGGTACTGGGTCGGTATGGCGCCAAAAACAATACAGGCGATTTGGTCTCCACCTCCACAGCTAAGGGGAGCCCTCGACACACATTTACTGCTCAGAACTTGAGAATTACCGGCATTTCTTTGCCCATACCTCGAACAGTTAGTGTAACAAGAGAAAGTAAAAAGATATGAATGCTATAATTGTGGCATAAGCTGAGCTTTTTATAGCCTGAGTTACAGGAGGCCATGGACCTATATAACATGTACTCCAAGCATAACACACAATCATTCTATGTCACTTACATTAGCTATAAATACAAGCAAGTAGAGAGCAATGAAGTACCAGAGCAAGTGGAGCAATTTATGGTTTGTCTTCCCATCTCGATGGTGTATGGGTGTGGTTTTGCCTTTCCCATTGTTTTTCACCTGAGACAGCCTTGGATACATAAATTTCACATCCCAGAGTGGTGAGGCTATGGGTTAGTACTCGTGAAGTTTGTCAGACTATTTTTGGTTTGATGGCTATGTTGACAGATTTAATGTTGGCTCGGGTAGCTAATATACCTGTTTACTGCATGTGCTATGTCAGTGTGCAGACAGGTATACTTCAAGGTCACCTCAGTGTGCAGACAGGTATACTTCAAGGTCACCTCAGTGTGCAGACAGGTATACTTCAAGGTCACCTAAGGGTGCTGAAAGGTATACTTCAAAGTCATGTCAGTGTGCAGACAGGTATACTTCAAGGTCACCTTAGTGTGCAGACAGGTACACTTCAAGGTCACCTCAGTGTGCAGACAGGTATACTTCAAGGTCACTTCTATAGGTAAATAATACACACTAGTTACTAACAAGAATCTACTAGTCTTCTACACGATGCAATGAAGAAAATTGTGGTAGAAAGTACAACACTACCTTGTCCTACGGCCTGACACATTAACCAATGCACTGAGCAGACATTATTAAAAGGCAGCTAGAAATATGAGTTATCCAAAACTCTATAATTCAATTTAATCTAACATTTCCACGTTGTAGAGTTTTGATAAAATCTAAAACTTTGTTTTTTGAATTTTTTTTGGTGAGGATGACTCCTAACTAATGCTAGATGAGATAAATTGTCTGTCTTGTCTGTCATAATGACTCTATTCACTCATCTACACATGGTGAAGCCTTTGCCTCCTTTTAAACAAACCCAGCATAAGTCAAGTGAAGGCTACTGACAAGTTCCTTTACTGTAATATGTCAAAACTTGCTTCATATTTAGCTGTGCTGCTGTTGTTGACCCCAAAAACTAAACTGTCAAAGTCAGCAGTTTAAAAATGATGTCACTGAAAAGCTATCTGCTAAGAGCTGTCATTGGTCAAAACTATGAAACCATGGCAGTCACAGCCAATGGGGTTTCTGCGATATTTCGATACTAAAATACTACTTATTAATGTTAAAGAAAGTCTATCTTTTTTTATTTAGATTTATGAAATCTGCGGTCAACGATTCATGAGAGTTGGATAAGTACGGAGTGTGCAATAATGATGATGCGTCGTTCCCATGGAACTGTGTAACCATAGAACTGTGTAACCAGGCTATGACCTCAGGCTATGACAAGGACACACCTTTATTTATTTACGTCGGAAAATCTAACCAAACTCGACATAAAACTTTACGGCGACTTTAACTAGTATTACGAGCATAATAATTAATTATTTTTTTCTCAAGTGAATAAATTAATATTTTCCCAAGAAAAAATGTCCAAAGGCTTTTTTAAAAACATTATTTTTGCCATATCAACTGCTCAAGTTTTCTCAAATCAAAATAGTAGTCCAGCAAGTCGTGATTTGTAATGATTAGTTCAATGATCGGCTAAGCTACTTCCTGTTGCATCTCTAGAGCAAAACTAATCTGCCAGGACCCCATTGGTGCCAGAGCCCCGAGCCACTTCCGGCGGGTATTTCATCATATCAAAAGTCACAATGAACTTGGGAACAAAACTAATCAGTAGGCGTAATGTAGCATGTTATTGTCATACTGTAGCACAGGGTAAGCTCACAAACCTTAGGTATAGAGTTAAAAGTTATATGGTTACCCTGTATTTCACTAG
The DNA here is from genome assembly GCA_945261195.1 of Cryptosula pallasiana. Classification (NCBI taxonomy): domain Eukaryota; kingdom Metazoa; phylum Bryozoa; class Gymnolaemata; order Cheilostomatida; family Cryptosulidae; genus Cryptosula; species Cryptosula pallasiana. Next base: position 23,930,549 of record OX183140.1, on the reverse strand, counting down.
ACATGCACTTTAATGTTGCTGTAACAATTAACAGTATACATCTTTTGGTCATTTACATTTGGATACAAGTTCAAAAACTTGTTGTTTTTTTTTAAACTCTACTGCATACTGAAAGCATTGCAGTTGATCATTTCAAGATTTCCCTTCTGTATCAATAGCATAGCCAGTAGTACAGCCATAGCAAGTTTTATAATAGCTGTCAACCACATTTCTCTAACGCTGTATATATTGCATACATACATAGAGTAATGTATGATCTTTGGCTCAATTGGAAATTTTTCAGAATTATAGAATTCACCTCGACAAACTCCCTCAGTATGAGTCATTTAGTTAGTTAAGTAATATTGAAGCCAAACTCATGTATCTCAACAGAAATGATGACTTTTCAGATTAAGCGCTCCTGCAGGGCATCCACAGCGAGTCATTGTGCTGTTATGATGAAAGATGGCCATCTATAGACCAAGTTGGGTGTCTCAACAAGCTGTAATACTTTTGCACTTGAGGTCTGAACATCTCTATCAGTTTTTTCATCATCACTTGTGCTAAAGTTAAATATTATGGAAAAAATTGTATTGGGAAGTCAGTTGCAACTGCTTGTTCGCTATGCAGTTACTTATCAATGATAAAGCATCCTTTATGTTTCAGTGGCTTTAGTGTATTGTACTGGCCATAGAGACAAAGTATGGATATACACTTCTATGGCAGTGGTGTTTCAGTGTGTAGCCGGGGCGGCTCTCAAGAGGCGGGGTTTATGATGGTGGGCGGGGTTTGGGGGGAGAGAGTGAAAGAGAGCCGGGGACAGATTGATTTTGAGATGCCGTATTTTGTAACAGAATACGTCCTAGTCTGAATAAACTGCCCTTTTTCAACGAAAAGCCGACTTGAATGGGGTTTTGTTGAGTAAGTCTATTGATATTTCTCTCAAGTTACTGCCATGTGCTAGCCACATGCTCAGCTCTACGAACCAATTTGTGCTGGTTTGTTGTAGTGACCCTATACAGGGTCACTAGTTTGTTGTTTTACAATTTCTTTTACAACTGGACATCATAGAATTGACCAATCTCAACTCTGGATGCCACAACTAAGATTTTACAGTAAGTAGTCGATGAGAAGCGGTAGATATTATTATAATAGTAATGTATGTAATAAATAAGGAATAATTATAATAATGTGCAGGATTTCACTGTGGGGGTGTGAGTTGGTAGCTCGGCCTACCTGCACAACCTCCCGAACTGTAATGGCAACTTGTGTCTATTGTCTCAGCAATACAACTCGCCCACAGGTCGACTAGTATCCTTGGGAGTGGCGCATTACCACCCTAGTCTACTATCTAACTGTCGGTTGCGTTAGCTATCTCAGCGCAAGCCAGTGGGCAAACTTTGAAGGGCGAACTAGTCTAAGCTAGGTTCGGCCAGCAGAGGTTCGGTTGACTTGTTTCAGTGCAGTGTAGAGGTCGAACATTGAAGGTGAATTAGGCAAGGCTAAGTTCGACCAGCAGAGGTTCGGTTGTCTTGTTTCAGTGCAGTGCAGAGGTCGAACATTGAAGGCGAATTAGACAAGGCTAAGTTCGGCCAGCAGAGGTTCAGACTGATCTGCTTGTATATTACTACTCGAGTAATGGTGCGCAGTGAAGTTATTTGTTAGAGAACAAAGAAACTTCTGAGAGTGTGCAAGCTGACTCTGCTTTATTTGACTAGAACATGCATATTTATACAAGCAATTACATAACTGATAAAACTGATAAGTAGGTAGACAAAAGGTGGCCACACCTAGCACAAAGGATTGGCTAGTGTGTGCCAATAAAGTGTAAGAGGCTGTACTAGAGTGATTGCCTGACTGAATCCACATGGCAAACATATAAGATTGCATGTTAAGGTAAAAGTGGAATAAGTATACATAGAATAAATGTCTCTAGAGTGTATGCATAGAACTGACAATGTAGCTGGAATTATATAAGTTAAAAGAAAGTAATGTTAGTGCTGACGCCGTCCGTCACAATAATAATAATAAATAATTATTATTTTTTTTTATTATTATTATTGCAATTGTTGCTAAAAAATTGTGATTGTTTTTATAATACTTCTATCTATCTACTAGCAATATGATGATTGATAATAAATAATGATAATATTGTTTTAAGAAATAAAACTATTATCAGCCAACAAACACCATCAACAATAAATTTTATTATTTTATTTAATTTATTGTTGTTTGTGGTTGATATTTGATAATTTTTTTGTCATTGGCTACTACGAACTACTAATAATGATTTTTGTTATGATTATTAGGATTTGTTAGAATTGTAAATAATGATACTAATAATTAATTATTAAATTTTATAGTTTTACAATTAAAATAGATATTATAATAATATATATATAATAAATTATTATCATAATTATTATGGTGTCACCATATGTGTCACCATGGTGCCACATACTATGCGGTGTGTGTCTTCTTTGAACATATAAACTCCATGGGTGGGTAACTAAACCTTTCCACAAACTGAGTTAGTGACAGTATGCCTGAACAATCCAGATGAGTACAACATTACATTGCAATAATAAATAATTTTATATACCACTTTCACAAATAATTATTAATGCTATAGAATAGAAGAATGTGTGCTAATGACAATGCTTTATTGTTGTGGACGAGTAGTATAAGCAACAAAGCAACATCATCTTGCCAAACAAGGAAGCACACGTTTTTATTATTATTTTGCATTTAATTACAGTTATGCAATAATCTGTATGCTTGATGTTTGATTGGTAAGAGATGCTACTCAGACCACTTGTTATTTGTTGTTACATTTTTATTCTGTGACTATAACTAAAATTTCAAGTTTTGGCTTAGCATTGTGTAACTTAATTATTATGTTTACAACTGTCAGCTGTTATTGTTGTTGCAGGAGAATGCAACAATAAACTCTCTGGTGAAATAGTTCCAGAACATATTTGGATCGTAACAGACATATTATGTGGTGCTTTACTCAGAAGTACTGGCCACGCAAAGTACCTATAGATGTGACTTCCTTGCTACAAGACAACAATTACAGTCATTAGTCATTCAGGAAATGAGCCTGGTGATTCATTTGTAACTGAAAACTGAGTTGGAGAGATGAAAAATATCACTTCCTCCGTACTGGTGGCTGTGTTAATGTTTGTATTTCTGGTTGCTCAGTTCAGTGGTTTTCCCTGTTATTTGTTTCATTTATAGTTATTTATATTTCCTGTATTACAAATATATGTACATTACAAATATATGTATGTACATTTTTTTTATATTTGTTTACGTGCGTATATTTTTATTTTTCAATTGCACTCGCTATGTGATTCATGTGATAACTTGTTGTGTACAAAATTCCTGTTTAAATTTATTCACTGCAAAGTTCTTATTTACAATATGTTATTTCACACATTTTGCTAATCTATTGTTTTATCTTTTTCTTTGACTTTGTATGCATAAATCCATACATATGCATGTTCTATAAATTCCGTAAAATTATAATCGAAGTTGCATGAAAGAATGCTAGAAAGTCGTTATCATCAGTGGGAGTAAACCCTCATTGAACAGTGGAGTTTTAGCTTTATCTTGACAAGTTTTTGGGTAAGAATAAAATCAAATCACTCATAAGCTCTGTGAAAAAGTGGTCTAGTTTACTTGTGGCCAATTTAGGTGCCACCATCCAGGGGCGTTTTGAGTTAAAAATCCAACCCCCTAACAAAATAGAATTGCGCGAAGCGCAAAAAATTTTTCGTTAGGGGGTTGGAGGAATTTGTTAGGGGGTTGCCTGTTAGGGGGTTCACCATGAGTGTTAGGGGGTCGAGTTTTATTATTTTTATACTATATTATCATTTAATAGCTAATCATTATTCATTTTTTCAACTTTTGTAATTTATCAATTATTAATAATGATAATAATGAATAATTACTATTATTATTACTTTATTATTTATATGTATTTCATTATTTTGATTATTTATTGTTATCATTAATATATATTTATTTATCATTTTTCATTATAATAATAATAAATAATATAATTTGACTGCTTCAAATTATTATTAACTGTTATTTATAATTATTATTATAAATAATAATAATAATAATTATATATATAATTTATAATTAATAATCTAATGATTATAAATAATAGTAGTAGTGAAGTGGGAGAAAATCCAATCATCATTATTAATTATTAGAATAATAGTTACAGTAGTAGTAATAATACTTTTAACCACCAAGCCACATACAGACAGTTGTTAGTTGTTGCATAGCAGCTTCATTTGCATGTTGTTGCACATCATAATAATGTAAATGAATATTTCTTTACAGTAGAGCCGCTTTTCCACTTTTATTCAAAAGCAGGAATATTTATTTATTTGATTGGTCAACCATATGTTCATGAGCCAATGATGTGCCTTGTTAGTTTACTGATAAATTTATTGTTTTATCACAAGGGTGGGTCAAGGTCAATCCACAAAAGAAGTAAAGCATGTAGTTGGGCTAGGTCTATGTTTCATGTTGTAATGCTAAGATAACTCCAAACAATCATCATGAGAAAAATCAATCCCCGAAAACCAAAACAATACCCGACAAATTTGACCCCCTAACGTTAGGGGGTTGGGAGTTCGACCCCCGAATGTTCGGGGGGTCGGGGGTACTCAATACGCCTCTGCCACCATCCAACAGAGCTCTCAATTCAACACAAAGGAATGATATCAGCTATATGAAGCTAATAATAAATACAAACGCAGTAGTTATGCTTCCTTAGTGATATAATAGACTGTCTCATTCGTTTTCTGTTAGTAATACGATGAAGTTATAATGGGATTAATGCTCAACTAGTGACCCTACAGGGTCACTATGCTCAACTACAATGTAAGCTCCGCCCACCGTGTGTCAATGTGTCCCTGGCTCTCATTCTCTCTCACCCCCCCCTCATAGAGAGCCACCCTGGCCTAAGTGCAGAAATCAAAGTGTGGCCAACTCCCCTTGTCACGTGACTCTCTGGAGCCAAATGCTTGAGTGATTACACTATAACTTATAGAGAAAAGGCTCTTTTTCAACAGCTAATAACTCTGCAAATTGACAAGGTACAGCTTAAAACAACCTCTCATCTGAAAGCTCAGGATGTCTCCTAGCCTACTGGGAATTTTAAACAAAAACATTTCAATGTAAGTCAAGTAATAAGGGCCGAAATATAGTGCTTATATTAGCACTTGTATTATCAAAAAACTATTTTTCTTATACCATTCAACTTTCATATCAAATTTTAAATAAATAAATAACAACTTTAGATATAAGTAATAGCCATAATTTATTCATAAAATTATAATCTCAAAGTAGTTTAAATAATAATAACATTAAATATTCCAAAAAAAATAATCATTTTTTACGGTACCGATGAAATCAATTATTTTTTTTTAAAAATGAGCATACTACTTTTTCACATTGTTTATAGTTCACTTTGGAGGAGTCTACAACGAATTTTTGTTATTCAGTCAGATATTGATGAATAATAATAAATATTAGTTAAAATAAATAACAAACATTGCACTAGTTTTATTATTATTTCGTTTTTTTGCCGCAAAACCAAGTGGCACTTCGGTTGTCTCTCATATGGATGGTAAATAACTCGACTGTGCGCCCTGCATACTATTACAAAAGGTCACGTAAAGTCACTGGGATGAAAGCGAACGTTTTTTTCATTATAGGGCACATAATCATTAGTAAACGTATCGGCAAACTTATCAATATACGGTACCGCTAAATATAGAGTTCTTCATCCGAAGGGGAGATGACTCCTGGCTCCAGTGACGGTTAAAGGTTTTAAACAAAATTCTACTCCAAAACTCCACTGAATAAAATAATTTTTTTTGCTAGATTGAAATAAAACATGTTCACAGGGGTATTACAGCAAAAAAAAATTCATTTTACGCAACAAATATTGAATAAATGAGTAAAAACTATTTCAGCCAATGATGACTTATATGACCATTTGTGAAATTTGGCTCCAGTGGAGTTGTCCTTATATAAAATAGCGCTGGAAACGGCTGACCACACTTTGATTTCTGCACTTAGACCCTGGCTATTCAGTGTGTAAGCTATTATTAGGAGTTATCTGCTTTAAATTTGTGAGAAGACAACTATTAGTTAAGGATAAACGTCATGGAACTTTTGGGAAATCCCATAGTAGCTAAAAATCCAAGTTAGTTACGTACCAAACTCTAATATCTCGCGAAATCATAGAATACATCCGGCCGCCCAGTGTATATGAATACCAGTACACATCGTACATGATATCTGACGCCATAATAATGTAACGATGGAAAGATGCAGTTTTTGCAAAACAATTTGTCAGTAACAATTTATTTGTTAACTTCTAAGCTCATTCTCTGAGATATAGAACAATATCCGCATTCTTGTGGAATTGTATTCGGCGTTGAAGGTTAGTAAACAACCAGTATAATATTATTATTATAATTATTATTTATTAAATTATTATGCTTTGATTTGATTGTTGATAACAACTGGACTTGTTTGTTGTTGTTGTTGTTATTATTTCATTAATTATTATTTATTGTATTATTATTATTAATTTTTATTGTTGTTGTTGTTGTTCTACTTATTAATTATAATAATAATTACAGTAGTATTAATTATTATTATTACTCCTGTAACATAGTAGTAGTAGTAGTAGTATCTTCTATGTTACAAACAGTAGTGTGTTATATAATAATAATAATAATAATACTTACTACTGTTTTTACTCTATTATTATTATTATCTATCTATCTATTTCATTTTATCTTGCAATTCTCTGAATTCATTTTCGGTATTTGTTGTTTTCTTTCTCACTCTCGATCTATACTACTACTTACTCAATCATATTGAGCTTTACATAACTAATAATTTAAATATCCACCATCTGGAATGGATTTTTCTATATAAAAAGTTTTTCATGCACATGGTCACAGTGCTGGGTTTAAATGTTCTTGGAATGTGATTGGTTGTTGGCTCATCCTAAATACAAGTTATAAAAAAATAAAAGAAAATTAAAAATTGTTTACAATAATTGATTAATATAATTATTATACTATACAAATTATAAATTTCTATAATTAACATAAGCATACATGTTGACCAATCAACATACATCCTGATTTCAACCAACCATTGCGTGCACGGAAAACTCTTTATATAGAAGAATCCATCTGGAATACTGTACAGGAAAAACATGGCACGACTTCCTGGGGAGAACCTGGGAACAAATTAGAACATTTATTAGTATAGTAGCGATCCAATTTAGTGCATTGCATATTGTTACCATCCTCTTTTATTATTAATCTCGAAACCTTTTATGCTTCTTTCTTTTTATTTATTATATTTGAGGTTATGACTTGAGCCCGCTTTAAGGGCAAAGGTCAACACTGGCATAAATACAGCTGCTGAGCCTCTCTCTCTTCAGTGTATTTGGGGAGGCACAGCTAATATATTCTTTTGGAATAAAACACAGCTTACACCCAATCAAGTTTCCACTTAAACTCTGCACACACATACAAGAATACAGTACAGCTCGACCACTTGGGAAGACAACTTGCTCTGACGACCTATTAGGTCTGGTAGTGTTCTTGTCTGACTAGTGGCAGACGAGAGGCAGACTTATCTGGCAGGCGCTTGCCTATCAGGGCCTACCTTCAGACAGACAATACTGAAGAGCAGATCCTGATATGGCCTGTCTGACGGTGAGCTTGTCTGTAGAAGTCTGGCTCGAGTACAAGTCACTGCATACCTAGAGATAGGCTGGTGGCTACCATTGGTAACCCATCACAGTTATGATAAATTCCTGCACAATACTCCCTAGTACTAATTGCACTATTTCATTTACTGTTGTTTAATATTTTTTTTACTCATACTATCGCTTTGCGTGATGTAGAAAATTCTTGTTTGCTGCACTCACGTGCTTTTTGTATTATTAATTCTCCTGTGCACAAACTATTACTCTTGTATTATGTATAGCCACCTACTACATTATCTTTTTCTTCTTCATGTTTTTGTCTGCATTGTCTTAGTTATATGTTGTTGAGGCCAACAAATTATTTTCTGTTTCAGATCTTATACTTTTATTATGTAAACCTCAATTAAATGAAGAATATGTAATGATATTAATAATAATTGACTGAGTAAGCAAATAAACTCTTGTGCTCTGGTTACCAGCCATTGATGATTGTTAACTGATGGTTACTATTATTATGTATTTCTCATGAATATAACTTGCGTCATCTCACACAGTATCATTTACGGTGTTGATCATGCACCTAAATTTATCAGTAGTATAATTTCATTTAAACATTACAATGTTTTTCAATAACCATATTATTACTTTATTACGTAAAGACGTATGATATTATAATTATAATTATTATTAATTATTGTTATTATGTATGTATATATATAACATGTTCAAATGAAATGATTATTATTATTATTATTATTATTATTATTATACAACTAACAACTCACCTGACTGTTTCTCTGTGCGATGATGACATCTAATAATTATTTTTCTATTCATTAGTCAGTTGTCATTAGTTAGTTGTCGTTAGTTAATAGTCATTAGTTAGTAGCTAGTAGTCATTAGTTAGTAGTCATTAGTTAGTAGTCATTAGTTAGTAGTCGTTAGTTAGTAGTTAGTTGTCATTAGTTAGTAGTTAATAGTCATTAGTTAGTTGTCATTAGTTAGTAGTTAATAGTCATTAGTTAGTTGTCATTAGTTAGGAGTTAGTAGTCGTTAGTTAGTAGTCATTAGTTAGTAGTCATTAGTTAGTAGTTAGTAGTCGTTAGTTAGTAGTCATTAGTTAGTTGTCATTAGTTAGTAGTTAATAGTCATTAGTTAGTTGTCATTAGTTAGTAGTTAGTAGTCGTTAGTTAGTAGTCATTAGTTAGTAGTCATTAGTTAGTAGTTAGTAGTCGTTAGTTAGTAGTCATTAGTTAGTTGTTGTCATTAGTTAGTAGTCATTAGTTAGTAGTCATTAGTTAGTTGTCATTAGTTAGTTGTTAGTTGACATTAGTTAGTTGTTGGCAGTCGTGACGATTTATCTCAACAACAAAACAATACAGTGCATGGCCTCCAAATAAAATTTAAAAACAGTTCAGTTCATTCTTTGACAATAAAGACAGTAATAACAATAAGCTGTTAATAATCTATTAATTTTTATTATTTCTCTGCGTTGTATATAGTATAAAAATTAATTTTGAAAAGAAATACATGCATCAAATAGATTTTTAACTTGTTTGATTGATTTGATGGAAGACAAGTCACTGGTTAGAAGCAATAACACTTTGTAAGGCTGCGGCACATCAATTTAAATATACACAGGAATGAACACCATCAGGAATGAATTCAGGCAAACCTTGAGGGAACATAGACAACTCCTATTATGAATGTTGTCGGGCCCTGGAATGAATGTCGACTATGCAATGAAGAAGAATAATTTGATGTTCATTTTAAGAAATGTCGGCATTCGTTATCGGCGACATATGAAGCATCGTTTTGACATTTGTGCCTGGAGTTGTCCTCTTTGATGAAACTCGGAGTTGTTGACATTTTAGAATCAATTTAAAAATGATATTTTGTATTTCAGGAGGAATAAATGTTGCCATCTCCTGGAATATAAGTCAAAATATTTTTGTTGTCGCATCGTCGCCATTCATTCTCTGTCTGTCGATATTTATTCTAGTAGATTTTGGTGTTTATTCTTGATCTATCTGTAAATGTTTATTCCTGTTGCCGTTGATGACTGTTTACGCTCATTCTATTTGCTCAGTTAGGTAATCTTGATAAAGCTCAAAAAGCATATTTGTGTACGACGCTTTCTTACAATTGTTAAATGCTTCTCTATAGATGGCATATGAAAGCATCACCACTGAATCTATATTTTGAAATGTTTATTTACTGGTTGTTACTTAATCAAAATAACTGATCTAAATCGTTTATTTTCAGATGCCTGAGACAAATTTTGATGGATTGGATGAGGAAAGGCGTCGCATGGTCAGGGAATATATACCTGGATATGATTGGATACCTGGAAGATTTGGACCTCCTCCTGGAATTCCCAAGGCTCAAAAAGATGAACTTGGTGATGTAGCGGAATTTTCTAATTTTTCTTTAACACGACTTATAAGTTTTTTTTAACCAAAACCAGTGCACTATGCAGTGGCACTGCTGCGACAGAAAATTGACTTTGAAAGCCTTTTTAGCTATTATATGGGTACATTAGCCACGAGTACGACACAGTTGAATTGTTTGTGTAGCAGTTTGAAAACACTGAGGGAGCAAGCATATCGCTCTACTACTGCTCTAGTATTGCTCTACTATCGCTCTACTATCACTCTATTATTGCTCTGGTATCACTCTACTATCGCTCTACTATTGCTCTAGTATCACTCTACTATCGCTCTACTATTGCTCTGGTATCGCTCTACTATTGCTCTAGTATCACTTTATTGCTCTAGCATCGCTCTACTATTGCTCTAGTATCGCTCTACTATTGCTCTGGTATCGCTCTACTATTGCTCTAGTATCACTCTATTGCTCTAGTATCACTCTATTGCTCTAGCATCGCTCTAGTATCGCTCTACTATTGCTCTAGTATCGCTCTACTATTGCTCTAGCATCGCTCCGTATCCAAAGGCTGCAAAAACCTCGTTGCTAATGGAGGAAGCTGATTTTTTATCACTCAACAATGGCGGCTTTCAAGGTTTATTATATTTTGAGGAAGTGTCATGGCTCCGACAAATGGTACCAGACTTTAGTAATCTAATTCTTTATGTTCTTCTTCCGTATCCAGACAGAATGACTGACGCGAACTACCTGTACGCTTTTCTGAGAATGTCTCTGGAAGAAAAAGAATGTTTAATGATATCAGAGGCCGAGAGAAGACGAACCTTTGCTGCTCATTGGCCGATAGAAACAATAGTAAAAGCGAATGACTGCGCTAAGGAAGGATTCTATTATACTGGTGTTGCTGATAGAGTACAATGTGCTTTCTGTGGTGGAATCGTTAGAAACTGGGAGAGAGGAGACGTACCCAAAGTTCAGCACAGAAACTTTTTCAGCTACTGCAAGATGGTTCTACGTAAGTGAGAGCGTGTCCAGTAAAGTGGTTCCCTTCTTTTTGTTTGGTTTGCACAAATTTCACTTTATTTGAATCTGTTACAGACCAGCCTTGCCAGAATATTCCAGTAAGCCCTGTCATGGAAATGCTGAGAGCAACGGGAACTAATGGTAATTCTTTGAGGAAATTTATTATGTAGCTTTTCACACTTTAATGAGCACTGAGTCTAACTATTTTTTACTAAGGCTTCTCGGCGGAGTTTTTACTGGCTACGTAGGATCTGGGATCAAACTACCACCATAAGTGTGTGTCCATGTTTAGACTTGGATCCATCAATTTCAGCTGTTGAAATGCCGGACCGTCCCGGGAATTTAAACATCAGTACAAGTCGACCTAAATATCCAGAAAAAAGTATTTTGGCCGTAAGAAAAGCAACATACAGAACCTATCCAGAGAGTAACCCAATTGATGCGGACAAACTCTGTGAAGCTGGATTTATGTACGAGGGAATTGGTGATAAGATGAAATGTTTCTGGTGCGATGGAGCACTGGAGATGTGGAGCAGGGGAGATGATCCTTGGAAAGAACACGCCAAGTATGTCACACATAGACTATGTTCCAATAGAAATATTATGGTCTTTGTGTTGGTGATGAGACATTTACTTATACAGGTGGTACCCGGGCTGTACTTATGTGCAACAGTCGAAAGGTTTGGATTTTATAAGAAATGCCCGGGCCAGTATGCCTCCTGATGAAATAGTATCGGCTGATTCTCTCATCTACAACAGCGGAGATGTCTCTTTTCTGGGTGAGTTGGTCGAGCAGGTGTTTGAGAATTGGGATTAGAATGAATGTAGACAGACTTGGTATGAGCGCAGGCTCCTCTTAGAATGGAAGTCAACAAAATCGACCGAGGGGGTGGGGGGGTCAAAAATAATATTTTCATGTCATATCTGATATCGGGGTTATTTTCTTGCAAAATATAAAGTAAAACCGTGAGGTTAATTTCCGGAGTTGTTTACTTTGATTGAAAGAGAGAATAATCCTGCAATGAATGTCGAATGGCTACTGTGTATGTTGCTGGGAAAGAATGTCAACATTTCATAGAAATATTATGTAAGCATTATTTTGATGGCATAGTCGACAATCATTCTCTTTGGAAATAACATAATTGTGTATTGTATGATGTGCTCATCATCAATTCATGTTGAAAAAATTCCAAAATGCTTGGACATTCCACGCAATAAACGTGTTGGGGATATTGATGACATGTCCAGTCATGAATGTTTACTTGAGATATTGCGCAATAGATAGTAACATGGCAAGTTGGGACGTTTTACGTCACTTGGGATAGGCTAATGATTTTATATAAGTATCCCCAATTGTGCTCTTATACTGATCTGTAGAGTGTTTAGCAAATCTGTTTATCTACAGATGAGGTAGCGGTGGTACTGCCCCTCCCACCCGACTTAGAACAACTTGAGGGATACAAGCTATGTCTCTCCCTCGGATACCAGACAGATCTAATAAAGCAAGCGTATCATGCTAACAAGAGTAGGTTATTGATAGAGTCAATCTTTTGTTGATATCTATATAATTTGTTGTCAGTGACTGTTGCATAGCAATGCTGCGCTCGTTGTCATGGTAACAAAATGCAATCTACCTGCAGATGAGGAATTTGAGGAAATCTCAACATTGATAGGTATAGTACAAGACTTGAATGAGGGAGTGACCAGTTCTTTAGGTACGTTTTCTACTGCATAACATCAATACTTCACCCATAGAAAGTAGATAAATTAATTGACCAATCACAATCGCTCCTTAGTAAATAGTAGTACTGAGATGATAACTCCAAAAGTGTTATTTATTTATGCTATTGTCTTCTCAAAACTTTATCCTGGTTGTTTTGTTATTTTAGTTAGGTAATTTTTTCTTCTTTTTTTTATTCAGAGGATTGTAAGAAAAATGCTGAAAGAAGAAAGGTGCAGAAAGCAGCCAGTTCATTTGAGAGAACTACAACTAGACCTCAGAGGTATGTTGTTTGTGTTAATGGTCACATTGATCTCTCTGTTGCTGCTAATGAATTTACCTGAGCACTGATTCATTCCTCTCGCTGCTATTATTATGTATTACTTGCATTAGACTTTGCTGTTGTGTCTCATTACAGACATATTAATGTGAATGAGCTCATCACTAATTCTAGTGACCCCACCGAGCAGGACTCTAGGGATTTGATAGGAGCCATCCGCTGCAAGATGTGCCTGACAAACATGGTCAGTGACTTCACTATATAGTGCGGTTTGCTCTAATTAAATATCCACGAGGAGTTACGTGCATTTCTAGGAGCTGAAACAAGTTTTTACCTCGGGAGAAAACAACTCCCAATTTTTTATGAAGTTCTCATATGTAAGGCTGACACGCCCAAAAGTAGTTTTTACAGCCGTTTCTGGTAAAGTCGCAAGATTCAGTCGAAACTTTTGATCGATATGTTTTACAATTAATCTCTTTATAATCATGATTAGCAACTTTACTTCAACTTTGATTCTTTTTCAAAAAAAAACAAATGCTGGAACTTTACAACCTGAAACCAAGTCGAGATCATATCTATACTTCATTCGTAGCAGTATTTTGATCGGCGGGTTCTCTCAAAAACCAATTGACTTTTATGAAAGGTCCGTCGCAGTCACCATTAGTCCATGAGATTGTAGATTCACAGGCTGTCAAAAACGAGGAAGCCTTGTTTTCACTGACACTTACAAATGTTTGTAGGCGGGGGCTGTACTCTTGCCCTGTGGTTGTTTCTGTCTCTGTCAAAAGTGTACAAGAGGAAATCTTCCCCAAAAATGTCCAGCATGCCAGAGCATTGTGAGAGGAGCTTGCAGGACGTACCTTTCATGATTAAGCAACCTTTCATCTGGTCATTTTTAAAAAACACGTATTATCAGCATGCTAGGCTACCTCCCATTTTATAGTCCTTTTTTGTTACACGATGCCTCCCACAGTGAGACACGAATATTATTTAACCAATTGTGTTTGAGTACAAATCGTCTCACTAGCAATCCATTACAAATTTTTTAAACGCTCATTAATTTTGTTTCTTTTGTGTTTTTATTAATCGTTTATTTTTTAATTTTGTTGTAAAATTTTCGTGTTTCAATTTTTAATGTTTACTTTCCCTTTTGCTATCCGTTTCACTTTATAATACTTCTAAAATAAGCAGCGTGTATGTTAGAAAACCTGCTTGTAAGACATCCGAGTCTAAAGATGAATATTAATAGACATTTATTAGTAGTCTCCGGTGACCAATACTTCTTTTTATAGCGTAACGGTAACAACACAATCATGTAAACAACATGGTGGCAAGAACTGATCGTACAAGATGAAATAAAAGATATCTCTTATCACAACAAGCATACAAACCTTTAAAAACTAGCCATTGAGCCTGTTTACTGTTTGCTAGAAGCTTGTTCAGAGCTTTTCTCATCTATATGAGCTTGAAGTTTCTCAGCCTATAATGCAACAAGAATCATTGCGTTTTTATTTTTGTAAAAGTAAAATGATGGCAGCAGAGATGACGTACAACAATGTATAATACGACGTACCGTCGCGTCTATCTTCCTGAACTGCCAAGGCCAGGCAGTGTTGTACAGAAACTGTCGCTGATCAAATCTATTGTCGTCTGGGCTGTAGTTCTCAGCGTGATACGACGGGGTGAGGGTCGTCATCTTATGTCGATTGATTGCATAACACCTGAAGAAGTGCTTCACCTTTTCGGCAATCTACCGTATAACGTACGCATGACATCACTCATTAGAAAAATCAAACAAAATTAGTCTTTTAGGTATTTCAAGAATAAATAAACAGTGAAGTAATAAAAAATAAAATAATGAATTGCACAAATCTACCTGAATAGGGGAGTGGCGGTGCCTCCACATTTCACTCAGTTTACAGTACATGCTGTACGGACCACACATGATCACTTTACGAAGTCTCCCAAACACTGAAAGCTCTTCGTAAGACATGCCCATGTCTGCCTGGAGCAATAAAACCCTGGCCAATACTTGAGTACCAAACAAATAACTCGGCACTACGCTTTTATAATTGTTTACCACAATAATTATGTACTGGATAGACAACTCCAAAATGATCCTTCCTCTGTTATCTTACCTCATCAGTTTGTGCAATGTGTCCGTCTGATAGAGGCTCCAATTCAGCAGTGGGAGGGCTAGCAGCTATGCTACAGTGAGGTAACAGTCGTTGGTTCATACACAGTAAACGTACAGCACCGTAACAATAAACCTCCCCAGGGTGGGTATTCCTTAGTACTAGAGATAAATCCTATTCGTTGAAGCACAAGGTAACTTCCTTTCCAACCATTTTACG
The DNA here is from genome assembly GCA_945261195.1 of Cryptosula pallasiana. Classification (NCBI taxonomy): domain Eukaryota; kingdom Metazoa; phylum Bryozoa; class Gymnolaemata; order Cheilostomatida; family Cryptosulidae; genus Cryptosula; species Cryptosula pallasiana. The sequence continues at coordinate 23,915,043 of OX183140.1, read as the reverse complement.
CAAATCCTCAGAAATATAAATGACCAATGAAACAGTCGCTCCAATAAGAAAGACTATAATTTTGTCATCTAAAACATTCGCAGAGAGCAAAGAGAGGATAACTCCAAGTATGACATGAACAATAGTTTAGCTGAAGAACTTCCAATAAGTGAAGTTTATTGTTACGGCTGGGAAATGAGGAGCGAGGGTGACAGAAACCCTCATCTCTACCCTGGTTATCAAGAGTTTTATTGACTAACTAATCTAACAAATTTTTGTTGAAGTTGCAAACAAATGAAAATGGCGACAATGCAAAAAACTAGAATACACGTATAAAAGGCGGACTCACTCGTTTAAGGTTGTCAGGTGATACTCATCTCTGCAGTATTCAATGAATAGCCTGAGATCTGTCTTACTTATCCCACCAATAGGATTGATGTCTGCGCTGGAGCAATCGTACTTTGTCAAGTAACCTCTAAGGCTACAAAAAACACAGGAGCTCAGTCTATGCAACTGCCATTGACAAAGCTGCTTCGGCACCAATCTGTAGAAACTGATGGGAATGACTGTTGAAATTTCCGTGCTAGTTTCAAAAATTTTCAACAAAATAAAAAAAGCGATTCAAATTTTTGCTTCAAAGTGATTGGCATTAAAAAAACAACCTATGACTGTTTTTAATAAACGACTTCAAAACTTATTCCACCGATATCATAATAAAACTAATAATAGCAAGCATGATTTTTTGAACGTTTCCTAGTTTTATTTATATCTGTACTAAAAACTCAACAAAAATCAGCTTGAGCTGTTCTACTACTCCAACTCTATTGGCTGGTTATCTATGTCACTTAGCAACGACCTGCATCTTCGTGCTTACCATATTTTCAGACATGACAATCAATTTTCACCAGTGTTGGCAATACCGCATCCATTTGTTTTATTTCTATGCTACCAACGGTGATTTATGGGGTTACCAGTAGTTAGGGTTGGCTTTTTCTGTTTACATCGACATTTTCAACGCCTTACAGCAGAAAAAATTGTTTCTAAAAGTTTTATACTTCCTCCGTACATCATCAAAATAATTTTTCCTAGAGCTTGAGATTAGAAGTTGGTAAAAATGAAACTTACCTTTCATCTACATTGGCAGAGCCAAGAACAAGACATCCCCCAGGCATGCCCCGAGACCAAAGACTTAATTGAGAAAACAAATAGGCAAGCACCATCCTCACCCGTGCCTGAAGCATAAAATCTCTGGTAAGATTAAATGAGATTAAAAAGATTAACAGATTAATCCACAGGCTACGAGGAATATGACGCACCTGTACATTCTGCAGTGCTAGATTCTCCCTCGCTGTACCTCCGTGAACTTTGAACTTTGGGGTCATTTTGGTAACCAGTTGAAATATAGAAAGGACAGCATTGACAGCAATGTCGATATTCAGTTCCATATGGTGGCTAGAATGCACAAGATAAAACTCTTGTATTATAAAACACAAAGAGATTAAATGGAAGTGTTAAAGGAGGACTTTGAATCTGTAAAAATAGAGAGATAAACAAACCTGCCGATTTCTGTAGCCAAACTCTTAGCGAGAGTTCTCGTATGTTCGGAGCTGTTTTTAGAGGCCATGTAGACAGTGGTAAAGAGCCTATTACAGATCTCCTCAGGACTGGACGGAACAAAACTCTCATCACCAACAATTTTCTTCAAATCTCTTACCACCGATTCCACTAAACAAATAAAGATGGCCATTCCACTTGAGTACAACAAAACAAGAGCAGGGCTTTAGCGATCAAAATTGGAACTAAATGAACGGTGAAGAAAAAGTAATTGCAAAGGAAAACATAAAAAACAAAGATGCTCAGAGTATTTTATTCAGAGAAATATAAAACAAGAAGGTCAAATGTGAGCGTCTCAACCCACAATAAAGGGCAAAAGTGATCATCTGATGGAGCTGTTATTTAAATAGTTTGAGTAAAATCTTGACGTCGCGTACAGCACTACATTTTACAGGCCAGAAACCTATAAGGGAACGACTGACGCTTCCTTGCCTCCATCTGAAAGAGGCACAATGTTGTAAGTTATTTTGAAAAGAAAAATTGCATCGGCCGGGAATCAAAACCGGGCCTCTCACAAACTGTTACACTTGGCAGGCGAGACCTCTACTACTGAACCACCAAAGCTTCCTCCCTATTAGTCCGGCACAGAGAAATATTGAAGACAAAATTAACCAAAAACCTATTCTGAAAAGAAAAAAATACATCAGCCGGAACTTGAAGCGAGGCATCCGGCGAGTCGCTACACTTGGCTGGCAAGAATTTTACCACTGAAACGCCTATAATTCCTCCCTATAACTCCTGCACAGAGAAATATTGAAGAAAAAAGTGTATACAAAACCGAATTTCGGAAAGAAAGTGCATCAGCCAGGAATTGAGCGCGAGCCTCCCATGACATGCTACACTTGGCAGGTGGGAACTCTACCACTCAACGACCGATGACTTTGTACTTCCATCTGTAATAGCACAGCTATGAAAACAAACGTGTGCCGAAAGTTGTTTCAAAACAAGAAATGCAACCGCCAAGAATTGAGTCCGGCACTCCCGCGAGCTGCTAATGTAGCAGCTGTAGTAGTGTAACACAAGGTAGGCAAGAATTCTACCACTCACGTATCTTTACTTTCATCTGTAATGGCCCAGTCTGGAAATAAAAGCTATACCGAAAAATGGTTCGAAAAAAAAAATGTATCGGCCAGGAATGAAACCCAGTCCTCCCGGGACACGATAAACTTGGCAGGCGAGAATTCTACCACTGAAACAACAATGCCTCCTTACTTTTATCTGCAATAGCCCAGTTTTGAAAGCAAAAGTGTACCAAAACCTGCTTCGGAAAAAAATTGCATCGGCCGGAAATTCAACCCGGCCCTCCCGCGAACTGCTACACTTGGCAGGCGAGAATTCTACCACTGAACCACCGATGCCTCCTTACATTTATCTGTAATGGCCCAGTTTTGAAAGCAAAAGTGTACCAAAAACTGGTCCGGAAAAAAATTGCATCGGCCGGGAATTCAACCCGGGCCTCCCACAAACTGCTACACTTGGCAGGCGAGAACTCTACCACTGAACCACCGATGCCTTCTTACATTAATCTGTAATAGCCCAGGTTTGAAAGCAAAAGTGTACCAAAAGCTGGTTCAGAAAAGAACTGCATCGGTCGGGAATTGAACCGCGGCCTCCCGCAAACTGCTACTCTTGGCAGGCGAGAATTCTACCACTGAACCACCGATGCCTCCTTACTTTTATCTGCAATAGCCCAGGTTTGAAAGCAAAAGTGTACCAAAAGCTGGTTCAGAAAAAAATTGCATCAGCTGGGAATTGATCCCGGGCCTCCCGCGAACTGCTACACTTGGCAGGCGAGAATTCTACCACTGAACCACCGATGCCACCTTACTTTTACATCTAATGGCCCAGTTTTGAAAACAAAAGTGTACCAAAAGCTGGTTCGGAAAAAAACTGCATCAGCCGGGAATCGAACCCGGGCCTCCCGCGAACTGCTACACTTGGCAGGTGAAAATTCTACTACTGAACCACCAATGCCTCCTTACAATTAACTGTAATGGTCCAGTTTTGAAAGCAAAAGTGTACCAAAAGCTGCTTCAGAAAAAAATTGCATCGGCCGGGAATTGAACCCGGGCCTTCCGCGAACTGCTACACTTGGCAGGCGAGAATTCTACCACTGAACCACCGATGCCTCCTTACTTTTATCTGTAATAGCCCAGTTTTGAAAGCAAAAGTGTATCATAACTGTGTTTGAAAAAAATTGCGTCAGCCGGGAATTGAACCCGGGCCTCCCGCAAATTGCTACACTTGGAAGACGAGAATTCTACTACTGAACCACCGATGCCTCCTTACTTTCATCGGTAATAGCCCAGTTTTGAAAGCAAAAGTGTACCAAAAGCTGGTTCGAAAAAAACTGCATCGGCCGGGAATTGAACCCGGGCCTCCCTCGAACTGCTACACTTGGCAGGCCAGAATTCTACCACTGAACCACCGATGCCTCCTCACTTTTACCTCTAATGGCCCAGTTTTGAAAGCAAAAGCGTACCAAAATCTGGTTTGGAAAAATCTGCATCGGCCGGGAATTGAACCCGGGCCTCTCGCGAACTGCTACACTTGGCAGGCAAGAATTCTACCACTGAACCACCGATGCCTCCTTATTTTTACCTCTAATGGCCCAGTTTTGAAAGCAAAAGTGTACCAAAAGCTGGTTCGGAAAAAAACTGCATCGGCCGGGAATTGAACCCGGGCCTCCCGCGAACTGCTGCACTTGGCAGGCAAGAATTCTACCACTGAACCACCGATGCCTCCTTACCTTTACCTCTAATGGCCCAGTTTTGAAAGCAAAAGTGTACCAAAAACTGGTTTCGGAAAAGAATTGCATCGGCCGGGAATTGAAACGGGCCTCCCGCGAACTGCTACACTTGGCAGGCGAGAATTCTACAACTGAACCACCAATGCCTCCTTACATTTATCTGCAATAGCCCAGTTTTGAGAGCAAAAGTGTACCAAAAGTTGGTTCAGAGGCAAACTGCATAGGCCGGGAATTGAACCCGGGCCTCCCGCGAACTGCTACACTTAGCAGGCGAGAATTCTACCACTGAACCACCGATGCCTCCTTACTTTTATCTGCAATAGCCCAGTTTTGAAAGCAAAAGTGTACCAAAAGCTGGTTCAGAAAAAAACTGCATCGGCCGGGAATTGAACCCGGGCCTCCCGCGAACTGCTACACTTGGCAGGCGAGAATTCTACCACTGAACCACCGATGCCTCCTTACTTTTATCTGTAAAGACCCAGTTTTGAAAGCAAAAGTGTACCAAAAACTGGTTCAGAAAAAAACTGCATCGGCCGGGAATTGAACCCGGGCCTCCCGCGAACTGCTACACTTGGCAGGCGAGAATTCTACCACTGAACCACCGATGCCTCCTTACTTTTACCTCTAATGGCCCAGCTTTGAAAGCAAAAGTGTACCAAAAGCTGGTTTGGAAAAAAACTGCATCGGCCGGGAATTGAAATTGGGCCTCTCGCAAACTGCTACACTTGGCAGGCGAGAATTCTACCACTGAACCACCGATGCCTCCTTACTTTTACCTCTAATGGCCCAGTTTTGAAAGCAAAAGTGTACCAAAACCTGGTTCGGAAAAAAACTGCATCGGCCGGGAATTGAACCCGGGCCTCCCGCGAACTGCTACACTTGGCAGGCGAGAATTCTACCACTGAACCACCGATGCCTCCTTACTTTTACCTCTAATGGCCCAGCTTTGAAAGCAAAAGTGTACCAAAAGCTGGTTTGGAAAAAAACTGCATCGGCCGGGAATTGAAATTGGGCCTCCCGCGAACTGCTACACTTGGCAGGCGAGAATTCTACCACTGAACCACCGATGCCTCCTTACTTTTACCTCTAATGGCCAAGTTTTGAAAGCAAAAGTGTACCAAAAGCTGGTTCAGAAAAAAATTGCATCGGCCAGGAATTGAACCCGGGCCTCCCGCGAACTGCTACACTGGGCAGGCGAGAATTCTACCACTGAACCACCGATGCCTCCTTACATTAATCTGTAATAGCCCAGTTTTGAAAGCAAAAGTGTACCAAAAGCTGGTTCAGAAAAAAACTGCATCGGCCGGGAATTGAAACGTGCCTCTCGCGAACTGCTACACTTGGCAAGCGAGAATTCTACCACTGAACCACCGATGCCTCCTTACATTAATCTGTAATAGCCCAGTTTTGAAAGCAAAAGTGTACCAAAAGCTGGTTCAGAAAAAAACTGCATCGGCCGGGAATTGAAACGTGCCTCTCGCGAACTGCTACACTGGGCAGGCGAGAATTCTACCACTGAACCACCGATGCCTCCTTGCTTTTATCTGTAATAGCCCAGTTCTGAAAGCAAAAGTGTATCATAAGTGTGTTTGAAAAAAATTGCATCGGCCGGGAATTGAACCCGGGCCTCCCGCGAACTGCTACACTTGGCAAGCGAGAATTCTACCACTGAACCACCGATGCCTCCTTACATTAATCTGTAATAGCCCAGTTTTGAAAGCAAAAGTGTACCAAAAGCTGGTTCAGAAAAAAACTGCATCGGCCGGGAATTGAAACGTGCCTCTCGCGAACTGCTACACTGGGCAGGCGAGAATTCTACCACTGAACCACCGATGCCTCCTTGCTTTTATCTGTAACAGCCCAGTTCTGAAAGCAAAAGTGTATCATAAGTGTGTTTGAAAAAAATTGCATCGGCCGGGAATTGAACCCGGGCCTCCTGCAAACTGCTACACTTGGCAGGCAAGAATTCTACAACTGAACCACCAATGCCTCCTTACATTTATCTGCAATAGCCCAGTTTTGAAAGCAAAAGTGTACCAAAAGTTGGTTCAGAGGCAAACTGCATAGGCCGGGAATTGAACCCGGGCCTCCCGCGAACTGCTACACTTAGCAGGCGAGAATTCTACCACTGAACCACCGATGCCTCCTTACTTTTATCTGTAATAGCCCAGTTCTGAAAGCAAAAGTGTATCATAAGTGTGTTTGAAAAAAATTGCATCGGCCGGGAATTGAACCCGGGCCTCCCGCAAACTGCTACACTTGGCAGGCAAGAATTCTACAACTGAACCACCAATGCCTCCTTACATTTATCTGCAATAGCCCAGTTTTGAAAGCAAAAGTGTACCAAAAGTTGGTTCAGAGGCAAACTGCATAGGCCGGGAATTGAACCCGGGCCTCCCGCGAACTGCTACACTTAGCAGGCGAGAATTCTACCACTGAACCACCGATGCCTCCTTACTTTTATCTGCAATAGCCCAGTTTTGAAAGCAAAAGTGTACCAAAAGCTGGTTCAGAAAAAACTGCATCGGCCAGGAATTGAACCCGGGCCTCCCGCGAACTGCTACACTTGGCAGGTGAGAATTCTACCACTGAACCACCGATGCCTCCTTACATATATCTGTAATAGCCTAGTTTTGAAAGCAAAAGTGTACCAAAAGCTGGTTCAGAAAAAAACTGCATCGGCCGGGAATCGAACCCGGGCCTTCCGCGAACTGCTACACCTGGCAGGCGAGAATTCTACCACTGAACCACCGATGCCTCTTTACTTTTATCTCTAATGGCCCAGTTTTGAAAGCAAAAGTGTACCAAAAGCTGGTTCAGAGGAAAACTGCATCGGCCAGGAATTGAACCCGGGCCTCCTGCGAACTGCTACACTTGGCAGGCGAGAATTCTACCACTGAACCACCGATGCCTCCTTACTTTTATCAGCAATAGCCCAGTTTTGAAAGCAAAGTGTACCAAAAGCTGGTTCAGAAAAAACTGCATCGGCCGGGAATTGAACCCGGGCCTCCCGCGAACTGCTACACTTGGCAAGCGAGAATTCTACCACTGAACCACCGATGCCTCCTTACATTAATCTGTAACAGCCCAGTTCTGAAAGCAAAAGTGTATCATAAGTGTGTTTGAAAAAAATTGCATCGGCCGGGAATTGAACCCGGGCCTCCCGCAAACTGCTACACTTGGCAGGCAAGAATTCTACAACTGAACCACCAATGCCTCCTTACATTTATCTGCAATAGCCCAGTTTTGAGAGCAAAAGTGTACCAAAAGTTGGTTCAGAGGCAAACTGCATAGGCCGGGAATTGAACCCGGGCCTCCCGCGAACTGCTACACTTAGCAGGCGAGAATTCTACCACTGAACCACCGATGCCTCCTTACTTTTATCTGCAATAGCCCAGTTTTGAAAGCAAAAGTGTACCAAAAGCTGGTTCAGAAAAAAACTGCATCGGCCGGGAATTGAACCCGGGCCTCCCGCGAACTGCTACACTTGGCAGGCGAGAATTCTACCACTGAACCACCGATGCCTCCTTACTTTTATCTGTAAAGACCCAGTTTTGAAAGCAAAAGTGTACCAAAAACTGGTTCAGAAAAAAACTGCATCGGCCGGGAATTGAACCCGGGCCTCCCGCGAACTGCTACACTTGGCAGGCGAGAATTCTACCACTGAACCACCGATGCCTCCTTACTTTTACCTCTAATGGCCCAGCTTTGAAAGCAAAAGTGTACCAAAAGCTGGTTTGGAAAAAAACTGCATCGGCCGGGAATTGAAATTGGGCCTCCCGCAAACTGCTACACTTGGCAGGCGAGAATTCTACCACTGAACCACCGATGCCTCCTTACTTTTACCTCTAATGGCCCAGTTTTGAAAGCAAAAGTGTACCAAAACCTGGTTCGGAAAAAAACTGCATCGGCCGGGAATTGAACCCGGGCCTCCCGCGAACTGCTACACTTGGCAGGCGAGAATTCTACCACTGAACCACCAATGCCTCCTTACTTTTACCTCTAATGGCCCAGCTTTGAAAGCAAAAGTGTACCAAAAGCTGGTTTGGAAAAAAACTGCATCGGCCGGGAATTGAAATTGGGCCTCCCGCGAACTGCTACACTTGGCAGGCGAGAATTCTACCACTGAACCACCGATGCCTCCTTACTTTTACCTCTAATGGCCCAGTTTTGAAAGCAAAAGTGTACCAAAACCTGGTTCGGAAAAAAACTGCATCGGCCGGGAATTGAACCCGGGCCTCCCGCGAACTGCTACACTTGGCAGGCGAGAATTCTACCACTGAACCACCGATGCCTCCTTACTTTTATCAGCAATAGCCCAGTTTTGAAAGCCAAAGTGTACCAAAAACTGGTTCAGAAAAAAATTGCATCGGCCGGGAATTGAAACGGGCCTCTCGCCAACTGCTACACTTGGCAGGCGAGAATTCTACCACTGAACCACCGATGCCTCCTTACTTTTATCTGTAATGGCCCAGTTTTGAAAGCAAAAGTGTACCAAAAACTGGTTCGGAAAAAAATTGCATCGGCCGGGAATTGAAACGGGCCTCCCGCGAACTGCTACACTTGGCAGGCAAGAATTCTACAACTAAACCACCGATGCCTCCTTACATTTATCTGTAATAGCCCAGTTTTGAAAGCAAAAGTGTACCAAAAACTGGTTCAGAAAAAAACTGCATCGGCCGGGAATTGAACCCGGGCCTCCCGCGAACTGCTACATTTGGCAGGCGAGAATTCTACCACTGAACCACCGATGCCTCCTTACTTTTATCTGCAATAGCCCAGTTTTGAAAGCAAAAGTGTACCAAAAGCTGGTTCAGAAAAAAATTGCATCGGCCGGGAATTGAAACGGGCCTCCCGCGAACTGCTACACTTGGCAGGCGAGAATTCTACAACTGAACCACTGATGCTTCCTTACATTTATCTGTAATAGCCCAGTTTTGAAAGCAAAAGTGTACCAAAAGCTGGTTCAGAGGAAAACTGCATCGGCCGGGAATTGAACCCGGGCCTCCCGCGAACTGCTACACTTGGCAGGCGAGAATTCTACTACTGAACCACCGATGCCTCCTTACTTTTATCTGCAATAGCTCAGTTTTGAAAGCAAAAGTGTACCAAAAGCTGGTTCAGAAAAAACTGCATCGGCCAGGAATTGAACCCGGGCCTCCCGCGAACTGCTACACTTGGCAGGTGAGAATTCTACCACTGAACCACCGATGCCTCCTTACATATATCTGTAATAGCCTAGTTTTGAAAGCAAAAGTGTACCAAAAGCTGGTTCAGAAAAAAACTGCATCGGCCGGGAATCGAACCCGGGCCTCCCGCGAACTGCTACACCTGGCAGGCGAGAATTCTACCACTGAACCACCGATGCCTCTTTACTTTTATCTCTAATGGCCCAGTTTTGAAAGCAAAAGTGTACCAAAAGCTGGTTCAGAGGAAAACTGCATCGGCCGGGAATTGAACCCGGGCCTCCTGCGAACTGCTACACTTGGCAGGCGAGAATTCTACCACTGAACCACCGATGCCTCCTTACTTTTATCAGCAATAGCCCAGTTTTGAAAGCAAAGTGTACCAAAAGCTGGTTCAGAAAAAACTGCATCGGCCGGGAATTGAACCCGGGCCTCCCGCGAACTGCTACACTTGGCAAGCGAGAATTCTACCACTGAACCACCGATGCCTCCTTGCTTTTATCTGTAATAGCCCAGTTCTGAAAGCAAAAGTGTATCATAAGTGTGTTTGAAAGAAATTGCATCGGCCGGGAATTGAACCCGGGCCTCCCGCAAACTGCTACACTTGGCAGGCAAGAATTCTACCACTGAACCACCGATGACTCCTTACTTTTAACTGTAATGGCCCAGTTCTGAAAGCAGGAGCTGCCCCAAAAATTGGTTAAAAAAAAAAGAATTGTATCGGCCAGGAATCAAACCCAGGCCTCCCGCGATTTGATTCACTAACAGGCAAAAATTCTACCACTAAACCAACATGCCTCTGGTAATCAGGCAGGCTATGGCCAGGATGAGGAGGTTGAGGTCTGGGGCTGGTATCAAAGCCCCATCGACGGTGGTGTGTAACACCCCCCGAGCTCCACGGTGAAAACAATGCCCACACCTAGTGCGGAAGGCTCTAGAGCCCAGAGCGAGGATTCGAAGACCCCGTTGGGCCCTCAGGGCAGTGTCAGTTGGGTGCAACAGGTAGAAAAGGTAGAAAGGGAGACTGGTGGCAACGACAGTGGGAGGAGGATAGAGAAGATACCGTGAAGGAGTACCGGAGCAGTCAGGTTCAACTGCTCCAAGGGAGGGTGGTGATGATGGTGGTGAAGCCCTGAGGGTTGAATTAGCGTCGAGGGATGTGGCTCAGATAGGTGTTGGAGGCATAGTGAGCCAAGAGGACGAGCAGATGGAAAATGGTGGTGGTTCAGAAGAGGTATAGTGAGAGCTGTGGGGTTGATGAGGTAACGAGGGATAGGTATGGTATTGAGGTAAAAGTATTAATAAGGTATGTATCTGTTACAGGTAATTATCCCAGGTATGTATGGTGTGAGGCTTTGATTTTCACCCCCCTCCCGATATTTAGGCTTCACACATGATTTAAGGCTAGTGCTTCGGCTAACCATGATTAGGTAGCCTTGATTGCACGCAATGGTAATTGGTTCCATGGTATGGTGTCAGCTTGATTGCTCACTGGGTCTATCAAGGGGGGGGGGGCATGTTGGATGTCGTGTTTGTGTGTTACAGGAAGTTCAACGTTATAACATAGGTTCTATCAGTATTGGCTTAACCAAGGAATACGGGTACATACACATGTTACGGGAACTTAGGCTAATTGGAGAAGACTTGGATGACTGACGTTGCTTTCCTTACGAACCCTTTATCTAACAATTTTCATCTGTAATAGCCCAGTTTCATCTGTAATAGCCCAGTTTTGAAAGCAAGCGTTTACCAAAAGTGGGTAGGAAACAAAATGCGTCAGCCGGGAATTGAACCCGCGCCTCTTACAACCTGACACACTTGGCAGACGAGAATTCTCTCAATGAACCACCAATGCTTCCTCCCTATAAATCCAGATGCACACAGAATGCACAGAGAAATATTGAAGAAAAAAGTGTATACAAAACCTATTTTGAAAAGAAAGTGCATCAGCCAGGAATTGAGCGCGAGCCTCCCACGACATGCAACACTTCGCAGGCGATAACTCTACCACTGAATGACAGATGACTATGCATTTCCATCTGTAATAGCCTAGTTTTGTACCAAAAATCGATTCGAAAAAAGAAATACATCAGCCAGGAATTGAACCCCGGCCTCTAGCTACATTCGGCAGGTGTACCATTGCACCACGAATAAGGAGCCATGAAAATTTTGAAAGCAAAAGAGTAACAAAAGTCATTGGTTAGGAATTGGACCTGGGCTCAAGTTCATAGGCAAGAATTTCATCTCTAAATAATTGATGCTTACCAGTTATGACAAGAAGAACCGTACATTTTTTATTTCAAACTTTTAAACTAGCAATCCTGGCAAGAACCTGATTTTCTCACCATTTTCATGAAAGGCTTGATACAGATGGCTGCACATACAGTAGACAATGCAAGCGGTAGCCGAGCTGTCTATCCCACCACTTAGAGGCAAGAGGAAACCAGATTGACCCGAGCGTCTCAAGTAGTCCCACAGCCATAAGGCAGGCCCATGGCTACAATACACACATCGGTTCACGCATGGATCGCTGGGCTCGTACATGAGGTCAACAAGTGCATAATGAGCCCTACCTGATCTCTTCAGCAGGAGAAAGCAACTTCCAAGTAATTTTCTCCAAATACACAGGCACAATCGGATCCTCTGGACCGAGTGAGAAGTCAACGGTAACTCGTGGGAAGCTTTCACTCTGCGTAGCCTTTAGACATCTCGATTTGACATAGTTTCTGTATGACCTGATATCTTCTAAGTCAATGGTAGCTCCGATTGTTAACTAGCAGCAAGAGAGGAAATTTTGGAAATAAATAAACGAAATGGAGGTGAGAAATGAAAATGAATCTTTTAGAAAACCAATTTCATTAAATTTTATTTGATATTCACCAGAGAACCATCAACTACATCATAAGCAGCGAGAATAACGAACAATTATGTAACTACATTGATCCGTTAGTATTGGGGTAGTGCCAATAAGAGCACATATGCCGGGTGTCGCAGGATTTTCAGTAAAAAAAAAATATGGAATCCTAAATTATTATGAATGCAGTTACTGTTGTAAATAATAATTAATGCTTTTATATATAGTGACACAACATAAATAGTCTGAACATAGCCCCAGCAGGTAGCAATGTTATTTTAATAATAATAAATAAAGAATTTACAATAATAAATGCTCAAATATTTTTGAAGGTGCTACGTCTCAGATTTTGGGCTGAATTAAACCTAAATGATCTATTTCTCGCGATTTTGCCAAAAATTTTTTCTGGAGTTGTGCTCTCATTAACTTGGCCTATAGCACAAGCGTAATAGAAGCTGACTTGTAAGCGATTTCTTCCTCGATACGCAACAACTTATATAAGACCATAAAGCGGAGTGGCAAAAGTTTGGCTTTGTTGGATAAAAGGAGGGCATCCCAGTGATAGTCATTGTGCACTGACTTTCAAGAGCATAGAAAACTAGGTTTGTAATTGTTTTCAAATTTTTTGGAGGTGTTTTAGTTGAGTCATCTTTTCATTTCATTATTGATAGGTTTGCTATTATGTACACACTAGCATTCATGTGATAAACTACTTGGCCAATATTTCAGAAACCTTAAAGTAATATTATAGTTGAAAAAATTATTTTTAAATCACATAATATCAAAAGATTCCAACTATTCTTATTTAGAATTTATTTGTGAAGAAAAATGCGCCGAATTTTCATCGTTGGTGTCATTGTTGTTATCAACAACAACAATAATTTTCTAATCTAAACTACACGCTATTTGACTGAAAAAAATTAAACAATATCAACTATAGTAGATAAAAAATTATTTTCAAATACAATGAAAAACTAATAGGAAAGAATTTATGATTACTTTTGTTAGTTCGGTTGAGACTATTTAGCACTTTTGACACTAAAGAGAAGACAACTCCGGCTAGCGAATAGCGTATCAATTGGGGATACGCCACCATCAAAGAATACAATAAATTTTACAATCAAACACAGTTTTACAAATACAATAAATTTCACAAAAGTTGCCAAAAACATCCTAGACTGTGAATCAACTGCAATTATGAGGGAGACTCACCACTTCTTTAAAAGAGAACTGTGGATTTTGAGCCACGACTTCACCATTTAGAAATATACACGACTTGCCATCATAGCAAAGCCTCTCTCCATCACAGCCTAATAGGTTAGCGAATACATATATGCCACCAGCCTACAATAACAGACAGATATAGTGCAACATACAACATGGCCGCCTCAACAACTAGAGTGTCTCACAGACATCTAACCTTTCTTGTAGCGCTGGTAATCAGGTCATTCACAACATAACCTTTACGTAGCTCATGATGACTTCCGCTGCCGTTAGTAATTATCTCCACACCATCCAAACCCATCTCGATATGGTGGCTGTCGACAATATATAGTATGAATAAATTTAACTTGAACCGGTTGTTCCAGAAAATTCCATACGAATCTCCAAAACTTAAATACAATGTCGACTGAACAGAACTAACAAAAACGTAATACAAAAAAATCTATCGGAGTTGTGAACTCTTGCTGCATTGTTCTACAAAGAGAGAATAACTTCTGATGTCTCTATATAATATTTCTCTTTACACCAGACCTGTCAGATGTCCACAGCTCCTCACAGATTTCGCTGCCAAGGCAAGTGTCACGTGTGGAAATGACAGCGTCTCCAAAGGGTACGGTACTCTGTTGGGTTATTTTTCTGATCATATTTGGCAGGTAGTGATCTTCCACCTGCGCAAAGTCACAGCTAGTAAATGATCCTCTTAAATAATTAATTAATAGGCTTGTACAAAATCTATTAAAAATTATTATTATTCAATCTTTTTTTAATGAATCGAGTTGTACAGCAAAACATACATATATTCACAAATGGTGCGTTTTCATTGTCAAACAACAAAAATTATATAATTATTTTCAGAAATTACAACCACTCCAAATTTTAAAATGGGGCTACTTCTTGTAGTAAAATACTTCCACTATGTAACAGTAGTACTAGCATAATCCTGTTTACAGTAGAAGATACTGTAAATTTTAGTGTTATAAACATATATATTTATATACTACAGCAGTGCAGCATCAACTTTGTTATTGCTACCAACGAGAAGAATATTTTCATGTTTATCTCAATGCTATACTTTCAAGCATGTAAAAGAGAAATATCACCATTTGATACAGTAACAATAAATCACGACTACATAAAGATTTACTTCAGAGAACTGCAGGGCCCTATTTTCGAGATCAACTGGTTTCTTCGAAGGATGGCCACCATTCCATTTATAACAATGTTAATATAGAAGGTTTCGTGCCATCGGCATGAATATATCGAATGTACGATGTTTCGTCAATTTCCGTTACAGAAATTTCCCTAGCCTACCTTTCTGCGGCCACTCCACCCAGTAAACCAGCGGGGCTCCCTGTAGTTCCCGCAGTCACATAGAGACATCTTAGGTCTAATCAACAGAACTCTTTTATTCAATAGAAACACTCTGCAGTTGTATCCAACGTTCTTGTGCATCACAGGCCTACATGCAACATACAAACATCAGATGTAATCCCCGCTGATAAGATAGCATGTGTACCAACAATATATGTTATCTAGAGGATTACAAGTTCCGGTACAGACAGGTGACTCTACGTAGCACAGATAACACTGCTAGCTCTTGTCCACCTTCCAAATTACAGATAAAACAAATTTTTTTAATGAATAAAACACTAACTGTTTTAGTCGGCTGTGTTTTGTATGAAATGCATTTTTTAATGCCAAATCTTCATTGTGGACAGCGAAAGGATAACTCCCATAAAGACCAAACCATCACATGAAAAGACAACTCATAAAAAGCAAAGTCATAGAAGTAGTAACAAGTTGCATGATCCAGACAAGTTGTATTTGATGAGAAAAGAGCTAAAAGAAGTTATTGGACTAACAAAAGATAGAGCAAGGAACAGTTGAGCACTGGTTACAACACGCGCTCTAACATATATTACGTCTATGAACCGCGCACTAACATATATTACGTCTATGAACCGCGCTCTAACATATATTACGTCTATGAACCTTGAATGTGAAGTAATGACCATTCTGAGAGTAGTAAGTACGTGCTGGAGGCCACAGACATACACGCACGTATATAATGCTGTAGATACTTACATCCCTATGTCTATGAGGATGTCTGTGCAATCAGGATGCGAGAGTACCTGAGCGAGTACTTCCCATGAATGGAGGAATGTGTCTGGCTCTAAGAAATGGTCTCCACATCCATAGCCTCTGCCATACATAGACATAGATATATAGTATACATAGTGTTTGTCACACACATACATAGACATGTGGTATACCCAGACATGCAGTATACGCAGGCATATAGTATACATAGACATGCAGTATACGCAGGCATATAGTATACATAGACATATAGTATATATAGACATCTCAGACACACACATAAATAAATCACACACACCAGCCAAAGACTATTAGAGCTATACCACAATGCCCAGCAGCGTTATGACATTATTTAACAGGATTTTCAATTACCTGTCTATTCATTTACCTGTCTCTTCATTTACCTGTCTATTCATTTACCTGCCCGCAATCAAATCTGTTTCACTAAATCAGTTGCCAATATTCCATATCAATAACAATAATTTGATTGACAAGTCACATGACCACTTACGTGACTTCAAGTTCTGGTCCGAGTCGATAATGAGCTCCAATCAATTTAGCTTCCTTTATACCTAGAGACGAGAGAGAGCCCTCAATGCTATAGCCAATTAATGTGTGCAGCCATTACTATATTAATGTGCGCGTTGCTGAGTCAACAAACGCATCAGGTATAAAATAAACGCTATGAAACTGTTTCCTGTGCCAACAGACGGCAATATTGAATTTTTAAACAACCCAGTAAAAATATCAAACAAAATATTGTACATTGAAGTGACAGTTTTATCCGTCTATGAAGGATATTGTATGAAGACTGTTACTGAGACAGCTACAGATTCTGTTAGCCGACAACAAAACACAATAAAAAAATTCCTAGGTGTTCCGAGATGCTTTTGATGACATCATCTTCGGAAAACGTGGTTCCAAAAGATGTTTGTATCAAACCAATTTGGCACTTGCACCAACACTCACTTTTACCTTGTTTTTGTTAAATCTATTTTTTCTGGGATGAAATATTTTTCATTTATATTTATTTTAAAAAATGTCCGAAAAATTTTGCGCAATACTGTGATTTTTCTTTAAAATACTACGGCATATGATAAACTTTTTTTGATTCAAAATTTGGTGTAAAAAATGAAGTAGATAGTATGACACAAATAACAAGTAAACTAACTAGATATCTGAATTTTACGACAGCCATGTTGTCAAAACTGCTCGTGACTTCATATTCTAACGGGAGCTGGGTTGAACCAGTTAGTTATTGTTGTTAAGTCAGCACAAAATAATCAAAAACTCATTTTTTGACTTATTGCACAGAAATTATTGATTACAATCATCTAAAAACAGATGACTGTGTCATGTCTGAAATAATAATAAAATACAAGATAATACTCACTCTGCATTATACGATGAAGGTTTCCTTCAAAATCCATTGCCCATTGGTTTAGTGAAGACACGGCAAGAATCACCTTGTGCCCCATTCTATCTTAGCACCGGAGCTGTCTTCTACCCGCAGGGTGAACTAGTCATGTGACTGACTATATTCAATCTGGGAACATAATTAAGTTGATTGAATGCTGTTATTGGCTATTGAAATAATGCACAAAACATGTTTCAGTTTTGTCAACACAAAAGTGACAATCAAGGGAATGTTGGAAACAGCTTTGGGTCTGTGTTGAACAATCGACTACCAGCATATGTTCGTAAATGAGTATTAATTTTCATCATTAAAACGTCATCCAGTGGCTTACGATATTCCACATACTAGGCCGTCTCATAACATCTAAATTTTGAAAATTGTTCAATCAATCTTTTAGCTAGTTCACACTCTAAAAATCTTAATTAAATTTTCTGACCCACTTAGGCTAGCAGTTTATTTACTAAACATTTATCATGGAAATTCTCGTTAAATAGTAAAAAAAATAATTTATTTTTTTATTAGTTCAATTATCAATATATTTCAAATTTTTTTTTACTGTAGCATAAATCCTTCAACTTTGGAGATTATGTCCAAAAATCATTCACATATCTTTTAATGATACTTCAGTTGCATTATTTATTTCATGCTTATGTCTATGATAGAGGTTATATTTAGAGGTTATTAAGAAAATTAAGTCAACTGCTTTCGGTTTAAAAGTATTAGCCAATTCAAACAGTTAAATTTTTTCAAAATAATTCAGACAATTTTAAAACGGTTTAGATTACAGATGCTCTAATTCACAAAACTTTCACTAATTCTTTTGGTCTTGATTGTACCGATTTTGCCATTGAAACGATTCGATTCCGATTTACAACAAAAACTACTTGAGGGTAAACTTGTTACAGTCATCTCATCATACTTATTCACCTAAACACAACTACATCATTTTATAGTTTTCCAGGATTACAAGCTAATTACATGGCAAATTATGATCTTTCATCATAATAGGTGTTGAAAGAGCAAGCTGGCTTGACTCATACTAATGGCCAGTCTATTAAATGAGACCAATGCAGTAACAACATGAGTAGTTGAAGTTAAACTGCCTGATATTCATTGTCGGTAAAGGATCTGTAAACAACAATGCAAGCAAACCAATTCTGATTTTTTGCAGATTCAGTGAATTGTTAATAAAATCTGCCAATTCCAATTCGGTGAACCTGAACCAGAGCATCTCTAGTTTAGTTTCTACTAAAATACTTCATACCATCTCTGAAGTATTTTGTTTGGTATAAACTTTACCAAACTAACTAAATCATTTAAAAAGTAATTAAATGGTTAGGGGAGACAATCCCTTCAACCCAATAACTTCCACAGCTGTTGGACAAGAAACAAATCTCTATTGCGTCCATCAAGATGACATTAAGTCTTCAAAACCACTAAGCCTTTGTTGTGATACAGTGCATTTGGCTAATCTAAGCGCTTTCACTTTCAAAAGCCCTGAACGATTTTGAAATAGTCTAGACACTCTGTAATGGTCTTTTGGCATTAAAATTAATTGGGAAAATGCAGTAATTTGAACTGTATCTGAAAATGAGCTGTGTGCTTTTAATAAATGAATATCGACCATGGTAGTTTCGAAATGTCATACAATAAAATTGTGCGCCTTGTCCAACAGCCGTGGAAATTTTCAAATTGTCTAGTTGCTTTGTAAATAAACCAGACAGTTTTAAAATGATTCAGGCAATTTGGAAATGTAGAAACCGTATGAACGGTTTATAAATAGTGTAAACTATTAACAAACCATATGAACTATTTTGGAATAGTCTCAATTGTTTCAAAATTATCTAAACTATTTCAAAAAAAGTCAGAAGGTTTGCAAAAAGCATGGTTTTCTAACCAAAAACAATCACCCTCATTTCTCTTTAGCCTTTATACAAAATATCTAACATATGAGGTTATGATCAGCAGGCATGAACAAAATCAATTGTTGGATATGATCTCAAAAGCTACTTAGTTAGAATATGAAGATTTTTCATTGATTATTTTGAAATGAAAATAAACTAAAGAAAAAAAACGATTGTTTTATTTATTTTATTAAAATTTCTTCAACCAGTGTTTAGTGAAAGAAGAATAACTAGCCATTAGCAGACCAAAGATAGATCATTAAAGCAGGATCAGCTCGGATTTCCAAAGCGTATGAACTAACTGTTAAAGTGTTCAGACGATTCGCAAAAAGTTGGAACATTATTTTAAAGCTCTGTGACTGCTTTGAACCACAATACTTTATTGTATTCTTTCAAAGAGTTTCAATGTAAGCACAGTGCATTTGAAGGTTCGTTATGGGTCACCATAGCTATCACATTTCATTCCTTTGTTGACTCAAAAAACAGTTTGGAAGAAACATTTGCATAATTAATTAGACTTTAAAAAAAGAAATCATAAGTCCATCGATCAACAACGATGGATCGATAAAATCGATCGATAAAAGACTGATGGATTAATGCAAGGGACATGAAAAGGATATTGCGATGCAACTAGAGCAAATCACTAAAGACAGAAAACTTGTGTCCATAAATATGAGGTACAGCTACTAACATCTGTTATTGTTTAGCAGTTAGCTAGTCATAGCAACATGTGTCTAACTTCATATATAATATGAAGTTGGTTTCGATATAAAATTAATCAAGTTACAAAAATTACAATGACAAATTATTATTGGTATACTGTAGCAGTAACATATTACACTGTTTCAAAAGTCCTCATTATTATCGTATGGTTTTCTATTTTATCTATGAAATAATAAAAGAAAAATAAAAGTTCATAGTTATAATTATTACGGGAATTGAAACGAACGTAGACAGGAACGAACATCGACAGGAATGAATGCAGACACAGCTGGAATGAACGTCGAAACATCATGGAATGAACGTCGACAGACCTGGAACGAATGTCGACTAGGCAACAAACAAAATAATTTCGACTTTCATTCCCAGATATGCCTACGTTCGTTCTTGGCAATTTATAAAATGTCATTTTGACTTTCATTCCAGGAGTTGTCTACTTTGGGAAAATACTATAATTTATTTCATTCCTGGAACGAATGTCGAAACGAAGCTGTATATGTTGCCAGGAATGAATGTCGACACTTCCCAGAATGAACGTCGAAATTTTCTACTCTCTAACATAGTTGACTTTCATTCCATGTCTGTCGACGTTCATTCCAGGACGTGTCTACATTCATTCCAGCCATGTCTGCATTCATTCCTGTCGACGTTCATTCCTGTCATTCCAAATTCCAATTATTACTAATATTATTCATTTAGTAATCAGTTTTCATGAATGCTCCATTATAATAATGAATGATAGTTTTTATTTGTTATCAAACATTAATTATATTATTTACAATTATTACGATAATTATTATAAGAGTTATAATCATTATAAATAGTCATAATGATGATAATAATAATTGATTTATTTGTGATGATGAAGGTAGTTGTTGTTGTTAACAACATCATTTATTATTTTTTATTATTCATTATTATCTTTAATCATCATAACTGCTTTTACCACCAATAACTACTACTGTACTGACTGTAACCATTCATTGCTGTTGTTGCAGTATAAAAAATAAAGATAAATAACTATATATTTTTTATTATTACCATAATAACTATAGGTAAAAAGTAATACTATTATTATTATTATGATAATAATAATTCTAACATTACTTTTTATTTATAGTTATCATTATTACTTACTTACTTGTTGAATGATCTCCAACTTTCAATGAAGGTTGTAGAGATTTGGCAATCTCGTAGGTTCATTAAATGTTTCCGGGTCGACAACTGGGGACAACTGCATAGGAGGCACAAACCCTAACCTGTCACAGGGGGACCTGAGAGTAGTAGACTGTTGGGTGGAAGTTGATTCCAAACTTTGGCAGTTTTAATGAAGAAGCTGTTTATATGATAAACCCTGTTGGTATGTGATATGTCCAGTGCCTCCCTGCAGCCTGTGGTGGAAGTCAGAGGTGAACGTCAGAGGTGTGAGGTTGTCTGCAATCTGTTGCAACCTAACTGAAGTGCACGGCTTTGAAGAGGCCAAGATGTGTTCCCAGTGATCACTCAGCTGGGACCAATGCATGGTCTATATGAGAGCCCCCACACTTGTGGTCCTATCTGTCCTCTTCAGGTTGTTTACACATCTGGTGGCTGGTCGCTGGATACTCTCCAGCTCTTTGCTCTGGGTACCGGTGGGACTACTGTCTCACACTGCACTGGCATGTTCTACAGCAAGTCAGTTACTTGTAGGCTTTTTCTCTAAGCTAGGGCAAAGATGATGGGGTAACCCTACTGACAAAGCCGCGCCTTCTGCATGCTCTTCCGCTGGTGTATAATATATTCAGGTTACATCTTAGTTGGTTTTTAAGTTAGATCCCGAGGTATTTGATGTGAATTATCTTGGGCATGAGAAGATTATGGAGGAAGTATGTATTATCAATTGTCTTTTTCATTTCTAGGTAATGTCAATGTGTTCACATTTGTCTGGGTTTAATGCCAAGTCCCATGTAAGCCTTCACTGTTCTAGAGGCTTTAGGACTTGTTGTAGGTGATTGCCTTGATCTGTGGTGAAGTGGATGATCGTGACACATGCAAAGAAGCGGACACATGATTTCATACTATTAGTTAAGTCGTTGTTGTTGATCAGGAAGAGTATGGGGCAATCACAGATCCCTGTGGCACTCCAGAAGTAGCATCACAAGGAGATGAGAGGCAGCCATCTACAACTTGAACCTGCGATCTTCCAGAGAGGAATTCTTTAACCCAGCCGGTTACCTGTGTGCAAACACCGATGTTAGACAGCTTGGTGATGAGCTTTGAGTGTGTGACTTTGTCAAATGCTTTCGAGAAGTCGAGCACAAAAGCATCCACCTTCTCCCACTATCCAGGCCTTGGGATATCTCCATGGTGAGTTACACAAGTTGAGTTTCACAACTGTGCTTGCTGCGGAAGTTATCCTGTCTGTGGTTTAATATACCGTTGCCTGCCAGATGTCTCATCAGCTGTGAGGTGTCATTGTGTTCTAGATACGCAAGTCAGGTTAATTGGGGGGTAGCTGGCAGTGTTGTACTTGTCTCCCTTTTTTATAGACAGGACAAACTCTGGCCCTTTTTCCAGTCTGATGTTGATACTCATACAATGGTACAATCATCAACATCTATTACTATTATCGCCAATTTAACAGCGGGCATGGGTATAGGGAGCTTCTCACAGCAGCTACAAGCTGATGAGACCCATCTTTAGGGTTGCCTTCAAGGCACAGCTCAAACAAACAAAGAAATGAACTACATAGCGTCCACAAAACTCGTGCAAGCACAGCATTGATATATAAATTTGCTCCATACGATTTTTTCAATTTTCAAATATTCTTGAGTTACTAAACTTTCAATAACTTGGGACCACAGGCTGCATGAAACAAAATTTTAAAACAGTTGGATAGGAGACACTTGGTCATACAGGTTTAGCCTATCACTGCACTGCTTACAAAATTGTGGTTGAAAATTTTTTTTTGAAACTGCATTGTAAACCAGTGATATCCCAGTGTGCTGCGAGCCCTTATGGTGTTAGTTCATGTTATAATGCTGCCCTATAATCTTGCTGACCTAGTGATGTACTATTTTTACAGATCATTCACATCTGAAGGTATGAAAATAGATTTAATAGTAGTTCTTTTCAAATAAAACCGTAATGTTTTATATATATTATAATGAAGCTAGTTACTGCTGAATTGCAATGCACGCATGGTTACACATCACTGATTTCAAGGCTTCTCGGCACACAGCAATTTCGATATGAAAAGCGAAAAACGGCTGTTTATTTCATCCTCAATGAATCAGATTTACTTCGTATGACGCGGTCAGTTAGAATCAAGCATGTTTGATTTTTGCACGCCGGTCTCAGGATTAGTGATTATTACCTGACATTGATTGGTCAATGCAGATCGCTCTTATCCACTATTCTTACTTTGATTTTCCCACCCGTGACTGCTCATGCATTTACTATAATTTGTGGTGAGCACCGTCACATGCATAATCGTTGCGTGTGGAGTGCATTAACGCTGTGGAGAGGCTAGCCTCTCCACACAGAGTGGTTTACGGCCTTGAATTTGGCACTATGAGAGGTTTTCTCCTGTAGTCCGTTGCCGCACTCCACACACAATGATTATGCACATGCCAGTGCTCATCAACACTTTATAGTGACCGCATGGGCACTGAGAAAATCAAAGTAAAAAAAGTGGATACGAACAATCTGCATTGACTAATCAGTGTCAGGGAATAATCACAAATCGTCAGACCGGCCAACAAAAATCAAACAAGAATGATGATCTTAGAAGATCGCCGCAAACGGAGGGAAACTGGCTCGTTGACGGTAAAATAAATAGCCGTTTTTTGTTTTCCGTGACAAACTTGTTGTGTGGAGAGGCTTAGGACGGGCTTTTCAAGTCGCACTTTGTGTGTAGAGTTGTTTTCTCATCAAGCATTGTAAAACTATTGAGAAAACTCACTCGCGTCAAAAAAACACCAATAGGTATCATGTAGAGGTCTATGGAGGTCTATGACAATGCGTTCGGCAGAAGGGACTATCTGCATTATGATATTATATAGTATATTACAGCAAGTAGTTTGTACCATTCTTGTTACTTTTTCAGTTCCATACTACTTTTCAAAAATCTTAATCATTATTATTTAGTGCTTTTGAAGTTTTTTCTTGGAAAGATAGCCGGTATTTCAGATTTAATTATTATCGTTGTTGTAAAAAAAACAACGCCGGAAATACAATTTCGGCAATGTTTTTTTTCACTTAGTATTATCATGAAAGTATACTAATGTTATTGTTTGATTAACTTTTCACATGAAAATTATTATTTTGATAAAAAAATTTCATTATTTCTTTTGATTTTGATGACAAACACTATCACGTGAACGCCAGTGTATACATAATAGCGAGCTTATCAAAGATAAAACAAATTGCTGACTTGAGAAAAACAGCTCCAAAAAAATTAAAATTTGTTGCAATATCATATTTTTTGGAATCACAAGAGTCTCTGCACAAAACTAATATCTAGGACGCCCTATTTCTATGCGAACAAGCCAAATTTTTGAAAACTCGCTTTATAGCTCTATATAACTTGGTGCGTCTTCGAGAAAAAAAGGCGTCTTGGCAAGTGCTGACTGCGTCTGTACGGATCGTCTTACTCTTGAGAGGGCAACTCCAGATAATTTTTCTGAACACATTTCAACCTCAGAAAGTTTAAATTAAATCAAATCCTCTTCAAATTAGGCGTCATAGGCCCTTTAAGGCATCAAATTATCTGTTGAAAGAACTAAAACAAAGTAATTTTGGTATTGCTTAAAATTTATTTTCTCAGCAACTATCAGTGCGAGACAAAAATTTTACCACTATGGTGACTGCAGGATAGATATCACTCCTCTAAAAAACCATGATAAAATTTTAATCTTCCAAGCCTGACTTAAAAAATCTATCTATCTGCACTGGATATATAATAATGATTAATCATTATTATATGTCATGTAATAGCAATTAATCATAACAACAATGATAAATAAAGATTACCAACCAGCAACAATTATTATTATTATTTATAATATTAATAATAATAATAGTAATAACAACAACATTATTATTATTTATAATAATTAATTAATAATAATGTTGTTGCTATTATTATTATTAGTTTAATAATAAATAATAATTATTAAATTATTATTGTTAGTTTAATAATAAATAATAATTATTAAATTATTATTATTAGTTTAATAATAAATAATAATTATTAAATTATTTACTAGAACATATTTATTAGAACATATAGTGCTTCACTGCCTCAACGAAAGACTTGATGATATCCTCCACAACCGGCAACATGGGTTTAGGAAAGGCCTATCATGCAAAACACAGCTCTGCGCAACGTACCATGACCTTGCTAAGACAGCAGAAACACACAAAACTACTCATGCGCTGATATTAGACTTCAAAAAAGCATTCGACAAAGTACCACATGCTCTCCTATTGGAAAAACTGAGACAGATCTCCGATCTAAACCCCGTTCTGACAAACTGGATTCAAGATTATCTTACTGAACGAACGCAGCGCGTCGTACTGAAGGGCGAGTACTCATCTTCATGTGCAGTATCGTCTGGTGTACCACAGGGCTCGGTGCTGGGGCCGACCCTCTTTCTTCTGTACATCAATGACTTACCAGGCGCTGTCAACGGTAGAGTCAGCTTATATGCTGATGACACCTTACTATACTAAGAAGTCAATAATGACGATGAAATGGTAGCCTTCCAAGAGAAAATTAGTTCCGTAGAAAGGTGGTCACAACGATGGAAAATGCCTTTTAATTCTACTAAGTGTCATGCCATGTGCTTTGGACCAAATCCTAAACCTCAGTTACATTACAAGCTTGGCTTCTCGCAAATTTCATGGGTGGAGAGCACCAAATATTTAGGCGTCATCCTTCAACACAATCTACATTTCGACCAACACATAGCCTTGAAAACTGAGAGAGCTAGTAAAATCTTGGGGGCAATCAAATATACACTGGGTACTGCCCCCCAAAACAGCCGACTGCTTGCATACACCAGTCTATGTAGACCCATTTTAGAATATGCCGATACAGTGTGGGACCCACCAACAAGGCTATCATAAACTCAATCGAAGGCGTTCAGAGTAGAGCTGTTAGATTAGTGAGTGGTCTGAAAGGTCGCGACAGTGTCAGTGAAGCCAGAGAACAGGTAGGTCTCCCGACGTTAACGAGGCGCAGGCAAAACCATAGGGTAGCGTTGCTTACCAAAATCCTCCAAGACGAGAAACGACACAGTGTACTCTCATCCAGTTATGATGAAATAATCAATAACAGATCTAAAACAACGATAGTCACACGAGCTGCTAGCCGTGGAGAGCTCACTTCCATATATGCAACCTCCAGTATGCTTCACAACAGCTTTTTACCTAGAACATGAGAGTGCTACCAGAAACCGTGTAACCGTTAGACAGCTACATGCTGTAAGCATGTAATAACACTGTAACACACTGTTTTCCTCCTGAGGCACTCCCCTTTCACCTAGTGATTTAGAGTGTCCTATCGTCACAGAGGTAATACAGAGGTACTACTACTAGTAGTAGTCGTAGTAAAAAACTAAATAAATAGCAATGAATAATTTAAATAATGACTTACTGATGTTACAATAATAACACAATAATAATAATAAAGAAATAAGTTAATTATTAATAATAATAATTTAATAGTAATAATTATTATTAGTAGTAATAGTAGTAGTTATAGTTTATAGTAGTAGTATTAATTATTATTAGTAGTTAGTAGTGTATAAATAAATAATAATAATTATTACTATAAGAATTAATAATATAGTAGCATTGGTCCTATATTAGGAAACTGAAAAAAATTACATCCTCCAAATTTAGCTTGTTTAGTCAGGTAAAATGTCAGTGTAAATTTGCACGATTTCGAATAGTTGCAATAATAACGTTGAGGAGAGCGAAGTCAGGAGCTTGCAGGTTGGTTGCGTTGTTGATCATTAGTTGCTGGGAATTTGGTTAGGCTGTCAATCATCAAAGTTCCTTTATTGCGCTATGGTTATATCAAGTAATTATTAACATTTTGTTGGATCTCGTGCTAACTGGAGTACTAAAAATGTATTATATTGATTCGCAGGAGTAGTGTGCCAGGCTTCCAGTAAGAGTTGTGTCCCCGTTGTATTAGCCCGTAAAACTTGGTATTCTTAACAAGTGCGGCAGGCTTGTCACTTGCGCCGGACTTTTCACAGCCATGGTGACATGCAAACAAAACAAAAAATTATAAGGCATGGCCATTTAGTAAATGTAACGCTGGACAGTAGCTCAGACGGCTCAGACCAAGCAGGTGTCGCCAGAAGTAATGATTGTGGTGTGAAGTTGATTTACCATTTGCAATAATGCCTTACATTAAACGAACTATAGAACCGGTGAAACTTCGACAAGGAGCCCTTAAAGATCAACCTAATGTGAGCCTAGGAGAAGAGCATGAAGTTATAGTCAACAAAAGTTATACTCAAATTTTGCTACAGCTCTCTCAATTGGCAACATTTGCCAACGAAATATTTAAGGATTTATCTCAAGAATGTCAAGGAGTTATCAACAGATCACAAAAGTTGAAGACTAAAGTATGGGAAGTGGAGCAAAAATCCAAAGAATTGAATGTGCTAGAAACTCCTCTCCGTAAGTTGTGTTAACAAATAATTATAATAAATTTGTAATGGTTCAAATCAATTCAGTTCATGGTGATGATTGATTATTATTTATTATTATTATTATTAAAAAGTTATTATTTATTTGAATTCAGGCTAATACATGTAATATGACTAATATTAACCAGCACCGATTTTTAGTAACACCAGCAAAATGTTACTGTAGTATTTCTGAAAGGAGTTTGAATAATAATGTGTCTATTCATTAATTAGTGATATTTTTTCCAATGTAACAAACACACAGAAATGCTCAGTGTGCTACCTTCATAATAATAAAATGATGGTAAATAATAATATTTCTGCTATTCAGTGAAGTTAAGTGAATGATCATTTTTACATTGATTGGTGATATAATCTACAGTGACAATAGTAGTAGTTGACAAGTTACTCGCCATTATTATTGATATTATTATCATACCGTGACTGACATTTTTTCAAAGATAGCATCAAAGTAGACATGTCTTATGTTCAAAGACTCGAAAACAGCTAGTATCATTAGCTGTAAGTTGAATTTATTGGCCAGCTTCTTTTTGTTGGTGTTGTTAGTTTTTGATAGATTTGTTCAACCAGGGAAAATGTCTGCCATTTAGCCCAGACGTTGGTGACCTATGCCAAAGGTGCAATAAGGGAACGCAACACATTGGCCTTGACTCTAAACCTTCAGCATAAGCATAACTAGATCATTTGTTTAACCTTATACCTGATTGTATATTTGATACTCTTTTGAAATGAAATCCTGAAGACGTTCTCAGCATGTTGCATGCATTATTATTTTGTCAATCCACCGCTTGGCATATTTCCATGAACAAGAAGTAGGTTGTTTTTGAAACAGCATACATTAGTTTTTTTTATTTTTTAATGGTTGAGTCGGCAGTAGAGGTAAGAAAAAGTAGTGCCATGTCGGCCACACCTGTACCTCCAGCCGTTACAGGAAGACTTTTGATTTTGTGGATTACTGTTAGCCATCAATCACGCCTGTCAGCGATATCTCTAAACACTTCCCCTCTTGGAAACAATGGGCGAACACCTATTACAACTTCCTCGCTTTATACATGTCATTACATATCTCTGTCTTGCTACTGTCAACACTTCAATTAGGTGCTGAAATCGTGAAAAATTGTGATAATGCTCTTATTGGTCTGAGGTAGGAAAAATTTTGTAAGTTGGATAGAAAAAATAACTTCTCAATCTCCAAGCTTCACTTTAAGTTATAGATAATACTTATAGTATGTGAAGCGAATGAAATAGAAGTTAATTGGTGATTTGTTGATTGAATTTCAGTTTTTTTTAAGTTTATCTGACATGATTTTGTCATAACATCACAAAAGTTTGATCAACGGGGTGGAAATGACTTGTCATGATTTCTTCTTTTAATTTCATGATTGCATGGTATGTGAAATATAACTAATAGATGGATGTTTTGTTTGAGTGTCAAACCTGTAGAGGTCAATGAGAGCTCAGTGTTATGTAACACACCTGGCACCAACATCACACTCTTCTACCGAATAATTGCACTGCGTGTCAAAGGAAATCACTCGGCGTTAACTCACAAATGCAGGCCAACTTTGATGTTAGGCTGCACTGGCGTTTCACTCGCTTAAATTGTCAATATTTGCAGAGTGGCTCATAATACAGATATCTCTATTCCCGTTGGTCTAATAAACAGCTCCATATTTGCAGTCTGCTGACACAAAAGGTTGCTCTGTTTTTATTCGCCTTCTCATTATAACGCTGACGCAGTTGCTTGTCATCCTGAAGTTATGAAAAGTTAACAAACACTTCCTGTGCAAGTTTTATTTGAATCGACTTATAGCAGCCGATGTAGCTAGAAAGCTACGTGTAGTTTTTTAAGGTTGCTGCAGACGGTGCAGCTAAAAAACTACACTTCTGGTGAGAGCTCTATTTGAACAAGTCTAATCTTGTGGCTAAAAAGCTTCGCGTAAGCTTTATTTGAACTAGATTTTCTATCTTACAGCAGCGATGTAGCTAAAGAGCTTCAATTAATGCTACTGAATTTAAGTTTTCGAAAGCGTTGGCTGCTAGTATTGTTAGTTTACTCCGTAAATCCGCTCACCACAAAATGTAAACAAAGTGTTGTACGCGCTGTTGAACAGGTGTGAATTGACTGATGGCGGGTTATTGATCACAAATGTCTGTCTATCTAGTCTCCATTTCATTGATTTACTTTTCTGTACATAACTGGGCTCTCTGCTGGCAATAGACCAAGTCGATTGATTCTATTTCTAAACTCAAAAGGCAAAACCTTTCACTACTATTGAGTTAGCGTGTATTGTCAATGTAACACTATTGTGTCAAGTGTATAGTTGTTAGTCAACACCATTTCTAAGTCAATGCGGCGCTTCATTATTTTCGCTAATGACTTTTTACCAACAATTTATTTGTGTTTAGCTTCAGATTACACAATATTCAAAGCATCATTTTTTGAATGTGGACGGTTTGTGTGTTTGGAGGAATCTACTATAATCTTTCACTAGTTCTCTCAGGGCTACTACTTGTTTCTAACGGCTGTTCCTGGTCAAGGTTGTTTATGAAATGACATCATTCTTGCTTGGAAACCCTATAAAACCATCTGGGGGTCTAGCCGCTAAATGAAATATTGCAAGAGAAAACATGACAAGGTTAGCAGTTTTGCTCAATATAAACATCTGTAATCACACCAAAATCAGCTAACAATTTGCTTTCCGTAGCAATTGTGTGTATTACCATGCAAATATGTAGCAACTGATTTGCTGGTAGTCGAATTACTAATCGTGAAAGTCGACTTACTACTGCGGGGAAGTCGACTCACTAGCTATGGTGAAAGTCAAATTACTAGCTACGACG
The DNA here is from genome assembly GCA_945261195.1 of Cryptosula pallasiana. NCBI lineage: Eukaryota > Metazoa > Bryozoa > Gymnolaemata > Cheilostomatida > Cryptosulidae > Cryptosula > Cryptosula pallasiana. The sequence goes on along the minus strand of OX183140.1, from coordinate 23,884,743 downwards.
AAAGTGCCATGTCTCTGGTGAAATGCCATTCCCTGTCTTTGCAAACAGTTTCTATCTATTCCATCAGTCACACATCGAAGGTCTGATAGATTCGTTTCATTTAATAATCGTATGTAAATCAGATTTTGATAGGCTATCATTTCTATTCATTAGTTTGACTGCGTTATGCTAGACGTGTTTGTCGAAGCTCTGGTGGTCAAAAATTGAATTATCTTTTGTTTAGAATTAGTTTATCAGCTCAAATACTTGGGGTCGCATTTCGGTTGGAGAGGCGACTAAAACAAACAGTTGCTTTTTTGTTTCTCCCTTCAGGGCATTTTATCAACTCTTATATTGTAGCGATAAGAGACACTAGGAGTCATAAAATATGGGTGCAAGAAGGGGATATCAGCCAAAGTGGCTCGTAAATGCTTTTTTTGGCATAAAGTAACTTTTATTATCTCAACAGTGTTAGATAGTTGCTGCGCTGTTATACAAATGTTTTATAATTCGCTAGTTATTACACTCGCTCGCTAGTTGATTATTGTTTCGCACATTGCAAAGATTATCTCAGGATTTTCATGCTGTTTGATGTTAACCAGGTGCTGCCGCTACCTTGCAATTATTTATTAGTGAGTCAGCAATAATTATCTACCTGGGAATTGTTAAATTCTTCCTTTCACTTCATGAATGGCCATAGTTATATTCAGGCTCTGAAAGTAATAACCACCAAACCACCGAAAACAAAGGAAATTATGCTGGTTATGGTGAATTGTGGTATTATGTCTAATTATTTATGGAAATGATTTTTTGAATTTTGTTTAGTCGTTTGAATGATCCTCGATTGGCGTACATACTGACAGTACATGGTGTCTCACTGCAGGCTAAATTTGTGTTTGCATGTAGTGACACTTGGTGGTGGTGTTTGCTCATTGTCAGCTATCAATACCTGTACAAACAGTAGATAGGGGAGGTGCATTGTTATCTGAGAGCTAGTAACATCAATAGCATTGTTGGTCTAACAGCTCACCATCTCACTGTCATCTGAGGCAGGCATGGCGCATGAATACACTGTAATGTTGGTTAGTTCACATCGAGTTTACACACCAATTCTATTCATGAATTCAGTTGCAGTTTGTTGAACTGAACTATTAGGTGTGCAGACGACTACAAGCAGACGTCATGTACTTATGGGAGATTACATGTTCATTGCTGGTTCTAGTAACCAGATAAGCTTCGCCTACTTACTTTTCTTATCTCAAAATGTCATAACTGTTCACTTGTACTACGGGTTTGGGGACATCCAACTGCGGCAAAAATGAATGCACGGCCATTTTTTGGTAAGTTGATGCTCACTTGATTATCGGAATACTGAATCACCGAGTTGTGTTTTCTAAAGATTCGTCGATTGACCTTGTATGTTGTATAGCATGAGCGTTGACATGTTACACACGAGTTGATCGTCTAATCACATGGCCCTTCATCTAATAAACCCAATTTATCTATTTATAGCTGAAAGTTCCCTAGAAGATGTTGCAACCATTATAAGGGAGACAACTCCAGTACAACCACAACAGGACACGGGGTTGTTTACAGCTGTTAGCCGGCCTGAGTGTGTGCAGAGTTTGTATCTCAAAGCTGACTTGACTCCTAGAGCTGTATATGCTGCTCTCGGTCCACCTGGCTGGAAGTCTGCCAAAAGGTTCTGTCTCACTCCGGTATTCAAACAACCCGGGGAAACCACCTACACCTTAGACAAACACCATGTAAGTGAGACACTTCCTGTAGGAGTGTTATAGCGCGCAGTTGTGTTTTTTAAACTCTGAAATTCTTTAGAGTTTTCTTACATGTGGGTGGCAGGCGGAGAGTTTAAAGGTCAGTGAAAAACAATTGAGGTGGGAATTATGTAACAGATTCATTAATAATTGACACAAAATACCTGTATGAGTTAGTTAGATAGATATATGTGTAAATGGGTGATAGGCTTGTCCATTTTCTCACACTCGTCAAGGAATTGCTGGTGCTCAAAAGCTAGTGAAGGATTGTCAGCTCAAGTTGGCCCTATTGATTGCGATAGTAGAGATTTGATTTAATTATCGCTGCAGATTATTCACAGCATCAGATTATTAATACTTTGTAGAAACTAGACTCAGTAATTGCTAGTAAGTGAAGGGATATATAAATACAGCTTTCTTCTAGCGAGTCTAATATTCTATGATATTTACTCCTTTTGTTAGCTTGTTAGTTGATTACATTAGAGCATTGTTTGAAAGTTCACTATGTTTAATTATATTGTTCCTTTGTGCAAACATTTTATGTTGTAATTGCTGCAACATCCTATGTAATAATTTGCCTATTTCAACTAGAAATGTCAAGTGTTTTTGGCTGTGGACACAGACATGAACCTACCTATCTGAATCAATCAATTTATGCAATTGAATACTTATTGATTAATTTTTATGATCAACGATTTATATTCATAATATAGTTATTGCCCAAAAGTTTCATCGATGATTCAAAATCGAAAATTGGCAAAGATTTATTTCCGTTTGGACTCTTAGTACACTACCTACCTCCGTCAAAGCTTTCACAAGACTTCGCTCCAACAAGCATCGCTATTAAAATGGTCGATTTATAATTATTTAGCTGCGCTTTAGTTCCTAGATGGAAGCTGTTTGTACTGTATAACACTAGCTAACTGCCAGCGATAAGTTATCTGTGTTGTTCTGTCATTTGGTCACAAACAATGGGCCCTTGACAAGGCAGTCATACATGATACCCTTGTACAGCACCGAGAATTCTATGGCAGCTGCACGTGTTATGGCAAGGATCCAAAGTTATATCTTTTACACAATGTAACTGGCAGATGACAAAAGTATTGTTTGCATCGGCAGCTGCTCTATCTCCGTCAATAACTAGTTGTATCAAATGACATTTTAATCTCATCTACGTCATGTAGAAAAATTTTTAAAAATTATAATTTCACTTCTAACTATTAGTTATTGTGGTACTGCTCTAATGCTTTCTTTCCTTCTCTGGCAGAGAGCTCCGTATAAAATTTCGCATGAAAGAAATGAAGTGTTGAAGCCTCCTAGACCGAGGATACGTTCAGCTGCCCCTCGACCGAGATCTTGTGCCGGTCTACTCGATTACACGCAGCAGACGAATAAATCGGTTCTACCCACTCCTGAAGAGCACGCTCTGAGGACAGCCAAGTCTCAACCTTCAGTTCTCGTCCCCATAGACACTTCCATCAGCGCCTTTGAGAGATTCGCTGAGAGTCGAGCTTCTCTAAGAAACCTACAGGTAGTTGTGGGTAGTTTGACAGTTTCCTTTGTTTCAATTCACACTAGATGCGATGAGTTGTGTCTCTGGGAACATCAACTTTTTAGAGAAAAGCATTGGAGCTTTTTGGTTTGGCTTGAATACCAGCCATTAGAGTTATTGGTGACATTTTGTTCCCATTTCACTCTCTATCATGTTGTGATACTGTCCATTTGCCTCAGTAGGTGTGACATTTGTTGAATGTCCCCTTTTATTCTTTGTAGTACAACCGACAGTCAAATTCTGTCAAACGTTTGTCAAGAGAAGATTCTAGAAGACAAACAATATCAGGTACGAATGAGCTTCGGCGGAAATGTACGTGTGAGGAACGAGTCAATATCTCAACAGAAAAACTTTTGGAGTCCAACTCTGCACAGTGCGAGACAGCTAAACGAAAGAATCCGGACCTGTATATAGAGGACAATGCAGAACTCTTTACTCTGGGAAGGTAAGATTGTTTAAAGATCTGAATTCATCGTTGATATTGTACTCTGTGCATATACATAGCTAGATCTAGTTCTGAGCTGTACCGCTGCACCCGGTTGTTTCAGAAGTCAAAGTAAGGAAAAGAGAGAGTCGGTGATCAAGAAACTTGTGAGAAGGTCAAGGTCATTACCTCGCAATATCGGCAGAGAAAAATGTCGAGAGACACTAGTTCCCCCAGATTTCTATGACATTAATCCGCAGCATACACTGATAGTAGCTCAAAATGGTGAGTGTGACCAGGAGGGAGGTTAACCAGGCCTTACGATGAAATGTAATTGTAGTGCTGTCCCATCTATTCTGTGTCAGCTAGTGTGAAGCAAACAATCTCACCCTTCCTATTATAGTCGTCCTCTGTTTAATAATTGACGCAAAGATAGGCTTTGGAGTGCCGATATTAATATGTTCAAATTGAATGTTTCAATGAGTGGGTTCAGTGAATTAATTGCTATCTAATAATCTAAACGCCAAGTGGGATCGGTGCGTTTGAGTGAGATCCGCATCTGTCATCAATAACTCACCTCACTTCACCGCTACAACAGCTACTGAATGCCTTTTAGTATCCTTCTTTGGCGTTTGAATATCTGTTTCTAATCTAATTGACTGAAAGTCCTCAATTATTCTGGAGTCGTATTTATTAAACTAGTTTGATTTGAAAGCCTGTTCATTTTTATTCTGTTCATTATGATGCAAGATATAATCTTATTCCTACATTATTCAGAAAAACATCATCTCTCATTAGCTGTTCTTGAACCCAGGACCTTGTGGGTTGGTGTGATTGGCAACCCAAACTATTGTACGTTACACTACCTAGACTCAGTTCCACACCCACACTTTTATAACCAACATGTCAACTGTTTACTACCAGGTGCTTACATCAATGACAATGATGAGAAAATATACACAAACTTCTATGGTGCACCCAACTCAGAACTGCCATCTCCTCGCCGTATAGAGCAGATGAGGAAGTCCAAGTCCGACCATCAGGTATTTTACTTTTTAGACTTGGTGACATGATTTAGCAGTGGACCAGCGATCTCAATACCCACCCAGTTTTTGTGTGATCTTTAAAACCACTATCAAATCATCTTTTAAATAATTTTCAAGTTTTATACAGGAAAGGCTCGTTAAAGTGAAAACAAAATTAAAACTTTCTACTGCCTCACAGCACAACACTTACTTTTAGCCAAAGTTTTAAACTTTATCCCTTTATAGCACGATAAAATTCTCACTGTTTACTTTTTGGTTGGATCTCCTTTTTTACTCGCAGGTGTTAACAGTACGTCATTCCTCGAAGCAACATTTTATTATTATATAATAAATAGTGTCAAATAATAGCATTACATCAAAGTTTCTATAAACTTATAAAACTGACGTATTTGGCTCTCTAGAATATATATTTTATACAAACCGTTGACAGTTCTCTAAATAGTGTGATAAATGAAGATATTTGATTTATTATCTGTTGCCGGTTTAGGCGAGCTCTTGTGATACGACTGTGAAAGTAGCCCGCTAATAATTATTGTAAAATAATGATTTAACTTTTGACAATTTTAGTTATTTGAAAAACATTGTACTGACTTTATAACTTGTAGTGACGGATTTTCTGTCATCATTTCGGTTGTTGCGCTTGTTTTGCGTTCAACTGTGAGAGAATAGCAGGTTTGGTTGCATAATGCGACGGTGGTGGTCAACAAATCTTCATATTTAAATAATCATTTCTAGAATTCTAGTCTTTGATTTCCTATCTCGGTCAGTGAGGGAAGTGCGTGCAGAGAGATGAGTAAACTGGACTATTTCTGTACAACCACACTTACTCACCAAATACTTCTCGTTATATATCAGTTTTTTGCTCCGTTTTCTGAAGTTTCATGTAAGTCTGTTGTCGACAGATAAGTGACAAAGTGAGAAGTAAATCTTCATCAGCGATGGAGGACTCGAGACTGAAGCTGCCTAATGGTAAGAAGAGGCCTCGCTCAGTGTCAGCGGAGAGGTCACATAGTGCTGTCGCTGACTCTGAAGAAAGGACATACAACAGTCTATCAAAAACCTTCTCAGGTATTCTTTACATAAGATATTACATTCATATTGGTCACTCTTATGTCGATACATGCCCAACGTAATATTTCACTCACTTTACCGTTTTGTGGTTAACAAACCTGTTGGTTACCGGTTTAAGAAATAATTCTGTTCAACATGTTTTTTGTGATTCACAATTACTTGCTAGACGTGTTGTTCTGGTTGAGAATGTCACAGTTTTTGTCAGTCATGTTTTTTTTCATTTTTTAAGTATTTTTCTGTCACATGCTTGGATACACTTTGTAACATGTACGTACCTGATTTTATAGGACTGTTTAACAAAGGAAAGAAATGTAAAACATTACCCAACCGGCCATCTGCAATCTCAAAAGACTCCCTTAACACAGTATTCACCAATCAGAGTGAAGTAGAGACAGCGAAAAGGCTGAGCAAGCAAAGATCGGTACATACAATCTCTTCAACTCAAATAACTTTAAGGAAAAGGGACAGCAAAGCTACGACATCATCATCTGGTTAGTAATCTCTGTTTTTCTACATTCAAACAATTTTGAATTATTTTGACGACTATATAATAAACTCGATATATCCTGTCTATTGTAATGACACGCCTACTAGTGGGTTGCCTCCGGCAGTTTTTTGGCTCCATCTTCAACGCTGACTGGTTTTCCGTGTGAATCATCTGCTATAACTGGATTAGCATCGACAGCGGACAAATAAATATGTGCATACGCAATGTTACTTCTCACTCGCTAGTAGTCTATCATGCCTCGGAAATTCCTCTCTGCTCTGACATGCTCATCCTGTGAGTTTCTGCGCTGCTAGTTTGTGTCTGCATCTCATGTTGTTATAGTTATAGCAGGGGTAAGTAGTAGTATTGTGTTGGTTGTAGGTCGCTGGAGTGGTAGTGAGCGATTCTCATTGGACTCTGACTGCATGCTGGGTGGTATATCGCAACAGAGGCTGTCCAGAGCATCTGCAGATCGTGACTCGGCTCTCGGCGCTGACATCAATGACAACAGGTATGTGAGCAGCAGAACATTGTATCGGCTGTTGGTAGCTTTTTTGGCGTTTTGCCAAACAGCTAAAGAAAGCTGAGTTTGAATTTTCACAGACAGATTAGGACAAGATGTCACTATCGTATTACAACTTATAAAATCCATTAGGGGACCTGCACTCTCTAATGAGCATAGCTTGTAAATCTAGCAATTCTATACTCCAAACTGATTGCTTTAGGGCTGTGGAGACATCGCTGTAACATCTCTGATGAATTTATGACAAAACTTTCCTATCATTAACAACTCTCTTACAGTTTACGTTGGCGGTATTTACATAGCAAAAAATTGAATTACAAAATTTGTTCATTTTTATCTGTGAATATTTGGTGACTCAACAAACGAATGCCAATTTCGTATTCATTTGCAAGTTGGAAAAAATCGTTTTGCTTTTTGTTTTAAAATATCTCGCTAACACACCTGTTGTGGGTGAAGACAAAAGCTCTGCATCCATTATATTTCTTTTTATCCGCGGAATGATAATCTTATAACAAAGACATGAATGATGGGTTGCCAGTTTTGGAAAGTTGCCAGGAAAGCTGTCAGAATATTTGCTGGTCTAGCTCGTTGCTATAGCGATCTAATGTAAACACAAAATGGAGGTAGCCCTTGCACAATGTTCCCACAACTCAGTAATGTTATGCAGATGTTCTTTCATTGACAGAGCCGATGTTATATCCCTCTCTAAGCGATTATTAGAACTACTTGTTGAGGGATCAAAAAGAAATTAGCATAATTTACTGGTGTAACTAGCAGTTGTAGTAGTATATCAATGTCTATGGTAGTGATTCTTGTTGAAAGATCTTCCTAATTTTATTTATCTTGTCTGCAGACGGAAATATTTCTAAAGTTAATTAAATTGATTAGACAGTTTCACTCATCGCATTACATCATTGTTGTCATCATCATTTATTCTCAAACCACAAGTTTTAAATAGCTGCCCTCTATTAGAATGTTACCTGGACACACTGCCGGGTGATACAGCATGCTGCCTTTTGGTGCCTTGCTGCTGCCTTTTGGTACCTTGCTGCTGCCTTAGGAATTGCTGACAGCATTTGTTTATTTGAAAGAAAACTGGAAATGAGTAATCCCAATGGCATCTCTTTAGATTATTCTTTCTTTCCTCCATTGCTCTCTTCTCTTCAAGCATTCATTTTTCCCTCAAATATTGATTGGACTATTATATGGCTGCTATTATGTTTGTTGTTTGTGCATAGTTAAATATATGGTAATCGATACTAACTATCTACTATGGCCCTGTTCAGTGTGGGCCTCACTCTAGAATTCCACGCGCTACAGCTAGTTGTCTCTCCCTTGTCTAATAGTGAAATACCGACGGTGAAGTGATAGTCAATCTGCTCTAATACTCTACATAAAAATCTCGAGGCCTCTCAAACTGTGTCTGTTTGTGTTATGTTGGCCCCGAGCAATGTGAAGGGGGTCGTAAGTGGCCCATTTCTCATAAGAGACTTTATTTGTGGTGTGATAGTTGTGTTTGGCACTTTCACACTCTAAGATTTAACGCTAAAAGTGGGAAACTTTTCCCACATTTACTGTCTATGGACGAGAATATGAGAATCCGGAAAAATCATATTTTGATATAGATGACAACTGTTACAGATTTACGCGTCATGTTTTTCCGCAATTTAGAAATTTGGCTTTATACTTAAACTAGGTTCCTTATCCTTTTTCCGTTGGCCCATGAACTTTCAATCTTTCGATTTTATCAAAATTCAATGAAAAATTTTGAGTCTTTTCCAATGGCCCAAAATTATTATATAAAATATTGTTCTCAATTACCATTCAATTAATGTTTACAAAAGCACAGCATTATCAGCAACCTTTCCATAGATTACTGGCAGCCAGCGAATGGATAAACTACAGTTAATATTGTTATTACTAACTCAGGGTAGCCATAAAAGTTACGCACAATATTTACAAACAAAGTTTCACTTTGTAACACTATACAGCTGCCTTTGAATAGACTTCACAAAATACCGTCCGCTACCTCTCTCTGCGATGCTGACCAAAGAAATGTGAACAGAAAAGTCAATATCGGCTTGTAAGTTGATCCTGTTTAGGTTAGCTCAGAAACAATGGCCGAGTGCACGCTCACTTGTGTGAATGAATTGGCGTTAATAACTGAATGACTCATAAATGGACTCTCTGAATCCTAAAATGTAATGATCCTCTCTTTTTATACACCGTTAGCCCTGAATGCATAATTGCTATTCCATGAGGTTTCTCAATAAAAAAGATATGTTATCCTATTGCAATACGCAGGTAACATATAATCAAGTCAAACTTATCGCTGTGGAAGGTACGGGTGGCTGAATGGTTAGGCTCTTCTGCTGGCAAGCAAAAAGCCAACGGTTCAAATCCCACTTATGTTTTCTAATGTTTGTTGGAAAGAAGCATGTTGTGAAAGGAAATGTTTTCTGGCTGTCAAACGTTTAAAATGTTTTTTTTTTTCAAATGAACACCTAACACTCCCAGTTGTATGCTGCTATGGGTGTTGTGGCTGTATAGGTGATGTTTAGGGGTTGTTTAGGGGTTGTTTAGGGGATGTATAGGGGATGTTTAGGGGTTGTTTAGGGGATGGTTAGGGGCTGTTTAGGGGATGTATAGGGGATGTTTAGGGGATGGTTAGGGGCTGTTTAGGGGCTGTTTAGGGGTTGTATAGGGGATGTTTAGGGGTTGTCTTGTCAGGTTGTGAGAGGTTGGATGGCTGATGTGACAGCTTGTAATGTTTTAGTGCTTTATGGTGATGACATAGCGGGTTTTATATGGCTAATGGGTACAATCCATAGCTCATTTTAGTCAAAGCAAATATTGATATAAACTGGGCTAGTGCTACGATAATATAACAAATTAGTAGGAGATCAACATCATAAATTTACTCAACATTGCCTGCTCATGCAGCGTACTTTGTCTACAAGTGTTCTGAACTCTTACCCTTTTATACCTGCTCGTCGTGTGCTGTTATCAGTTACGGCTAAGAAACACCTGGTCTAGCCATGCTTATGTATGAATGAAAGTAATTTGTTTGCTTTAAACAGCTTGTTAACAGCTGCATGTGTTTGTAGGAGATCGTTTGAAGGTGAGAAATATTTCCCTCTCGATGAGACCAATAGCCTGTATTCAGTTGACCAGGATGGATTTTACACAACCATGCACACAGATATACACCTGTCTGAAGGTACTAATTGCTAGTTGTGGAACTATTTGTCTATGAATGCACTGAGGTTATTTGTGTTTTTGACAACCCTTTCCTTTTCGAGATGAAATGGTACTGATTTTGCCGAATGATTGTTTTGGCAATAATATTGTGATAGTTTCTCAAACCTTTTGATTACATGCAGTACAACTACCAGGCTACTTCAATTTACTTTCAAATCTTGTTTTACTAACTCTCACATCAAATCTATGCTCTAAATTCTACATTAAGTGCCTTTTTGACAAAAGAACTGTTATGTACATTAGTGTCAAGTGCCCAGCATCATTAACTACTTGTCGAGTGTTTAAAATTGCTTATTTTTGGAGTTTTCTCCCCTCGATTATTAAAACAAGAGGAGACAATTTCTTATCTAGCATGCTACAAGTTGCATCGCTCATCAGTAGTTTTATTATTTCTGTAGAAAAAGTGTTGGAAGAGTCAGACATTGATGTGGACTTTGGAAATCTTTCACTGATTTCTTCATCTTCTACATGCACCTCTACTCATACGCTTAGTGGAGCTGAAAAGACAACTCCCAAAAATCATAATAGTTCATCAGGAAGCTCCACTGGTGGCTACCCAGATTCTGATCAGGCTGAAGAAATATCACAGCGTGTGGCTTCAAAAGTGGAGGCTGGCCGTTCTATTAACAGGTTTGTGTTATGAGGAGTTGTTCTCTCATTACGCTGGATAATATTGTAATTATTTTTAGTAGTTTGCCAATTCCATTGATGCTATTTGTTAAACGCACAACCTGATTCCGGGTGTTTGTCAAGTCTATGTCAATACATTACATCATGCTTATTATAAAGGTACTCCCTGGTTCTGGCTTCTTACGACGACGATGATGACGATGATGGGGACCGCAGAAAAAACTCGCTTAATGATTTGGCTGGTGGCCAACTTACTCCCAGCCGACTCTCCAATCTTACAAAATCAAAAACTTACGAATCCGAATTAGATTTGGTATTAGAGGATCTCTCAGAATCTGAAACGGTTACAGTCAAGTCCGACTCGGAGTCCGTACATAGTCTGAGATTGTCGCGTAAGGACAGCAGCTCAAAGTCTGAGATAAATTCTGCAGACAGTCCAACTGAGAGCAAATCAGATGAACAATCACCCGTTGACGATCAGTTACTCAGGTATAAGCTATTAAATGGATGCACAAAGTATCAGAAACTACCTCAGGCAAGGTTGCGTACCTGCAAGCAGCAAATAGAAGATGCGTCTCGGGGTTGCAAATCTCTGCCTAGAAATTTAAAAAATGGAATATCTGGCAATCATTTAAATGGACTTATTACAACTCTAGACAATATGGGTTCTTGGCCTAGAAATGTTTGTCGCGTGAAATCTGGCTTAAGCACCGAAAACCGTGTTTGTTCTCTCACACCCAATCATACGGACAGCGCAAGTACCAGTCAGCAAACTAATCAACATGCCAAACGTCGAAGTCTCTCACCGGGTAAACTCAAGTCTACTCCGTCCACTAACGAAAAGACGGAGAAAATACACCAACTCATAGAAGAAGCTCGTAGCATGTCTTCTAGTCTAGATAAAAGCCCTGGTTCTGCAATACATAGACCAATGCGGGCACCTCCAGCAGTGACCAATCTTCACATAGATTTAGTTAGTCCATATGCTAGTACAGATGTGTTAACTCCGCCCCCTAATGGCTCTAGCGATTACTTTAGAAGGCAACCTAGTTATAAAATTGCCTGTAGTAACGAAGTAACTCCACAAAAAGTTTTACCTCGCTCAAAGTCTGAAGACATCGGTGTAATGCGCAGGAACTATAGCTATCGCCAGGCCAATAAATTGATTAGGACACAAAATACTGACAGTATTATAGAGAATAAGATACTGGATACGGCTAGTGTTAGTGAAGCGTCCGCATTAGCCCGTGCCCCCAGTTACAAGCTTGCTCAGTCTAAATCTTTTGATCGAACGAGTCGTGCCCCCAGTTACAGGAAAGCTCTGGAGTCGCTGCCTCATGAAGTCGACAGCGGTTTAGGGTCAGGTGATTTGACTTCATCCAGCTCGACTATGACATCATCTAGTGAATCTAACCAATCAGATCCTGGCCGTCAGTCTAGTTATCGACTTGCTACCGAGAATGGCAGTAAAACAGGTTTGTGTATGGATTTGTAGACCAATAGTTTTATGTCAGTTTGATGTGTTGATGTTGTAGGAGATATCATGTGATATACTATGAAAAAAATTTTCTTTACAGTTGAGGCTCCACTGTTAAACAAAAGAGTTATCAAAGATTGCATGAAAGGAGTGTATGAGAATGAGGAAATGCATCTATCTAAACCCCTGTCTGTTCCACCCAAGTCCGAACTAGTCAAAATAGACACACCAAATGAGAGGTCAGCTTCCGATAGTATTTTTGTGGCCAATTGTCAGTGTTGCATTTTTCTTTCAACTTTGTATATTGCATGCAGAAATTTTTTTTTGTTTAATTTTAAAATGGAAAGTTTTTCATTTTAGTACCAACAGCACACATTTTTCTCATTCATTTTGAAAACTTTCACCAACAATCAAAATATTTCTGAGGTTTTCAAAGTATAATGCGTTTTGCAGAATGCAGCATTATTCTGTACCCAGAATTCCTGCTCAACCCACCTCCTTTCATCCGACTTATGTCAACGTTGAAGTGGGTATCAAGTCAAAGCAGGCAGTCAAGAAGTCACTGCAGCCGTCAAAGTCAGCACCTCCACCTGCTGCCGACAGTACAGATAACGTGTCTAAGCAGAGCCTTGAGCAGGGCAAGTGCATGACTCCCCCCGCCCCCTCAGTGAGCAGAAGAGCTCGGCCTATGAGCAGTTACATACCTAATGGTGAGTTTGTCTGGTAGTTGTATGCCCCTGAAACTGGTAAAAGTAATTTGGTAGTTGTCCTCTCTCGTTAAGGTTACATTGAAAAGATCATAATTCTGTCCTCTACTTCTGATTATTATGATACGACAGATTTGAATAATGGTAATAGAGTTTTTGTATATGTAAATGCGATGATCAAAGGATTGTATGTGCATGTATAAACAATGCATTTAAATTGGACTAAAATAATTAATGCGTATTTTTGCCTGAATATAGTTGACCTGTAGTCAAATGAATTGACAAGCAAATTATAGTTCTGAGTCACAAGAGACCAACAAATGGCTCATTTCAGGTTTTTTTGTGATATCAAGTCTTTTAATTTCCTATTTTCTGACTTACTCGTCTTCTTAAGAACTGACAACTTCGATATGTCAAGGTGCTTAGATCATTAGTTCTTCGATTACCTTGCAGATGCCGAGGAAGCTGACCCAGTGCCACAGAACAGACTAATGCTGCCAAAATATAACCAGGCAGCGTTCCCAAGTATGGAAATGCTGAAGCGAGAGGAAATGGCAGTCATGTCAGTTCTTGGTAAAATACGACGTTCCACGCGACCACTCAGTTACGTTCAAACTGATATTTAAATACTAAATACATACACGTACTTTTTGTATTGGAAGTTGCAGTCGAGTTGAAGGCAATCGATTGTATTTGATCTATTTTTATCCCTCATCTCTCTATAATTTATTTTATATTTCATTCGTTTATGATTTTAGTTGTACCAGTCACTCAGTCAGACATTTACTGGAGGCAATTTTTTTCAATTCAATTTTAAGAGTTATCTCCTCAATGAAGTTTTTTATACTGATCATCAATAACCTCAACAAAACACTTTCTCTGTGTTAGATGGTAGATAATACAACGTATCTGGTAATTTTTTTATTGGTAAATTATTGTCATACTGTGAACTTTTCTCTTATTGTTTTGTCACAGAAGATTTTTTTTAATTATTTTTACGCAGTTCAATTTGATCTCAAATACTGTTGGTGAACAGTATGAATTCTCAGCAAAGCTTGACTGAAGTATAATATTATTTTGCATAAAATATAAGTACAAGTTTATGTAATGACTGGTTTACTCTACCGCGACTGCGGCTCACAGCTCATGTCTGAGGATTATTAATCAGAGCAAAGCGCTTCCATGTTTTTTACTAGTTGTGTCAAAAGTTCACCAAGCTCCGTCACATTATAGCTTACTCTCTGAAGGTCGTATTGACTTGATGAAAATAAATAATTCGTCTTTCCCCGCGATAGGTTGATCGCAGTTTGACATCGCAACCCAAAATGATCAATACCTGCAAGTTATCAATAGTCTGAGAACAAGTTTTTTATTGCGCTCGCTGTCTGGTTTTGCTCAAGAATGCCTGTCAAATCAGGTTTTCAGATAAGTTTATTTTATTGCTAAATTCCACTAGGACATAATTTCATTGTGACTTGGGAAGAATTCACAGCCGACCACATCTGCATATGGCTGCTTATAAAGAATGACAATGTAGGGCAGTTTCTTACGGCTATAAATTCTACTCACTAGCGTTTACTGACGTTGAAGTATTTATCATCATACAAGAGACAAGGTTAATGCAAAATCAATTCAATCAGCAGTTGAGCGCTTGAGCAGATTGACTTATAATATGATCGAGTTAAATTTATGGCGGATTAAGCCAGTTTTGGTTGGTGCGCAGCAGCTGATTATTACCCTATCCAGCTGTCTGTCTAGAATTAGGATCTCTCGGTGCAGTTTTTACTGAATGTCTTCACCTAAAACACAGTGCATTCAAGTAACAACCACTTATTTAACCAGAATTAATAAAAAAAATTTAAAAGCTGGTACAAGCAATCCTTGGATAAAACTATTCTAAGACTACACTATGCTATACTCAGAGTGCTGGTGGTTTGAGGATACCAGCATATCTGAGTTTAACAAAAAACGGAAACCAGCATTTCCAAAGCAACAAATCAAGCACACCACAAACCCTCCGAGTGAGAGATTGAATGCCACAAAAGTACTCTATTATCCAAAACTAAACAATTGCCAGACAAAGAAACTGTTGTGTAATGTGACAAAATCACACTCTTTCATTAAGGAAACTGTGTTTGAATACGAAGAAATATCAGCATTGGTTAAAACAGCTCAATTGGCCTTGCAATGAATTAAAGTCATTTTTCTTCCACCCGTAAACTCTATCAGCTTTTAATACAAAAAAGTTTATTAGTTTCCATAAATATTTCAAATTTATTACTAATACATTATATGTTCATCAGGAAACAACCCCTAAAATTGAAAAAATAGATTCAAATCAGGCGCATTCTTTGCTAATTGGTAATTAGTAATTTGCATAAAGGGGTGAGTTTGAAAAATTAGTTCTAGGCGATTGATCTTTTTGTTGAAATTGATTAAGTTGAGACTGAGGAAGCCATGATTTAGTGTCTGCTATCAGATTGTCAGCCATCTTCAACAAGCTATAAGTGCCAACAACTATATCGTTATTTATGTACAAGTACCTTCAAGGCCTTCAATGTCAAACACTTCAATTGGGTACAAAACAAACTTGAACGATGATTCGCTATTTTGACTCGAAAAACATTTCTTCTTATTTATAAATGGAAAAACACCAGTCGCCACAATCAATCCATCCTACTTGGAGACCTCGGTAACGTTGTTGTTATTGATAATTTATTAAATCGCAATAAACAACAACAAATCACCACAAACATCTCTTGCGCAATCTCACCAAGTGTTGTTTGTTCTAGCACCAAGAGATTGCATGACTCGTAGATGGCAGCTGTCAGTAGCACCAACTCAATTGTTACCTATCAAAGAAGCTTTCACACCCGATTGAAGTGAAGTTTTGAACTTGGTATTGATTAAATTAAATTTTAATGCTGACAGAGAAGCAGTACTTTTAAAACATTCAAATGAAGAACCTTCAGTTCTGTTTCAACTATAACATGGTAGAAGGTTACAATGGTTGCAACAAAAAGTAATTATTCGATAATAATAAATATAATTGTTTCCCAACAATTCCTAACACTTTAGGTGATCTTTTTATATCTGGAAATAAATAATAATATTTATTTTGTAGCATAATATTAATGATGCACCGCTGACCATAAAAATATACGCTAATTGTTTGATATTATAATTTCATGCATTCTATTCTTGTGTTAAAGCCTACAAACAATGTGAAACCAATGGAGGTCAACTTTTTATTAGGTTGTTATACACAACTATTTTTCCATTCAACTTTGGTTGCAATAGTGAAGGTAGGTCACCAATACTTTAATTAAAATCTACAAGGTTCTGTGATCAAGCTTTCCTCTGGCAGTGACGTTATAACAAGGCCAACCCAGACTCTTCCTGCGAGCATTACCTGGCAGACAGGTAGTCCAGGTATAAAGGTCAGGTAATAATTGGTTATGCATATTTGATGTTGGTTAGTTTGGTTGTTTGATTGCTGTAACATGACCACAACTGACATTTACATGGCAGATCACTTTCGTCAAATATTTTAGTCTTTCTTCTTTGATTAGTGGACTCGGCTTCAAAGGATAAATGCAAGAGTGATATACATCGCAGCTCTCTACGTTTGATGGCTAGATGACAGAAACTGAATTACCCGCTGTTTATTTATTTTTAGGTGGAGTTTTTTTGGATTGCTTTATCGATCATTTCATGCTTCAGTATCTTTGTTTTAGTACAGCTGCAAAAACATCAACAGCTGCTAGTTGCTATTAAGACAACAATTTGGAAGAAATTACTTGTTTCTGACATATAATTAATGAGTGCAAGGGCAGCACTGGACCTACTACAGGTTTTGTATTTACTAAAACACTCGGCAGCAGTTTACTAAAACACTCGGCAGCAGTAGCCAAACTAAATATTTTATTATACGCCGATTGAAATTCAAACAATTTTTTAACTCAAAATGCAATGGCTGCCAAACTATTTTGCGATTTGGGCTCGAAATTTACCAAACACCAAAAGATTTAGCCCACGCCAAGCTATGTGGGGTTTTATTTATTTGCCTACACATTCTGCATTCAAATGCATTGAGATCTCATGCCAAACGGAAGCACCCAAACACCTGCCTTTCTTGTCGTCTCAATTTATCATAATCACGGAAACAGAAGTTACATAACCCATTCATTGTTATTATATGCACAACGACTCCATTTTTCACACTTTCTTATTGTTTCCGTTCACTGGTTACTCTGCCACAAACAGACTGTGAAGGTAGTCATTAGCAAGTTTTCATAGAATTCATGATGTGAGAATATACTTTTCCTGTTGCCATACAATAGCAACACTTACTGACCCGCTAGGTGTCAACACCTCGGCAACTGAAGTCACTAACCCTCACGACGTTATCACTGAGCGAATCAACGATGTTCTCCTAAAGATTCAGTTACTAACAAACTGTAAATCTAACCTAAAAGATTTGTGGTAATAGGATATCGGCCAGGAATCATCCAGCTCTCAATAGACATTTTATGTTTTTCTTATGCCAGTTTGAGCGAGTTATGTCCCAGTTTACGGCTTGTTTATTATCATTTTATTTATCCGGCTGTGTTTGTTTTGAGGCTAAGAATTACAGTTAGCATTAATCTGGGAAGCTCTGGGATTGCATACCACAAAACTAAACACTAATTGCCTATTTTCTATCAGGTTTGAAGCAAATGTTGTTTAAAAAAACTGACAATTTTTTCACTCATTTGAAATCTGCATCTATGCAAAGAAAAAAAAAATATAGGATAGAGGAAGTCTTGAACCTCTAGTTCCACAATCTACAATAATAGTGCACCTGTGTATGTTATCCACTACTCTATCACTATTGACAGATACAAGGTGCAGCTATGTAGGATGAATGATGATGTCGATTTAAAGTGGTTTGGTAGACAGAAATAATGAGAGATAGGGTGTAGCTGGGTACACCTTTAACTTGTCTCTGTATTTCATTCCCTGTCAGTTAGCAATTGAAAATGCAGGCAACATAATTTATAAAACTGTTCAATGGAGCATCCTGGCCGGCCATTAGCTAACCTGGCCGATGCGTCATGAGAACAAGTTATAAATGAACGAGCACATGGCTCTACAGACCCCATAAACTGATCTTTGTTGTTGTTTAAAAAGTTTTCAACATGGCCCTTATTAGTAGCAGGCACAAAAATGGGCTAGCCAAACCAAATAAGGACGTAGAAGTTTTCTTTGAGCATGTTCTAATTGTATTTCCTGCTCCAATCTATGCAGAGATGTGCTGTCTTTAGCAGAACCGATCATGTGAGTACGATTTGCGAGTTTTTAACAGACAATCCAAAGAAGTACCATTCAATACAGCACATAAAATTTTGTGACGTCAAAATACTTGTTGATGGTAGAAGCTTGCAGAAAAAGTCAAAAGTTTAGTAGATGTCCATAGTAACGAAAAAGTGTGACGGTACTGTATCAGGTACTACTTGTATCAGTGGTGGTACTGTATCAGTGGTGGTACTGTATCAGTGATGGTACAGTATCAGTGGTGGTACTGTATCAGTGGTGGTACTGCATCAGTGGTGGTACTGTATCAGTGGTGGTACAGTATCAGGTACTACATGTAACAGTAGTGGTACTGTATCAGTGGTGGTACTGTATCAGGTACTACATTTAACAGGAGTGGTACTGTAGATTACCACAGCAGAGTCAAAAACGAAAAGACTGGGTAAATAACCTTCCAATTGCCTTGAAGTGTCAAGCCACACTCATTTATTGACAAACAACTGTGAAGGCCATGTACATACAGGAAATGGCATGTTACGACGAAGACTAGGTAGGTTCGAAGTAGACGTAAGTTTTTAGATTGACGTAGTCACAAATATGTCGTTGGCTGAGCTCTGGGAATGTGTTGGCACAATTACTTCTTATTGCACTCGGCCAGATTTCTGTGTGGCCAAAATATCTGAGTTGGAATAGCGACACGGAGACTACCGCAAATGATATAAAGCGATTCCAAGCTACGAATTCTACATCCATTTGGTTGATGAGGCTTGGCAATACTAATCTGTTGGCACTGATTTAAACCTTTAGCTATATAAATCTGTTTTAGCAACCCAAAATCATGCAGTGAGTGCGATATAACCATGATTGATGGAACAATAATTGATTGCAGGTGATTTTACATTCCAGAGTTGATCCAAACTTCCAGCCCATCCCAGTGATTCAACTCCCTCCCAGTGAGGCATTGTTACTCATGTTATGTTTGCATTTGTAGTCAGGCATGGAAGTCACCTTCGTATATAATAATAACTAATTTAAAAAAAATTATTATTACCGTTAGTAATTAAAGTAGTTTGGTTGGTGGAGAAAGTCGTTTAGATATTTTGTCATTATTTATTTTCATCATGAAATCTGCTAACCTCTTCAGACTATTTTTGATTAACTTAAGAATCCATAATTCTTATGCCACAAATTTTTGGCTGTATTTGCGAATGGGTGCTTAGCTCAGGCATGGATAGCAAATAAACTACTTATTGTTTAATTTCTAGAAAGTTCTTTACTAACTGTCTTGCTTAAATAGTACATATTTGTTGCTTTTTCGCAAAATAAACTTTAAATTTTGAAATCTCTCAAATTATAAAATACTGCTGATTGGCTTGGAACAACAATATTTCAAAGTAAAGGTAAAACTTCAATTTTAAAAATGTAAATGCTAAACCCCTTAGTTAGATTTCTGATAAAACAATCTTTCCTAAAACTATGAGCTTAAAGTTTATTATTAGTTGTATGCTAAATAGCGCATCCATGTTTTATTATTTCTCACAACTCTTTATTATCGTTCGCTGCAGTAACAAGAAAACTAATGGCTATTATTAGTTTATCCATTTCATCATATGTGTCAGGTTTTGCGCTGAGTCTCGCAGAATTGGATTTTATCCATTAAGACAGTTTTTGCCACCTCGAGTACACTCATTTTCACAGACGTACAACGCTGGCCGTTGCTAAACTGTTTACTCAACAAACAAAAACAACTTTCTATACCATCGTTTGTCTGCGAGAAGGTGTGAAGATCAGCCACAAATCTGAGTTAAAACCAAAGAGATAACATTTAAGGAGTCAAGTTCTGCTGTTTAATTAATGTAACTAGGTAAGACGATCTCCTGTTGGACTCTGTTCTACTGTAAAAACAATAATAATTATTTCAATTACTTCAGATAGATTAATCTAACCTATCCATAAATAATTTGTAGGGTCTAATTACCAATTAGATTGCATCTCCGAATATCAGAATTTGGGAAAGGGAGTAAAAATGATACACAATGGTTTCATTAGACGGTTTTATTAGACGGTTTTATTAGACGGTTTCATTAGACGGTGTCTCAGTAAACATTGTTCAAGCGTTTTCTACAAAAGTAAAACATAATTGCACATCTGTGATTAATTAAATGTTAATAATTAAATTTTTTGATTTAGATTTTTCGCAATGAACTTCGTCAGTTTTTTGCTCAAAATACTAACCTAGATTTGTGAACAACTTCTGTTGAAAACTGTTTGAGCTCATGCGTCAGAGCAACAATGTTTTCACATTTCATATCTCAACAAAGAACATCAATTTTTCGAAAGTTATTGAAAAGGATTATGTTTCCAAGTTATTTCCATTAACGTTCATTTGCTATCCGCTAAAAGTTTTATGCAATAAAAGATTTATTGCATAAATCAGTTTTACAGATAAAATGATGATGAATTGAGTCGTGTAACAGTATTTTGTAATATTGCTGGATTAATTATTATTATTATTATTGTATACAACATAAGACTGTGAACAACAACCCCAGAGCTGTATTATGCTAATTACTCCCTGTCTCGTATTGTAATACAAGGTAAACGTTGTAGTAA
Source organism: Cryptosula pallasiana (assembly GCA_945261195.1). Lineage (NCBI taxonomy): Eukaryota > Metazoa > Bryozoa > Gymnolaemata > Cheilostomatida > Cryptosulidae > Cryptosula > Cryptosula pallasiana. The sequence goes on along the minus strand of OX183140.1, from coordinate 23,863,903 downwards.
AGTCCATGATTTATTCACAGATTAGCAAACCAAAACCAATTGTCTACTCCTCATTACTTAACAACTTGATTTAACTAAGTTGAGTGATCACTTCCATCTATTGGTCTCGACTGAGTAGTAGCGGTTTGTAATTTTTTGTATTTTACAAAATATGTTTCATCAAGAAGTTGTCCTCTCTTGTCCAGTAAATGTCACAAAGCTATGTGTGTGGGCTGACAAGCTGCTGGCTTGTATAGCAACAACAGCTCACCAACCTGTCATCATAAATCATTTTCGTTTATTTAATGGCTTTTTGACTTCATGTGAGTTGTAACTGGTGTTACAGCAGTTGGTTTGTTGATAGATTAGTTGCGTCACTAGTGAATGTACTCTTTCTCATCGCCAACTACCGAAAATAATCATTAAAAAATCTTGTTGCAAAAAGTGGTGAAATTAATTATTACTTTTCAATAAATTTTTTAATTATTATACCTGCGTGTCACAATTATGCTTTTTTTACCAATCATAGGCTTTGGCGATGTCATAACTTTTTCCAGGAGCAAAAGGAAAGTATGATTCAAATAGTTTGAAAAGTTAAACCAATGTTTTTTTTAAACGAAATGATTAACAAAGCCTCGTCAGTCAAAACTAACAACGTCAAATGAGTCAACTCAGCAATTTACAAAGACAATACGAAGGGCGCCAAACTGAATCTAGCGCTTGGACAGTTTCAATTGGTATCATTTTAGACAACAATAGAGTGCAATATTTTGTGCATCGTAGACTAGATGTTGACTACACGGTAGAACAATGGTGTAACGAAATGAATGAAAACCTAGCATAAATATCCGTTTTTCTATTAACTTCCATTGTATAGACCTAATACATTGGTGTTTACATAACTTTTAGCTATTCATTATTTTAAAATGCCTTTCTGACAATCTTTTGTCAGAGTGAAACAGTTGATAGACAGTTATCTGAACAAAGCCAAAATATTGTATAGCAATTAGCATTTCACTGCATTATCAATAAGGTCATATTTACACAATGTTTGCGTGTAATCACCCAAGAGAATTGTAACTTCAGAGCGTATTAATTTTATTCAAATTTATGACATGAAATATTCAAATTTCATTCGATTGTTAACAACATGATACAGCTAGTCTACAGAATCCGAAGAACACGTCAATAGTTATTTTGCTGTTTTGTGAAATGCTAGATTATCTATGATTTATACAAGATAACGAGATGTCTGCTAGCAGCAACTTGGCTTGTTGTTGGGTTAAAGAATATTCTAGAAGTTGTGAAGGATTTGTGGATGACATTAGTAAGGAAAAAAGCTGATTACTAACGTCGTTTAAAGCGATTGAGTCACAGATCGCCAACATTTAAACCTCAAGTCTCTATAAAAAAGCTCTTACATCATTGCGTTACATTTTCTAACAATACTAATAGCCTCCGATTGGTGGTAATATTTAGAACATGAGGAGTCCTTTTCTCTCAAGCGCTCTTTCAAAAATTGAGCAAAAATGATTTTTTAGTGTTTTGTTCATCACGATTCCCTGTGATAATTGATTCAAAGATGAAGTGAAAACAAACACAGAAATGCAGGTACATTTATAGATGTTGGTTTAACAGACAGCTAGTACGTGATGCGTTGAATGGACACAAAACATGAAGTAATATTTGTCAACTTAGCAATCCACTGAATTCTTATGAAAGCAGACGTGACATCGCATGCTTGCAACCCATTATTGCAGCAAAAAATCTAAAAATCTTTTTTCATCACCAACACCTGCAGGGCAAACGGTGTGATACGATATTTGAAGTTATCTCCCCTATCTAACAACAAACAAATTGGTCTATATTATTATATTATTTATTAATCTATTTTTAGCACCTCTGATATTCATCTGCCGTATTAAAAAAATAAATGGAATATTCTAGAAATGGCAAGCAGATATAAATGGTTGTATAAAGCAGTTATGTTGTACAACTAATAGAAGGAATAGTCAATAAAACTCAATGACAAATGCTAACATCAAGTACAATACTAATAATAACGATTTATTAATGTACAATGTTCCTGTCAATTAAGCTTTCATAGTCTGAGTTGCGAGTTTTAGTCGTGTATGTGATACGCAAAGTCAACATTAGAAAGATACTAGATGTTTGCATAAGACCCCCCATATTACCTTATCGTAATAAAACCATGTAGAAATCATAGCGAAGGTAATAACACTTTGGGACAAGTTCCAAATGGTAACCATTAGCTAATGGATTATATCCATAAAACCAGCCAAAGATTAATTACCCATCTTCTAATGGCATTACATATATCCAGCTATAACAAGCTATAACAAATCGGGAGCTATCTGTACAGTGATTTCTCTTTGGCTCAACATATTTACATCAACTTTAAATAGTATACAAAAAATAAGATTAAAAATTAAATTAATCACAAGCTGACGCCGTCTATGTGAGTGGTATGGGTATGACTGGATGATAAAGCGTTATGTCTTGACGGAAACTTATAGTGTTGTGAATAATTGTTAGATTGTGTAGGAGTCGCTACTAGATATGAAGATTGTTTTCCGTAATGTCTGTTTTGTTGTTTTACGAGAGTGTTACTATTTTTTTGACCACATCGTCGTTCGCATGATCTAAAAGTTTTCGCACTGAGCACCCACATGCATATACTTATGCCTATAACTAGTGACATGAATACTTTTAGCATGTGTATCTCTACTGTAGGTATGGAGTCTGCTAACTGGGGGCTAGATGGTTCTTTGGACATACATCTCCAGGCGTCCAAATTCATAAACTCGTGTACGTATGAACCGAGCACACAGACGGATGGAACGGTGTATAGTATAGCAAATATTCCTATCTTTGCCATCAGTTTCTCCAGTTTACGAATGTTTGAATTGTCAACTTGTGTCTTCAAGTTTGGTCGAATTCTTAGTAATGATATAAACCCAGCTAGTAGAAAGATTTGTCCAACGAGTAGTAAAAAACACATCGGTATTATTATGTATACGAGAAGCGACCATTTATCGTGATTCCCGACATAGCACATCCCTGTTAGCTCATTGCTGTCGACTCTTCCAGTGACTAGGACAGCGATAGTTAGTACAGCGGGCACAGCCCAAGCGAATAGATGAAAGTAACAAGCAATAGAGTTGATAGCCTCTAGACCCCACTTCCTGCTTGCCGCCAGATACCAACTCAAAGTTAGAATCGTCCACCAAATGTGACTGGATATACCAAAGTAGTACTGGATCAGGAAAATAATAATACAGAGAGTAGATTCCATCCCGTTTACTATCATCAGTGAAACATCCTCGATATCAGACTTGCAAATGATCTCTTCGGCGGGGATAAACAAAGGAATAAAATGCGCTAACGCATACATCAAGTAGCAGAACGCCATGAAGATAATCGGCCTCGTCGGATAGCGAAATCTTGCTGGGTCGATGCAGAATGATACTATTGTGACAAGAGTTGAAAGAATGCATAACGATGCCCAAATTGCCATCCACATGTACGCAAAGTGTTTGTGCTGCTTAGTAAAAAACACATCGTCACAAATTGGTACGCAATCCTTGCACGTCGAATCACAGAGATCTGTGCAGGTTGAGTTATCATATCGGACATATTTGTTGGGACACTCTGACGCGGTGTAAGGCTTCAATGTCGCTTTTATGAGTAAAGGCGTAGTTTCTGGAACTGGTTCTGTCTTTGGTGGCGGTATAGCGTCAGGAGTGCGACTGGTCGGAGATGATAACACTTCCTGTGGGGCCATACATAACTGCTTCTTACCATTTGGTACTGGAAGAAGACTACAGTTTAACGGCCATGGAATCTTCAGTTTGTTGAGTACTGGTTCACAATCCGATTTGACCTGGTAAAACACAAAATGGATAGACTCAAATAACAAAGCACGCAAATTCAGAGAACATTAATTATAAAATTTGCATGAATTTGACACATTTGCATGTATGGAAACATGAATTAGTATTCATGGATTGGTAGATTTCTAATTGAGAGTCGACAAAGCTTATCAAGCCATGCATCTAATGAAGACCATAGAATGTCGAGGAGGCAACGCAGTACAGCTGTGACTACTCTATCAGATATGAATCAAATCAAATTTTATACAATGGCTCAAGTAATTTTTTTTGATTGACACATAGTCAGCTTTAACCAAAGCTTTGTTCGACTCAGTTCTCAATTAAAGCCCTGCGATATCTAGTGGTTTGTCGTAAACGAGTGCTGAAAAAGGTGGTTGAATAGAGGTTAGCACGATCTAATGCGTTCATTCAACTAATGTCAACAATTTGAACATTGTTGAACAGCAAACTGTGTTGTGATTGAAAGAAATGGAAAGCTGTATACTTTTGCTGTAGTTTAGTACAAGCTGATGAGAAGCGAAGAAGTCTAGTAAACTCAACCACCAGCTGGGGTTTCATTTGGCACAAATATAGCAGTGGGTGAAGCAAAGAATGGCAATGTCTTCAAATAATGTTTTTTCAATTAGCTATGTGGTGAGCATATATCGCTGGCTCTAATTTTGGTATTTGCAGTTGATTGACTTCCAAATATTCAGTTGACTAGGCATAGTTAATGTCAGCGAGAACGGTTGAATGGTCAGCCTATTTATTCCAGCCATATGCTTTCTGTTAATGGCTGAGCATTAATGAAGTCTACTAGCAGTGATTTATTACCTAGATATGTTGTTAAAGCATCAGATACTCGTGTAGTAGTTTGTCTCTAACTTAAATCGTTGAAATCCTCTTAGCTCACTCACAATGTTACACCTGGTTAAACCTCTTACATATCTTTGTCTATCTCTATCTACCTTATCTAAACCTCCGGCTCAGTGCAACTCTTTACCACCCCATTTAGATTTTTGAAAAAAAACCGAATCATTTCCACAAGATTGTATCCACCAAACTGATAACTCTCGTTTACTTTTGACCAGCAGAATATTCCAGAATATTCCAGAGTACGAAATAACATACATTATAGATGCTTAGAGTCTCACGTGACGGTCTAATATTTCACTTTACAACACGAGCATAAAGAAATAAGATCACTATTCTATCTTGAAGTGTGACTATTTAAATGGTTGCAATGTTAACCATTGAATAACAAAGATATCTTACCTGGAGACACATGCTTCTGCACACGTTTATCACCAGGGGCCCATCCATTTGTATCGAGCACATCGGCACAAACAGGCTGCATAGAAAGAATTTGATATGTTGTGAACAGTTGAAGAGATTACTTAGTTGAGAATAAGGCCCTAATTCCTCGGCAGCTTCCTCCTGCGTTAAATGTCCGAGATAGTTAGGCATGGCCGTCATATTGTATCTCAAATGTGAGCACATTTCTATTCGTATCGGCTCACACGTTCCCATATCATCCAAGTAGCATATACTTTGTTGGAAGAACAAGAAAAGTAGAAAAAGTGATAATATTCTAGAGCGCGTGAAATCCATAGTTGTGTGTAAGTAAGATGCTAGTTAAGTCAATTAGTTGTAGAGTACTTCATAGCACTTGAGTGCAGGTATAAGCCTCTCAAACACAGCTTATTACACCAATCCTTTCCACTTGACACTGAGCCTTCTCTATCAAGTCCACTCTTCTGTATCGTTGTAAGCTACAAGCATCTCTATTTCTATTGGCTCATGGCATAGACTAAGTTCTTACTATATAGCTTTTATCATTTGTAGATTACCGCTCCGAAATATAAGCTTGAATGAACACGTATTGCGCTAAAATAATATTTGTTGTTACCTTGTGTTTAATGGATATTGCCAACTGACTGTAAGCTAATTACAATATATGGGGTATAACTTTCAAACGGGCCTAATTGGTAATATCCAATAGCAGTCTAACTGTGTACTTGAACTATATTACGCTAGGATGTCCTCAAGACTTCAAGCTGGTGCTGATGCTTTTTGTTTTTTTGGGCTATAATCATCTTGTTTTTATAAGCTCAAACCTAGTTGCTACTGAAACCGCAATGTACATATTTGTCCTGGTTTCAGTGGATAGCAAACTTGTACAATTTGTGTAGATTCCTAAATAATAATAAGGCTGGTTGATTCACTACGTCGATAGTAACAAGTGAAACTCCTGCTGATAAAATCCTATAACCACTTCATATCTCTGCTACTTTGGTACGTACAAACATTAACATCAAATCTGAAGTGATTTACTTTCATCAATTTATTAGTGAAATTTTGTTGATTGATTCATATTATGGTAGCCAGGGTCTTTGTAGACGGCAGTCTGTGTAGTGATGATGTAAGGTGGCCATCAAGATCCAGGTTGACAAGCAATACTTGGAGTAATAAATAATTTTGTAGTGAAATAAATTTCAGTCTTGATTAGTGATACTAAAACTTGTTTTGATATCAAAAAGAAACAAAATATTATAATTTCTGCGATATGCTAGAGAAGAGGCACTGAAAACTCCCAAAAAAAATTTACTTGAAAGTATGAAACCAAATGATGAAATTTGTAACAAAATGAATCAGATTAGACAAAAATAGTTTTTGCTGACGTAGATGTTATCATCGAACTAATTCGTTGCCAAAAACAAGTAGTTTACCTAAAGCCGTTGAATGTCAACGGTTGTTTCTAGAACCCAAGCGCAGCATTGTTACACAAATATCGGACATCTGATATTACAAGCAGGCTATAAGGGCATCGCGCCACCAATCACTGATAGCCATTGATAACAAGCAGGCTCAACATCAAAGGAAACTTGTTGCTTGTAAAGTATTCTATTACAAGACCATAGCATAGACTGAGATGAGCTACATGCATAATTATACACTGGGTGGTTTCATACTTGGACATAGTACAGTACTGCTTATCAATTAGCCTGGCTACCTTTTTGATCTTTGATGGAACAAAGAGTGTACATTGCCTATTCACCTGTATTTGATATTATCATTATGTACCGCAATCCTTCGCAATTATAATAACTACAAGATGTAGCTACTGCTCTCTCTTTTACATGCCAAATGCCTGCAGGGGTAACTCCGAACATATGTTGTGATTCCACGCATTTTGTCGGCAGACAAAGAAGAAAACATCTGAAATAATTTATTGCAACGCTCATGTTATTGAGATTCTGCTGCAATCTAAACCGATTTTTCAAATTTTAATCTAGTAAAATTTATATTTAGTAAACAGTAATGAAAAGTAATACATACCATTTTTTTCCACAGAATGTTAAAGTTGGATGATTTCAGATATTTATGTTTACATTGGCTGCTATATGTCTAGCCAATGGTAATCTAAAAAAGAAAGTTGTTTCCACATTTTTGTTTAGAGTAGATAACTCTAAAATGTTTAATTCAAATATTTTTAAGAGAAGACAACTCCATGTTTCAGTTTGCCAACAGCACCTGGGGTAACTCAACACTTACAACTACTAAACAGGCTGGTTTGACTCCTAGCTTGTTTTACAGAAAAAATCTATAATTAAAAAAGGATTAGTCTATGTAATGTATATATATATAAGTCTATGTAGCCTATTTGCATGTCTATGTAATCTATATATGTATGTCTATGTAATCTATATATGTATGTCTATGTAATCTATATATGTATGTCTATGTAATCTATTTTTGAATAGCTAGTAAAGTGTGATAATTGAAAAAGTAACGAAACCAGCTTGATTTGAGATCAAACCATAGATGTTACCACACGACCACCTGGCCCAGAGCTCAAACACAATACCCATACCCCTAGGTCTATGTAGTGTACAGCTAAATACTACGAATAACTAACACGATATCTATTTTAAGCTACTTCGTTGTAATCAATATTTTTTTTAATAATTAAATTTGTTGTTTTGTTTCGTTAGACGTAAACAGTGGCGGATCTGGGGGGTGAGCCCTAGGAGCCCAGGCTCCCCCCCTACCCATGAATATGAGGCAAAAACTGTCTGAGAAATTAGCTGAAAATTTCCATCTATATCAGCTTCTAGATAGCTCTTGTAATAAGAAGCCCCTTATTAATCAATAAAGATGATTGTGATGTGAGAAACAGCTACATAACCCAAGATCCAATAATTTTGACTCTAGTTCAGGGTTGATTAAATGGGCAAACATTTTGTCTGCTTTTTGGTGCAAACATGCTCAGCCAAAAGGTCAAGGTCTTTCAGTTTACGTCGGGTCGGGTCGTCAAAATTGCAGAAGCTACTACTACCAATATTATTAATAAAGAAAAAGTCCCATTATTTTTTTTTCATTGCAAGAGTGGTTGACCTATACAAAAGTTTCAGCTCTCAAGTAAGCATTGCTACTTGCCGTTTATTCAATGCAACCAACAACCCAAATTTTACTATTAGTTGTCAATTATAAATAACGATTATTATTATTATAATTATTATTATAGTAAGTAATAATTATTATTATTTATTTATTATTATCAATTATTTTATTAATTATTATTATCAGTTAAATATTATTTATTAATTATTATCATTTTTTATAATAATAATAATACTAATGATAATTATAACAATAATTATAAATGAGTATTTAATTATTATCATCCTCACTCATTGAAGTAATTCTTTTTTGTTATCGTGTGTATTATTATTGTTTATTATTATTATTATGATGATGATCTATGATGATGTAGTAGTTTAATTATAATAAATGATGGTAGTTAATTATTATTATAATGTAATAATAATAATAATAATAATAATAATAATAATTTATTATTGATAAATAGTGTATAATAATATTATTTAGTAATTAAACTGTTACGTCATCATAATGAAGAACTTGTTGTTATTATTATAACTGTTATATATTAATTTAAAATAATAATAAGCATCATTTTAAATAAATAAACTGTTTTAAGTATTGTTATCTTTTAAATTATTATTATTGTTTCCTAGGTTTGATTCAAATGCATTTTAGGTGCTATACAATGGCAGTTGTATTATAATATCTGTGAAACTTGCAAAATACTGGTTCTAGAATCCAGTGTCATAGCAGTTTCTTCAACAGTGTACATGGGGGATCCAATTTTGAGTCAGTAGGAGAGCAAATTATCTTAAAAAAGGGCCAAAAAAATTTTCGGCGCTTCGCGCCGAAATATTTTTTTACAAATGGGCTCCCCCCTCTGTGACTGTCCAGATCCGCCACTGGACGTAAACCTCCCAGTTGTGATAAATTCTGAATTAGCTATTTTTATAAGAAGCTTTTTTCATGGAACACGATTTTTAGTGTGACACTATAATTCCTAGAATACAACGTTTTAAACTTAATAAATAAATAATATATTAATTTAATTATTTAGTTCCTACTGATGAGCGACTTTATGTAAGTTAGAATAGAAGTATCTTAGTACAGGATATTGTATCCTTTTTTGTTATAAAGCCTCAGATTCCAACATAAGTCAAATATTTTTTAGCTTGAGTAGCAGAAATTTCAATACCTAACTAAGACTGAGAGAACTTACATTGACTGAAATATGTAAGAAATGGTCACAAAGTATGATTCTGTCACCTGCTGACACTTTTTAATCAGATTAATTTTCACCGCAACATTTTTTAACTTTAATTAACAGATTAATTGTTCTTGGGGTAAAAAGTGTCTATGAACAGCCCATTTCACACTCTTTTACAAATTTAGTGTGGAAGTTCACTGGTAAATTCAAATTAAGGGCCTTCATTTTCTAAAGATCGCTAAATTTTCCTGTGCTGTTATTGCGTTTGAGCATAATATTGCAAATAATTGCACAATTTTCTCTTATAAAACTTTTCACTTGGCATTTTTCCTGATTTGTTTTCCGCAAGGATTATATCGTTTGCACGAGCCTACAGCAGGACAGTTTATTCTCTAACAAACTGAAAAACCAAATCCGATGATTCAAATTTATAAAAAGTGTGAAACAAACTTATTTCCATAAAATTAATTTTCTATAAAACATTTTCATAGTATAACTTTTGTGTTATAATAATTGTTTTTAATCTTTAAACAACTTGATTAAATGACAGCTTGAAACAAAAATTATGAGATATGGACATTGCATAACTGACACATTGGGCATATTTTAGTAACGGATCAATATATTTATGTCTGCCCGTTACATTGTATTACATGGTTTTGTGAGATTGGATTTTATTTGAACGGTTAAACAACAAAGAATTTAGAGATTTGTAGAAATTGTGGGAAGAAGCCGAAACCAGTGAAACTAACAATAAGATTATTGCAACAAGTCGAAAAGACTTTATATTGTAACATATACAACGTCTCTCACCCAAACACATAGAATACTTTAAGTTGTCTATCCAACATTTTCCACGATGAGATTCAGTGTACAAGTAGGACGTACATTGTCGGTTCACATCTGCCATTGCAAGTAGAAAATAAACGTTTTGCAATGAAGTTTCTGAGCTCATTTAGTGCACACAAATATTGATTAGGGCTGGGGTGTATTGAGTACCAGCTTCTGCACCAAGCTTTCACTTGCTGTCACAATCAGGTGTCAATAAGGGCTCGTTACAGACTTGAGAGCTAAGGCTAAAGAGATGCACTCATCATGTTAGTGATTTTCATTGTTGGAGGCTTTTGTATTGTCAATGTAGAATTCAATGGCTGTCACACATTCATTGACTAGTTAGGGCTAATATTTGCTCTAGCTGTCTATTAGTGCTACTCTTGCTACACAATCTTTGTTTCCTGCATACAAGGACAACTCTACCAGCTACCACTCAATGAAAGTCTCATCAGTGGATGAAGAGGTTGGTTTAAAAGGTAAGCCATTTTATTTTGTAGTCCTCTTTCAGCAGCAAGCGTTTCTGTGCATTGTTGGATGGAAATGAACATATTCAATAGCACAGTTTATATCCTAACCATTGGTAACAAGTGTGAAAGCTTGCTAAAAATGTCGAGCCTGGAAAGTTGACATCATAAAATGTTTTCAGTAGACAAGGGTTTTGACCAGAGCTATGAAGGCCAATAAACTTAAATTAAGGGCGAAACTTAATTACATTCCAGCTTCTAACTCATTCCTAAAAACGACAAATGCTGTATTGGTTTATCTCATGGCTAGAAATCTCTAGATTATAAGTTACTAGTTACTATACTAACTAGTAACTGATGGAGATGCCTGGGATTGAACCTGCACCTTTTTGCTTGGTAAGTGGGCACTCTATTCACTCCCCCATAAGGACTCACTGCTCCTTGGCAAAACTATAACAAGCTTCTGTAGCCTGTCTTGCATTTTATCCTCAGGTTTACACTCAGCAAACTTGTGATTCATTCACCGGCCAGTGTTGTTGATCTCTTCTGTAGAAGGACTGACAACACAAGTTTTTTTGTTTACTTTTGCAATTTTGTCAACTGCTACAATATGTTCGATCTTTCAATTTGTACAATCATTTTATTAGTTTAGAAACAATTTTCATCATCAACTACACAAAACATTCAAACAGTACTTCACGAGAACTAACAATTATATCGGAAATAATTGTTAATCTACAGACAAGCTACCATTAGTAGCAGACATAACAATAGAGCTGCAAATTGACAAAACCTCAGCACCCACTTGAACTATCAATGCAATAGTAAATATGTTATTAAGTTCTTTTGTTACAACTATAATTGCACACATTAAATTTCAAAGAAGAAATATAAAATAACATGCTTTAAGTGGATTAGCCCTAGTTAAAAGCCACTTTACCAGAAATTGCTGAAGCCTTGCGTCTGCTGGTTTAAACGTAATGCTAGTATTTGGAGTTGTGCTCCCAAAAGCATAGTTGATTTGACTCATACACCTTGTCATTGTGTAGCATTTTATAGTGCTCACACAATTTGATTTCTTTCTCTCACAAAGTTATTAAATATTTCAACGCCTCATTTGACAACAAAACAAATAATCACAAATGAAATGAAATCGTGCCTTTATATTTGCACAATTAACCGAGAATGAATGCCCTGAAACAACAATAGCAGGTTGAATAGAAAGTAGTACTTGACATGTTCCATAGAGTATCACTAATTTCTTTCATACAAATGTTACATTTCATGATCTAACTCCCACGGAGACAGACAAAGGTGTAATCTATTCAAAGAGCTCAAAGATACTGTATTTTACCATGAATTGCTTTGTTATGATACAGGTAGATTTCATGTATCACAGAATGAATAATACATACACAGCATGCACAGTACAATCATAGCGTTTTGTGTATTGTATATTATCGATAGAATTTAACTCAGCTGATAATTAGATTTTGTAGTGAGGCAGGCAATTGGTTTTAATAGCTAGTTATTGACATTGTGATAAGCAGGGTTGTATACATGGTTAGTTTATGTTCTCTCAGTTTGTACCTGCGGGTCGTCATCTCGATTATCACTTTATCTTCACCTGATCGTTGCTAAGATCTAGAAAAAGATAAGTTTAACCTGCTGCACAGAGTGACTTGTACTTGGCTAACAAAGCTTTAAAGTGAAAGTTCAAATCTTTTCTTTCATTGAGGGATTTGACTGTGGAGGCAGACGTTGATGTTTAAAGCTTTTTTGGCAAGTTGTCAAAGCTTTTATGTAACAGCTAGTGTCACTCAGCAGACGATCAGCATGTATAGCTGGGTGACAGGACCATCTGAAACTGAAGGTGAGAATGTACTAGCTTTTAGTTCTAACTAACACAGAGTTTTAGTTGTTCACTCTTTCTAAATAATATGATTTGATATTATAATATGCTTTCTTGCACAACGTTTTATGGTTTAGCTGCCCTGACTGACTTGTATGTATGTAGAAGGGCACATGGAATTGTGGGAATTATGAGCCTGCTGATTGACAATACTTTGTGATAGTATTAAACAGATCTAGAAATGTTGGACAATTAGGTTTTTTACCATCTTTTTTAAAAGCCATTTTGGTGCTAGAAGCTGTTGAGAGACCACGATAGGACTAACATATGAAGCCTTGGCTTGGTTTTATTATAGAAAACAAGAGTATTTTTTTCTGGATTATTTAGATAAATTATCCATACAAAAGTCGAAATACCTGCCTCGAATGCTAACACCAGGTTTGCTTTACAGGAAACACAGTCATAGTTTTACAGCCTACATGTCTTAACTTAGGTTTAATTTTCTTTATTGCAAATGCAAAATTTTTCTCATTTGAGAAAATAAATATTTTTTTGTTATTCATTTTATACGGAATCAGACGCTACCCCTGCTGTTGTACTTGTTATCTGTGCAGAGCTCAATTATAAGCCCATTATCCACTTGTAAATGTTATTGTTTACCATTTTGATGGTTACTCAGAGTGGGAGTCATAGAGTTATAGAGTCATAGAGTTATACATGTATGTATAAACTTCTCTAGAATGGTCTACTCCTTCCGCCATGTCTTTGATTAAGCATCTCTCTACATGATGAATATCATTGTCAACTTGAAATGGCATATCAAGGTCTGAGGTATCGATGCATTGATACTACTCTATGATGCTCATTTTTGTAAAGATTGCTGGATAATTTTGATGGCAGCATTTGTTCTACATGATTGCCAATCTGATACAATTATGCTGTGTTTTGTGCATTTGAGTAAAATCAATAAGTCATCATTGCGTTTCAGGAAATATCGCAATGTATCCAACATCTAGCGGAATAATTCAAGTCTTTTGATGCAATGTAGCGAAAGAAACATGGAATGTGAAATATCTAGAAGTAGCAAAGTTGATAGACGCTAAAAATACCTGAGCAAAATCGTGTCAAATATTGTACTTGTTTGAATTACTGATTGTGGATTTTTTTGCGATCTCATTTTCTTTTTCAGTCTGATACAAAACAAAAAACAATTATTCTTTTAATATTTAAGTCAATATAGCAGACTATAGAGTAACGTTACTAAAACGTGTGACGATTTCCAACTGGCAAAAAAATGCCGCAGACTTACAAGCATCTACTTGAAAAGCTAGTTTATGTGTCTGCGACTAATAATTTTGCAAGAACTCACATGACAAAGATAATATAAAATTTGGTCAGTGTATCACTTTTCTCAATATGCAAAGTATTTTTGCAATGCTTGCTATATAAGGGGAAACAACTCCCAATGAGAAGGTTGCGCAACATATGTTTTGGAGTTGTTTCCTTTATGTTTGGGAGAACACAACTTACTACCGAATTAATTGTTTATTAGGGAGCTAGCAATGAGTGCAATAACAGATTGTTCTACAATATTTACCTCATGCCGTGGCATATTTTACACTAATTAGTTGGAACTTGTGTATAATAATTCTCTATGTCACCAATGGGTAATAATAAATTACAAATAATGGCATCAAATGATTTACTTTTACACTGTTTTATTTACAATAGCCCCTGCGCTCAATAAGTTGAATCAAACAAAACATGCATTAACCTGTCATTTGAAGATATTTGATATGCCTACCCATGCAGTTGGCGTGTTGTGATCTGAAATCATTATTATTTATTTACATTTGCAATTAATAAGTTGATAGTTTGGTAACTAGAGTAGTAGTGTTCGATTGCCAGTAATGAAATGATTGGTAGCTGACTGGCAGCTGTAAGCAGGTTCTTGTTCGTTGACAGTTGATGGTATGTACAAAAGTAATTATGCTGTTAGCTCTTAAGCCGTGCAACATCTTTTTAATTATTCAACATCATAGTAAACTTCACAATCATTTTGTAAACATGGTGCTACAAAACATGTAATTTTGAAGCAGCAGGTATTTTTCCACAGTATATTATACGTGAATGATATATGCAACACACATCCTTTTCTATGTGTTGATAATGCCGATGCTTTTGTATTGGCTGCTAACCACAAAAAAGATTATGTAGCTAAAAGTTTGAACAGCCAGAAATGACCTTAGTAACTACAGCGACCAGCAAGGTACATGAACGCTTTTTTACTCAACAGCTGGTTGGTTGTTTGATGTAAGTTATTTACATTTTCTTCTGGTAGCCCGATTGCTTTGTCATTGCTCCAATATTTGCAGTTAATCTACAAGCAGGAGATGCTTGTATTAGTAGGATCATTTGAGATTAACTGAGATTACGACAGAGAAAAGTATATCGTTAAACCATCTGCTGTTCTGAAATCTCACCGAGATTGTTAATCATAGGGATGTATTTATGTTTGGTTTATGTACAATTCATCACAAAATACCAAAACCCATCAAAAGTGTTATTAAATTATAAATGTTAAAAAACATTATCAAATTTGTTTTTCGTTGTTGTTAAACTATAGTAATTTATTCGCTGTTACCATCAAGAAAGTATTGTTTCAGCAAGTTTGTTTACACAAGTAAGGATTTGCGATCGTCAGGTTTATTTTTTTATTTATTTGCAGTACTTTCCTTATTCTTTTTTTATTTATTTATTTTTACCAAAGTTGGTTGGCACTTAAAGACAAACCGATGTACGAGCCTTCCAACAGGCGCTATTGAAACTCCAGCGTGTTAAGATTATCCTTCATTAAATACTCATTCAGAAAACTCTCTGCCATGTTGAAAATGAACATTTGATGGAAGCAAACCAGACAATTGAGATGAAATACCGCCAGCCTGAGTGCTTGGTTGAGTCAGAGTATTTCTATAGTTGATCTGCTTGCACAAACGATAACTCCGTCAATCTGTTATGTATTGGCCTTCCGCATTTCTTGACAACTGAAGACAAAGAATGGCATAGCTGAGCGTTTGTTTGTGGTCGCTGCATGTCTGATAGGAAAGGGATGACGCACGTTTCATTGCTAAGAGTTTTTTTACCCAATCTCATTAGCAAGATTTAGCATTCTTCGTTCTCAGAAAGGTCACATGAAACATAACTGCTATTTTTTGTTGGCTTTCTGCAATAACATTGCTTTTTAAAGCAGAAAGAGTTTGCTATTACCCTGCATGTGTTAGATATGGTGCTTGACTACAATTTTCCATGAATCATTTGCTTCATAACAGTATGATTCTGGTAGGAGTTATCTCCCTCAACTGATGCCACCTGAACCACTAAAATAATCCTTAAAAATTTCAACTAGGAAATTTATTGTTTCGCTTCCAAAAATTTACAGCAACATATCTGGTAAAAATGATGTTGCTGGAAAGGCTCGATGGATCAGCATAGCCTTTGCAAATACTTTTATAAATTAGTTTTGAGTTGAACATTTTTTATTTTATGCGCAAATACTGAGCTATAATTAGGCAATTTAATTTATTTAATTGTTCCTACATAAATTAATGATAATGGGCATTGCATATGGCTTACAATGGCCTACTCCCCGGACCACTAGCAGTTGTATGAATGATTGGATGTGAAGGGGAGTAGCCAGTATTATACAATACCATACATATCTAACGCTCACAATTATCTTTTCGCATATTTTATGAATCTAATATAATAACATCTGGCCATTGCCAACAAACCAAACGATTGTTATGCAAATAATAATCGATAAACCTTTAAATTTTCTACATTTTGAACTTTTGTAGCAATTAATTATTATTATTATTATAGATCAACAGCAAAAATAATATATTTTTCCATATTGCTCGTATTATTATTATAAGTATCTGATGTTTATTGAGCCAAATCAGTGTCAGTATCTAGGTTATATACAAATAAAGATCATGCAAAATTGAAGTAGAATAAATGATAAATGCCACAAGATGGTAATACAGTATAATTAAATGTTAAGTGACTGCTGGCTTTAATAAATTTTAAAATATCTGGTCACATCAAAAGTTGGAAAATAACTCCTACCAGGTCTTTATCCTGCCATGCATTCAATGAGTCGTGGTAATCATTGGCTACTCGCTAAAACTGCGAGCAGTTGGTAAGATGTTGATGAAAAAGTATATTTGCTTATTTATGGAAATTGTCGATAATGTCAATAATAATATTGAACTTCGAAACAATGTGACATATCAGCAGCTCCATGCCAAAGTTTTGTGAGAGCCAATCATAAAACTGTTTACTGTTTAGTTAACAAAATGTGTATCAAAGAAAATAATTTTTTGTTTACTTATCACTTCCTGAAAACGTGATGATATAAGTGAATGGAACGAGGGGTGTTCGGCGAGTCATCTGATAATTCCATTTTGGTGGTTTAATTTTTGATGTGATAATGTTAGAGGCCCCCGCATATTGCTGTGGATGTAAGGCAATTATTGAGAGTTGTCTTTTTAGCACCACACCCTTTCCCTCTCCCTAACATGCCTCCCTCTCCCTAACATGTCTCCCTTTCCCTCTCCCTAACATGTCTCCCTTTCCCTCTCCCTAACATGTCTCCCTTTCTTTCTCCCTAACATGCCTCCCTTTCCTTCTCCCTAACATGCGTCCCTTTCCCTCTCCCTAACATGTCTCCCTTTCCCTCTCCCTAACATGCCTCCCTTTCCCTCTCCCTAACATGCGTCCCTTTCCCTCTCCCTAACATGCCTCCCTTTCCCTCTCCCTAACATGCGTCCCTTTCCCTCTCCCTAACATGCCTTCCTTTCCCTCTCCCTAACATGTCTCCCTCTCCCTCTCCCTAACATGCGTCCCTCTCCCTCTCCCTAACATGTCTCCCTCTCCCTCTCCCTAACATGCAACCCTTTCCCTCTCCCTAACATGCCTTCCTTTCCTTCTCCCTAACATGCCTCCCTTTCCCTCTCCATAACATGCCTCCCTTTCCCTTTCCATAACATGTCTCCCTCTCCCTAACATGTCTCCCTTTCCCTTTTCCTAACATGGCTCCCTTTCTCTCTCCCTAACATGTTTCCCTTTCCCTCTCCCTAACATGCGTCCCTTTCCCTCTCCCTAACATGCGTCCCTTTCCCTCTCCCTAACATGCCTCCCTTTCCCTCTCCATAACATGTCTCCCTAACATGTCTCCCTTTCCCTCTCCCTAACATGTCTCCCTCTCCCTAACATGCCTCCCTTTCCCTCTCCCTAACATATCTCCCTTTCCCTCTCCCTAACATGTCTCCCTCTCCCTAACATGTCTCCCTTTCCCTTTCCCTAACATGCCTCCCTTTCCCTCTCCCTAACATGCCTCCCTTTCCCTCTCCCTAACATGCCTCCCTTTCCCTCTCCCTAACATGTCTCCCTTTCCCTCTCCCTAACATGTCTCCCTCTCCCTAAAATCCCTCCCTTTCCCTCTCCCTAACATGTCTCCCTTTCCCTCTCCCTAACATGTCTCCCTCTCCCTAACATGTCTCCCTTTCCCTCTCCCTAACATGTCTCCCTCTCCCTAACATGTCTCCCTTTCCCTCTCCCTATCATGCCTCTCACTGGTATATCATCTCTTCATCCCAATCATTTTAATACTAAATACAATTGTGTTTGCAAGGAGGTCTTTCGGTAACTCCAATAGTAAGGCACCCCACCGGCAGGAAGGTGCCTTACTATTGGAGTTATCTCACTGCTTAGAGTTGTCTACGCACTTTTCGCCATGCCTTTCTTCTATTGTTCAAAGTCTTACAAAAAATAACTAAAGCTAGGATTTAAGTTTTAATTCTCTTTGCACTGAAGACATACGAAAGCGCAAAGCTTTTTTAATTTCATATTCTATTACTTAATAGTCAACGCAAATATTACAAGTGAAAAAACTAACACTGGTCTTAAAGAACATTTCGATATGTAAGCCAAGTTCTAAATCTTAGAAAACATTCAAAGCAGAAAGTCTGACGTTAATATTTCTACAGTCGACGCTAATTATGTGAAATAATGCTGATTTGATCTGTGAATAGGTAGTTGAATGGTGGATGATCACAGATTGACGGTGATCTTAGCCCTATTGTTGCTACATCAATGATATTTGGTTTGTTGCCAATATAACATCTCACACTAGATTAAACAAAGACATCAATATAATATGGCTTCTTTGTTTCCACAACATTTCACTTTCTATCCAGTTAATCTCCAAACAAACCATATCGTGGAATTGCTACATGTTCTGACTGTGTGTATCAATGTGTGCAGACAAGTTGTCTGCTGCCAATTACATATCAGATCTGCTTGCGTACCCCCTACAAGCTCGCTCTAACTGCTACTATGTTATTTTAATGTAAAAAAATTAGTATGTGTGAAGGGATTAGAGCTGAGCGGTTGTTCATCCAATCAGAATGATTGCGCATGTCGTCACAGTCCATTGTGCCTGAGATCTAATACAAAGCCCTTTTTCACTATACTTATCAGCATTCATGTTTGTAACAGTCAATTGGTAGATGATTGAGGTAGTGCATGTCACTTGTTTTGTTTTTGGGATCTGGCATTGACTTAGCTACTCATTGTTTGTTCTGGACTCGTTCACATCGCATCAAACGTTTGCTTGTTCTTCTGAAACTTCTCATCATCTGGGGAAGGACGACTTCTAGTTCTAACAGATAACTTCAGTGTTTACTTAAGGATAGTAATAGTAAAAAGATACAAGAGGGCGTTTGTTGTCACAATTTAATTACTTTGACGAGGAGTGGCTGTCTGCGAAGAATGAAGAAATAGTTAACCAGGACGTATTATACAAATCAGAGAGGATAATTTCACTATTCTGACTCATACTTACGTTCGCTAACAAATTATGACTTCAGTGCAATAAAATCTCCAACTAGTCAACATGATACGAAAGTTTTCAGTAACCAACAATGGGTCGAACCCATCAGCTGGAAGTACGAGCATATCAACGACTCCAACAAATTCCGCAATAGCTAGTCCGACATCACAGCTTGAGTCACACGCAGGAGAAGATGGTAAAAAGCTGTACGCGCAGTCTTTGGAGTCTACGGAGAATTCTGTGACAAACAGCCATGTGGAAGGCTTACGATCAGGAATGAATCCTTTACTCTACCCCATTGGTTCTGAACATGACGTCTCCACAGATGGTAGGTCTACATACTCAAAAATCACAATAATGCATGGTTTGTATGTTTTGCCAAAAAAGAAATAACACAAAATATTTTTACTAAAATCAATTCCGCCGTAAAAATTGCTGCTCATTCACGTAAACAAACTCAGTATCAACACGCAGAGCCACGTTTCTTGGAGACTGTGTTCTATCTGCATCCACTTTTTTCCTCTTGGTCTAAGAACCACAGTCGTAAGAAGATACATTTGCATAGAACACCGGTTGATCAGCTAAAGTCTAGTTACAATCGAGGGTTGCAGTGGGTGGGTGTACAAGGCTCTACTCTGACATTCCACTTAATTCATTAGTAACTTCCTCCAGAAATTAAAGTTATGAAAAAATAGAAAAGACAAGAACGGTGGCCTACATTTAACAACAAACTGATCCCAGCTCACAAAATTTCAAAGATTAATCAAACCTCCTTTGATCTGATTAATCTTTCTTTGATGTAATTAATCGCTCTTTGATATAATTAATAAAGCAAGTTTTTTATCGATAAATTATTGTCAAAGTCAACCAATGTCCACAGCTGCCAGTTGTCACAGCCTGTCTTTTAAATATTGCTCATTACACGCACCATTTAAATCCTTACAAGATTGATTTATTGTTAAGCGTTATTTCCGACATTGAAGACCCTTTAGTCACAGCATTACTAACTTAATCCTTAGAACTGTAGCTTAATGACATAACCAAAGGCTAAACACTATTTTTTTGTCATGTTCCTGCAGGTGGGGACTATTGGTTGAATGCATAAACAGCGAATATAACAGTTTGTTTTATATCTAGTGGCTATTTGTTGATTGCTGATAATACTGATACAGCCAGCTTCAATCTTGCTGAGTTGACAGCACTTCATTCATGGGGAAAATCTGCCGCTGTGTAAAGGAATGTATTAGTGGCTTTTTGCTTCAGGCACAATTACATTGGCAATTGGCTTTGTTATTGTTTCTAGAGCTTGACAAGAGTTTTGTAAAGCTCGCAGTCGATAAACTAACACAAAGTGCTTTGATTGCGCTCGCATATTCAATATCGCTTTTTTTAATGGAAATTCTTAACATTTTTCTTTGATTCTTCCGGTTGACAGTTTTCTTGAATGAACAGTACTTGCTTCAGTGATATTGTTGCAAGTTTTAAAAACAACGCAGCTATTGTCGACTTCACACTACGACCTGTCGTTTCTTTTCTTGTTGATGCAAGACAACACATTATTGTTTAGGCATGCATACATTTAGTAACTGATAGCCGGTTTTGCTCGATTTTGGCAAATGAAATCTTTTGAATGGGCTTGGTCAAGGTTATAACCCTTATTCATGCACCAATATTAGGAATCGACCTCGATCGACAATTTTTCAGAATCAATCAGATCTTCTGTAATGTTGATGAAACGGTCAACAACCTGTAATTAGAATTGATTTTCTGTATTTGGCTCTTGGAGACAGTGTAATGCTTTTGTTTATGCCTGCAAAGACATCATAATTGATTGTATTGTTGTCGTGATTGCCAACACGGTGACAGCTCTCTCGCAATTGAGCCTCTAATATGATGAGTTATTGCTGGGTGTCATGTTAACGCATCATTACGCATCATGAGCAAACATCTGCTGTGAATAGGAAGACGTCAAGTAGAAGCCGAACATAGGTCGCTTTTGTCCTCAACAGCTGCTAAAGCTTCCTTCGTTTGTATTCACTTTAATAATTATTTTATTTACTTCTATGTTTGTTTGTGCAACCTTATTGAAGAATTTTGTCGTTGAGATCAGGTTTGTCGTTTGTCTGGCAAAGCTTGATACCTTGCACGCTTATGTGTCCGGTGCATTGGAGATGGTGTTTACATTGATTCTAGTTGGCTTGTAAATAACAAGAAGATGTAACTCTATCTATTCCTTACTTTGCGTTTGGTAGTTTAACATTGAGCAAGGTAAAATTCAATATAGTAATGTTGCAACATCCGATTCTGCATTTGGGTTATAAAACCAGCCATTTTTTTGCGGAAAACTTGATGAAAAACTTTTTGAAATTATCCAAAAGTATATATATGTCTCTGTTAATTAATTTGTGGTAGCCGGCCTATTTTTGTATTCACTACTCAGTTACTGCTTATAAAATGATCAAAGTCTAGAATTATTTCGTCGCATCAGGCGCTGACATTAATTTCACACAATTGCTTGTGACTCTGGCTAACGCATGCAGAATCTGGTAGAAATTAATGAAGTCAACTCATGAATGTATGTATGCCGCAGACAATCACATAGTTCATACATACATGTATCATGTTGTAATAAGAACGCAGTAGAAACAAGGGCTCTTTGTTTGGCTGCTCCCAAAACAGGCTGAAAGAATGCAGTAAGAGAGGAGCAGATGGTCAAATATTCATGCAATTACAAGCTGCTCACCAGGTCTCAATGACCTTTAATTAAACAACCAATTTGTCCAATTTGACACATTTATTAGCTCTGATACACAACACAGTCATCGGTGTGTTGAACGAATAACCCATTCGTTGACTGAATGTAGGCCCTCCGAGCTAACCTTGGCCGAGTTTTCAAGTCTCCATTTTTCCTCGAAGAAGTTATGATAGATCCGTTGACTTAATTGAAAATGCCAAACATTAATCATTATGTAACAGTTATGTTACCAATTATGCATTTTAAGTAGAAAACATTCCGATGTATCATGCACCGTTATGAGTGGGGAGCATTACTCTGCAGAAGGCTAGAACACCACATGTATGCAGAGAGCCGAGGTGTTAAAGAAAACAAAACCAATAGCCAGTTTTATATTGGAGGAAGTCTCCAATTGCATTTATAAAGACCTGTTTGTGTACTTAAATAATTATTTGTTTTCTTTTATTATTATTGTGTACTTAGCAATGCTTTATGTATTAGTTGGCCTTTGTGAAGTAGTTAAGGGCTGCATGCTGACTTAATTACACGTCAAACTGGTCAGTCGGATCGTTTTCGGTCGATCAACATCGCTCAAGCTTCTTAATACAATTTTGATCCACCGGAAGCTATCCATGTCTGTGCAAGGAAGTGTGTGTTCAGGTGAGAGTTGAGACATTGTTGGTACGATTCGTTATCACATCCTGTTAGTATAATGTTGGCAGCCATGTTTGTGCATGTTTGGGACATGTATTCAACGAAACTAGATAGGTGTTGTCAGCGATATAAAAACTTTTGCTTCATGTCACTCATCCACCACGTGAGGGAGTTCTACTAGCTAAACGACGTTATACCTTATGACACATTTTGTAAAAGACAACTCGCTCGATCTAAACGATAAAATATCTTTTTTGCAATAGTGTGTGAATGTGATGAGAACCTGAGTGGAGCCAGCGGCTCTAACTAGATATTGTATTCTTAGCCACATAGAGTGGACTTGAGCTATTTAATGTCAGAACATCTAGAGCGGACACTTTGATGTAACAACTAATAGAGATAGTAAATTAGATGCTACTTGCCTTAGCGCTTTCACTCACACCTCTGATTAATACCGGACACTCAATCACGCATTACAGAATGTGGTTGGCGCAGTTCCTGTACAGAACCGACCAAAGACCGCCTCAGAATGCAAGATCCTTTTCAGAACCAACAAATCCTGTCAATTAATGAGCTCAACCTTGACAAAGTTTAAAAGTTTTTGGCTGAGACTTGTTAGTTGTACACAGACAAGGCCCACATCTGAGTCTGTTATTTGCAGAGGGACTGAGTATGAGTGAAGAAGAAGATCAACTCGTGCCACAGCATTCCCAACTCAACAAGTTATTAAATGACCTTGACATAGACCTGAAGCTAAAAGCAGCTGCTCAACGAGGAGAAACTGATCTAGTCAAAGAATTATTATGCAATGGAGCTCAAGTGGTGGCAGATGAGGTAAGCGTTTTAAAAACAAAAACTTTTCCTAAAAGTGTTGTTAACTCATTGTGAAACAAACAACGACGTGCTAAAAATGAAAAAAATTGAACAGTTAAATCCATTAAAGGAACTTGTAGCCAAGCTAATCTGCTAACAATTTAACCAAAGTCAAGTATAGAGTCCATTCACAAGCAGCTTGTGGCATTAAAAAAACAAAATTCGTGATTTGCGCGTGAAAAGCAAGCTCAGGCAAAAGAGGTGGTTTAAACGCCCCCATGTGTGTAGCTTAGATTAGAATAATGAAATAAGCATTTAACTTGAAGCTTACGATTTGTATCAACATGTGGTTGGATGAGGATGCCATTCACCAAAGACAAATCCATCCAGGTGCATGTCATTCTTTGCTCAACACGAAATGCCTGCACACTGTGGGCAAGTCCTGCCATCTCAGGCCTGTCTTTTCTCTCTCAGCCTTCCCTAGCAGAATTGTATGGTTGTTGACAATCATGGTTTGAGGTATTAATTTAACCGGAATGTGAATTTATAAAACACCGCTGATTCGACAGGATTTAACAAAATCCAAGTTTCAGTTTATATTTCAAAATCTTGATTTCAGAATGGGACGACAGCTATTCATGTAGCAGCACAAAATGGATTCGCTGAAGTGGTACGTTTATTGCTAGAGCATGGTACAGATGTAGACCTACCAGATAGTGTGAGTATATATACAATCTAGAACGTTCCGTACTTTGGGCTTGGAAAGTTCCATCAAACTTTCCCCAAAACTTAAAAGGAAACAAAAGTATATAAAAAGTATCGATGACTAACGCATAATCAATGGCAGCATTGTCTCCGTTATCGTTTGAAGAAATGAGCAGCAACACAAAACATATGTCCTGTATGAACCCATCATTGCATGACACAAAGGAGACGCTGTTTTGGTGACAGATAGGGATTTTGTTTTTCCTAAACAAACATTTGAAATAAAAGGTTATAGAGCTGGTCTTAGCATTAATCACCCTTCTTTTTGTTCATTTAGTTTGCTTAGAAATAACATGAGTGGTGACCTAACAGCACTGACTCCATCTTACTTTGACTTCAATTCACGCTTTCAACAACATCGTCTGAAATAAAACAAACATTGTTGCGCTAGAGCAAGAGTTGGGCATGCGGCGAACTCGCTGTACCATTTAGATCAACATGCCTAAATGACTTAATGGATTGGACTTGTTGCTTGACAAACTGATGCGTAAACAAGACTTAAAAATAACTGATTTAATTACGCTTGAAGCCCTCAATAATTGACGTTGGTCAGCTTGGCACAACTTTGGTTACAATTCTGACAAGTTGTGGAATCACTGTGCCCAACTTGTCATGTGCCACTAGAGCCCATCTAGCCAAAATTATGATAAAATCATCAAACAGAGGGTCCATTGTAGAATATCTTTGCATAAAATTAATGAGCTGTTACTTTATAGGGCCTTTGGCAAAAAAAACTTGTAATATCGACGACGAATTACGAAGTTGAGTGCACAAAGTGTATAAAAAACAGATACAAGCAGCTGTAAACAAGATCATACCAATTGTACAGTCATGTATACACAGGCATCCTATAATTCCTTTTGTTTATGCGCTGCCAAAGCTAGATCTACCTGACGTAATTCACTCAGATTAAATAATGTAATCATTGAACTCTAAATGTCACAGTAATTGCGTAGTTACCTGCCAATTTCCTACCTGCTCAACCAACTACTTACAGTAATGAGTCCTTGTTTTGTTACAATACCAAAACAAGGTGCAGTGCCACTACTGCTGCCATAACTACGTGTAGCAAGTGTCGTCTTACAAAACACATATAGAAGGTCAACCTTAGTACAGATTGTGTAGAGCAATTAGGTTGAACCAAATGTTATTTGCCATTCGTTGTCGTCGGGTTCTACCACATTTTAGGCTCTAAACATGAAATTCATTTGGTATTCCTGATGATTAGGTAAATATAAATACAAAAAGTAACAATTTTTTATGTGTATGATAGTTTTTGTCAACTAACTTCATGAACTCAAATCTCTTCTTTTAGAATGGATATACGGCACTTCACAAAGCAGCCGGCCAAGGCCATTTAGATGTACTGGAGTTGCTAATTAATGAAGGATGCGACATAGACACTCAAGATGATACAGTGAGTCTGTGTACTTTTAGACTAGACTAGGTTCACACACATCATCATCTTTGTCATTCATGTTAGGAGTAAATACACTGGAATGCCATTAAACTCGGGTTAACTGAAATGTAAAAAGCGTACCATAAGATTTGGGACCACGCCCCGGAGCTTTTGTAGACTAGCGGTACTCACTTAAGTATTCGGGTAATTTGTCGGGCGGTTTGTCTCGTGTCAAAAAGAATAATTGATTATGATCAATAAATATATCGGATAGCAAACCCAGGCAGTTAGAAGAAAGCATGAAAAACCAAATTATGCCGGGGTGTAATAGCTTAAGTTACCCATCTGTAACAGCTAAAATATATGCTATCTGCACTTTACACTTTATCAGATTTGGAACTGATTATGTT
This sequence comes from Cryptosula pallasiana, assembly GCA_945261195.1. Lineage (NCBI taxonomy): Eukaryota > Metazoa > Bryozoa > Gymnolaemata > Cheilostomatida > Cryptosulidae > Cryptosula > Cryptosula pallasiana. Next base: position 23,837,615 of record OX183140.1, on the reverse strand, counting down.
AACAGACAGATTTATAGCTTAAGCTCTGACCTATGACCTTGCAAAGCATCCTCGCTTACATAAATATTTTAACCACCCTGGTGAAAACTCTATCTTAACTTTTTGTGAATGAATCAGAGAGAGTATTGTGGCCAGACAATGCTAGTTTTACTGCAACGAACTTAAACCAATTTACGTAAATCTAGCAAAGTAGCGGAGTTTTTGCTTAAAATGAAAAACAGAAAAAAAATTAGGCAGACCCACAAGATTTTACAAGTTCACATTACTTGATAATCTCGTAAGTTTCCCAGCGTTTAGTTGGTTAAGTTTGTTTTAATCCCCCATTTACGCTTGTTTTGTAATGTTTTGCTACATTTGTAAATAGCTTGTGAGAATTGCATTGACATAAGGCATGTTTATTGTAGTACGGGAACACTCCACTGCACGAGGCAGCCTGGCATGGCTACAGCAAATCAGTGGACTTGCTTCTAAAGAATAAATCTAATGCTTTCATCACAAACAGAGTAAGTCAGCGGATGCATTGAGTGCAGTTGTACTAAAATATCATTTGAAAAACTTTGCTAAATTTTCATACAAGCTTGTTCAACTATGATTTTTCACCTTTTTTACTTTTGAGATATACCTCTCCAGACCTATATAGTTGTACAAGAGACAATAAAAAACTGCAAAACCTCATTTTTTTACGTTTTGATCAGATCTATTCTATTTCTTTGTCCATTTGCATTAAAATGAGTTAGTAATATTGGGAAGTATAAAAAAAAAACATTCATCTGATGGACAACAGGTGTGCATCTCACCTGTTTTTATTGCGGCAGACAGAATTAATTGAATAAAGTGCAAAAAGTGACCAGAAGATTTTTGTAACATAGAGATGAATGAGTCACTTGGATGGTTGTTAGTTACTAGCAGTGTGATTGTTTGGTCTTAGGTACAATGTTTAATTTTCTAAACTAATTGCAGTCTGTTAGGAAACAATGCTTTGTGAAACACATAAGTCTAAATAAATGCTAATAACACGTATAATATTCTTGTGTATATATATGCATCTGTCCTTAGGTAATTATTCTTGTAGCTTCTAGCAATTCTCAATGGAAGTAATTTTTTTCACATCAAAGAGAGTTTGTACTAAATAGAGATTGTTGGTAATTAATGTGTTGTTCTATGGTAGGCTGGGTGTACTCCACTCCATCTGGCCGCACAGAATGGACACAATCAGTCTGGTAGAACTTTACTCTACAGTGGATGTAGCCCAGATGTCAAAAACAATGTAAGTGAGAACTCTTTGTAGGTCTCACCCCTAGAAATCTGTATATTTTCTCTATACTGTTATTATGTAGTGCAGTTGTAACCATAGTCTGATGGTGGCTGATAATGAGGCGACAAAAATATGAAATTTACACCATAAAAAGTCCATAACATTTTGATTCTTTCCCAGCATAAAAAATGTAACTCATGTTTCATATTTTACTAATAAGCCAGTAAATCGATTGCTTGCCATAGTTTTACGAAAAACCAATTAACAGCCTCTCTTAGCGCTATCAATATTTAGCAAACACCACCAAACGAAGCCAAAGATCTCTTTATGTCTACCAAAGAACTTGGTCCAAGCCACACATTTTTTTACCATGTAGGATTTTCATTTATGATGTTTTGTGTGGAAATTAAAAGCTCACTAGGTCATCTGTCTATGGCTTTAAATGAAAAATTCTGAATTGAACTGGCTATCGATGTCAAAAATTTGTTAGCAGAAAATAATAAATGCTGTAAAAACTGGTTTTAGTTCTTTGAAAGGCTAAAGGCTTATCAGGTAAAATATTTGCATTAACTGAGTCAAACATCACACTAAACATGAGCCTAACATTAGTCTCAAACATGTTATGGTGACCTTATTAGCTTTTGTCTAATTAATCTTTATTGATTAAGATTAATGATTGATCTAATTAATTTTCACAGTAATACTTCATGTAGTAAATTTTATTTTTGAAAGCTGAGCTACATAATGTCATGATAATTAGCGTTTGTACTTGAATGGATCTATCTTGTCAAAATATTTCATTAAAATTTTGACAGATTATTGCAGGAAGATATATATAGGAACGCTCATCAAACGGATAAGTAATTAGAAAATTGTAATATTTGCAGTATGGTGACACGCCGTTGCACACAGCTGCCAGATACGGACACGCTGGAATCGCTAGAATTCTGATCAGTGCTCGATGTTCAGTCAATGAACAGAACAAAAATGGGGATACAGCATTACATATCACCTCGGCTTTCAAACGCAGGAAAATAGCCAAGTTACTCATGGAAGCAGGCATTGGTAGTTTGATGAGGAATAAGGTAGCTTTACCCTACTTGTACTTACTATGGCAACTTATGTGGAGAGTTGCCAGTAATATCTATTCATCGTCACATAGGTAGTTACATTCATACCCTGCATCATACAACAAATTCTTTTGCTTACAGCAAGATGAAACGGCAGTTGATATTGCTAAGCGAAAAGGCCATCCAGAAATAATTGAAATTATTTACCAGCCTGATAAGGTATTACATAACAATCATCATTGTATGTACTGTTATAGGTAATATTCCTCTGTGCTAAATTAATCATCATTTTGGTAGTTGTAATAATTATTATTTGTACAAACAGCCAATGCATACAAGTCGCCCATCTGAAGAGCAACAGATTACATCTGTTGATCCCGTGGAAGTCGTAGCAGAAAAGGATGCCAAGAAAAAATCCCATAACGCATTTGTCTCATGGATCCGGAAAAGGTTTTCAAAGGTAGTTATTCGTTCTCCACCTTTTTCAAGCCGTGTAACTTATAATTTCTAAGAAAGAAAATAATTGCTTTTTTCGTCCGAATTATGATTTGGTGGGACAAAGTTAAGAACTCACTTGGGCTAAAACAAGGTGTATCTTGTGTCTCCACACCCACCTACTACCATTACTGCACACCCTGTCCTACTGCACTGCACTGACCTTACCTCAATGCATGAATTATCAATTAGTCAGATGTTTTATCATTTCATTACCTTGTACAGAAATCTAGTCAACCCCACAAGAAGAAAGCAGGTGGGAAACAAGCTCACACTGAAGGACAGGATATGACTGCCTCTTTCAACAACCAGTATATAAAGAAACCTGGTTTTGCATACTACAGAGACCTTGCAGGTAGATTCTTTTTCCCTAGCTGTAAAAGCATCTGGAAAATTTGACACGCGTGTCATGTGTGCAAACAATACAATACTATATTGTAGGAAACATAAGACAAGGACCGTGTGGATTTGTACCAGCGTGCCACTGCGAGCCAGCAACTGCACCGGCTCTAGATGAACCTCCAGCAATAAGGAAAGATGTGGCAGACTACACTGATATTAAGGAGAGCCAGCAAATTCTGAGTAACAGAATGATGGAGCTCAGGCTAGCTGCTAACAAACACAGAGTAGGTGTATTAGTAGGAAGTAGTATTGGTATTATCATACTTCTGCATAAAATCACTTCAAATATGTACTTTTTTAAGTACATCAAGTCTATCTCTGATTTAATGGGCATTTTAACACGTTTTGTACTTAATAAGTCTTTAAGTTATGTAATATATTACAGCTGTTTTTTACAAGCATGAAAAATACGAAGAGCAAAAAATAATATTTCTACTTTTAGCACATGAATGGTACAAGCGGTAACAGTGGGCCATCCGCTGGGAGAGTTGAATCTGGAACGGCCTTGGCTGGAAGGCAGCAACATCTGAACAACACTGAAAAAAATAAATTAGATATCAACGAACAGCTGGCTCAGGTATGTACTTGGTGAAAATGACTATGAGCAAAACACCAAACATGGAAGTAAAACATGTGGTTATTAACATCAAAAATGATTTTAACAGGTGGAAAATGATCTTCAAGAGCTGAGAGGAGACCTAAAGACATGGCTTACAATTCAAGCAGAAGATGAAAATGTAAACCCAGAAGACAATCCTTTTGCCTATGCAATAGGCCACTCTCAAACCAGATTTGGAGATGATTTTGATCATGAACGGATGGCCCGCTTAGATGTGAGAATGCATAGCTTACGAGATTTTATAAAATTGCTAAAGTTTGAGTTGAATTCTCTTCCAACGGCTAACAATCACAAAAAACTGCGCTATTTCAGGTTACCGAACAATTCCCTCCTCCTCCTAGACTGTTCCGCTCTCGCTCGGATGAAACACTTTCGCACTCAGAGTACAGCTATCATGGTAGAGCTTTCAAGTCAAAGGAAGCAGCAATGGAGGAGCTAAAGACGCTCAAGCATCACGAGGAGGTTATTATTTTTTATTCATCTGTTGCATTTATCTATTCTTGGGTAAACACTTGAATTAATCCGCAATAGAGCTGAAACCTGTCATTTTTTGCCATGATGAAGTTGTAAATGCCATCTAATAACCAGGAAATCTAAATATAATTATGACAAACAGCACTGGTATCGTCAATGAAATACTTATGTTGTCTGTCTTTGTGTAGTTGAGAGCCAGACGCAGGAAAATCAGAGCAGCCGGAGATGAATACGATAAATCTCAGCAGGAATATGATCATAGATCAAGCTTGAAACAGTATTCAACTAAAGACAGTCAGCCTCAATCTCATCTGAACAGACGACCCAGCAGCAAACCCAACTTGTGGCAAAGTAGAGAGAACATCAGACAAAAAGATATTTTGGACAATCGATCTGCTGAAAAGCTTACTTCAGATACTGCCAGAGGGTTTAAACACCCAGAAACTAAACTAGACAGTGCACAACGCTACAACGAGCAAATGCAGTCTGGGACTAAAATAATTTCAAGAACACCAAGACCAGCGGCTAATGGTTCCAACCATTTGCCTGCAAATAGAGCTACATCCACAACTTTACCTAGTTCTGGTCAACCAGCCACTTACAGACTCATATCGGCTGCATTAGCCAATAGAAGCACACAAAACAATCAATCGGTGAATGTTCAAAGCTCACCAATACAAGCTCGGCGAGCCCAACCGACAGTAAATGATACAACAATCAAAAATACCATCCAGTCAAGCGTAGTACCACATCAGAGAGCATTTAATGGTCAGCAAGCTAATTTGCTATATTCAGAACTGCCTAGCGCCCCTTCTCGGGCTGCATTGCCAGATACAAGACGCCAAATAGGTGTTGAACAAAAGCAGGGCACTGATGACTTGACCAATTCTAGACTTCAACACACCACCAACCGTCAACCTTTGCCATCATACTCTGAAGTCCAAAGTCATAGGCATTCAGCCCCAAATTCTTCTAACCAACCTCCATTAATGGCCAACAATAACCAACCTCCATTAATGGCCAACAATAACCAACGACCAATGCCGAAAGTGCGAGAACAGATAGAGCCAAACTTACAACAAAACAAGTCACTAATAAATGTCCCAGTGGCAGCAGCAGCTGGTGAAAGCTGTTGTGGCAGCTCCAACCCTGACTCAGGATATGGAGGTCAAAGCTACGATTTCTACGCTGGCCAACCTTCGCCTCAGATTGCCGGCACTCAATCAACTAATGACTATAACAGTTGGTATAGCCGACGACTGCAGGACGCTGCACGACGAATCAACACTTACTCTGCACTGCGTCCTCAACGCACCATGACTAGTGATGTTTAACACTATCAACAGTATTAAGGCATTTTATCTTATATATTTTTACCTTTGTGTATATATGCGTGTCATATACCTATTTATTTATTTCGTCTCTCATCAGACAAGCATGTATTTAAACCAAATTGTACATTGCATACCACATTATATTTGATATCGCAATATCTTGTATATTTTTGTTATTATACTGAAATATCTATCAATCAATATATACTGCCCTTGTTTATAATTTCTTTCTCATCTTTCACATCCATTAACGCTCTCACCTGTGAGATTGCAAAGTTTGTGGAATTTATCACTTTCCTTGATCACCTACATTTGCTGTATGTTTAGAGCTGTAGATATTGTTTCTAGGCATTGCTGACTGCCAAACCTCCATCTACATAAAAATCCTGGCTTGGTAGTAGTGAGTGATTTCAACTGGTAAAGCAAATTACTGATATGTTTAGTTTATCAGGCAAACAAATATTAGATCAATTTTTTTTTAATGCCATGAAATGTAATAGAGCTACGAAAAGTTTAAAAAAAAACAAACTTAGAAATCACCCATTTTTTGTTACATTAATTAGACCAAAAATGTATAATTACTGTAAAATGTTTGAAAATTGACCCTTCTTGTGTAAGTTACAAAACCGGAATACCATTGGTCAATCAATACAAAACATCTGTTTTTAGAAAAATGACGTTGTTGAAAACCAGGTTTATACATGAAAAAAAGGCTCTATGTGGCTACATTACATTGGCATTGACTTTTCATCCAGTGGTCACATAGATATGAACCAGAGTCTTGATGATTTGTTTACTTTTGATGGGCTGTGATGTTTTTATTTTAGGAGTAATCATCCTTCACATAAAATCATGTTGAAAATGAAGAGGACAACTCTTCAATACTTTGTAACCTTAAATCATAGAAATTCTAGTTCTATGCCTTAAATAAATCAATTTGTTAACAACACACACACCTTCAAAGATACACTGCTCTTTTTAAAATAAACAATGTTTTGCAATTTTTAAGAGTACATTTGATGTATGAGCTGGTTTTTAAGAGTGACAAATTAGTTGATTAAAGATTTTTTCGATTACTTATTGGTTTCCGGTGGAAAAACTTTGCCAAATAATTATTAACAACGCGAGTTTCATTCATTCAACAGAACACCACAGTTAATAAAATTGTAAACTTAGCCATTCAACTACGATGGCCAAGGAAATGCTGCTAGAGTATTTCCCTGCTATTGAGGATGAGTTTCTTCAGTATGTCACAGGCAAGTCAGGCTTCAGATGAGTTTTGGGGAAAAAATAAGAAAATAATAATAATAATAATAATTATTAATAATAATAAATAAATAATATATAATAATAACAATAATAATTGATAATCATCTAATGATGATCTGATGATTAATTAATAAATAAATAATATAATAATAAATAATAATGAATTGATAATAATTATCATTATTATTTATTTATTAATTATTTTAATAATAATATAATAATAATAAAGTTAATTATTATTATTATGGTAATAATAATTGATTAATTAATAATAATTATTTATAAATAAATAGTAATACTAATAAATAATAATAATAATAATAAATTTTGAATAATAGTAATAATAAATAATAATAATAATTATAATAATTACTATTATTATTTATTAGTATTATTATTATAATTTAATTATCTTTTTATTATTATTATTATTATTTATTATTGGTATTATTATTATTTTTTTAGTAGTAGTATAAGTATGTATAGTAATAATAATTCATAAAGTTAATTGAATTATTATTATAAATAATAATTAATAATAGTTATTATTTTAATTATTAATATTTATTTTTTTATAAGTTTAAACAATAGATAGAATTTGATATAAAATAATAATAAATAATAGTAGTAGCTTTACAATTTTTTTTTCATAATACGATTATCAATTTTTAGTTATTTTATAATAACCTACCAATATATTAATTATATTATAACAGAATATTGGTTATTATTAATTATTTATTATTATATATAATATTTATTACTTAATAATAACCAATAATCTTAAATATGAAAAAAATTTTCATGCTGTTGTAACAAATTCTAATGTTTAAACTTAGAAAAGAAATAATAATACTTTTAATTATCATAGTTTTCATGGTTTTTTATTATTGTTAATAATAATAAATAACAATACCAACAAAAACAATTAATGGCAACATTGATTGATGATGATCATGATAAAAAAAATTAATGAATAATAATTGATAATTTATTATGTATAATAATATTATAATTATTATTGTTGTTTAGTCACAGTGTTAAGAGAGGCAGCAATTTAGTGTTGTGATAAGATTTACTACTATTAGTATACAACTTGTAATTATTAGATAAAACAACATCAAAATGAAAATAATGGTAAAATATTACAATGCATTTATTATTAAATTTATTTATATGTTATCAATGACTGTGAATATTTTAGCCTGTGCAGAAAGCTAGCTTTTTTAATCATGCAGCTTGGACACCAAGAGTTATATCTGGGTGATATAATATCGAGTGACATCTTGCAGACACAATGGTGTTGAATTTTTTTGCCTCATAGTGATAGTTGCCGAGAAACTGGGTTTTAAAAATTACACTCTGTTCACCAAAATTACTTTGTTGTCGTTCTCATAGCATATGGTTTTATGTCATACTGTTCTTATTTGAAAGTGAAATTAGTGATGCGAAGCCATGCATTTGTTTTAATGCGGTGTTAGCTAGCTTCATTATAATGCTACATATATATCTACTGATTATCCACCTATTTGCTGTTACCGATCGGAAATGACAACAAAATGTTTCCTCATTTTTTTCTTCTACTTGCCATTCTCATACAATTCTGGTTAAAATAGCTAGATGTGATGTCGTTGTTAGCCATAAAATGCTTGCAGTAAAAAAGAAAGGAACTTCATGAACGATCATCTTTGTATAAATGCTAGCGCTCGAGAGACAGTTTTATTGGAAACAGTAGAACTACAAGAAGTGATATGGTTGGTTGAATCACGAGTTGTCTACCGATTTTTTTTGACCGCGACTATCTTTTTTCATATTGGTAATCGATGAGTTTATTAACATCTAACTAATTATGTAATAGTAGTAAGAACTAATATTATTTGTTGGCATGATTATTATGCTTACTATGTGGAACGATAATGATAATAATACTATTTTTTTTTATTTTTTGTTACTTGTGCAATAACCAGCGTCAAAATACATTTAATTATTTCAGCTATAAATATGGAGGTGATTATTTTGATTATGAGTAGTAATTACTGTGCAAGTTTCGTAACCAACTTTAATAACTGTTGTTATTATTATTTATACTTGGTAAACAATTTTTTTGGAATATCATTATTTTTGCATTGTTTGATGTTCATTCAACTTTTACCCGATGAAAATAATGGTGGTTTTGCGATGGATATTGGAGTGAACATCCCAATGTTGGCAGGGACGAACATTGAAGAACCTGAACTCTGGAGCTACTGCTCAGTAAATGAATTATGTGTGAAGATAGGAATGACGGACTCATCATCTGATGTAGAAATTTTTATTCGCTGCAAATTGAAGTTATTTGATTTGAAAATTTTTTGATACATTAGTTTTTTATCTCATTGTCATGACATGTATGCCTGGTTGACCTCGCATTATAATATAATTAATATTGGTTCTGTTTATGATTAAGTATAATTATTATCAGAATAATGGGTTTTGCTAAAAAAAGATTGCTTTTGTTATTTGAGATAACACTACTATGAATTAATTAAATTCAAAGCTAAGAGAGTAATTAAGGCAGCTTCAGATTCTTACTTGAGTACAGTCTCTATGGTACACAGTTACTTCATTGTATATTTTTTTTGTGGGTCTTCACTGCTCAATCACATAATGCTTGGCATATGTATACATGTAAATTTATACGCAGTATGTGGTGCATCATATGTGTAGTTTATTTCATTTCTTGGAATTATCTGCTCTTTCCACATAGTATGACAACTCCAATGAGGTTTAATTGGATAAAATCCAATGACTTGATTGAACAGTTTTCGTTGCTGATAAGAAGTTCAATTTAGCAAAAAAATGTGGATCTGGTGATATAACAATGATTGTAATACACTGTGTTCAACAGGAGTGCTGGAGGACTTTGAAGGCTCGGCAGAAGATCTGTACGACTCTATTGGAGGCATTTTACTGGAGATGGACGCCCACGCCACAGAGGATGGCGTTTCAGCCATCTGTAATAAATTACATCACACACTAGACCTCGAGTATGTCACATCGCTTAAACTAGAGATCATTTCTTGAATGACTGATGCTATGGCCCACAGTGATAGTTTGTGTCTTTTCTTGTTGTTGTTTGGCCTAATTTATTTTCGGTAGCATCTGCAGAGTAATAAATACTTGCCATAGTTGACATGTTAGACTACTAGCCCTACCGGTTTTCATCACTGAGGAAATAGATCCTAATATCTCACATTTGCCTTCTCTGATAGACATCGCATGTAGTAAAGTACAAGTCAAGTACAGATTCCAGTGCAATATGTTATCTTTGCATTTTCTGAGGCTATACAACGCTTTTGTATTGTCTGAGTATGTACATTGCTTGCGTGCGTCGTGTGTTGTTATTTCATTGTGAGTTGTACCTATGCAGTGAAGAGAAAGATGTAGAGCACAAAAAGCTGGATGCACCGGTGACATTTGCTGGCCTGCAGCAGGGAGATGACCGAGGGGGAGAAGATGATATGTCAATATGGATGACTAAGAAAGACGAAGGAAAAACTGTAAGTGTTATATGTTTGTGTTATTTTCTATTCGATATCCGTCCTTGAAGTCTGGTAGATCAGGGCTCCCCCTAGAGGGGCAGTCCTTGAAGTCTAGTAGATGAATGATTAAAAAAAATATTTTACATTTGATTTCGAATCGAAATTTTTTATGATTTTCCCACTTTCAATGTGCCGATCCTCATAGTTTTTTATACTCATTTTATGCTGCTTTTTGGAACTTAAAACATGGTAAGTGAACTTTCATCAAGCAATGAAACAGAACTTTGAGTTATCCTACTGTAATTGTTAGCTTAACCAATTCAGTGTTTGCGTTCTTTTGCACTCCAGACTGATGCATTGACCTCCAGGAGCGTGTTACCTTCTGTAATAAAAAATAATTACAGCTGCTCCGCCGATACATGCAAATATGCAACGTCTCTCCCCCCGCAAGGTTAAGTTATTTTAGGCCTTATTAGATTGCGCTAAAAAATCAGTCGATATTTCCACTTCAACAATTATTGAAGTTGTGCTCTCTTTTAAGTATGTTTTTGCTGTGGCGTTGCCCGGGCATCCTGTCATTGTAGTACTTAGGCTACAAGTAGCCTCTAAATCATATTGTTTTGATACAAAATCCCACACAAGAAATGGTTTACTGCTTTATCTCATGGCTGTCACAGGACTCTGTTTTTCCTTTCCTCCACCCCTGTCCTAGCCTATGATTGGGTGCCCCTGTCCTAGCCTATGGTTGGGTGGGACCTGTCCTAGCCTATGATTGGGTGGCCCTGTCCTAGCCTATGGTTGGGTGGGACCTGTCCTAGCCTATGGTTGGGTGGGACCTGTCCTAGCCTATGGCTGGGTGGGACCTGTCCTAGCCTATGATTGGGTGGGACCTGTCCTAGCCTATGGTTGGGTGGGACCTGTCCTAGCCTATGGTTGGGTGGGACCTGTCCTAGCCTATGGTTGGGTGGGACCTGTCCTAGCCTATGGTTGGGTGGGACCTGTCCTAGCCTATGGTTGGGTGGGACCTGTCCTAGCCTATGATTGGGTGGGACCTGTCCTAGCCTATGGTTGGGTGGGACCTGTCCTAGCCTATGGTTGGGTGGGACCTGTCCTAGCCTATGGTTGGGTGGGACCTGTCCTAGCCTATGGTTGGGTGGGACCTGTCCTAGCCTATGGTTGGGTGCCCCTGTCCTAGCCTATGGTTGGGTGGGACCTGTCCTAGCCTATGGTTGGGTGGGACCTGTCCTAGCCTATGGTTGGGTGGGACCTGTCCTAGCCTATGGTTGGGTGGGACCTGTAATAATGGTTCACGATGGCTATCTTTCTACAGTGTACATTGTACACTGTTCTACAGTATTCGTTGGGCACTGTAGAACAGTGTACAACGAATACTGTGTGATTGTAAACACTATTAGAGGTACACTCATACATTGTGTGGTGGGTGTCTGAATTTCACTAATGTTTATAATCCACTTCTGAAAACCATGAATTTAGACTGATCTCCTCTTGTGCCCTCCATGAGCATGACTCCACGCTGTGCTGTCACTTCCAAACATAGTTAGCTTACTTCTAGCTAATCAATGGCGTATTAGGCGTCCTGTCCCTGTAGGGGAAACCCTTTAACCAAGGATCAATACCCAGGAAGCCATCTTTGGCATGGGACAAAAATGATGAACTACCGATTTATCCAACAATCAAATGAAGCAAGCATCGCCTGTGGTTGAGCTCTTAATTGAGTCCTTCCACTTTCTATCATGACTAGCTCTTCATCGTGTGATAATATTAGCTCTTAAAGCGTGTGTCTAGGGTCTGAGGCTTTGAGAGTGCAACTGCAAGGAGTCACGTTTGTTTTCATAAATGAAAACAGCTGTATGTCCAAAGAAATAACTTCAAATTTTCAAAACAACTCTGCTAAATGCAGTTGATTCTCCAGCTGTATCCAGTTGATTCTGCAGCTCTATCCAGTTGATTCTGCAGCTGTATCCAGCTGATTCTGCAGCTGTATCCAGTTGATTCTGCAGCTGTATCCAGTTGATTCTGCAGCTGTATCCAGTTGATTCTGCAGCTCTATCCAGTTGATTCTGCAGCTGTATCCAGTTGATTCTGCAGCTGTATCCAGTTGATTCTGCAGCTGTATCCAGCTGATTCTGCAGCTGTATCCAGCTGATTCTGCAGCTGTATCCAGCTGATTCTGCAGCTGTATCCAGTTGATTCTGCAGCTGTATCCAGTTGATTCTGCAGCTGTATCCAGTTGATTCTGCAGCTGTATCCAGTTGATTCTGCAGCTGTATCCAGTTGATTCTGCAGCTGTATCCAGTTGATTCTGCAGCTCTATCCAGTTGATTCCGCAGCTGTATCCAGTTGATTCTGCAGCTGTATCCAGTTGATTCTGCAGCTGTATCCAGTTGATTCTGCAGCTGTATCCAGTTGATTCTGCAGCTCTATCCAGTTGAAAATAGAAAGCTCAATAAAAGTTTTAGAGCTGGAAAGTATAAATCTATTTTTGGCAACGGCATGCTTTTTCTTATATACTTTATATACTGATCGATGTATCAACAGGATACCTATTAGACCGTGTTACTTAGAGGCAAGGGTTTTTACTCATATATGGTTGCTTCATCAAACTGCGGCGGATACAGAACTACTTCAACCTATGACAAAATTAAGTCAAGATTTTATATGAATAGCGTTATAGTGATCTGCAAGCTGTTTCCCTGACTAAATCATTTCCGAGAAAAGTTGTCACGGTATCCGTTATACGCTGCATCTGTATCATTTAAGAGTTGTCTGCCCTTTACCCCACCTAAGTCTGTTGGGAGTTGTGTTATCATCAGTCCGTGATTGGGCTTGAATCGTAGCAGCCCACTTTATTGTTCTTTTGACAAACATGATGATGTTGTTTGACCCACTGACATTTGAGCTAAAGCAATGAAATGGGAAATCTTTATTTGAAGAGATCATTGCAAATAGCTTCTCTGTCCACTGGCTTTTTTCAACCCAGTGCAGGCGCGCTTCCTAGTCCATTAATTATCTCTTTTCAACACTGTCCAACCACGCATTACAGTTAGTTCAACCACGCATTACAGTTAGTTCAACCACGCATTACAGTTAGTTCCAACCACGCATTACAGTTAGTTCAACCACGCATTACAGTTAGTTCAACCACGCATTACAGTTAGTTCAACCACGCATTACAGTTAGTTCAACCACGCATTACAGTTAGTTCAACCACGCATTACAGTTAGTTCAACCACGCATTACAGTTAGTTCAACCACGCATTACAGTTACGTATTTAAAAGTAGTTATCTGTATAGGAATACTCCTCTGGAGTTTTGTATCTATTTTCATATATATTACTTTGCATAGTTTTTCTTCTGATTTTTTGTATGCATTGCGATTGCTATCAATCGACTGTTGGCATCTGGCGTAGTAAAGTGTATAGTTTTGTTTTCTCTGACTAAGTAATCAGCAAATCGCTTCATCTTAACTAGCAATCCATTAAAACAGCTACATAGTGACTGCTAGATAAATTAAAGTACCCTTGAACTTTACAAATAGGTCGTCTATTATGATACAATAAGCTGTACCTCGAAAAGCTATGGCGAAGCAACATCGTTCTATCTATATGGTTTGGTAAAGGTTGTATTGGTTGTCCCTAGTTTATATGGTTTGGTAAAGGTTGTATTGGTAATCCCTGGTGTATATGGTTTGGTAAAGGTTGTATTGGTAGTCCCTGGTTTACATGGTTTGATGAAGGTTGTATTCGTAGTCCTTGGTTTTTGACTTTCTTACTTATATTGTGGCAAAAATAAAGAAAAATTAAAAAACGGAACAACTGAGAAAACAATATGGCAGTCAAATTATAAACGAGTTCTCTGTAATGATATGAATTCAATATTGCAGTGAACAATGGGATGTACTCAACCCATGGATTATTTAGTATCTTTGGTATGGTTTGGTAACTATTTGTGTATCAAATACAACAACTATTATAAATCACCATTTAATAATATGTAACTCGGTTTGACCAAGATTGTCATTCAAATTATGTCTACAAAAATAAAAAATAATTTAATTTGTGTGATAAATAGGTCTAATTGTTGAGCAAATAAATAATTTATGCACTGGTCAGTTTCAGTCCCTAGAAACAGATACAAAATGATACAAATAGTGACACTATAAAAGGTGTAATGCTTACGTTTATTGAACCGGATCTACTTGTTAAGGTTGTGGTTGTGAGCTGATATTCCGGACTGAGTCTGTTGATGATGTTAACGTAGAAAGAATTTGTTTCGGTACCCAATTTACATTGATCAAATAGCACACAAGTTGGTAATGTTCCGCAATTTGATGTGTTGTACTCGTTGGTGAATTCAAACTCTAAGTTAACACATTCACTTGGTCTCTCCGTGACAATGGCGGGTCGTTGTTGTAGCCAACTTAGCTGGCAGTCACATTGCATTGGATTGTTTGAGATGTCAAACATTTGCAACTGATGATAAAATGGTGACATAGCACAACGGGGCAGTGTGTGCAATAAGTTGCTGTCAACAGCCAACATCGTTAACGTGGAAGTCGCTTGAAATGAGTTTTCTGGCAATGATGTTAGCTGATTTGATGACAGGTATATTTCTTCTAGCCTTTTCAAACCACACAATGATAGGAAATCAGCGTCAGTGAGTTTGTTGTTAGATAAATCGATCCATTTTAGGAGACTTTTGTCTGAGAAGGCCGTGGGATCTACACTCGTCAGACTGTTGTATGCTGCGCCAAACCCTTGAAGCTGTAACATAACATAGCCAGCATAGATGTGCGTTTTTTTTGTTGCTATGCTAGTTGAGAATGCTCGTAATTGATGGCAAGTAATTTATACATCGCTGTGAACATTATTTTAATTTGTCAATCTGTTTTGGCTAGTACTCAGCAATAAATTATACAAGAGCTGATTTTCACGTTGTGGTTCAGTTAGTTGTATGCGCTATGCTAATCACCGAAAAAGTCAAGCACTGTTCTAATTTTGCATCCACAAACTTTTGCAGATAAACTATCCCATATTATATACATAATTTTGTGTCAATCACTCTATAATTTTTTGTTTTACCTGCTTAAAGACCTTCTTGGAAAGAAAGTCAATGGTTGATAGTTGATTGCGATTGACCAATAGCGATTTGAGATTGGTTAAATACAGAAAATCATTGGGGTCGATATCTCTGATGGAGTTGGCATCAAGATTGAGGCTGAGCAAGGCTTTTAACGAAGGCTGCCTCAAAAATGTTAATGGGCCAGCAATGCTGTTGTCATCCAGGTTTAAGTCCTCTAAAGCGGGCAGCAATGCAAAACTCGCTGGACTACAAACACAGTAGTTTATATTGAACATGAACAGCAATGAAAAATACAACACAGGTAGCAAAATACAAGCTTTTTTCAGATGAATAGTTAGGCATGTATGTACTATGCAAACCACATGACATGCAAAGCAATCTGGGTGTGGAATCCACATGTGGGAAACACATGTACTTTGTTGCATTATGTTCAATATTATTAGCTTTCTAGTGGCCAATATTTTCCTAGTTAGTATTAAATACAGATCATAGCCTTTCCTTCATTTGGAATATTTATTGATTATTGTAAACATGAACATATCCATAGAGTGTTATTGAAGCTGAACACCATTCTGTACCAAATTACTCTCTGATGTAATTTAGTGCCTAATCAATTACACTAATACGGAATATAACTCACTGATGCAACACAATAATGGTCTGTCTCACACATCTACTAGCTTCTACTCCAAATGATTCAATTTCTGACAGATAGTAGACTGAACTTTTGGTGTGTAATGCACATCTCTTGTTGTCACATACCTGATTGACACCAATTCGTTGTCCCGTAGCAACAATTCTCGAAGTCTAGGAAAGTCATGCATCGTTATAAAGCGCAAGCTTCTTAGTTTATTATGCTGCAGGTCGAGTATTTCCACTGAATGTTCAATGACAGAGAATGCTCTGTTTTCTATTTTGAAAAGTAGGTTGTCGTTCAGATACATCTCCTAGGAAAGATACATAAATTTTATTGCATTCCATGACAAATTCTCACATCTGTTTCACAGGTGGTAACTACTAAACATTTGTTGAAACCAAAATATGCCATCCATTATCTTGAGTGTTTCACAGCCTTTATAATGATGGTATTACCTAACACGCAAACACAAAACATTTCTATAAGATGGTATATTGTCTTTGAATTAGCTCACCCGAACTGTTTCAAGTTCTCTAAAACTTCCATTCCCTAATACTGTTAACTCTACCCCGCTGAGGTATAAGCGTGAAATAGGGTTAGAGAATGAACGATACACCGGGACATAACCTTTATTTGGACCAGTATTGCAACGAACTTCAGTCTCCATACGACTGGCAATCTGAAAAACATGGAAATATCAGAGATGAAACATTACAGTTTATGAAATAGTATATACTAACACCATTGATGATTATAGCGAAGGAAAGGAAAAGCTTCAACTTCAAACTTGAAAGCATTATCTTCACTGATTTGGACTATTCAAAATAATCCAAATTCTTTGTACTACTTTTGAATGCCTGTTCAGCACAATTATAACTCATAAGCATGAAAAATAGCTGAAACTATTGCTTGAACATTTAGCTATTCCCGTATTGTATGAAGAAACCAACAAAGTTGTTGCTGAATAAGAAGGTTATATATCACTAGTGGGCACTACATGTTCTTCCTCCAACTGACACCACATTCCAGTACAACACTCTATATCCATCACCTACTTAGCTAATTGCCAGATCAAATGAGCTTTCAATGCAAATGTTTGCATTGCCAGCTCATAGAAATTGAAATCCCATTTGTTTGTCACATTCAAAAAAGACATTTAACTGTTAATGGATCTAATACAAAGCATCTCATCTCAATCAATGCTGTGGATCATCCATTACAAGTAAAACTACCAGTAACTAACTCACCTCTAGTTTTGTGCACTGACAAATACTGGATGGGCAGCTGGACGAAGATGTTCTCCCTCGCGTAATAACAGCAAAAACTAGATAAATAGTTATGACCTTATCCATGGATGTTGTCTGATATGGTCACATAACTCTTAATAATCTATAGCTTCTTCAAGCACCTGTAACAAATTGTCACCATACATGTAGTCGCAGCCGAGTGCTAAAATATAAGAGCCTGAAAGTTTAGCTGCATTGTTCTTATAACCAGAGTACATGTACTAATGCGCAATTGCTAGAATCAGTAGTTACTTTCTTCAGTCTCTATGCACAAACATGATAAGAGTACATTCAAGGGTCCATTCAATTACTTGCTACAGATTTATCTATGATTATTCTAATATAATCTCTTGAAATTATAGTGCTAACTGTTCCACTGTGAAATTTCATAATTATTAAATGCTAATTAATATTATAGCTGTTAATAATTACTCGGAAACCCAATGTTAATCCGTTATTGGATCAAAAACATGAACAATCTATTTTAGCATACCCGATTGTTTCAACTTACGTGAAAACTTGGAAAAATCTGTAGTAGAAATGTATGAATCGTACAGAAATTAATAAGAACTTCAGTAGTGCATCATAAAATCACAGTGTTACCATCTCAAGTGGTGCAGCAGATGACTATTCCATCTCTGTGCCAGCAACTGACCAATGTCGATTTTTTGCAAAGTCGTTAACTCTGGACAAGTTTTGACAATTAGCGTTTAGAGCTGGGAGTGTCGGAGATAAAAAGCGTCCAATGATGAGACGTATACAGGTGTGAGACGATATATTATTTGGATTACAGTAATGGCAAGAATTGACACTCAATTGATGATTTGCTGAGTGAATCGCAATGTTCGACAGTCGAAGCCTTTTATGCCATATTATTAATTGACAAACCAACAATGAACTATTTCCACCCATGGTACTTATAAGTATCATCACAATATTATGCTTCATCAACTAATTTAATTCATCTAACTTACATGCCGTACGACTTAGCTGAAATGCAGCTATTGAAAAAATAAAAGCTGTTCAGGAATTTACTGTATGAGGATTTTGGCTTGCATTGACTGAGAAAAATAGACCGCAAATATTTTACTGTCAGTGAAGGACAAATTAAACTCACCAGCACATCTTGTAACTATATAAGTTTGTGTGCATGTTGATGTCAAACATTGCAATGTCAAACACAGCTATAAATCAAACCACATTCACTGTAATATCTGCAATCATTTATCTGACTTTATTTGTCTGTTATAATACTTTCCAAAGGAATCAGTTTCGAAACTAATAATGATCATAAAACTTGACAGGAGTTGTAAAATGTGTTGTAAAATGCAAAACTCATAATTATTGATAAACGGTGCACTTATCTACATAAATCTATATATTACCCGTACTTATCATGAGAAATGTTACATAACTGATATGTACTCCTAAAACGCGTTACATAACACCTATACTTACCTGTGGGTGGGAGTGTTATAAAAAACATTTACTTACCTTTGAGCAATAGAGTTGCAGTAGTGCTCTACACATATACTGAAGGAGAGGAGCAGTGTTTGTATGCTTTTAGGCACACAAAGTGTTATACATTATGTCGCTAATCAATGATATCTTTCCAATAACCGCTCAGAACAGCTATTCTCGTTTGGCGCTAGAACAAAGCCCCATTATTTCACAAGCTATTATTGCTCAATTGATCCACAGATGCTCCGCTGCGTATGAACAGCCTCTTTTTGGCTGCCTACAATTTCTTTAGTTTAATCTGTTGTTACCAAGTTGTATGGGCGAAGGCAAATGTCACACAACATCACTAATTGACCATAATGTTTTGTGCGTTCTCAATAGAATGCTAACAAAATGGTAATGGCACGCATTCGACTCCTCACTAACTCTTATACCTACAAAAAACTAGCAGTAAAGGAAATGATGTTAATTGAACATGGAAAATGTATGTCACAATATGTGTGGACTAGCAGCACATCAATGCAAAGGATAAATGATATAAATTACTACTATGCAGTGAATCATGATTGTGTAACGTCTAAAGTTTGAAAACAAGCAAATATAATAGATCATCTGGCCGATGTCATCTAACCAAAGTGATATGTCATTTGATTTGACTGCAAGTGTTTTAGGTGGATGCTTTGTGATGGCTTCTCTAAACCAAATAAATAATCTCACCGAATGAGATATTCTGGTCACATCGTAGATATTATATTCTGTACTAATGATATACGTAATAAAATGAATGATACAGAAATACTGTTACAGAATATTGTTGTTAATAGTGGAATTAGGGACATCTGCTTGACTGGAATTTGAGCCCGGGTGTAATGGTAGCACTATTAGCCCAGTGGCCAGACACGTTGTTATAACTGAATGCACAAGTATACATTTGTACAAAAGGTTTATGTAGAAAGTGTTGCCAAAAATGCTATTGAATGACAAATGATATGAAACTAACCAACAGTATATTCACTAAATATCTTAGCCTGTGGTCCCTAGGTAATGTACAAACTTTGCTCTTTAGATTGTAAATCAAAACAGACTAGCTAAGGCTGAGGAGAAAATCAAACAGAAGCAGCAGAGGAGAGCTGAGAAAGATGGTGCAGCAGGTCCTCGAGTGTGAGTTACATAGACATGTATGTAGCATAGACTTGTACATTACATAGGCATGTGTATTACATAGAGATGCGTGTGTATTACATAGGCATCTATATTACATAGAGATGGGTATTACATAGATATGTGTATTACATAAACTTGTGTTTTACATAGAGTTGTGTATTTCATAGACATGTGTATCAAATAGACTTGCGTATTACATAGACATGTGTATTATGTAGACTTGTGTATTACATATAGTTGTGTATTACACTGAGTTATGTATTACATAGAGTTATGTATTACATGGATATCTATATTAGATAGAGTTATGTATTACATAGACAACTATATTACATGATCTTGTGTATTATTTAGACTTGTATATTACACAAACATGTGCATTACATCGGTTTATGTAATACAGAGGCTTAAGTATCACGTAGCACTCACATCCAGGGCCAGTCTAATTAAAAGGCAATGGAAGCCAATACATCCTGAAGCGTAGAATTTGTCGGAAATGCGCAGCATAAGATTTTCCCATGAGAACAAAATTTTGCATTGTTAAAAGAAAATGCGATTATTCATTTTTCTTTTGGAGAACCGAGGGAGTCAGTTAGCAATAATCAGTTATGAAAGACAATTATATGTTGGTTGAACCCCGGGTCTGTGTTTGTATTTTTTTGCCTGCAGGGCTTTCTATTGTATTGAGTAGGTAGAGTGAAGCTATTGCATTGTAGCCTCAATTCACTGGCTAGTCTAACAAAATCTCTCATGCTACTTTTAAGGTTTTCAAATGAAGGTTTCACTATACTGCGTTATTTCTCTCTCACCCCTCCCTCCCCCTCACCCCTCCCTCCCCCTCACCCCTCCCTCCCCCTCACCCCTCCCTCCCCCTCACCCCTCCCTCACCCCTCCCTCACCCCTCCCTCACCCCTCCCTCACCCCTCCCTCAACCCTCCCTCAACCCTCCCTCAACCCTCCCTCACCCCTCCCTCCCCCTCCCTCACCCCTCCCTCCCCCTCCCTCACCCCTCCCTCCCCCTCCCTCACCCCTCCCTCACCCCTCCCTCACCCCTCCCTCACCCCTCCCTCACCCCTCCTTCACCCCTCCCTCCCTCTCACCCTCCCTCCCCCCTCACCCTCCCTCCCCCCTCACCCTCCCTCCCCCCTCACCCTCCCTCCGCCCCTCTCACCCTCCCTCCCCCTCACCCCTCCATCACCCCTCCCTCCCTCACCCCTCCCTCCCTCACCCCTCCCTCCCTCACCCCTCACCCTTCCATCCCTCACCCCTCCATCCCACACACCTCTCCATCCTCCTCACCTTCCCCAATCCCTCCCTCCCCATCACCCCTCCCTCACCCCTCCATCCCTCACCCCTCCATCCCACACACCCCTCCGTCCCCCTCACCTCCCCCAATCCCTCCCTCCCCCCACCTCCCCCAATCCCTCCCTCCCCCTCCCTCCCCATCACCCCTCCCTCCCCTTACCTCCCCTCACCCCTCCCTCACCCCTCTCTCCCCCTCACTTTCTCACCTCCCCCGTAGCTCCTCCCACCCCCTTCTCTCCTCCCACCCCCTTCCCCCCTCCCTCCTCCCACCCCTTCCCCCTCCTGTTCTATTCTGTGATAATTTTTATTATTATGCTTATAACCAATTGAAATTCTGCCTGTAAATTATTATTATTATTATTAGCTTTTTATATTGATCAAATGATTATTCTTTTGGAGTGTATTCGGTAACTTATCCATTTCAGCGATCCTTTTTTTGTTGCATCAAATGAAATGACAAATATGATCATTATGATTATTTATTATTATAATTAGTTAGTAATTAGTAATCGCAGTCTTGCAAATGACATTATGGCAAATAATGGAATTTTTTACATAGATTGTAGACTTTATTGAGATATGAAATTTTTTCTGTTCCTCCAGCTGGTTGATCTGTCATGGAAACCAACCGTTAAAACATACCAGGAACATGCATCCAAATGTGGTTTAAACTTTTAGCAAAATAAATTAAAAAGCCAGCAGTTTGTTACGATAATGGAGTCTTTTCTGGTATGCAGCTGTGAGCAAACTTCCCTGTCTTCTCTTAAGTTATGCAAATTTGTCTTGAAGAGCAACTGGATTCGGCAGTCAGTATCTGTCTGTAGTTGGTCTGTTGTGATTTATATTTGTCATGTGGTGAGAGAGAGCAGAGCAAGTATTTCTGACCAGGTGTTACACAGAGGCTGTGGTGAACTGTGGCCTATTGTGCAATGGTGTATATTTGTGAGTGCAGCTGAAGAAATGAATTAGAAAAAGATAATAGCTATTTTATTTCACTTAAAATTTCTTTAATCTGTTAGTTCACCTTCATTAGTTGTCCTTGCTGTAAAGGGCTACTGTAGAATGGTATACCGAGCTATGTACTGTATATACTGTGTACTGTATGTGTACTATATACGTGTACAGTATGTGCTATGTACTGTATATACTGTGTACTGTATGTGTACTATATACGTGTACAGTATGTGCTATGTACTGTATATACTGTGTACTGTATGTGTACTATATACGTGTACAGTATGTGCTATGTACTGTATATACTGTGTACTGTATATGTACTATATACGTATGCAGTATGTGCTATGTACTGTATATACTGTATACTGTATATGTACTATATACGTGGACAGTATGTGCTATGTACTGTATATACTGTGTTCTGTAAGGTCTATATCCTACCACCGATATAAAAGAACAATATTTCTCTCGCTTGTGAGCTGAATTCCCCCATTGGCTAAACAGTGTAGTTTCACTTTGGTTACGTAACAACCTAGTATATGAAACCTTCCAGATTTAGTGCAGTCTTCTTCAACTGTTTCCTTCCATGTTTACATTAACATGTAATAAAGGAAAATTCACTGCTTTTCTGGCAGCATGCCTACGCTTAGTCACCTCCAAACATTTCTCAACGAAATGTAAATTTATACAATTTTGTGAAGCGTGAAAGGACATAACACTGTTATTTATTAGCACGCTGCAGGCTGTTCAATTACTCAACAAATGAAACGAGTCAACGTAATAATTATTCATGATTTCATCCCCTCAATCGCCAAAATATGACAAGTCTTATTTCAAAATACTTTATTACGTGTGAAAATCGATAGTCATTTGTCAAAACTAAATTATTTTATTTGAGATTTCCATGTTTAAAATCTAATTGGTATGAGATAACTGGGTGGAATGTTGTATTCTGTAGATGTAATTGGTAGGAGATAACTGGGTGGAATGTTGTATTCTGTAGATGTAATTGGTAGGAGATAACTGGGTGGAATGTTGTATTCTGTAGGGTTGATATGGGAGATGCCTCGGCCAGTCAGCAGATCAACAGACAAGACAACAAGGCGGATGCTTCCGGTAATAATATGGTACAAGACATCAGAGTGGAAAACTTTGACGTTTCTTTTGGTGCTCAGTAAGTCATTTCTACTTCCTGTGCAAGTTCTTTAATCTTTGTCTTTCTTACTCCCTTCAAATACATTGTGATTGTTAATTCCCAGCATTTGAACCTTTGTGTCATCAGTATTAGAGATGCACCGTCAATAACTTCTCATGCAACTTGCTCTGCGGAGTTGTCTTTTCCTTAGTGTCAAAGAGTGCTAAATAGCCGCAACCAAATTACTAGAAGTAATCACAAATTAGCTCACATTTATTTTTTTTGTTGTATCTGAATTTTATGTTGAGCGATTTTTTAGTAAAATAGGTTGTAACCCAGATTTGAGAAATTATTGTTGTTGTTGATCACATCGGCGACGTATTTTTCCTCACATAAAATTTCAGCCGGTTTTTTCAACTCTTAGTTAATAGTTGATTTGAAAGTTACTATTTTAACTGTAAACATCCTTTAGTTTTTGAGATATTGACCATGCAATAGATCACATGGACGCCGGTGTGTACTTAGTTGCGGACTTACCAAGATAGATTAAAATGCTGACTGAACTAAAACACTTTTAAACAGCTTGAAAACAGTTGCAGACCTAATTTTTTATGCTATTGAAGGTCTTTGCACATGACTATTCTTGGTATGCCCTCCTTTTGTGCAAACGAGCCAAGTTTTCGCAACTCCACTTTATGGCGTTATATAAAGTGTAGCTAATTGTCTGCAAGTCGGCATCTATTGCGCATATATTAAAGATGGAATTAATGAGAGCACAACTCCGCAACAACTTCTTTTGACAAAATTTACCTTAATCAGATAAATTAACTTAAATTCGGTTAAAAATCCATGACATTGCACCTTTGAAAGTTTTCAACATCAACTTACAAAACAAGTGAGTTCTTTTTCGTCAGCTTAGTGAATTTTGTAGAACATTTTTAGTTCTTGTGCTATTTCTTATCAAAGTGATCGATTGGATTGTAGAATATTAGGTCTGCAGCAGGTATTAGCCAATTAGTAGCAACTGATATGTTGGACGTTGGCTTATACAACTGTCTTGCATGCAAAGTTTTACTCTAATGACTCACTACATTGCCAGCCTGCATAAGTATATCTATCATAGATATATATCTATGGACAGCTGGCGATGAGAAGACAACTCCGTGCTTGTACAGCTGGTGATGAGAAAACAACACCATGCTTGTGCATCTTGCGATGAGAAGACAACTCCATGATGGTTTATTTTACAGGCAGTTAATCAAAGGTGCTACTATAATTATGAACTTTGGCCGACGTTACGGATTCGTCGGCAGAAACGGCAGAGGCAAATCCACACTACTAAGGATGATCTCAAGGTAAGGCATTTGGCAATTGTCTGCATGCCTTGAATCTCAGTCTATGTCGTATGACCCTGTGACAAACTGAACACATGGCTAGTTGAATTTAGCCATCAAGTTGGCTAATAATATAAAATACTGGCCGTTTTAATAAAATGAATGCTCATTTTAGAGGTTTTTAGCTTTGAGCAAAATAACTGTTAGTTGCCTCCTCTTGTAATGATGACACAACTTCCTATGCATGCTTGCTATTGTAACTATACAATGTCAAAGATTTCTCATTTTCTGTTGCAGTGGTTCATTGAAGATCCCTTCTCATCTGCGTCTATTGCATGTCGAACAGGAAGTGGTTGGCGATGACACTCTAGCGGTAGACAGTGTGCTAGAGTGTGACACCAAACGTACAGCTCTATTAAATGAAGAAAAGCAGCTGAACGCCACACTAAATAACGGGTGCGTCGTGTTTGTGTGTTAGAGTAGAGCTTAGCGGATGCTAAAAGTGGCTTTTGTTGGTTGTTAATCTCTGCTTGGGAGCTCAGTTTGTGGATGCTTCTTTTATAGCGAGTCAAACTCTAAAGCAAATTCACGTTTAGCGGAGGTCTACCACGAACTGGAGACAATAGAGGCTGACAAGGCACCATCCCGAGCGGCTGTCATATTGAACGGTTTAGGATTCACCTCTGAGATGCAGGGATGGACAACCAGAAAGTTCTCTGGCGGTTGGAGAATGAGGCTTGCCCTTGCGAGAGCTCTATTCGCTAAGGTTTGTGTGCTGTCAGAGATCATTGTTAAGGTTTGTGTGCTGTTAGAGATCATTGGTACCAATATCCTGTGATAGCTTGTCCAATCAATAGTTTCACATTATCTTAGCCTGACCTCCTATTACTTGACGAACCCACAAACATGTTGGATATGAAGGCTATCATATGGTTAGAAAACTACCTCCAGGATTGGCCAACTACATTGTTAGTTGTCTCCCACGACAGATCTTTCTTAAACAGGTCAGTGGTGCCATTTGATTGGCTGATGTAGGCCAGTGTTACTAACTCTGTTATTACGTTATTACAATTTTGCACTGCTTTACGATTGGTTAATACAAACTAATACTTGCTTTTGATTGGCTGTTGCTAGTTGTACTGTGGTTTGATTGGTTAATATGCAATGGTACCTGTTTTAACTGATCAATTTGAATTAGAGCTGTTCCTTGATTGGTTGAATACGGTACTTGTTGTTTGTGCTTACAGTGTGGCCACAGATGTGTTCTACCTAACCAACACACAGTCTATAGAACACTACAAAGGAAACTATGATAACTTTGAGAAGACATACGAAGAGTTGACCAAGAATAAAATCCGAGAGTACGAGGCACAACAGCAGTTCAGAGATCACGCTCAGGTAAACATTAAACAGTAAACAGGTAAACATTAAGTACCCATAAAAGTGCCATGCCTGGAGTTGTATTGAGTTATAGTTATTTGGTTTTACAAAAATTAGTAATTGTCTTATTTAGTAAAGACAACTCCAACTTTACAAAGTATGGCTCGTATAGAAAAGACAACTCACACAAAAACCTAGTTTTTGTTGGGGAATGCTGTAGCAATATTGGTACTGTTTGTAGCTTGTAGATTTTTCCTCATTTATTGCTTAGCGTTTTTATTTGTTCTTGTAGTTGTCTTCTCTTTATGCTATAACAAGCGAGTGAAAAGACGATTTGAGATGACAAATATTAAATGAAAAATTATTGATAATTTTGCGAATTAAGCTTCTCTGATAACCAGTAGATGGATACAGTCTCCATCCCTGATATTTACTATTGTTGGTCTGACCTCATGTTTTATTCACACGTTACACTAGTCAGTATATAAACATTACGTTAATTTTCAACCCATTCATGCTGTTTGTTTACATTTTTTGTCTCTTTGTAGAAATTTATAGACAAGTTTAGATACAACGCTAAGAGAGCCTCACTAGTGCAAAGTAAAATTAAAATGCTGGAAAAATTGTGAGTATTTTGTTACGCACGGCCATACATATTGCGTGTGTTTGTTGCCATGGATACCATGGTTGGTATTGTTGCTTTTTTGTGTCACATCTGGCTCTTTACTCTCTCTTTGTAGACCGGAGATAGTTCCTGTAGTTAGAGAAAGTGAAGTCATACTTAAGTGAGTAGCAGTACCACTATCAGTCGTAGAGGCAGTAGTAATAGTAGCAGTAGTAATAGTGGTAGTAGTGGTGGTGGTAGTGGTAGTAGTGGTGGTGGTAGTAGTGGTAGTAGTAGTTGTAGCAGTGGTAGTGATAGAGGTAGTAGTGATAGAGGTAGTAGTAGTGATAGTGGTAGAGGTAATGGTAGAGGTAATGGTGGTAATTAAAACTTCCCAGTCTCTAAAAAAGTCACTATTGTATCTACTATTTGTTGAACAGGTTCCCTGAATCAGAGCCACTGCAAGGCACAATTTTACAACTAGACGAAGTTTCATTCAAATATTCTCCCGAAAGTCCAAATATTTTTGTTGATGTCGATCTTTCAGCTACAAATACCTCTAGAATCTGTATAGTAAGTTGCATATAATAATACATCTACTTTTGACTTTAGAGCTCATTCACCAGGTTTTCTTTCTTGAAAGTTTTGTAAGATTTTTCAGCTATAAAGTTTTGAAAACTTCAAAGTTTGAACTTGTGCGCATCCGTAACAGGAACTTTGGAATATAATACACAGAAATATCTAAGCCTGCCTACGGGTAAAATTTTCATGCTTTATTTTTTGTGCTAGGTGCGTTATTTCTCTGATTACACATACACCATGTTTCCATGGTGCAAATTCGGTCGGATTGGACGTTCATTCGAGTTGGTTAGCATTCATTCGGGTTTGCACTGCTAAACGTTCCTATGATAATTTGAATTGCATCATATGCAGGAGTTGTCCTTCCTTTACAGTGAGCAGCGAGCGCAATAGTTATTTTATCGTAGTGAGATAGTAAACTACCATGGTAGAGGATTTGTCAAATTTGTGGATTGTTCACAGCGTAAACTAGTAAATAGTAGTTAGTAGATGAATAATAATAATAGCAACAATTGCTAATAATTATAGATGATTATTAATAAATATAATTATAGCTATAAGAAATGATAATTAATTATTATTAATAAATGAATCAATTATTCTAAATAATAAAAGATAAGAATTTTTTTGGTAAGTATAAGAATAATAATGATTAAGTTTGCCCACTTATCAAACAGAGCTATGATTCAGTTTCCCGAACAAATAGTAAATAATTTATAACTAAACTGTTGTTAAACTTGCAGAGGATTATTATTATATAAATGTAAAAAACTGCAGTTGGAAAATAAGCAAAAACTGATTTACACCCAAATCGTCAGTTTAACACCTTTTTCTCAAAAGAGCAGCTCGAACGAATTCGAATTCATTAACACGAACGATTCCCATGATCCTAATGAATGCTCAACCCGAACGAATACGGTTTGAGGAACCGCACTGAGCCAACACGAACGAACCCGAACCAACTCGTACGAGTCTCAATTCCCATGACCCTAATGGACGATTTATGAGTTCAACCCGAACGAATTTGCACCATGGGAACATAGTGATAGTGATTTTGTCGTAGCGAATCATGGTGAGTTTACCTGACTCTCTAACAAAACACTTCCTCAGTCGCTCTGCATTGTTTTTGTCAGATTGTAGTGTTAACCGGATGTGTCTGCGGTTTGTTTAGATTTCAAATCATGCAATCGTCTAACATTCCGCTAAACAGTGATATTTGTGAATTGTCAATAACTAGTTGATATTGTTGTTTTTTTATTTCGTGTGTTATTGATTATGTAATAAAACACCATTTTTAATTAGTTATTGTGGTGTAACCAAAGCAGAAATTTTTTTAAAAAAGACTTGATTATACAGTTATGATAAATTTAGCTCGCTTATATAGAAAGTTGAATTGTACTATTAATTATCTATGCCAATTTTACTCACTAGTTAGGGTTTATTATCAAACAAACCAGAAGGTTCTATAGCCGTTCCCCTAGCTTCAGGAGTTTATAGTTTTGGAAATGTCAAGAGTTGAAAAATTCCACCCAATATTGGAGCGAATGGGCTCTCTTTAAATTTTTAAAACTGCAAACTTGATTTGTTTCCAAACTTTCTAGAATTACAAAAATCCCAAAGTTTGAGGGTTGACTGCGGGCTGTGTGAGACAACCACATATTCATTGATTCTGTGGTTGGTAGTTACGTAAATGTGACTGTATCATCGGTACACGATCTAATTGTGTGCAGGTGGGAGAGAACGGAGCCGGTAAGACCACCTTATTAAAGATACTCAAAGGTGACCTGGTGCCAACCAAAGGTATAAGACATGCTCATAGAAATCTATCTATAGGATACTTCACACAACATCACGTCGATCAGATGTCTATGGATCTGGCTGCCGTCGAACTTATTGCACAGAAGATTCCAGGTGCAACATTATTTGCTAATAATCTTATGCATATACAACTATGTATATACTACTCCATGTATGTACAACTCTGTCTGTACAACTCTATGTATGTACAACTCTATGTGTGTACAACTCTATTTCTGTACAATTCTATTTCTGTACAATTCTATGTATGTACAACTCTATGTGTGTACAACTCTATGTCTGTACAACTCTGTAAAATTTCATGTGTGTACAACTCTATGTGTGTACAACTCTATGTCTGTACAACTCTGTCTGTACAACTCTATGTATGTACAACTCTATGTATGTACAACTCTATGTATGTACAACTCTATGTATGTGCAACTCTATGTAGCCCTATGTAGAGCCACTTTTGTTTAAATGCAAAAGACAAGCCTGCTCATTGTTCTAACACATAATGTTATTAAAATTGTGGGTTTCTCAGATTTGAATCTCAAACCTTATTACCCGTGGGTAGCACATAACCTTATGGCTTCACTTCATGATATGCCTGAATTGTTGACTGAGTCAGCTTTTAAGGCTACCTGGTCTCTTATATCACTGAATTTAGAAAAAATAGCAAAATTGATAATAAATGTTCTCAAGATATTGCCATTTCTTTTCAATGCTGATTGCATATATCCATTGAACTTGCCATCTCTTGCCATCTCTTGCCATCTCTTGCCATCTCTTGCCATGTATGTCATTGGTAATGCTTGGGAGAATACAACTCCTGTTCCATTGTTCTATGAGCACCTGGATTCAATAATATCTAATTAGATCAGCCAAGCAGCTATTGCACAGTTCCCTCAAGTCCTAACCTATTGCAGGGCAAAAGATAGAGCAATACAGAAATATACTAGGCAGGTTCGGATGTTCAGCAGACTTAGCCGTGCGACCTCTAATGTCCTTGAGTGGAGGACAAAAAAGTAGAGTTGCCTTTGCTGCCATGTGCGTGACCAATCCAAACTTTTTGATTCTGGATGAACCGACCAATCACTTGGATGTTGAGACTGTGGAAGCTCTGGGAAGAGCTCTCAATACATTTCAGGTATGGCTGTGCGCACTTTGGTCTGTTGAGTCTAGAACCCGAGTGGGTCACTATGGATGTGGCTATGTTTGAGAAGTCATTGTTCCAAAATGTCTTCTATGGATCGTTTCTTTTTGTTAACAACCATGTTTAGATGGACATTTTTGTCCTTGCAAGTCTAGGAACACATGCATACACTACACTTGGCAATTTACAAAAATATGCTAATAGACTTTGAGAATGTTGAAGTGTTGAAATGTTTATGCAATGTTTGGTGGCTCAGAACCTTTTGTGTTTTGCGATTTAAAACGTCTGAACGATATCCAAACCGTTGGAACGCTTTTGCAATGGTCTGAAGTTTTGCAAACCTTCTGAACGCTTTGTGAAATTGTTCATAGGTTATGAAAATTCCGAGCCGATTTGCTGGTTCGCTCTATTGATCATAGATCTCCGGTGTATTTACGATTGATAATGTTTTTACTAAACACGGAACAGTTGAATGTTCTTTGAATAAATAAAAAGTTGTTTTTATTTATTAACTATTTGTTTTATAATATTTTCTTTTTAAATAATATATGCAACCTAATAATAATTGTAAAAAAATTATTTTAGAGATTATTTTCACCAACAGTTTTGATACAGTTAATCAATTTGCTCCATGACAATTGATCTACGTCTATGTTGGTAAAGTTGCATAGAGGCTATAAAGAAAATGATCGCGATCGGTTTTAGTTCGAAAGCCATGAGCTTTGCAAACCTTCCCAGCGATTTTAAAATAGATTATTTTAAAACAGTTCAGACTATTTCAAAATAGTTCATACAGTTTGTAAATAGTTTATACTCTTTCTAAAGCGTCCATACGGTTTGTGATTTTCTAAATTATCTGAATCGATTTTAAACCGTCTCAATTATTTGCAAAACAACCATACGCTTTGCAAAATCTACGATTGTTAGACAGGAAATACAGTTTTATTGCACAAATCCCGCAACTACTGAGGCCGACAATTTATTTATTATAATCGGCAAGCCCGTTTTTAAACATAGTTTCCTGGGCTATTTTACTACAATTAACCAATTAATTTCAAAGCAAAAGACGCTTTGCAAACCATCTAGACTATTTCAAATCCGTTCATACGTATTAAAAACGAAACCGTCTGATGTTATGAGCCTCCATAACAATGCATTTCAATTTTGAGTCTCATAACATGAATTGCTTCAAAGAAGCTGAGAGGATTTTGAACAGTGATTTTTGAAATAGTCCTCTTCTCACCTTCTCACCTTATTGATGTTATTTTTTATTCGTCTCGCACGCATTCAGTTGAATCAGGTTGTCCATTTACTCCAGGGTGGAGTGATCCTAGTATCTCACGATGAACGGCTGATTCGAGTGGTTTGCAAAGAATTGTGGGTAGCAGGAAATAATACAGTGAGAGCAATGCAAGGAGGAATTGATGAGTACAGGAAGTTGGTGGAAAAGGAGCTGCAGCTATGATGTCACTTCCTTTCAAGCGATTGACAGTTCTGCGTCCAAAAAACATATCGTTTTGTCATGTTCTAAGTCAACCTCTGATTGGCCAATCACCTTCTATATCCTGTGCGATAACTCCGCAGCAAACCAGCACAGACATGTCAAATGACACATGTGTGGGCAGTTGACAGGTTATTGACCAGTGTCAGTATTTACCTTGTTACACCTGTCACTATGTCTTTGTCAACTGTGACAGGTTATTGACCAGTGTCAGTATTTACTTTGTTACACCTGTCACTATGTCTTTGTCAACTGTGACAGGTTATTGACAAGTGTCAGTATTTACTTTGTGGCACCTGTCAATTGTGGCAGATTGTTTTTATGCACAAGTGACAGCTAATTTCACTCTGCCAGAATGTTTCAACTCTATTTTCTTCATCTTTAGGCAATTGAATATATATTTATTGAAGACTGGAGTTTTTAATGAATTGTTGATATGTCTTTTTAGATCTGCGGAGTAATTGTTGAATACATACTGTATGACTGTTTATCATATTGTGTTTGTTGCTCCAATATTATTAAACGACATAAATTTCTGCTAGCCGGGGCGGCTCTCAAGAGGCAGGGCTTACTATGGTGGGCATGGTTTACGGGGTAGTCACTCTTCTCCCCTCCTAGAAAGCCACCCTGGCTAATTTCTGCTTAGCTGTGTTGATGAGTTTTTACCCGTAACATATACAAAAAAAGCTTAATAATTGTGGGTGATAGTCTCTGTGAAAGAATTAAAAAACACCAGGTAACAAATGGTAAATCAATAGCGTATGCTATTTGAAATGCTTTGAACAAACAAATTTGTTCTGGTGCACTTGTGATAAAATAATTCAGTTACTTTTCGTAATCCCTTGGTTTTGCAGTTGAAACAAACAACTCGATCAAACTCTAAAATTGATGATAAATACTGATGACTAAACTTAATCACCTTCACATTACTAGTTGGTGAAGTCTGAAGCATAGATAGTCATTAGTTTGTTGTAAGTTTAACAAGTAAAATCAAAACTAGTGTAGCGTGTTGTAAATATATAAAAGCTATACTCGCCCAAAAGTTGAATTTTTTTGAATAGGAGTTGTCCGCTTTAGCTTTTAGACCGAAGGTAGGCCGCTGTAATACAGAGGTGCTTTACATAATATTACGAGTAGAGTAAATAAGTTCTTTGCTATCAGCAACTGACATGCGCATTAATGCTTGGTAACGTGACGTTGCAGACTGCGCACATATGCTGATATATATGTATTATTATTATTTATTGTCCCGGAGCTGAAAGTTCTTTATGATATCTTCTGCAAACATACTTGGTTGCTTGCCAGCTTTGTCTCACTAAATTTTTACTTTACAACAATCACGCTCTTAGAAATGGAGGACCAGGTATGAAGTTATGGTTATTATTATAATCTTTGGCGCTCATCGTCATTCTTCATCACCACCGACCATATATATTATTATTATATATATAATAATAATTAATATTATATACTATTAATTATATATAATAATAATAATATATATATTATTAATATTTTTTATTATAATTAATAATAAATAATGATAATAATGATTATTATTATAAATAATAATTATTATTTATTGTTGTTAATTAATGTTATTATTATTATTATTATTGTTATTATTATTATTATTATTATTATTATTATTATTATTCAAAATAAAAAAAAATTGTTATAATAATAATAATAATTAATAATGATAATAATAATAAGAAATATTAATTAATAAATAATATTACTACTTCTTCTTGTACAAATATTATTATTATTTATTATTATTAATTTTGTTTATTATTATATTATAATAATAATAGTTACAGCAGTAGTAGTACTTATTATTACTACTACTGCAACATAATAAATAATGATAATTATAATAATAATCATTATTATTAATTAATTGTCTTATTAATTATTTGTTACAAACACTGAAACAGTGAGTAGTATCCATCACTACTACTAACTAACTAGCTATTATTGAATTGCACTGACTGCTGACTGGCTGTTATTAATTATTATTATTATAATAATAATTAATAATTATTTACAGAGGTGGGAATAAGTCGGACTAAGTCAAGTCATCTTAGAGTCAAGTCATAGGTCATAACTTGACTTGACTTAGTTGAGCAGTGACTTGACTTGACTCTGACTTGATGCCTCATCTGACTCGACTCAACTTGACTCGAAAAGTTTCATGACTTGACTTGACTCGACTTCATAATACAGATGACTTTATTAAAGTCATCATCAAGTCATTTGGAGTCAATCTCGCAGAGTTGTCTGCTCCTACCACAATTTCCTAAGATAACAGAATACCTGTGTGTCATTGCTGTTTGTATTTCCTGTTTGGTTATCGGAACCAGATGTGTTATTTAGTGCACAACCTAGCTAATAGTTAGCTTAGCCAACTGTATGCTTGCTGGAGTATGGTGATCAGAAAATTACATTAGGCCTTCCATTCAAATGCTTTCTACCAGAAAAAAAGGTAGAATAGTTGATGATTTTCTACCGTTTAAAAATATAAGAAGACAAGAAGAAGGTGCATATGCAGAATACTGTTTGTTTTGTCAACTAGAAATGTATTAAAAATAATTAGTGCACTGTGATTACGAAAGTTTGTGAAATGGGGAAGACTTTTTTTTCAATAGGGTTGTTGTTTTTAATGCGCCTTCTCGTCAACTGCATGTAGGTCAAATTCCCTGCTGGAAAAAAAAGTTGATTGCAACTTGTAAAATTCCTAATGTTTTTTGACTTTATTAAACATGTGTTTCAAAATTTATTGCACAACTTTACTGCAGAGATTTTTTTAACAGAAAATGAACAACGAACAAGTAATTTTACAAAATTAAGTTACTAAAATAAAATGGTGACCTTTTTTTCAAGTAAGGAAGGAGGAAAAACAACTGCCATGCAAGGAATAGGGTTAAACCATTTAACTCACTGTGAAGTGTCTACTGCTTGAACTGTGAACAGAATATTTTATTGGCTGCAACATTCTACTGGTTCTGGCTTTCCATAAGTACAAATGCTATACCGCCAGACTATTGTTCTGAACCACTGATTTATCATTGCCAATATTTTTGTCATCTGTTGCTGTTAGGGAAATGCTTCAATAAAAATCTTCTGATTTTTGTGAAAGTTTTGTATTAGTCATCTATTGGGCATCTAAATTACCCCCTCTGAAATCTGCCGATCACGATGATGTCTTTGATAATGCTCTACGACCAATAGACTCTGAGATATTCAAGTGACTTGATATTTGACTTGTAAGTCATTTGAGTCAGACTTGACTTAAAATTTTTCATTACTCAACTCGACTTGACTCAACAATGTTTGTGACTTTACTTGACTTGACTCAGCTGAACCTCAGAATGGCTGCGACTTGACTTGACTCGACTCACAAAGTTCATGACTTGACTTGACTCGACTTTAAAGTCATTTTCTCCCACCCCTGATTATTTATAATCATTATTATGATAAAAAAATTTATTTTTGTGTTCTTAAGGATTGCCACTTTGCTCTTATTATTCATGTAGCACTCACTCATATATTTTTTTTTTTAAATGAGGATAATAATTGTTTAACAAAATAATCGTTATTGGATTGTAGTTATTATTATTATTATTAATAATAATAATTGATCATAACAAATTATTGATTGTTATTAAACTTGTAATAATGAATAGGTTAGTTTCAGAATTGTTTACGTTTCCTTCCTGTTGATGATGCCCAGCCCAATCCATATATTCCAGTATCTGTAAAAATGATGAGTAAAGTGGTGAAAAGAGTGAATTTATTGTCAATGAAAGCTGTTGCAATGTTACTGTTGCTATTGTTTTTTGCTGAATGAGTTTTTAATTTGATTTTGTTAGTTTTTAATTCAATTGCTCCCCAGTTCTCCCTGATAATATACAACTGCACAAATGAATCAAACGTGATAGGTGGAAATATATAAATCAAATTGTTATAGAATCACACACATGCACTGCTCAACACACATTGCTCACCAGAAACAATAGTGAAAGAGATGACACAGCAAGCTATAAGATCGCTGAGCTAAAGTACACCTAACAATGTCTTACAATCACATCAGTGGCATTTGATGTACAAGCTGTGAACTCTAGCCGTAACATCGCTGTTTGTCGGTAGGAAAATGAATCACATAATGACGAGATTGAGCTCATTTTAGTATGATCTGAGTTTTATTGCGGCATTTATACTACTGTGTAAACAGTTCACATCATTTATGGATGGCATCTTTTCATATTAAATTATTTTTTTTTAGCTTGCTCAGAAGTCTAAAAGCCTGTGTGATCAGAGGGAACCTAAACAGTTACTCACTGCGGTAAGTATTAGTAATTTCTTTTACTCTGTCTTTGTTTGCTTCAGACATTAAAATAGTAATTGCTGCAAATTTATGTATGAAAATAAAGTTAACCACAACTACAAATACG
This sequence comes from Cryptosula pallasiana, assembly GCA_945261195.1. NCBI lineage: Eukaryota > Metazoa > Bryozoa > Gymnolaemata > Cheilostomatida > Cryptosulidae > Cryptosula > Cryptosula pallasiana. The sequence goes on along the minus strand of OX183140.1, from coordinate 23,801,320 downwards.
CACTTGTAGTGGAATAGTACGTTGTATTTGATGTTGGTAATGCTGATACTGCATGTACATATGGTGATCGCTTGACAATTTTCCTAAGCAGTTGCCTAAGCTGCTAAAAGAATTGCCCACAATTTTATCCTTATCCATTCTTCAGCGATTCGGTCAAACTCGCTGTTGCAATGTATAGCCTAAAACTTAATATATGATAGTTAATAGATGGTAGCGCTGCAGAGAACAAAACGCTATAGAAACTAGGATAAAGCATTCTTGTGCAGTGATTTATTGAACAAGGAATCGGCGAGCAATTTTTTGATCTGGATCAAAATCTGGCAATAACCTCAAATAAAATTCTAGCGATTACTTGGTTATTTCTCTGAAAACAGAACTGCAAAATCCCTCAATCACAACGCTAATTGCCTAATGATCGTTATATGTACATGCACTTTAACTATACTTTACATTGTGTATACTAGACTTGCGCACTATTTATTTTGTATATTAACTCTTTAGAGGCAGTCGAAGAGTGAAAGCTCTCTTTCTGTTTTCTCTACAAAATTCTCTTACGAACTGTTGATGGAATCAATTGTACCTCTTGAAACCAGAGATTTCCTGGTATGTATTGTTGAGTTTGTTTTATGTGTATATTTATCTGATTATATATAACTTGTGGTATATAGTATATCTAGTTATATATAACTTGTGATATATAGTATATCTAGTTATATATAACTTGTGGTATATAGTATATCTAGTTATATATAACTTGGGAAATACAGTATATATATATTGTTTGTTTGTCTGTTTTAGAGAAAGGTTTATGAGAAAGAGTGTGTAGGTAATACCTATGATGACATCATGAGGAAAAGTCTATTACAAAAGACGTGTTGTATAGAGTACAAAGATATGTTATATAGAAACATTAAGTGGGTGCAAGAGCTTACAAAGGTATATTATTGTGGTCTATCAGAGTTTTAGTAACTTGCTTTTGTCTGTATAACTGATAGAGACTGCTACCTTTGTACTACATATAACTGATGGTGACTGTTACCTATGTACTACATATCACTGATAGTGACTGTTACCTATGTACTACATATCACTGATAGTGACTGTTACCTATGTACTACATATCACTGATAGTGACTGTTACCTATGTACTACATATCACTGATAGTGACTGTTATCTATGCACTACATATAACTGATAGTGACCGTTACCTATGTACTACGTGTAACTGATAGTGACTGTTGCCTATGCACTTCATGTAACTGATGGTGACTGCGATGCACTACTTCTACTCCCCATATAAATAATATTACAGCAAGTACTGAGTTGTCAAAGACCTATTGTTGAACCCGATGGTTTCCTCATGGCTATGAATGTAACCAGCAGGTTGGTTCTCTTCTCCATGCTTGTTTATGATGAAGCCCTGCTAGAAACTTCCGTAAACCAATTCCTTCGACTAAAAATCATCATCAATAGCAGGTATTTCTTTCGCATTTGTTAAGTATTTCCTTCACCTATAATAAAATACTTGTTTGTTTTCTCCTTAATGATATAGTTCACTAGATTATGTGGTTTGTATCACATTGTTGTTATATGCAAACTATATATATGCTAGGTATTATTATATTATTTACTATTGTTGTTAGAAAGTCACCTGTAGATGTGCCATGGATGTGGGCATCTTTCCCTAGTGACTCACTCGTTAGTGTGCTACTGGAGAAAGCTGGTAGACGGATGGATCCAGTGGATATTGATGGTAAGTAACTGTTATTGTTTGTATTAAAAAATATTTCAGACGGATTTGTCCTCTGGTTAGAAAAGCGATTCCTATAGATTGCCAAATAGTTGAAGTTTGTTCAAAAGTGCTGTACAATATTATAATGTAGCTCAGCTAGCTGATGCCCCCCTTTGTTGACCACGGGCCATAGACTTCCATAGACCTCAATAGATCCATCAAATTTTCTTTGCTGTAAGTGAAGTTTTAAAACTTCAATGAGAGAACAACTTTACACCCGAGTGGGTCTCTATTGAGCCCCTAATTGACTGGTATTTTATAGAACCTACATGATTATTGTGCCATATACTTATATTTTTTTATCTAAAGTATTTTAGTAGATTTCCTCCTACTAACCACACAACGGCACCCACTCCAACTAGACACTAACGACTGCTTCAGGGTCCACAGCCCAGACAACTCACACAGAGTCCACAGCCCAGACAACTCACACAGAGTCCACAGCCCAGACAACTCACACAGGGTCCACAGCCCAGACAACTCACACAGGGTCCACAGCCCAGACAACTCACACAGAGTCCACAGCCCAGACAACTCACACAGGGTCCACAGCCCAGACAACTCACACAGGGTCCACAGCCCAGACAACTCACACAGGGTCCACAGCCCAGACAACTCACACAGAGTCCACAGCCCAGACAACTCACACAGGGTCCACAGCCCAGACAACTCACACAGAGTCCACAGCCCAGACAACTCACACAGGGTCCACAGCCCAGACAACTCACACAGGGTCCACAGCCCAGACAACTCACACAGGGTCCACAGCCCAGACAACTCACACAGGGTCCACAGCCCAGACAACTCACACAGAGTCCACAGCCCAGACAACTCACACAGGGTCCACAGCCCAGACAACTCACACAGGGTCCACAGCCCAGACAACTCACACAGGGTCCACAGCCCAGACAACTCACACAGAGTCCACAGCCCAGACAACTCACACAGGGTCCACAGCCCAGACAACTCACACAGGGTCCACAGCCCAGACAACTCACACAGAGTCCACAGCCCAGACAACTCACACAGAGTCCACAGCCCAGACAACTCACACAGAGTCCACAGCCCAGACAACTCACACAGAGTTTACACGAATAAAATAATTTATTGCATCAATCTGTTGAGCAACATAATAACGGCATAGCACAAAAGTCCACCAACTTCTGCCTTCTCACATGTACAGCAGCTCATTTTATAGGAGAAGACAGGAAATCTCACCCCCTTATTAGGAGTGAGCCCATAACATACAATGATACAAATTAAAAGAGATAACACAAATCACTATAAAAAGGCAAACCAATGACAGAAGTGAGCACATGGTGAGGTGGCTCTGGGCTCCCTTCCCGCTCTTTATGTGTGGTGGACTCCTTATATGGCATCCACATTTCCTAGTCTCTGCTCCGGTCTCCGTAAGGCTAAGGGTTTCCAGCTCCTGAGGTCCCAGGCTACCTTTAGCAGCCATCTTTATTGGCTGGCCTGGGGTACTGACCCGGGGTGACCTGGGGTAGGTCTCATGGGATTACCGGTTTGGACACAGGGTCCATACTGGCACTGGCAAACCCGGGATAGTTGGTATCCCTTAGCCCGGGATAGAGCATATATAACATAAAGGGAAAATCCTGGGTCTACTTAGAACTATTACTACAGGTAGGGGAAGTGGTGCAGGGGGGTTTTCAAGGTAGACGAGGTGGGAGAATGGGCTGGGTGGCTGGTATAGCATGAAAGTCTGTAACAGTTATCGATAGACTTGCTTCTTCGGATTTTAGTTGTTCCACTTTTTACCAACTTTTTACGCTAAAGAACTGCATGGGTGGTTCCATCACCCACAAAACTTTTGGTTATTTAGCATAGAGTGATTTTTACAAATATTTATTGATGAACAGCTGTAAATGTGTACTTTAATGAATATGGATATTGTTATATTGTTTGGTATCCTAACTGTCGTATCTCTACAACAACATTGGACTCTTCTTTCTTCTTCTTCAATTCAGACTTTGCTACTTGATGTCTTGTAACAAACCGATCCCTCTCCTCATTACATGTTCTTACAAACCATGAGCATCGAGAACTTTGTCGTGGAATGGCAGAGTGTTTGGTTTCTTGAAACAGAGACCTGAGTTCAAGGCCCATTTTTAGAAGTTTTTGTCTCTCAAATATTTTTAATGTTTTTGAAGAAAAATGGACATTTTTTTGTTTCATAGCATATTGTAGTCTTGTTTCATAGCACATTGTAGTCTTGTTTCATATCATATTGTAGTCTTGTTTCATATCATATTGTAGTCTTGTTTCATATCATATTGTAGTCTTGTTTCATATCATATTGTAGTCTTGTTTCATATCATATTGTAGTCTTGTTTCATATCATATTGTAGTCTTGTTTCATATCATATTGTAGTCTTGTTTCATAGCATATTGTAGTCTTTTTTTATAGCATATTGTAGTCTTTTTTTATAGCATATTGTAGTCTTGTTTCATAGCATATTGTAGTCTTGTTTCATATCATATTGTAGTCTTGTTTCATATCATATTGTAGTCTTGTTTCATATCATATTGTAGTCTTGTTTCATATCATATTGTAGTCTTGTTTCATATCATATTGTAGTCTTGTTTCATATCATATTGTAGTCTTGTTTCATATCATATTGTAGTCTTGTTTCATATCATATTGTAGTCTTGTTTCATAGCATATTGTAGTCTTTTTTTATAGCATATTGTAGTCTTGTTTCATAGCATATTGTAGTCTTGTTTCATATCATATTGTAGTCTTGTTTCATATCATATTGTAGTCTTGTTTCATATCATATTGTAGTCTTGTTTCATATCATATTGTAGTCTTGTTTCATAGCATATTGTAGTCTTGTTTTATAGCATATTGTAGTCTTGTTTCATGGCACATTGTAGTCTTGTTTTATAGCACATTGTAGTCTTGTTTTATAGCACATTGTAGTCTTGTTTTATAGCACATTGTCGTTCTGTCTCCAATTGCAGTGTCACTTCTTGTATTATACTATGTGACTGTGTTCTTGTGTAGATGAATTGATTGCGAAGTTTGAGAAACCAAGTAGTCTGAAAAGGAAGAGCCGTGTGATACTTCCTGTCAGCCAAGACTCCAGTGACGGAGATGATGAGAGACTGTTGAAGTATATGAAGACATCAGGCGAAGGTAAAAGGGCTAGAAAGAGATTACGCAGTCGTACAGTTGTTTCTGATGTGCACGAGTCAACTGATGAAGAAGTCAGTGGGCAGAGCTCATTGAAGTACAGGAGGAAGGCTGTAGTTAAAAGGATTGCATGTAGCAGGCTCTACAGTGGTGTCTTGTCTGCAGATGAGAGAGGCAATCCATTTACCCTGGTGCATCGTAAGAGCAAGGCTGCCATGAGGAATGGCACAGTTGTCAGCAGGTTGTCTAGGCAACTGTTTTATACAGATGGAGAGAGTAGCTCTGATTGTTCTGTGGACAAGTCTATGTTTGGTGGTGCTAAAGTGAATGTGGGAACTTCTACTTCAGGTATTGTTTTGTTTGTTTGTAGTTTATGTCAGTCTTTTCTACCCCTTGTTTTACTTAGTCTATCCACTCCTTAATTATGCTTGCTTCCTGCATTTATCTCTAGCTGGTCGAGGTGGAATATTGGCAGCTAACAGAGGGGTGAAGAGATCAATGGCAGACAATGGAGAGTGTAGAGAGGTCAAGCGTTTGAGAGAAAATCCAATCTCCCTGCCTTCCACACCAGCAGTGCAGTACAAAACCAACATGTCAGGTACTGCTCGTTTTGTATTCTTAAGCGCTTTTGCATAAAGCTTAGTTTTATGAAAGGGTTTCTGTATTGAGACTGTATGTTTTGTACAGAGAGAAGTGGAGAGAAGATGTACAATGGCTACTGCTTGTTCAGTACCATAAGACAAGATGATAAGTTGTTGGTATATCTCTCCAAGCACACTCCAAAACAACATTACAAACACTTTCAACTATGGCTATCTCCTAAACCAGCCAAAGATAACTTGTACTGTGTTGTATATCTCTCTGAATTGTGTGCAGATGAGGTGAAGGATGTTATAGACTTCTTCTCTCCTCAGGTAAACTATCTCTGTATACTTTACTCTGTATTGTACATTAGTTCATATACTTGTATACAATATATTATACATTTGCTGTTACTTACAGAATGCCTGGTGTAGATCTACCTACTGTACTACTGCTGACACCCACTGTAAATGTTGTCCCAGTTTCCAAGACTGGTGCGGCAAGCTAGCAATGGATTATACAACTCTAAAGCTTGTATACAAGTCAATGGTACCTGGAAGTGTACTAGAAGCTGGTTGTACTGCAGGTATGTACATTTTGTGTGTACTTCTGCTTCTTTTAGAGGGCTTTCGGATATGATACGCATTGAGTAGTAGCCGAACAGTCGTTAATTCTCATCGATGAATGTCATTTAATGGAAGTTCTTTTATGCGTTAAACCATAGACATATTGATTTCTCACTACTTCTATGGACAAAGCCAACCCATCTTATATTCGTTCTAAATAAAAATTAAATGTGATGATCCTACTGCTCGTTATGCTTCTTATGTAACGCCATAAAGTATTGTGGGGATTTATAACATGGAGAGTGAAGTGCTAGTAGTGTGACTCATCAAAACTGTGTTCGGTCGCTGTGGCTCACTTGCTTATTCAAGGTCATTTCTAGGGTGGCTCAGAACGTTTGAGTTTCACGTGTTAAAACATCTGAATGATTTCCAAACCATTCAAACGCTTTTGAAATATTCTGAAGTTTTACAGATCATCTGAACGCTTTATGAAATCGTTCATACGCTTTGAAAGTCCGAGCCCATTTACTGGTTGTTCGCTCTCTTGACCATAGATCTCCAGTCCTTTTACTATTTGTAGTGTTTTTACTAAACACCAAGCAGTTAAATTTATTTTGTAAATAAAAGATTGTTTTTATTTATTAAATATTATTTGTTTTATATTGTTTTGAATAATATGTACGATCATAGAAATCTATGTATACAACCTAAGCATGTTTGAGAAAAATTAATTTTAGAGATTATCTTCAAGAATATTTCATACAGTTAATTGATTCGCTCCATGACATGACTATTGATCTAAGTCTATGTTGATAAAGTTGCATAGAGGCTATAAAGAAAATGATTGCGATCGGCTTTAGTTTGAAAGCCATGAGCTTTGCAAACCTTTCCAGCTATTTTAAAATAGATTATTTTGAAACAGTTCAGACTATTTCAACATAGTTCATACGGTTTGTAAATAGTTCATACTCTCTCTAAAGCGTCCATACGGTTTGTGATTTTCTAAATCATCTGAACCATTTCTTAACCGTCTCAATCATTTGCAAAACAACTATACACTTTGCAAAATCTACAATTGTTAGACAGGAAATACAGTTTTATTGCACAAATCCCGTAAATGCTAAGACCGACAATTTATTTATTATAATCAGCAAGCCCGTTTTTCAATGTATTTTATTAGGCTGTTGTACTACAATTACCCAGTTATTTTCAATGTAGAAGACGCTTTGCAAACCGTCTAGACTATTTCAAAACCGTTCACACGCATTGAATGCGAAAGCATCTAGCGTTTTGTCGCTTCATGTGGTTGATTTTTGCCACTGACTGACGAGGTTTCCGAATGATATCGTTTAATCCCTACGCCTAGGGTGTCTGAAGCGCCCTTACTTTGTTTTGGTGTTGTCAGTTGTCTTCTCTCATCATTGTCCCAGTTCATACAATATACTGGTGAGACAACTCCATGTTCACATTTGCTCACATTTGTAGATGTACAGTGAGAGAAAGGGCACCAATAGTGAAGTCTCTTGTGAATACACCTTATAGACCAAAAGGCAGCTACTGATTTCATTAGAAGTCAATGCATACCCACTGTTGTGTAGTAACACTTCTGTACAGATGTGTACGCATTAACCAATGTTTGTGCTACGATATTGTTTTTTAATTATTATCGTTATTGTATACATGTTATTGTTATATGCCCAGGTTTGCTTATATGCAGATGTGTGTTGCTGAGTGTTTTGCTTTGTCTCACTCTCTGTGCTCGCTGCAGATTTGCTTGTAATTAATTATTTATTATTATCAATTATATTATACATTTTATCGTTATTTTTTTACATATTAACGATTAGGAAACAGCCAGACTTACTTTTGTTTGTGACTTCAAAGTAAATTCGTTTCATTTTCAAATGTACAATCATTACTGCAAACGTTATAAATCCAGTTGTTCAAATGATGAACCCAAGCGTCTACCAAATCACTGAGTAATGAATCACTATGACATAAATTTGGAGTTGTGTACTCTTTACATTATGCTATATCAGGGGTGGGCAACATCTTTGCCACTTGGGCAAAAACAACATCCAAGCCACTCACACACAAATAAAGTCACTATCTGAAATTTTTTTTGACACATGAGCTATTGTTATTATTATGTTACCTATCACTCAAAAGTGGGCAATGACATAACAATAAGTGCTACGGTAAAAATACTATAACAAGTACGATATTTTAGTAACCATCCAATTCACAACTCAAGAACAGTCTCTAGTGACATGCTTGATGTTGTGCATCTCTGGCCAATTTCTCAACACCTGAAGATAAATTAATGATGCTTGTTGCAGATGCAACTTTTATCGAGCTACCAAATAATTGTGAAAGGGAATGAAAAATGTATGGAGATTTGTATGAGTTCATCGGCTAAAATAGCAAAATTGTTGTGAAATAACAAAAACATTCCTAAACTGAGATTTGTGTGATTGATGGGACACATTTAATATTTTACTAGTGGGCCAACTTTGACCGGCGAGTTGGCACCACTGCACTACATGGATGGAGAAAGCTCTTTTTGACATGGATGAACCAGAGACGTAAATTAAGAGTTTTGTCAACTTATTTCAAAGTGCCACTTTTAATCCAAATGCCACTTTAGCAATTACCACTCAATCAAAGTAGTCATGCTAGGCAAACAAATTACCCAGTTTTAATACCCGGCTATCATTTGATCTGGTACTTTGATGTTATTGATGCAACATGAACAGGTTTGCTTATACAGAGACAGATAGTGGAGAGTGGGATTCCTGAATCAGAGCTAAGCCAGTCTTTCAAACCACTTGATTTTATTTTACAAAAATAATATGCAATCAGAACAAAATACATGCAATGGAATAACTCTACACAAAAACAAGTGTGTGCAACGGAAAGTGAGATTGCTAGGTGCAGAAACTGCCAGCCTTTTAAACAGAATTTTATAAAAAGAAGAATCCACCAGTAATCTCATGTGATTAAGTGAGCAGAAGATTATGGAACTGCAGTAATTCCTAAATATACAACTGTCAAACAAGTAAAACTATAAAAAGAAATTGAGTTTCTTTTACAGATATTGCATCACCATGCTTTTACTTTGAAGTCTCACATTTTGATTTGCAGTTAGGTTAGAGTACAACTTATCACACAGCAGCTGCAATCCAACAGTACCATATTCGGCTACAATTTTTGTTTAATCAAGTGACAGTGAGGAATATGTGCTCCAAGTACAACTGAGCTTTCATGACTTCAGTCACTTGCAACCTGGCGGCAATCATGCTTCCTAAATACAGACTCCAAGCCTCAAACTATCAACTCAGATGTTGAACGCATCCTTGATAACCCGAAATAAAACACCAGTTTGGTATTCCTTCTAGTAGGAGAGAAGACAGCATCAGTAGTGTCAGCAACCGTCACCCGACTCCGACAAACGACATAGAGCAGCCGCTGCTTCTACCTGTTAATAAAAAAAAACCTAAAAAAATTGATGGCAACGTAAACAAAAAAGCAATTGTAGACAAATACAAGTCAATTACTAACTCGGCGAAGTTGCTGTTCCAGAAAATGATTTCGTTGTTGCAGCTGGCGGATCAGTCTATCAGAACTAGTTGGAGAAGTTGAATGCTCTGAAACTTCTTCAACCCGGATGTCTTCTGATTCATGCTCTACAGATGCCAACATGTTAAGTACACAAAACTAGACAAAAAGCATGGCAAACTGAAAGGTAGATCATATTTTTCCTTGCATTACCTGTATCACCATCAAGTCTAGACAACTGACCTTTCGTACTATGAGAGTCACATTTGTCAGCAGCCGCGGCACGAGGAGATTTGGTGTAGCAATGATCATTGAGGGGAATCTTTGTAGAAGGTTCAGCGACTGCCTCCGCACTACGCCTCTTGCGTTTACGTGGAAATTTACACTTTTTGTGAGTAAACCATGTAGGCAAAGAGTTTCGTCGGAGCTTCAGTTTTCCGTCCTCTCGCATCTTCTCAAATGCATCATCCTCAAAATGATCCTAACAACAAAACATCACATTACGGTAAATAATACGAAGTACAAAGAAATTAATTAAGACAGCAATGAATTTGGTGATTGGACAATTACTATTAAACAACCACTCTTGATTGGATAAAATACAAGGACAAAATTTGACAATTCCGTGAACTTTTTTATAATGCAACCTTGACCTGGTCATTACTGATTGGCCAACAAACCATTCAATTACTTTCATCAAAGAGGGTATTTTTTATTTATAAACAACTTATTATTATTTATAAAAGCTAATTCTTTATTACAGCTAATAAGACTATTTGTGTAATATTATTAACTAATATAACAATTAATTATTTATTATAATTTATATTTAAAATAAATACTATAGCAACTGGTTATAATAATGGAGTTGTGACTGGAGTTATCCCCCCTTATAAGGGCGCTGGTGCACATCCAACCGGATGATGCTAAAAGTTTTATATAGAGTACAATGCACAAATACGGAGTTATGATGTTTTAACTAGAATAAACAGGCTATGTGATTGATATAATTGAACAAACCACGGAGCTCACAGGGCTATAGCAGATTACACGTACAGAAGTTTTTAATCACACAAGTGTAGCTATAGAGCATAATCATTAAATAACCACCATGTGAACTTTTCAGGAATTGGAATGAACGTAGACAGGAATGAACGTCGACAGGAATGAATGGAGACATAGCTGGAATGAACGTAGACACATCCTGGAATGAACGTCGACAAACCTGGAACGAATTTCGACTATGCAATAAACAAAATAACTTCGACTTTTATTCCCGGATGTGTCTACGTTCGTTCTTGGCAATACATAAAATGTCATTTCGACTTTCATTCCAGGAGTTGTCTACTTTGGGAAAATACGATAATTTATTTCATTCTTGGAACGAATGTCGAAACCAACCTTTATATGTCGCCAGGAATGAATGTTGACACTTCCTAGAATGAATGTCGAAATTTTCTTCTCTCTAACATAGTCGACTTTCATTCCAGGCCTATCGACATTCATTCCAGGATGTGTCTACATTCATTCCAGCTAAGTCTGCATTCATTCCTGTCGAAGTTCATTCATGTCTACATTGGTTCCAAATTCCACAACCAAACGGATATGGCTATCAGCTATTGCTACGAATAGTTTTTATTATAGGACGCATCGTCTCTGTTACTTTTTTTGGCAAGCCCCAGAGGTCCGTGGATAACCATTATAATAAATAATAATTATAAAAAACTATAAATCTCTGTTGTTGCAGGTAGATTTGATGCTGCTGTCTTTAAAAATAGTCCAAAGTTTTTTTACGGACATGTCATTATAGTATACGAATGGTCATTATAGTATACGATTGACAGCGTGGAAGCTATCAGGAAAAAACTTTCATGAGTCTGCATGAAGTAACTATACTTTATACTACAAACGATAGTAACTTCCGGTTGGATGGAACAAGTTCAAAGAGAGATAACTCTCAATGTCACAACCCCATTATACATTCTTTGCCTCACTGGACACTCCGTAGCGTTGTGGTGATCAATCATCTGTGTGTGAAGCCACTAGAGCAACGCTACGAAACGTATTTCTCAACATATTCCTACAAAACGTAGGTGTGTGTCGCCACGGCTTAACGGGCGTGCATGTGACTATGAACCTTTTTCTCACTTTACTCATCGACTTAAGAAAATGCCTTCACATTTTTGACTTTTTATCCAAAATCCACCAGGTCACTGAAGGGCATCGACATATTGTTATAGGGCAACGAAATAGACTGTGAAGTTAGGATTTGAATGGTGTATAATTATTGTAGTGTGTTCAATATATTTTGATGATGGGACCGTTTTCCAAAAACGCCTCCAACTAAAACTATTTTTCATCCTAGCCATTAATAGATTAGCCTAACCACAATCATTGCAAAAAGTATCGCGGGCTTATCATATGGGTCGAGTGTTTTAGGTAAATAATGGGATTACCGCCGACACTACAGTAAATGATGATTAGTAGTCATTAGTATCGCTTATATCGATTATCACGATTATTTATTTGTCCTTATTAGTGCTTTAATTTTGATTTACTCTGGTTCATAATTAATCTAATATTATATCTATCTGTTAATCACAAAAACATCATTGAATGATAACCGCTAGTGGTAATAAATATGATATAGCAAAATGCAATGCCAACAATAACCATCAATTTTAATAATTATTTATTAATTAATTATTAAAATATTATTTATGATTATTAATTATTAATTACAAGATTTCTGATGATGACACCTATTCCTAACAACTGAGATACACTACTTGCTGTTTTCTGTGCAATCTAGCTACTTCTACAAAAAATGTTATACAATTGAGCAGCCAATGCAAAGCATTTATAATTGTTACATATGTATTGTATAATTATTGAGGGGTACGCATGATAAATATGGATATATATGTATAATAATACGCGTAGCTTCATGCGTGAGTCAACACTAATTGCCTGGAATTGAGACAATGGACAAAGTATTTTTAACTAAAAGTGCATTTTTTTGTAGAACTTGTTTTAACAGTTAACTATTGAAGTGACAATAGAAAATATGAACTCATCATTGTATCCACAAGATATTTTTCTGCCCACGGAAACTAATTAGAAAATTTTCAGAACACTGTTGTGAAAGCTTTTTTTGCACTATGATTATTATCATCTATATTTAAATTATAATAATTATTATTATAAAAATAATAATAATTATTACTATTTGTTGAAACTAACAACTACTACTACTGCAATTCTTGCAAAAAATAACCTAACATCTACACAACAACGCATATAAATTAAAGGACTTTACATTGATGATCAATTCTTTATTATTTAAATATTCAAACCTTGCACAATCTTGAGCCGAAGGACGATTTCCACAACTTGCCATCAGAATCTAAACGGTTTACTGCTACTTCCCATTTTAGCTTACGAGTTGGATCTTTGTCTGATGGAAATGGGAACATCAGAAAGCCCTTCTCGGAACGATTACTGCATCCAATAGCTGAACAGCCCGGCATAATTTTGAATTATTATGTTTGAAAGCCTCAGTAATAATAATAGTTAGTAGTAGGACCATGGATGGATGAAATATATTTCATCGATGAGTAGGACTAAAACTTGTTGGATTAAAAATGGCGATCTTAGTCATTTCACGCTTGTTCTCGCAATGGTTAGTGACGTAGGTATTGGCATCATATTATCAACGATTATATAATCGTTGATATTATGGTCTTTACCTCTATGTACGGCAATAAACCATTGCTCATTCTGCTTGCTCTGAAGTTATCCTCCCTTGCACTTTTGACGCTAGTAATTTTGTATGTGTAAGGTCTGACAACTCCTGAGTAGGTAGAATTTTTATTGGTTCAACTAATGACCCTGTAGTGAACCTAGTGACCCCCATAGCACAAGGTCACTAGGTTCAACTAGTACTGAATGGTACTTTTGCTCTGCAGTTTTAGTATGAATGAAACCCTTGAGACACTAATCTAACTTGCTCAATTAAAGAGTGGGATGTTTTTATCAGATCTCTGTCTCTAAATTCAGTTAACACTTTTTTATACTTGGTTGGGGTAGATGATTACACCCGCCGTATTTAACTGGTAGTTGTAAGAACAGAGCTGTGAGGGGGTAGTGGTGAATTAGTAGTTTTTTGCAACTGTCAAAATGTCAAGAAGTAGATAGACCATTATGCCACATTATGGTTGGGTATTTCGATTTAATATCATCTCAAATATTGGAAATATCAAATATAACGATAGCTGTTTGGCACCCTCCCCTCCCTCCCTCATTTGTTTGTTGAGGGCTAGACTACATGGTCTAGCTAGACACTGACAAGGAGATGGTGGACAAGGAGAAGAGGAGTGGATAGCAGGTGAAGCCATGTCAAAAAAGGGAGGCAACTCCCAAATTCTAGCCCACGACTAGCTAAAGCGTTGGCAACCTGTAGAAATTTAGCTTTGAGCACTTTTCAATAAATTGGGAAAAACTGAAAAAAATATGTAAGAAGGAAAGGCACAAAAGTGTATCTATAAACACATTCCTTCAAGTGTTGCTACATATTCTCTAGTGAAGTGATAGCAGTTTAGCAAGTATGCATGCTAACCTGAGCCATACAAACCCCTTACACATACCCTACACATACCCTACGCCATACTCTACCACCGAAACCCCCTACCTCCAGTCGAAACCCTTTACCTCTTGAGGAGTTGTCTTGTTTAAAGTCAAAGAATGCAGAATATTCATAATTAAAATACTAAAAATAATCTTAAACTAGCGCATAATTATTTTTTTATTTTGTTTTAAAACTATTAATTATTTACATTCTATTATGTCCAAAATTTTGTTTAGTCAAAACATTTGTGATTCAAATTTGAAAATTATTGTTGTTGTTGATATAAAACGACGACGCCAGAATGTAAGATTGATATTTTTTTGTCACAAATAAATTTTAATGACGATAATTGAAATCTGTTAATATTACTTGATTAAAACATAACTTTTTCAACTCTAATATTGCTTTAGTTTATGAGATATTTAAAACTTAAAAATGCATTTTTAGTAAGGGGTTTCGTCTTCAGGTAGGGAGTTTTGACTAGAGGTAAGGGCTTTCGATGGTAGGGTACGGTGTAGGGTATTGTAGGAGGTTTCGTTTGGCCCTGCTAACCCTAATGATCTGATTGCGAAGTATTGTGCTGTAGTTAGCAATGATGAAGGACTAAAAAACTGTAAGACAAACAAAATTTAGAACAAATGTAAACAGGAAAGAACGTCAACAGGAATAAATGCAGGCATGGCTGGAATGAACCTAGACACATCCTTGAATGAACGTCGTCACATCCTGGAATGAGCGTAGACACATCCTGGATTGAAAGTCAACTATTTTAGAGAAAAAAAACTCAACATTCATTCTCGGGAGTGTCAAAGTTCTTTCCTGGCGACATATAAACTAGCATCTCAATGTTCGTTCCAGAAATAGAAAAGATTGTCGTTTTTTCCAAAGTAGACAACTCCTGGAATAAAAGTCGAAGTGGTGTTTTATATATATATCATCGAGAACAAATGTGGGCACTTCCGGGAACAAATGTTGAAAATTTCTTTAATATAGCATAGTCGCTGTTTGTACCAGTTCTGTCGACGTTCATTTCAGGATGTGTCTACCTTCATTTCAGCTGTGTCTGCGTTCATTCCTGTTGACGTTCCTTCTAATTTCCGGACAAACGCATGACTTGCTAGTGTTGATTTTGAGTACCTAATCATTCCCGAGTTCTTTTTTTATTTTACAGATTTCCTTGATAAACAATCTGTGAGCATACAGGCAGCTTACGCAAAAACTGCATGTTAGAGTCAATCAATCGATAATCATTCAATCGATCAATCAATCAATGAATTATTAATTAATCAATTATATATCAATAAAGAGGTTTATAACAGCCATAACACAGTTGAATACGCTATGAGAGTATTTCTATCACACACTCTTCATATTAGCGCATTACACGCTTTGCTCTGCTATAAAATGTATTTATTACTCCACGATAATTTCACAAATTTTTTATTTCCTGTTAGAAGCTTGTCAATTAGCCTAGTGGTGCTTCATTAGCTCCTCTTCGCACACAGCTGCGTCCTTGACGGCACTGATTGGGGCAGCAAATCTCCGATCTGTCGCAGTCGTTGTCTGAACCACAAACAGCTAACCTGACTCTTCTACAGATTTCTGGAATCCTTCTTGGCACCCTGGGGCATCGACTAAACAAAAATATGGACCATAAATTAGAACTCGTAGTACTCATTACTAGAATAAGTTCAATGACTCATGTAAAGGATTATCCATCACATCTGGAACATTCCGTACTTGCGTAGATAATAACAGAACTGCATGGTTAATCCTCTAGCGTGGTGAGCAATAGGATTAAAGCTATCAGTGCTCTATCGTACGAGGAACTTGAGTGACTTAATTCTAACACCACCTATCTATTAATCCTAATTGGTCACATTCCACGACCACAGCTTATTATTACATAAATGGGACCTCAAGGGGTTGTTTGTCAGACAATTTGATTCGTTCAAAAATATTTAATTATTACAATGAAGAATTCAGATTTTCCATTTACTTTGTCATCTTACCGGGGACTAGGGCATCCTACCGGGGACTAGAGCTAGGACTAGGGCATCTTACCGGGGACTAGGGCCATTATTTGTGTTGATACATTGTCCACCACCGCATTCGTTGACAGGACAGCATCGCTGCCGACCTGGGCACTCTCTGTCAGATCTGCATTCAGCTATGACTGAGGTGAAAGCACATCTCCTTGGCAGCACTCTTGGTACTTGGACGGGACAGCTAAAACGATAAGTTAGATAACTTGATCATTCGGGTTGATGACTGAAATTGATCGAAATAGACTAAAAACTTAATTTGTTAATTTACCTGCCCTGATTCGAATTTGTACTTCTTGGTCTAACACAGCTTCGTGGACATCCTGTAACAAATTTATCTTAAATTAATCGTTAGCAAAGTTACCCATTTTAAATTATGCTAGAAATTATTACCCAACCGTCTGTTATTTGCCAAATTTCTTAAAAAATTTGGGTACAAATCTATTAACATATCAAAACTAGTTTTGGCTTTTGTGCCAGAAAATATTGGCAAACTCACCACAACATTTCAAGTCTCCAGGACACTGGCTGTCTCGTGAGCATTCCTCACCATAGAACGCCTGGCAGTCTCTGTTTCCACTCCTCCTTGGACATCTGCCAGGTTTGCTCCGATTACCTCTCATAGCATAAGAACCTTCATGAATAAAATAGCAATTATCCAGATGCAATAACATGTCTATACACAACAAGAGAAATTGTCCTGCAATTGCTAAGCCATGAGTTTCTGTAATGAAAAAAAACTTTAATTTTATTAATGCCTACTGTAAATAGACTTTTTATTTTATTGAGTATAAGCTGCCATTTGGTGTAATGCGATAATAAAATGACTATTGCGTTGTTTCATCTTGTGCCCAGAACTGCAAGACAGGAAAAGAACGAAACTTACCGATCACCAACAGACTGAACAGAACCCAGCACGCCAAGGCACACCTCATGATGCTTTCTCTTGAAGGCAATGTATTAAACTGATTACACAGCTAAACACTTCTTTCTTAAATGGCTGTGGATTATCTTTAATCCCTTCTCTTAATCTCTCTCCAATGCTTATATTATAAGCAAAAATAATGCGTATGGTTGATTTTACATTCTTTTAGCAATCGATTAAAAATTTCAAGATGGCCGTCTTTAGCATTTGATCTATCTGCATTTATAGCATTAGACATATTGTAAATAAATAATTGTTTTAGAAAAATGTTCCAGTTCTGACCAACTTGGTTCCACTGCATCGCTAAAATTCAACCAATCACGCATTAATTGCTAGATTGTTCAGGAGCAAAAAATGACTAAACAGTTTTGTGTATAAATCTACCGGCAAAGATGTCTGCAGACAATATAGACACTTAAGTGCACCAGATGTTTATGTATTTATCAATATTTATAACTTATTTATAGAACAAAGCAATACATTTGTCACATGTATGATGTATGAACATTTATCTGTATATTAAGTATATATAAACAGATACATGACTTATTAGCTGAGAATAATAAATAAATATAAAAACAGATAAATCAACATTTTCAGCACATTTTATACACAATGTGAGACAACTTCATAAAAGCTTAAGTGGGCATCCTAAAACGTCTTTCATACAAAAGGGGCTGGTTTCCACGCCCTTCGTACACACCCTGTTCCTCCACAAGCACCTGGGCAACATGTTTCCTTTCTGGTGCAATCACCATCCGATTGGCACTGATATATTGGTGTATTGGGAGGACAACTCTCTGGTCGATCTTTCGGTACACTTGGACACCTAAATGGCAATTCATGTATCAGCAGCCACTGAGATAATTGTGACACTTTTTTGAAGTGTTAAAACTGACATTATGCTTAAATATATGCCTTAATATTCTCATGAATGCTCTGAAATATAGTTTGGATTAATTCTCACTTTTACTATTGGAATATTTAATTGCACAAGTTTTCAACTTTCTTATTTTAAATTAAATTTGAAAATTGTATCATAGGTAAATTTTTTGCTAAAAAAAATTGTTCAGTTAAAATGTTGTTAAAGAGTTGACAAAAACGAAAGTTTTTGATGAAAAAAATTGCAGATGGTTCATGCATTGTTCATTGAGGGATTGTGAACTTTTTCGCGCAAGTATAAAGTTTGAGGAAAGATGACCAATAGAGCTGTGTTGGTAGATGAATGTGAAGGCCAAACCTTTTCATTTGCTTCTAATAAATTTACTTGATATAAAAAAGCACGATCAGTTGAGCTAAAAAAATAAAAAAATACTTGGTTTATTTACGCCAAAAACAAAGCTGCCACGAAACCCTGCCATAATAATATGGAAACAAAGAATATTTTTAACCCAAATTTTGGTAAGATATATCATATATAAGAAAAACTTAATGTTTAAATTTAAACGCAATAAAATATCTCTGATGATGATATCGGTAAAACGACTTACCTTGGCCGTCGATCAGTTTTACCAGCTCTGATGCAAGTTCCACCTCCACAAACTGAACTTGGACAACATTTTCCTTTCCTGCCGCAGTCACTATGAGCATTGCATTCACTCAGCACAGAAACACTGGCACAGAAGTCTGGTAACACAGGAGGTAATCTGATTCTGCATCTAAATGAAGAGAAGACAACTTAGAAAAGCTTTGCAAAGGCGTTATAATAAGTAAACACACGAACAAGTCTAGATGTGGGACTATTTTATTCACATACTTGATCGTAGATCGTAACGTCACTGCTCGGACACATTTCTTTGGACATCCTGTAAAAGAAACTTTATTTTTGAATAATTCTAATACAGCTAATCAAATTTGGCTTTTTCTCCTGTTGCAGTATAAAAGCAGATACGAACAATTTTAAAACCATTTATCTGTGTAAATATTGTGCCAACTTGGACATACGCCAAGTTAATCCCCTACGCAATGTAAATCTTACCACAACATTTCTTTCTTCCTGGGCAGTCTGTATCCGTCTCACACTGATGTTCGCTGGTGACTGGGCATTTTTCACTCAACCTTTGATGTAAAACAGATTTTTCTGGGCAAGTTCCAGACTTGGCTTTCGTTGATTTTTTCTTCCCTTCAGTGAGCAGAGCTATATGAGTGAGATAAGTTAAACAATTTTTGCCAAAAGACAGATCTATGGTGGTCAAAAATCTGAACACTTTATATTGAAACAGAGCCGATTGTTTTATACCTGCAAATTATCCAATATTCTTTATTTTAACAAAAATCTGACTATTAAAGTACTCACCCAAAGCCAAAACTACCAGTACTAGAGAGATGATGTTCATCCGCTTCATGATGACTAAATGGGTCTAAATCAAGTAGTCACCATTTTAAATAACAGCTGTAAGGATTACAAGTGTCAGCTAGTAGAAGTAGTAGATGCGATACGCAAGGTACGGCATGGCTTGTGCACAGTCATTATGGACGTTTATTTAAATTTTGCGTAGCAAACTGACCAGCTTGTGAATAATGATTGAGAATTCAATGCATGATGGTAATTACTTGGACAAATCATTGTTGTCATAGCAACCACTAACAACTAAACTGATTTAAGAGTTGTCTGCTCATAAGCTTGGTTTCTATATTTGACAGGCCAAAAAACATACTAAACATGTGTTACAGTTAGTTTTTCATTCTTCAAGTCTCCAAAGTTTTGGCATTCAGATTAAAAGCTCTCAGCTTTTGAAATTATTTAGATTTCAAAAAAGCCATTTTAACTTTTATAATAATAATGTGCTATAAAATCATTTTTGGGCTAGTTTCAATTTGCTAATTTTAAATTTAGAAAAAAATTTAATACATTTGGCATATTTTGCCTATTTACACCAAACATTTTATGTCGTGGTAAACCCAATATATATTATATAGTTAAAACTACTTATGTAATCAAATAAAAATCTTTACAAAGCAAAGTTAAAAAAGTATAAAATGCACAATGTAACTGCACATCGCTGGTTATTCTGAGTTACTGAGGCTTCGAGGTGCAGGTACTAGGTCTAGTATTAGCACAGCCCATAATACTAGCCAGTTTAGTAGTGAATCAATGTCCTAGCATAAAGTTTCTACTAAACATTTAGTGAGTCACGATGAGTAGTGGTGATGTCACTAGTAGTGGTGATGTCACTAGTACCTTTTAACCAGGGCATTGAAATTTTCTTCAATTACTTATCGGCAAAAATTTTTTACTATTCAAAAATATCAAACATATGGTAACTTTTAGTCAAGAGCGCACAATTCCACGAGTCCACGTGAGGCATACAAAGCAATTATTGCTCAAAACTTGCAACGACAAAGAGTTCATGCAAAATAAAACCAGGAACTAGAATGAATGTGGAGTGTAATGAACATTGACAGAAATGAATACAGACGGACCTGGAATGAATGGTGTCTATGTGTTAAAGAAGAACATATCGAGGTTCATTCCAGGAAATGCTGAAATTTTCTCCAAGCAGTGTATAAAATATATAATTGGTGTACTTTCCAAGAGCTATCTAACTTGACACAAGTAAGAGTAACTTATATACTCTGAGAAGGAATGACAACTCCTCCAAAATTGATCGGTGAAATATTTTTCTTTACCCCATGTGATTTCAAGTCTGTCTGCATTCATTCCTATTGACTTTCATTGTTCATTCCTGCCTTTGTTCATGCCGATATCTGTAAAATATATAGATAGAAAAATAATCTGATATATATAATATTATTGTATAATAGAAAAATAAATTCATTTGACCTTGACTTGGCTACTTGGAAGTCCTATTAAGGTATAGCCTTAACTTTGATAGTAATATAGTTCAATATGGCTGACGGGAAATAAATCGGTTGAGCACCTTTCGGGTTCTATCTTCCTTCACCAAAATCTAAAATAGTAATAATGTATGTTTATCAGGTGCAAAGACAGTATTATGTAATTGAGAAGAGAAAGCTTGGAGTTGTTTACCAATTTTTTGTACACAATCTCTTGCCCCACACAATGCTGGACAGCACAGCTCGTTCTCTCCTGCACACTCACTGTGGCCGTCACACTTATTTGGTAGAAATCTTGGCTCACAAAAATCTCTGGGAAAGGTGGGTAGCGGACATCTACAATAAATTGAAGTGCAAATGGAAGTTCGCTGTTGTTATTTGGCATATTAGTCGTCTGATGTCTTAAATGATTGCTTGCTGTTATTAACAAGTGAAGATAATTACCCGATTATTATGCAGGCTCGGGCACCGCATAAAGCTGGGCAGCAAGTCTGGTCACTGTCACATTCGCTGCTGCTATCGCATTGGTCACGGACCAAAGCTCTCTCACAGAAACCTGGAGGGAATGATGGTGGTGGACACCTGAAAAAACCTGTAGATATTGACTAAAACTTGCCACAAAATGATTTCCAAGTTTAAAAGTGGGCTTTTCAAGTATGGATGTAAGTTTAGTTGAGACTTACGTTAGCGATGTACGCTGTGTGGTTGTTGGTCTGGTAGTTGTTGGTCTGGTAGTTGTTGGTCTGGTGGTGGTTGATCTGGTGGTGGTTGGTCTGGTAGTTGTTGGTCTGGTGGTTGTTGGTCTGGTGGTGGTTGGTCTGGTGGTTGTTGGTCTGGTGGTGGTTGGTCTGGTGGTTGTTGGTCTGGTGGTGGTTGGTCTGGTAGTTGTTGGTCTGGTAGTTGTTGGTCTGGTGGTGGTTGATCTGGTGGTGGTTGGTCTGGTGGTTGTTGGTCTGGTGGTTGTTGGTCTGGTAGTTGTTGCTCTGGTTATTGGTTGTCTGGTAGTTGTTGGTTTTGTTCTTGGACGTCTAGTGGTTGTTGATCTAGTTCTTGAACGTCTGGTGTTTGGCTGTCTGGTGGTAGTTGGTCTAGTTCTGAGATGTCTGGTTATTGGTTGTCTGGTGGTAGTTGGTCTAGTTCTGGATTGTCTGATTATTGGTTGTCTGGTGTTTGGTTGTCTGGTGGTGGTTGGTCTAGTTCTGGGATGTCTGATTATTGGTTGTCTGGTGGTTGGTTGTCTAGTGGTAGTTGGTTTAGTTCTTGGTTGTATTGTGGTTGAACGATTGGTCTTTGGTCGTCTGTTGGCTGATGGTCTAACTTTTCGTTTTCTGGTGGTTGCTGGTCTGTCAGTTGGGAGTACCAGAGTATCTGTTGTGGGTAGTACTGAATCCACACATTTCTTAGGACACCCTTTACAAAGTAATACCAAACCAATATAGGAAAATGTCGCTTTGATAGCAAGGTTAAACCAACAATAGAAAGAGAAACAACCAAACAACAAACTTTTCTACTAACCACAGCACTTCTGTGAATCAGAACATGATAAATCAAAAATACATTCTCCCAAAAGCCCGCACAACCTGATGTTTGCAGGATCAGAAGGGACTCCTGGGCACAGTCCGGAATGCTCAAAAATGGAATGAGATTCGGATCCTTCTGCAACTGAATTATTACACGTATATATTACAACAGGCCTCCCATCTACACAGCGTATGTACAAGACGCAGAATATTGTACTATGTACTCAGTATATATCATATTTTTGATGCATTATTGTTGAAAAATACTAAGTTCTATGATCTATTTTCTGCAGTCTACTCGAAAATACAAACATGATAAGATGTTTATAGCTCACAATGCATTCAAAATTTGTTAGCAAAACTAGACTGCCGTGCCACATCCACAGAAAAACGCAGAAATTGTAGAATATCACAGAAAAGATATAGAGGAAAGCAAAAGATTTAATCTACAAACAAACACTGTTTCTCTCCAGTTTTAAAACAGCAGATACAACCAATCAATAAAAAATTAACATCAAGGATTTATCTTTAATTTTTTTATGTTTAAACTTTATTGAATTGTAAAAAAACATGCAGACCTACCTGTAGAAATAGCAAACAAGTATATTATTATCTGAAAGCTAAAAGCCATACCAATAACTCATGCATCCAGTAGCAGTAGCTGAATATGTCTGACCGTTCTTTGTAGATGACATCGCTAAAGGAACTCAATAACAGGATTATTGGATTTGCTGAAATGCCAAGATCTCTGTTGATATCGACGTCACAACTTCCTCTAAAAGCTTCTGATGTTTATACATAGATGTCTAATGATTGCATGCATGCGAGATTATGTTCTACAATTCTGCCATTGACAGTTATATTATCGTGTTAATAGCTTACGGTGCTATCTATAAGTCAAGGGTAATTTCCTGGATTACATGCCTCTGCATTTGTTAATGCGTAATCAATAGGAAATTGACTAATCCCGTGATAATCTTCAAACGTGAGATGTTGGCGTGATTTAGTAGAGATTTTATCTGTTAATGTGTGGAGTCTATGTGAGAGCTTGCGGAAAAAGTTAGCTGCTGATTGGTGAGCTATACATTTATTGTTGTCATCATCGATAAAGTTCATGAATAGCAATTTGATCTGCTATAAAAGATGGCTGATAAAAAACAGACTGGTATGACATCATGATACATTAGTAGACAGACCAAACATGGCGAGAGATGCAATACATTGAGGCCTTGGGGGGTTTGGTGTACTAATAAAAAATAAGATTTTCAATCAAAAGTCAAGCAGAAGTATGGCAACTACCTGGTAACCTCAAATCAAATTCATTGATCAAATACAACAACATCGTTATACTTTTGACTGTGCTCATCTAACTGAGCTTGTTGGGTGACCAATCTAAGTTCAAGGTCAGTTACTGTGTTTTTGATATACTGCGCGAGAAGAATGAGGGAAACCAGACAGCTAAATGTTCCAATCACAAACATAGATTCTTGTGTCTGAAGAAGAGATCTGCTGTACGCCATTGAGCTACCTGGTGCACAGGATTCTGGGTATCGGCTGCATAGCTTGCTCACGCTGCTTATACCTACAACAGGTGAAATAGTTGATTGAAAATATGCTAAGATATACGCTTATCTAACATGAACCACATTAATCAAAATGATATTTTAGAACGCTTGCTGGCGAATTCAAAGCGAAATTGCTTTTATCAAATTAATTGCAGCAAGTTATCACTTTATCTTACCATAGCCACATTGCCATATAAGGAATTTATCTTACCATAGCCACATTGCCATATAAGGACTTTATCTTACCATAGCCACATTGCCATATAAGGAATTTATCTTACCATAGCCACATTGCCATATAAGGACTTTATCTTACCATAGCCACATTGCCATATAAGGAATTTATCTTACCATAGCCACATTGCCATATAAGGAATTTATCTTACCATAGCCACATTGCCATATAAGGAATGACAGGGTGAGACAATTCATACTAGACATGATGAGTGCCAGTATTACAGTGAATGTAGTTGTCTTACGTAGCTGTACACAGACTACTATCCCTCCGACCAGCTGACACAACCCTGTAATATATTGTAAATCGGATGAGTCAACTATCAACCACACTGAAAATGCCTTCAATTAAATGCCATTGAGAAACTCATACATGTAGTTTTCAAAAATTCAAACAAAGCAGTGAAGAATAGATCCTATGAAAAATATTTTTTTTAAAGAATCACCTCAGATTCTGATGTTCATGTTATTTCTTTAAAATAGAAATAATAATTAATGATTGCAAAATGCATTCAATTGTTTCACGAAAGAACTAAATATTTAAGAATTAAAATTGTTAAAAGATAGTTGACAACAAACTAGTGGTTGGGCGCTGGATTGACATTTATTGGTCCTCAAGTTCTGAAAAATTTTTAAGGTTTTTTTAAACAGTTCTCATGCAAGTTCAACTAAATTTACATTTTTGATAATATCAAAAACTTTTAATTACAAGTTGAATAAAGATAAAGTTTTAATGGTTTGAAAGCTGTAAAATAATTGTATTTAGTAATAACACGAAGTCTAAAGAAGAAATGCTCAGGATATTTTAAGATTTCCAAAAAGTTTTCCAACCGATAGATGTCATTCCTATAGCAGTTAGTGTTAATCTTTAATGGGAGTAGAGACTACTACAGCTCCAGAAGGATACAAAGCATAAGTAGACGGCTGGAGAGAGATTACCAAAACAGACCTTTTACTGCCACCTCCTGATGGAGAAGAGAGAAAGCCCCTGGAGTGTTTGGCTCCTCCATGTGGATAATTTCAGCTTCGACTGCAATTATAACAGCTCCAGTGGCCAGCTGAAGGAGTCCAGTAATTACCTGTATCCATGTATATCTACCCTTCATGCCTACTAGTCTGCTTCACTTGTCTGCTGCACTCGGCTGCTTCACTCACTGTGCTACACTCGTCTGCTACACTTTTCTGCTTCACTCTTCTGCTTCCTCATCTGCTTCACTCGTCTGTTGCACTAGTCTGCTTCACCCTTCTGCTTCACTAGTCTGCTTCACTCTTTTGCTGTACTCTTCTGTTTTACTTGTCGGCTACAGTACGTCTGCGTGACTGTTAGTTCGTCCGCGTGTGTAAATATGACTTCACATGGGAGCCATCAGCTGTCAAATGCTGATCAAGATATCATATCATTTTTTAAGGGCAATATCGATAGCTGAATTACTTTTTAGACTTTTAGAGTCACAAAATGTGGTTTTAGCAGTCTCAATAATACCACTTATCAGTCAATGACTTCAAGAGAGCTCTTATGGTTGATATTCTCTTCCTTGAAAAGCACACAGACAGGCACTAACTTCGTTGGTTAGATTATCTGCTGATAGTTATTTGTTATGATTGCTTATAAAACTCCGTTGAAAATAGCAGTAACAAAATAACATTCAATCATTACAACAGTATTACAAGATAACACAACACAACGAGTCCATTACAACAGTATTACACGATAGCACAGTACAACGAGCCCATTACAACAGTATTACACGATAGCACAATACAACGAGTCTGTTACAACAGTATTACACGATAACACAACACAACGAGTCCATTACAACAGTATTACACGATAACACAACACAACGAGTCCATTACAACAGTATTACAAGATAGCACAACACAACGAGTCCATTACAACAGTATTACAAGATAGCACAATACAACGAGCCCATTACAACAGTATTACACGATAGCACAATACAACGAGCCCATTACAACAGTATTACAAGATGACACAATACAACGAGCTCATTGAAAAAAAGTTTAACACTTTTTGGAGCCTAAACAAATATAGTGAAACGTGGTTTTTGAAATTACAGGAATCTTTATTTGTTTATTTATCTGTGATATTTACAATTTTACAGATCATTAATCAGCGAACAAATAAAACCGTAAAGCTAGAAAGTAACAAACCATTATTGAGGGAGTTGTGTGCCCCTGTTGGGTTGGTCTATATTGAAATAGAAACCTAGCTGCCAATGAATAAATCACAAACATCTATGACACTAATAAAGAAGACAACTCCATCACTAAAGCAGATTTGTGTCTCTTGTATCAGATGATTTTTTATTTTAACGATAAGTTATTGCCAGATGTCTACCCGATCAATAGTTGATTTTGGTGTAAATAAGAAAGAAGTTGAAGCTCGAAAATAATTGAAGACTTCTGCTTCGTGTTCAGGAGCGTCAGCTTCTCATTTTTATTGTGTTGTTTTGTTAAAACATATTTAGACAAATAAATAGACAGCTACTGTCATTTTAGATTCTAAATAGAGTAAACAACATATTTATGTTTTTAATCATAAAATATATCCTGAGAAAAAAACCTGTGACAAGTTAGATTAGTCTGCCAATGCCACCAGTTTAATTTTCCTTACAAACAGTTACACTCTATATAAAGGAGACAACTCCTAATTAAACACAATTTATTGACCATCTTCCAGCTCTAAGCTGTTAGCGGCAAATATTGCAGCAACGTTTTTTTATATCTTTTTTATAGCATTCTTGCAGTATATTTATTTTTTACAAAAACTCTTTATTTATACGTCAACTTTGGTGTTTTTTTCTCTGGTCCTGGTGCGTTATTAAGCAGGTAAAATCTCAGAAAATGGGATTTTAAATAATAACAATAAACAACATTATATACAGTTGACAACGCTGTTCTAGAATATAAACACTTCCATGACTTCTCAAACAGCTCAAAGAGTTTATCTCATTTTTCTTGAGTACCACTTTCCAGAGACTGGATCCTATGATAGGGCAGTTACTGTTGGGGTAGTTACCGTGCAGGTGTCTGCACCCTACTGGGTTAGCCATGGGAGACATACTGTGCCAGGGCCATTTCACTATTCCCTTACAATTAAGTGAGCCCATCTAAATGTAAAATAACCTTGATAAATATATACCATGGATTGGCAGTAGTAATATATGAGCAGATCTCCATACCAAGTGTTTTTTTGTGGGGTCATAATCTGGGGTGATGCAATGGGTTACGGCGTTGAATGAATTCGCCGAGTTTATATTGTATTTTATTTGAGGGGCATTTGAGTGGCATTTGAGTGGCATTTAAGTGGCATTTGAGTTTTGATTATTTTTTTACTTAATTTGAACTTATAGATTTTGAATGTATGGCATTCAAGTTTTGATAATTTTTTACATAATTATATACATAACTTTAACTCATAGAGCATCTAGATTTTGAATGTATGGCATTTAAGTTTTGATAATTTTTTGTAATTCGACTCATATGATATCTTGAGAGAGAGGAGAGAGAGGAGATATATCTACATTGAATAAATACAGTGATTAAAAATGAAACAATATGTGAATATATACATTTATTGTGTAAAAAGTAGAGAAAATTTCATATAATATAGCTAGAGTCAGTAAATATTAAATAATACCAAACACTACAACTTGTAATGACAATCAATGCATAAGCTTTTACTAAAAACTATCTTGAAAACCTTCAAAACATGATCCCAAATGGAAAAAAATGGATAAAGTTAGATATTCATCTATTTGTTTACATCTACAAAAAAGAGGTATTTGGTGTAATATTTTTTCATTTTATTCAATTTTCATTAATTTTTTACAAAAACAAATCATCCTCTAAATGGTTAAATTTCATCTAATTGTACAAATTTACAAAAAAACAGGGTATTTGGTAAAATATTCTTTCATTTCATTAAATCTTCATTATTTTTTTGCAAAAAAGAAATCACCCTTTAAATGGTTAAATTTTATCTGTTTGTATATCTTTACAAAAAAACAGGCTATTTGGTAAAGTATTTCCTTTATTCTATTCAATTTTCATTAATTTTTTCAATAATTGCTTAAATATACATTATTCATTATTTTCTTATTGTTAGGTAAGCAACCTATCATACAAAATTAGTTTCTTGAGTGAGGGTTTTATCCTGCATTTTCCTTTTGAATTTTTTTCAAAAATTTACCATTTTTTCAAAAACAATCATTTATATATACAATTTCCATTATTTTTTTAAACAGAACAATCTCTATCTCTGAGAGGTTGGAGATATTGGGGTAGAAAACTTAGACATGATGATGAGAAGGCTATGGATTTTCCCATTCAAGAACAAGCCATTTTCGATGGCAATTTCAATTCTGAAAACTAAATCAATGTAATTTGTTTTTCAAAATGCAATCATCAGAAAGCTTCTGTCATGATGAGGAGGAGGTTATGGATTTACCCATTCAAGAACAAACCATTTTCGATGGCGACTTCAATTCTAAAAACGAATTAGAATTGAAGTATGTGGTATTACGTAATAATTTATTTTAAAAGAAAAAAAATTGTTTTTCAAAATGCAATCATCAGAAAACTTCTGTCATGATGATGACGAGGTTATGGATTTACTCATTCAAGAACAAATCATTTTCGATAGCAACTTTAATTCGAAAAACTAAATCAATGTAACTTTTTTTATTCTTTGTCTCCCATGAAATTGTTCAAAACAAATTAGAACTGAAGTATGTGGTATTACATAATAATTTTTTTAAAAGGAAAAAACACATCAAAATCGACAAATTACTCCTCTAGATAGTTCAAGTTTACAATATTTGAGAATTAATCGCAATAGAAACATTAAGCCTACTTGATAAAAAAAAGAATTTGAGTGTTAAATTTGACTAATTGATTCAATGTTATTATATGGATCTTTTGAAAATAAACATTTCAATGAAAACATCATATTTAGTCTTTGACACACTTGAAACCATTTTCCAGTAAATTTCACCAACAATATTTTAGAAATGTTTACTATATATTTACAAGAAAAATGTGGTATTTTGGTAAAATATTCTTTTATTCCATTCAATTTTCAATATATTTACAAGAAAAATGCAGTATTTGGTAAAATATTCTTTCATTCCATTCAATTTTCATTAATTTTTTGAGCGAAGGTTTTATCCTACAGCATCCTTTTTAATTTTTTATGTTTTAAAACAGGGTTTTATTACAAAGTTTTTTTGTTTTTCTACTTTTTAAAAAAAATAATCATTATAATATATAGTTTTCGATATTTTTTTAAAAAAATAAATATATATATATATATAAGGATTTTCACTTTATATTCTTTTATTCCATTCAATTTTCAATAATTTTTTGAGTGAGGATTTTATCCTACACCTTCCTTTAAAATTTTTTATGTTTCACAACAAGGTTTTATTATATGACTTTTTTTCTTTTTTTATTTTTTTAAAAAATAATCATTGAAATATATAGTTTTCGATATTATTTTAAAAACAATATATATATATATAGAGATTTTCACTTTATATTTACAAAACTTTGGTATTTGGGAAAATATTCTTTTACTTCATTCAATTTTCAATAATTTTTTGAGTGAGAATTTTATCCTACACAATCCTTTTAAATTTTTTATGTTTCAAAACAGAGCTTTATTACATGTTTTTTTTTTTTTTTGAACTTTTTAAAAAATAATCATTGAAATATATAGTTTTCGATATTTTTTAACTTTTTTGTACTTTTAACTTTTTTAAAAACTGTCAAAAAATCACCTCTCTAGATGAATAAAATTTACAAGTAAATAATTGTAATAGAAAATACCATATCTAGTTTTTACATTCATAAAACTGTTTTATAGTAAATTTTCTGTAATACAAACTACTATAGCTTACGATATCAATGGTTACAAAGCGCTTTTCTTGAACAATATCTTCTTTGATGTTCTTCTGACATATTATTAGACCCAGAGAGGAATTCTTGTATTCCGTATTCTTTGTGATCCAATAATTGACTAAAATACAAAAGTTATTCATTATATAAATAAATTTTACCGAATTTAAATTTTACTCTTAGCTACATTAGATAGTTTACATTATATATAACAGGAAAATAACTCACTGAGTTACATCATTCAGCTCATTATTTTTTAGGAAAAGTTCTTTACTCTGTTTTCTTTTTACGATATAATGGACTAAAATAAAAAGTGATGTATTAGTATAGCATGATTAAAATTAATGTAAAATAATTATAAACTTTTGTTATTTTTTCAACTTCTATGTAAAAGAAATACACTGATTACACACAAAAAAGTCCTTTTTTTCATCTGGATTCGGAATGTATAAATATAAATATAGATAAAATCACTTGGAAAAGTGTAGTGCTGACTAAAAAGTGACTTGTATTATACTACAAAATTGTTTCATGGTACTAAACTAAAATGTGTGTACCAATCTTCAGGTATAAAATACAAGTGAAGAACTGTATGTTAGAGTTTGTTGATCCCTTGGCTATTTTGACTTAAAATTGGATAAGAGGAACTTATTGAAATGTCTGCATGAGGACGCTAGCTCGTTTCTTTTGTTTAGCGTTCCTAAGTAGCTTTTGCACATAATGAGGTATTTTTCTGTTAAGCAGAGATTACAACTCCGAGCTGATGGGTTGGAAGCAGATGCTCTTTGGAGTATTTTCCAGTCTATGTTGAATGTGATGGCTTTCAGAGCAATACTCCAAAGCAGCACAGTACAAAGCGCATCCGGAAAGTAACCAGATACCACCCACCTTTCAACATGGCTACTTCAACCAACATTGGCAAGAGATTCCTACATATTGTAACCAAGATATTTACACCAGCCCATGCTCTTAGGAAAATATTCAATAGAAACACTCTTAAAATCAGTTACTCTTGCATGCCGAATATAGCAGCCAACATATCAGCATCCAATAAGCAGAAGTTAGCGCCACCTCCAAACACGACAACGCAGCAAAGGACCTGTAACTGTAGAAATAGGAGTCAATGTCTACTAAAAAACAACTGCTTGGTAAAAAGTGTTGTGTACCAAGCGATAGTCTCATCAGAGAGCGGCAGCGAATCCTATATTGGGCTGACAGAGAGCCAGTTTAAGACTAGGTACAACAGTCACACAACATCATTCAATAACATCAAATACAAGAACTCTACAGAACTAAGCAAATACATCTGGTCGCTGAAGGAGAAAGCCATCACATTCAACATAGACTGGAAAATACTCCAAAGAGCATCTGCTTACAACCCATCAGCTCGGAGTTGTAATCTCTGCTTAACAGAAAAATACCTCATTATGTGCAAAAGCTACTTAGGAACGCTAAACAAAAGAAACGAGCTAGCGTCCTCATGCAGACATTTCAATAAGTTCCTCTTATCCAATTTTAAGTCAAAATAGCCAAGGGATCAACAAACTCTAACATACAGTTCTTCACTTGTATTTTATACCTGAAGATTGGTACACACATTTTAGTTTAGTACCATGAAACAATTTTGTAGTATAATACAAGTCACTTTTTAGTCAGCACTACACTTTTCCAAGTGATTTTATCTACCCAATAGCTCATATTTCACAATATTAGAGCACTTTAGTAAAACGCTTCTTATACCTGACTGTAAATATAAATATATATATATATAATTTTAAAAATGTTTTACAACAAACACTCATGAAAAATCCATTTATGTGATAAAACGTGTTATTTACGTGAGAAATTAAGCATTTTTGTAAAATAATTATAACCTTTTGTGATTTTTTTTCAACTTCTAGCTAAAAAAATACACTGATTACACAAAAAAGCCCTTTTTTTAATCCAAAATATATATAATTTAAAAATGTTTTACAAAAAATGTTTATGAATTGATCATTTATGTGAAAAACTAAACATTTTTGTAAAATAATTATAACCTTTTGTTATTTTTTAAACTTTTATGTAAAAAAAATACACTGATTACACAAAAAATTCCTTTTTTTAATCCGAAATATATATAATTTAAAAATGTTTACAAAAAAATGTTTATGAATTGATCATTTATGTGAAAAACTAAACATTTTTGTAAAATAATTATAACCTTTTGTTATTTTTTAAACTTTTATGTAAAAAAAATACACTGATTGCACAAAAAAGTCCCCTTTTTTAATCCGAAATATATATAATTTAAAAATGTTTTACAAAAAATGTTTATGAATTGATCATTTATGTGAAAAACTAAAGATTTTTGCAAAATAATTATAACCTTTTGTTATTTTTCCAACTTTTATGTAAAAAAATACACTGATGACACAACAAAATCCTTTTTTAATTCGAAATATATATATACATATAACTTAAAAATGTTTTACAAAAATGTTCACAAATTTATCATTTTAAGTGGTTTTTCATTGTAAGAATACACAAAATTTTCACAAATCAACTTTTTTAAAATTATGGTAAAAATTAATAAAACTTACCTATAGTGATATGAATCCCTTGAGTTATAGATTAGCTTCTCGAGAGTTTGTTCTCCACAGTTTTCTTTTTCAGCATCATCGAAGTGGTTGAGAAAATCCTCAGATTTTGGATTATCAGTCAGTTCCGAGGCTTGGACGAAGGCTTGATGAGCTGCAAGTACACTGATGTTGTAGAAAATTGAATTGTCCGCGTTTCGACTCAGACCCTTGAACAGAATCACTCCAAATCTCTCCGATGTCACAGCAGAAGCTATTTGATGAGGAATGCGCATATCTCCGATCAGTAATTCTTCATCTACAACACTTCTGTATTGAACTAGAAGAGTCTCTTCATTTCCATTCCATCGCCTGTCAGATTTTGTTATAACTTCAGGGTCTTGGAAACATATGACACTATCTGTTGGGAAATCCTGAAGATTAGCTACCTCGAAATAAGCATTGATTTGTCGCATACTCTTTTCTGGTAATACATCAAACGCATTCTCACACCTCAAAGTAGTTCCTGTTTCTGTAGCAGCACGAAAAATTGCTTTTCCAGTCTTTTCAACACCCATGTAGATCAAAACCAGTGGTCTTATTTGCGAAGCTTCATTGACCAGTAATCCTGCTGCTAATGGAATAGTGCTCTTCACTCTAACTATCTTTCCATCGTTTTTATAGTTGTAGATGATGGTGCAGTTCGTTTCATCATGGAGCTCAACGGTTAACACCTGCATAACTGTAGGTATTGGTAAATCTTCAACTTTGACTATGTTTTCAATGTTTCTTCTGGAAGCTGGAAATAGAGTACTTAACAGAGAGGCGCTTTTGATGATGAGAGTTGCCAGAGTATTCAGACTGGCGCTTTGAAAGGGAATCGTAGTGCGTTGAAGAAGTACATTGTCATCAATCACCTTCTTATCTTGTGAAGGTTTTGGTTCTTTATTCTTCAGTTGTTTTGTATTGACTTGTGTCGACATTCTAAAAGATAAAGTAAAAATCCATGTTATGATTTTTTGATTTCTTTTTCAAACCAATTTGAAGATATATATACATATATATATATATATTTACTCAATA
This sequence comes from Cryptosula pallasiana, assembly GCA_945261195.1. Taxonomy (NCBI): domain Eukaryota; kingdom Metazoa; phylum Bryozoa; class Gymnolaemata; order Cheilostomatida; family Cryptosulidae; genus Cryptosula; species Cryptosula pallasiana. The sequence continues at coordinate 23,767,384 of OX183140.1, read as the reverse complement.
TCATACCTCTGTTAGTATCTAAATCGATAAAAAATTAAATTTATACTCAATAGTACATCAAGTTGACTTACCTCCAAACAGAAAGTCCTTCTAGCAGTTGTAGTAGATGATGTTGTAGTAGATCTTGCTCCTTCAGTTGCTAATGTCGAAGTGACTGCTTTCTGTGTAAAAACAGTGCTTCTTATATAGCTGAAATCATGTCATTTATCATAAGGTTAAATTAATGAAACATTTTTTTTATGGAAGAACACCAATGCTTTCGCGGGAATAAATAATTTATTTTCACGCGAATACAAACCAATGCTTTCGCGGGAATAAACATTTTATTTTCACACGTATACAAACCGTTGCTTTCGCGGGAATAATAATTTATTTTCACGCGAATACAAACCATTGCTTTCGCGGGAATAAACTTTTTATTTTCACGCGAATGGAAACTGTTGCTTTCGCGAGAATGAATAATTTATTTTCACGCGAATACAAACCAATGCTTTCGCGGGAATAAACATTTTATTTTCACGCGAATGGATACTGTTGCTTTCGCGAGAATGAATAATTTATTTTCACGCGAATACAAACCAATGCTTTCGCGGGAATAAACATTTTGGTTTCACGCGAATGGACACTGTTGCTTTCGCGGGAATGAATAATTTATTTTCACGCGAATACATCCCAATGCTTTCGCGGGAATAAACATTTTATTTTCACACGAATGGAAACTGTTGCTTTCGCGAGAATAAATAATTTATTTTCACGCGAATACAAACCAATGCTTTCGCGGGAATAAACATTTTATTTTCACGCGAATGGACACTGTTGCTTTCGCGGGAATGAATAATTTATTTTCACGCGAATACAACCCAATGCTTTTGCGGGAATAAACATTTTATTTTCACACGAATGGAAACTGTTGTTTTCGCGGGAATAAAAAATTTATTTTCACGCAAATGGAAAGCATTGCTTTCGCGGGAATAAACATTTTATTTTCACTCGAATGGAAACTGATGCTTTCGCGGGAATAAAAAATTTATTTTCACGCGAATGGAAACCATTGTTTTCGCGGGAATGAATAATTTATTTTCACGCGAATACAAACCAATGCATTCGCGGGAATAAACATTTTATTTTCACGCGAATGGAAACTGTTGCTTTCGCGGGAATGAATAATTTATTTTCACGCGAATACAAACCAATGCTTTTGCGGGAATAAACATTTTATTTTCACGCGAATGGAAACTGTTGCTTTCGCGGGAATAAACATTTTATTTTCACACGAATACAAACCAATGCTTTCGCGGGAATAAATAATTTATTTTCACGCGAATGGAAACCGTTGCTTTCGCGGGAATAAAAAATTTATTTTCACGCGAATACAAACCGATGCTTTCGCGGGAATAAAAAAATTATTTTCACGCGAATAGAAACCAATGCTTTCGCGGGAAGAAAACATTTATTTTCACACGTTTACCTATATAAGAGACAACGGTTTCAGACAGAGAGCATCCAGTTCAACAACAGTGAGCAAAGGAGCAACATCTATCTACTACATCTTCCATTGCAACTACTAAGAGTTCTCTCTTCATAAAGGTAAGACTAAAAATACAATTATTTCCGCTAGCTAACACAACTATCTGAAGGCTTTATGACATATTTATCTTTAAATTGATTATAAATAATTGAACCAATTTTTTCTGTTTTTCAGAATGAATACTCAAGACGTAGGAAGTCAACCATTGTATCTAAAGTCGGAATCTCAGCCTGATGAAAAGGTAAGAATTAATAAAAAATACTATTTAACTCCTGTTGAAAACCTTTATTTATTTTAGTTATCTAATTATTGCTTGTATTTTAGAACAATACAACAACAAAACCAATCTACTTAAAGGACTTCCTTCCAGAAATGTATCATAACTATGCGATAAATAATGATGTTGTTGAAGAAAAAGCTGTAGAACGTTTGACATTTCAAGTTATAATATTCTGTATAACTCAACACATGATTAGTATGGGGATGTGTTGTAAGAAACATGATATATCTACAGAACTTTTTGATGACATTATAAAAAACGGTTTCGAAACCGTTTTGTCAATGGTGGAAGTCGTTAATATTAATGATTTTTTAAAAGAAATTGAAAGAAGTGCTTGGAATCAAATAGTTTTCAAAAAATTATATAACATGAAGTGGAACAAAAAAACTTTTTATAAATTCAGAAAGCATATTTATAATTATGTCCAAATAGATAAAAGTCTAGCCTCTTCTGTGGCTATTTTAGAACTAATGTTAGAAGCGTTTCATATATATTTATGAAAAATTTTTAGTTGTTTTTTATTATTTTACAATATTTTGTTCAAACTATTATATTTTGTTTCTTACCAATTGAGATGTTAAAAGCAGTATGATATTAAGTAAATACATATATATATTTGAACGCATCCTTTGTTGTCTGTCTCCACATCCCAATAGTTTAATAAGCACATTCTCAATCTATCATAACTCTATGGTCTTAACTGCTTTTGGCATAAATACATATATATATATATATAGGACAGACTAAGTAATAAATACACTCTTAGCCACTCATGCAAATATTACCCTTTTATTTTTAGAATGTTATGGATGTTCTTTCTGAAGAGCTCCTTTGCACAGATCCATATCCAACAGAAAATAAGATGAAAAACGGCAAAACAACTCCTAAGAGAAGGAAAACTGCTCCAAAAAAGCGAATAGTAAGGAAACGAAAAAAAATAGTGAGAAAACAAACTACTTCTGTTGATAAGCAAACAATGGAGAATGCAGCTATAGCTCATTTAACAGTTGAATGTCTCAACGAAAGGAGAGCTAGGGAATTAAAAAAGTCTAAAGGTTCTCAAGTGATTGAGTCACCAAAAGTTCCGATTTGCAAAACATTTGAAGATCTTCCTATCCCAAGCATTATGCGAGTGACTGGCGTGATACATCCATCAAGTAAGGAGAAGTGTAGATATTCTCAAGTACGCTACCATGATCCTTCAGATATAAATGAACTCGAACCCAAAATACTTTTCTGTCCAGTTGAAATAGCTAAAAACTTCAACTGTGATAATTACCCCCCTCCGTTTAACATTGCATATTTGGGTAGAAAGGGAAAACCAAAAAATAAAAGTGTTCTTTGGTATGATGTCAGACGTGTTACCAGACATTCTCTAAGCAATAAGAAAGCTGAAGAGGAATCACTATATTTGAGTACGTTGACTAAAGGTCAGCTCAAACGCTTCTTGAACATCAAGACCCTCAATAGTTTTCAACCCGGTGCTATTTTTCCTTACCAAGATGTTGTTGAGAGATTCGTTCCTCATCGATTTAAAGGAGGGCAGTCGAATGTAATTTGTATCCGTTATACCATTGAACAATGTGGAGAAACACTGTTGAAGACGCTTGCCATACCAGACAAATATGCTTCAGAAGCTAATCAATATAGTCAAGGTGTGATGATCTACAAAGGAAAAACAACCCACGGAAAATTTAAGACAGAATACGATCTTGCATTTCGCTCTCCATACAGTCTCAATCAAATATATTGGAGACAATATTGTGATCAAGCAAAGCACAACAAAGCAATATTAGAAATTGATGATGATGATGAACTTGAAGATTTTCTACGTGGAGATTTTGATGATTTTGAGACAGGATATGTTGCTGAAAAAAAGGATGAAATACATGATAAAACTCGTTGAGAGTTTTTCTCTAATCATTGTAAATAATACTTCAACTAAATTTAGATGTAGTTGTAGTTATTTTTACCTCAAATAATTTTTTGTTTTAGCGATGGATAGTCTCTAATTAAAAAAAAACAAGTTGGACAATGTGACTTGGTGAGTTATTTCCCTTTTCTATATAATGTAAACTATCCAATGTAACTAAAGCTATAATTCAAATTCATGTAATTATTTTAAAATTTTTTGCTTAATCATTCTATACTAATACATAACTTTTTATTTTAGTTCATTACGAATTCAAAAGCACATAAAACAGAAGTCTCCCTTCTTAAGATATAACATCACTACATCAAAGACAACATTGTAAAAAAAGACTATGTATTAATTGTTATTACTTAGTATTTACTGACTCTAGCTATATTATATAGAGAGATTTTCCCTACTTATCACACAATAAATGTATATATTCACATATTGTTTCATTTTTAATCACTGTATTTATTCAATGTAGATATATCTCCTCTCTCTCCTCTCTCTCAAGATATCATATGACTCGGAATTACAGAAAATTATCAAACCTTAAATGCCTTACATTCAAAATCTAGATAACCTATGAGTTATAATTATGTATACAGTTATGTAAAAAATTATCATAACCTAAATGCCATACATTCAAAATTTAGACGCCATATAAGTTCAAGTTAAGTAAAAAATAATCAAAACTCAAATGCCACTTAAATGGCGCTCAAATGCCACTCAAACACCCCTCAAATAAAATACAATATAAACTCGGCGAATTCATCCAACGCCGTAACCCATTGTATCACCCCAAGATCAGATCCACAAAAAAACACTTGGTAGGGAGATCTGCTCATATATTACTACTATTGGCACTGACGTTCCTCGAGACTGCTCTATGTCTATGAGATAGTAGCTAGTAAGGTCACTGCTACTGCAGTAAATCAAATATCCATTAAATGTCAACCAGATCAGCGAAACTTGAAAAATTTCAAGCATGGCTGCACATAGCCGATGAATTATCACTGATTGCGATGGGCATGACCTGAGTGAAGTAATCAAAGTGTGGTCAGCAGTTTACAGCTGGAGCCAAATATCACAAAAGCTGAATTAGTTTTTATGCTTGTATTCAACATCTGTTGCACAAAATGAAATTTTTTTGGAGTAATACCTGTGTGAATACCTTTTGTTTCAATCTCGCACAAGTATTTATTTCATTGATTTAAATTTTGCAGCAAAACTTTGTTTTAAAGTTTTAACCGTCACTGGAGCCAGGAATAAACAAAGAGTCATCTCCCCTGGTAGGGATAACTCTATATTGTGCAGTACCTATGTAGCGGACGGCAAGCATACCAACCTAGATTAGTATCACTACTAGACTAGAACACTTCCATAGAAACATCAAGCTGACACTCTATTGCTAATCACTCTATTATACCATTATTTTATACGTATTGCTACGACAACCAGGTGTGACTTGTTGCTAGCCAATACACTTTGTTCTCATGTATGTTCTATGCAACCAGCAGGCATAGTCTGTTACTAGCAATATCATTTTGTTCTATTGTGTATGCTCAGCAACCATATTGTATAAATATTTGTGTATCAAACAATAAAGTCGGAGTAATACCCACACTCTCAGAAGATTCTTGGACTGCTCTGGACAAAGACTACAGGAGACAGGCACTATAATTATAGCGAAGCTGTAAACAGTGCAAGCCTCTGACAAAGGCATAATCATTCATTCAGACTCTGAGGCACTGCACTGACAATTCGGCCACAGCTGACAACAGGGACTCAATCGGCCGCACCCTGTGTATGTAAGGTCAGAGTGCTGGACTGACTGCTCAGTGGCCTTCCTCCATAGAGGAGTAGCCAAGCTAGCTGGAACCGTACAAGTTGAGTAGAGGCTGTGCAGGTGTGTGGCTACCAACCAAAGTTGACATCCAGCACACCAGACATGGAGATGTTTGTCATACGTTTATTAAAGATTATACTGCAAAAACTTTGACTTTCAGATCAGTGAGCTTACGGACCTTTCGTAATTGTATACAGGGCCTACAGTCATGTTAGCTACCCGAAATACCTAAATGCCACTTGGTTTTGTGGCAAAAACGAAATAATAATATAATGAGTGTACTAAGTTGACAAATACTGAGATACTGGTTGCTAATATTGTTAAAAGTGTAGTATTTACTTTTTGAAACCAATATTTGCTGTTAGTGTGTAGCTGCGGATGTGAATCAGCAATGCAAAGTATGAAAAAAATAAACTAATCTGCTTTGTTATTTCTTTTACATACTATTTGTTATTATTTTTCTTTTTTTTCGAAACCGCTGACTGAATAATGTCAAATAGCAGTATGCCCATTTTGAAAAAAAATGATTGATTTCACTGGTATCCTAAAAACTAATTATATTTTTCGGAATATTTATGTTATTATTATTTAAACTATTTCGGGGTTATAATTTTTTTATTAACTTTTGGCAAATATTAGTATTTCTAAGTCATTAGTTAATTAAAATTTGATAGGAAAGTTGAATGTTACAAGAAAAATAGTTTGTAATCATATTTTTTATAATGCAAGTGGTAATATAAACACTATATTTTGGCCCTTATTACTTAGCTTCAAATCAGATTTTTAGATTTAAAATTCTCGGAGAGCTAAAAGACATTCTGAGCTTTCCGATGAATGGTTATTTTAAGTTTTATTTTGCCAATTTGCTGCGTTATGAGCTGTTGAAAATGAGCCTTTTTTATATGTTATAGTGTAGTCACTCAAGCATTTGGCTCCGGAGGGTCATGTGACAAAGTCAGTTGGCCACACTTTGATTACTTCACTTAAGACATGATTATTTGGGTTATAATATATTTCGGCAACCTGTGCACTAACATTGCTGGATAGATGAAAACTGTCGACAACAGTGGCAGCTGATCTCACAGACACAAGACTATGGCTATCAGAGATGTGGTTGACAGTGTACCACTTTGGGGTTACCTAGCAGTGCTAACATTAACTTTGCTTTACTGGTAAGTTACTACATACTCATTCCAGCACAACCCAGCAACTTGTATTTGCTAGCTGAATCTGAGGTAGTCTGCAAGAATTACAGAATGTATAGAGATTTGGGAACAATGGCCTCAACTGTTGCAAATTCAGATTATGATTGTCAGAAACTTATCAAAAGTCTCCAGCTGTGTGCCAAGTTAAACCCCCTTTTCCAAAGTAAATTACAGGAAATCTTTTCCCCTTCTTAAGAACGAACCAATAAAAAAGCAAAGCAAGAGATGCTAGTCTCTGGTCAGTGATATGCATAAATGTGCGATCATGTAGCCATCTTTGAGAACGGGTGCTGTAAAACAACGTTCAATCTCTCTTTTCACAAAGGGCAAAGTTTTATAGAAAGAGGTTTTTGTAGACTACACTGTCAATTAGACTTTGAGTAGGTAATGGGATGGATAGTGGAGGGGTAGCGGAGGGATAGCGGAGGGGTAGCGGAGGGGTAGCGGAGGGGTAGCGGAGGGGTAGCGGAGGGGTAGCGGAGGGGTAGCGGAGGGGTAGCGGAGGGGTAGCGGAGGGGTAGCGGAGGGGTAGCGGAGGGGTAGCGGAGGGGTAGCGGAGGGGTAGCGGAGGGGTAGCGGAGGGGTAGCGGAGGGGTAGCGGAGGGGTAGCGGAGGGGTAGCGGAGGGGTAGCGGAGGGGTAGCGGAGGGGTAGCGGAGGGGTAGCGGAGGGGTAGCGGAGGGGTAGCGGAGGGGTAGCGGAGGGGTAGCGGAGGGGTAGCGGAGGGGTAGCGGAGGGGTAGCGGAGGGGTAGCGGAGGGGTAGCGGAGGGGTAGCGGAGGGGTAGCGGAGGGGTAGCGGAGGGGTAGCGGAGGGGTAGCGGAGGGGTAGCGGAGGGGTAGCGGAGGGGTAGCGGAGGGGTAGCGGAGGGGTAGCGGAGGGGTAGCGGAGGGGTAGCGGAGGGGTAGCGGAGGGGTAGCGGAGGGGTAGCGGAGGGGTAGCGGAGGGGTAGCGGAGGGGTAGCGGAGGGGTAGCGGAGGGGTAGCGGAGGGGTAGCGGAGGGGTAGCGGAGGGGTAGCGGAGGGGTAGCGGAGGGGTAGTGGAGGGTAGGAGATCAGTGAAAAGGTAAGGGAGGATCTGCTAGTGACCTTGACGGACAATTCTTATATCTAAAAGCGTTCAACTTCCATAAAATAGCAGTAGCATTAGTAAGATCGATAGTTGTGATGACATTTGTAATATGATCAGCAGCAGCACCAACAACAGCAGCAGTAGTAGCAGTAGTAGCACCAGTAGTAGTAGCGCCAGTAGTAGTAGCACCAGTAGTAACAGCAGTAGTAGTAGCACCAGTAGTAGTAACAAAAATAAATGATTGCAAAGCCAACTGTAATTAGAGCAAACACACTGATTTAGACTGAACAGAAAACTCGTATATATATATTCATTATACCCTACAGGTTGGGCACATCAACTCATGGCACCTTCAAAAAGATGGGACTTCCGTACAGGAAGCCTTGGCCATTCATCGGTACTACACTTCTGCAGTTCTCTCAAGTGAGTTGAATAAACAAATTTGTTGGGCCAAATTTGGTCAGTACTAGAACTACAAGATTTTATGTTATTTTTTTTGGATCTTTCAATTTTATGTTCATTTAAAATAAATGTAACACTTTGTACATTATGATTTATGAAAACTTCTGCCTAACAAATGCAAAACCAACTCTGAATCTTAAATATACTCGTTTTTCTCTTTTAAATATTGAAACTAAAATTTCGACTACGTATTTAACACAAATGCCTTGTTTTAGGCCTTGGTTGACCTTGACCTAGAGTTCATCAAAACATTTCCAGGCCTAATTGCTGGGTGAGTAAACATTACTGACTCTTTGGCAAAACTTTAAATCTATCAATAACTATTTGATTTTATTACATAAGAAATCTCATGTGATAATTTTCATTGTTCGAGCATTTATTTTGGCTTACTTTATCTTTATTTTGCACATGAATTTATTTAAAACTGACATGTTGTGGTTGAATACTGCATCAAACCACGTTTGCCAACGTCCCTGTGATGTAACTGTCTTACCCTATCTCTGCCACTGCCCCTACCCCAGCCCAAATGTCCCTGCCCAGGAGGGGAAATCAACAAACTTCCTCTCCCTCTAGTAAAGTGTACCATGCCCTTCCTATAGCCCCTCCTCACCCACCTTGCCCTGTAGAAAACCTACAACCTGGTTCTCCCCTTTCCTCCCATGCCCCCAAGTCTCGACCCCCTAGTGTCAATAGAAGCCCCGCTATCTCCTGTTGAAAGTTAGTAGAAATTAGCAAATGGCATGCTACAATTGTCTTCCTCCGGGGACCCAACTCTCCCACAAGTAGATGAGTAGTATGCACCAGAACCCGGTGTGCGAAGGATAGATGTACCGAAGGCGCAGGTATTGGAAGGAGCAGGCGAGTCAAAAAAGATAACCAACCAAATTAGAACAGTGGCTATGCAAACTACCAACACGCCAAAGAGTTGTGGACCAATCAGATAGTGAACCTATGACCATTTTAATAATATTTCGTTTTGGCCATGACACTATGTTTATGAGAAGATCATCTACAAAGTACTGCTGAAAAATATATCGATCATGATCATGGCTGAATGTATCAAGTCTGGTTGGTGAAGCACACAAGTGCAATTGACCTCTGAAGCTATTTATCTAAGGATGCTCGGCTAGTGTAATGGTTTATGTTTTGGCATGCAAGTTTCGTCAAGGTTTAGTAAAGCTTGGAGTTCAATTCTTAGTGAAGTAGTAGTCTTTTTTGCAATTGTAACAACATCAATACCTGAAAAACCACAATACAGAAGTTGCCACGGAATAAAAGTTTTTATAAAAAATATAGCCAAAAATATATCTCTAATATTCATGATTACTTTTAGATCGTTTAATGGAACAATTCCAGTGATAGACTGCGCAGATCTTGAGTTTATCAAAGAAGTTACAATCAAACAGTTTCACAAATTCACTGATCGCCGAAACGTTTTGTCATTTGAAAAGTCAAAAATTTTACGGCTTCGAATGTTTGTATTACAAGGAGATCACTGGAAGCACGTTAGGTCTATGATTACTCCAACCTTCACCTCTGGTAAACTAAAGCAGGTAAATGTGACTATCCGTAGTTATCTTCTCCTTACTCTAGTGTTTTAGTTATGACTCATATTATAAAATGACTGTTTCTGCACTGAATGTTCTAGATGTATCCTACAATAAACCACTGCGCTGATAAGTTTGTACAACATCTTACCACAGCTGATGGATCTCCAGTTGTCATTAAAGAGTAAGTGTTTCAGCTGGTCATCATAGTTCATTTGCAGTAGACAGCAGGCTGCGAAAGCATCAAAACTTGTAATGTGATATATGTAATCTTGCAGATTTCCTATTTCTTTAAATGGTGGTTTTTAATCTTACAGATTTGAACTCAGAACCTACTGCACTAAAACTCTGCACAATAACTACTCAGCAACACCTTTTGTATGCTTTGTTACTCTCTCTATTAATTTAGCTATTCTGCTGGATACTCAATGGACGTCATAGCAAGTACAGCATTTGGTATGGATATCGATGCTCAAAGCAGACTAGATCATCCTTTCATAAAACATGCAGGCACTTTCTTCGGAATTCCCAGAAAGGTCAACTTCCTGTCACAGTTTAAACAAAGAGCCACCATACTTGCTGCCAGTAAGTATAACAAACCTCTAAAGATTTATTTACTGTCTGTTTGCTTCATTTAAACCTTTAGTACTTGTTTTACCTGCTCTATTACCGTGATTCTACCAACCTGTGCTCTATTACAGTGACTCTACCAACCTCTGTACTCTATTACAGTGACTCTACCAAACTCTGTACTCTATTACAGTGACTCTACCAACCTCTGTACTCTATTACAGTGACTCTACCAAACTCTGTACTCTATTACAGTGACTCTACCAACCTCTGTACTCTATTACAGTGACTCTACCAACCTCTGTACTCTATTACAGTGACTCTACCAACCTCTGTACTCTAATACAGTGACTCTACCAACCTCTGTACTCTATTACAGTGACTCTACCAACCTCTGTACTCTATTACAGTGACTCTACCAACCTCTGTACTCTATTACAGTGACTCTACCAGCCTCTGTACTCTATTACAGTGACTCTACCAACCTGTGCTCTACTACAGTGACTCTACCAACCACTGTACTCTATTACAGTGACTCTACCAACCTCTGTACTCTATTACAGTGACTCTACCAACCTCTGCGCTAAAAATTCTCGCACACTTTGGTCTTTCGTTTTTTGATCACGAGAGTATAGCTTACTTCCAGAACGTGGTGGAACAAGTTCTGGACAACACAAGTACAGATGGGGATGTAAGTTATTGAATCTTTTCAGTTATGTATTTTATGAAAATTAACTACAGACCGACTATAAACATGGCGAACCAAAAAAAGTAAAGCTAATGTTGACAGTTTTTCTCAAAGAAAAAACTGGATAGCTTTTAAACTGTTCTATTATGTAACATTCACAACTTTTGTTCAAGTGTTTGGACTTTGTAGGCTTTAGTCCTTATGCCTGTTTGTTCATAGGAGAGAAAGAACTTTATCTCAATGTGTACAGATAAGATGGTTGACATCAAACGAACAGATGTTGGTTCGATCCAACGAGATGATGTCGGAATAAAATGGAGTACAAAAGGTGATAAATTCTTACTACATGTTACATATTACTTACTACATGTTACATAATACTTACTACATGGTACATAATACTTACTAAATGCTACATAATACTTATTACATGTTACATAATACTCACTACGTGTTACATAATATTTTTCATCTTTTTTAACAAAAATTATAAACCAACAGGTTGAAAACAACCTATTCTTAACCCATACAGGTCTCACTAGAGATGAAGTGACAGCAAACGCTATTACATTCTTTGCTGGCGGATACGAGACTACAGCAACAGCTTTACAAATGTTTCTTTACTCGATGGCTGTTTATCCAGATGTTCAAGACAAGGTAAAGATTTGAGCTCATGTGTATAATGTTGTACTATGGAGAAAGTATAATATCAACAGTCTCTTTCTACCCCTCTCTACCCACCCCTCTCTACCCACCACTCTCTACCCACCCCTCTCTACCCACCCCTCTCTACCCACCCCTCTCTACCCACCCTTCACTACCCACCCCTCTCTACCCACTCCTCTTCACCCACCCCTCTACACCCACCCCTCTATACTCACCCCTCTCCACCAATTCCTCTCTACCTACCCCTCTCTACCTACCCCTCTCTACCCACCCTTCACTACCCACCCCTCTCTACCCACCCCTCTCTACTCACCCCTCTCTACCCATTTCTCTCTACCCACTCCTCTCAGCCCACCCCTCTCTACCCACCCCTCTCTACCCACCCTTCTCTACCCACCCCTCTCTACCCACTCCTCTTCACCCACCCCTCTACACCCACCCCTCTATACTCACCCCACTCTACCAATTCCTCTCTACCTACCCCTCTCTACCCACCCCTCTCTACGCACCCCTCTCCACCCCCCTCTCTACCCACCCCTCGATACCCACCTCTTTCTACCCATCCCACTCTACCCACCCCTCTCTACCCACCACTCTATACTCACCCCTCTCTACCAATTCCTCTCTACCTACCCCTCTCTACCCATCCCTCTCTAAACACCCCTCTCTACCCACCCCTCTCTACCTACCCTTCTCCACCTACCCTTCTCCACCCACCTCTCTCTACCCATCCCTCTCTACCCACCCCTCACTACCTACCCACCTCTCACTACTTACCCATCCCTCTCTACCCACCCTTCACCACTTACCCTTCTCCACCCACCTCTCTCTACCCACCCCTCTCTACCCACCCCTCTCTACCTACCCCTCTCTACTATAGTAGATGAAATATCTCATAAAAGTACTCATTTGATTCTGGAAATCTATATTCCACCTGGGTGGTAAATTCCTGACAGCAGCTGTGCTTTAAGGCTTCTAAGACACGCTGGTGGTGTGAGAAAAATTGGAAAGCGTTTATCACTAAGGAATATTCCGTTGGTGTGAAATAAAAGTTCACTGGTACGTGCCGGGATAGCTGCTGCAGGGCGGAGGGCCTCAACGAGCCTGCGGAGAAATCCGGTAGTATCTTGTGTCAATTGCTTCAGATCTACTCTCCAAGGCAAGAGGTGAGATATGAAGCACGAGGGTTTCCTAACGATTGGAAGCTACAATTCTTAACACCAGCTGAAAGTAATATGACAAAATTTATTTATGCAATAGTCTGCAATAACGCTGATTATCAGCGTTGTCAATAAAAACCGTCTAAATCATCACATTGGTGGCAGTGCTGGGTTTCTGCAAAATCAGATGATGACCTGCTCCCTTTTTTCCACATCAAAACAAGATCATGCTTGGCACTCTCACCCAAAATTTCAACCAATCACTTCTACGAAAAGGTTAATGAATCTTTTGATCATCATATATATCTGATAGTACAGTTGTATGATATCATATATATCTGGTTGTACAGTTGTATGATATCATATATATCTGGTTGTACAGTTGCAGGATATCATATATATCTGGTTGTACAGTTGTATGATATCATATATATCTGGTTGTACAGTTGTATGATATCATATATATCTGGTTGTACAGTTGTATGATATCATATATATCTGGTTGTACAGTTGTATGATATCATATATATCTGGTTGTACAGTTGTATGATATCATATATATCTGGTTGTACAGTTGTATGATATCATATATATCTGGTTGTACAGTTGTACAATATCATATATATCTGGTAGTACAGTTGTATGATGTTATATATATCTGGTTGTACAGTTGTATGATATCATATATATCTGGTTGTACAGTTGTATGATATCATATATATCTGGTAGTACAGTTGTATGATATCATATATATCTGGTTGTACAGTTGTATGATATCATATATATCTGGTTGTACAGTTGTATGATATCATATATATCTGGTTGTACAGTTGTATGATATCATATATATCTGGTTGTACAGTTGTACGATATCATATATATCTGGTTGTACAGTTGTATGATATCATATATATCTGGTTGTACAGTTGCATGCTGTCATATCAGAAGTGACACCAGATGGTAACCTTTCATACGAAAAATTACAAAAAATTGAATACCTAGACTGGTGTGTCAATGAAAGCCTTAGGATTTACCCACCTTTTCTCAGGTTAGTCTCTCTGCAAAGCGGAAAACTTTTCCCTGTATTATAGAAAGAAGCCAAAGTTTTAGGCTCTTCAAAGTTAAGAATTTCCCCCCCCCCCCAAGTTTTACCCCTCCAAGTTTTACCCCTCCAAGTTTTCTAGAGGTTTTAGTCAAACTTCTTACTTGCAGATTTGATCGAGTCGCAAAAGAGGAAGTAGAGATTTGTGGATATGTGCTACCAAAGGGACAAATAGTAAACTGTATGACTTATGCAGTACATCACAATCCTCTGTATTGGAAGGATCCAGAGAGCTTTAAACCAGAAAGGTAAAGGGTTTCTTTCATTATTTATGGTTGAGCTATCTGTACATTATGTGTGAAGATTCAAGACTGAGTGCAAACTGATTGTTACAAGTCACTGCGTATCCCTAGATTTACTTCTGAATGTAACAAAAACGAATAGTTGAATGCTTTATTATAATTGTTCATTATATCTACAGGTTCTCTGCAGAAAACAAGACAGAGACACACCAGTATGCATATCTACCCTTTGGATCTGGTGGTAGAAACTGTGTAGCTATGAGGTTGGCTCTGCTAGAGTTGAAGGTAGCCATTGTAAAGGCTCTGATTTCTTTTAGGATTGAGAAGACCTCAGAGACACCAGAACCTGTGAGTGATGTACAAATTTCTTTAATAAAAAACATGCAAATGAAGCATTTTCTGCAGGTCAAATACTTTCATGTTATGGTATCTTGTACGCTAGTTCTACAGTATCATATGCTATTTAAACAGTTTTATATGCTATTTATACAGTCTTATATGCTAGTTCTACAGTCTTATATGCTATTTCTACAGTATTGTAGTAGTTTTTACACTAGCTACTCCGACACAACGGGGTCACTCCAACAACTTCTGAATACTATTTCGAAGTCACTCCGAATCAACGTTATCAACTGACGGGGTCCTAGACCCAAACACACAATGACAAAGTTTCACTTAATAATACTGTATTTATACACAATCCATTTAGCAAGATATAAGGGTATTTAGCAACTCCACTAGACTTCTGACATAAATCATGCAACAGGGCTCCTTTTATAGGAGAAATGGAGTATTTGGGTGAGCCAACCGTACGACATAAGAGTAAAAGTAATCTAATCATAATACAGCATACAAGTTTGTTTACAAGATTAACCAATTACAGTCCTGAGCACATGGTAATTTGCTCTGGGCACTTTTTGCCGCTCTTTTCCTTAGCTTGGTTATTTTCCAGTAATTATTAGGACATGCTGGAACATAGCTTGCTCTCCTGACCGTTGTATTCCTCCTATTGACTTTCTGATTAGGGCATTAGGTTCCTCAGATCTCAGGCTATCTCTTCCATCTTCTTTTGACCCCGGCCCAGGGTAGCTGACCCGGGGTAGACCCGGGGTAACCCGGGGTAAGTTTTATATGATTTATAGGGCCTATACAGGGTCTAGGTCTCCGGCATTCGATTTCGTGGGGGTAGTTTGCGTGTAGGTGAAAGGAGAAGGGGTTGGAGGTTATATTTAGGGGGTGTGTAGACAGCAAGGGCTGGGGGGGTATGGGGTGGGGGGTATGGGGTGGTGGGGGGGGGGGGGGGTGGGGGGTGAGGGTGGATACTTCATACAAATCCCTCACAGTATTATATGCTATTTTTACAGTATTATATGCTATTTCTACAGTATTATATGCTATTTCTACAGTATTATATGCTATTTCTACAGTATTATATGCTATTTTTACAGTATTATATGCTATTTCTACAGTCTTATATGCTATTTCCATAGTATTATATGCTATTTCTACAGTCTTATATGCTATTTTTACAGTCTTATATGCTATTTCTACAGGGCAATCTCAAGTTTCGGACATTCTCTTTATTTCTGCAGCCAGCGAATCCATTGAAGATCTCAGCTGTACCAAGGAACAAGTAGTGTGTATAGAGTTTCTATACATTTATCTAAATAACCTGATATAAACTTATGACTCTATAACATTACATAACTACATATCTGTATTTGAATAGCTGTGATACAAATTTATAACTACGCCAGTAGTAATATATGAGCAGATCTCCCTACCAAGTGTTTTTTTGTGGATTAGATCTTGAGGTTGAGGCAATGGGTTACGACGTTGGATGAATTCGCCGAGTTTATATTGTATTTCATTTGAGAGGTATTTGAGTGGCATTTGAGTGGCATTTAAGTGGCATTTGAGTTTTGATTATTTTTTTACTTGATTTGAACTCATATGGCAGCTAGATTTTGAATGTATGGCATTTAAGTTTTGATAATTTTTTTACATAATTCGAACTCATATGGCATCTTGAGAGAGAGGAGAGAGAAGAGAGAGAGGAGAGAGGAGAGAGGAGTTTTATCTACATTGAATAAATATATTGATCAAAAATGAAACATTATAAGATTATATACATTGATTACATAATAAGTAGGGAAAATCTTCCTATATAATATAGCTAGAGTCAGTAAATACTAAGTAATACAAAGCACTACAACCTGTAACGACAATCAATACATACATACATACATACATACATATGGTATCTTGAGAGAAAGAAAGAGATAGAGGAGAGAGGGAGAGAGAGGAGAGAGGGAGAGAGAGAGGAGAGGGAGATTCTTTAGTTTTCTATACATTCATATATATATATATATATGGTTAATTATGTACATATTTATGGGTATATTTATATCTACATAGAGAGAGAGGAGATATATCTACATTGAATAAATATATTGATCAAAAATGAAACATTATCTGATTATATACCTGATTACATAATAAGTAGGGAAAATCTTCCTATATAATATAGCTAGAGTCAGTAAATACTCAGTAATACAAAGTACCACAACTCTTAATGACAATAAATGCATACATACATACATATGGTATCATGAGAGAAAGAAAGAGAGAGAGGAGAGAGAGAGAGAGAGAGGAGAGAGATTTTTTAGTTTTCTATACATTCATGTATATATGGTTAATTATGTACATATTTATGGGTATGTTTATATCTACATAGAGAGAGGAGAGAGGAGATATATCTACATTGAATAAATATATTGATCAAAAATGATTCATTATCTGATTATATACCTGATTACATAATAAGTAGGGAAAATCTTCCTATATAATATAGCTAGAGTCAGTAAATACTAAGTAATACAAAGCATCACAACTCGTAATGACAATCAATGCATACATACATACATATGGTATCATGAGAGAAAGAAAGAGAGAGAGAGGAGAGAGATTTTTTAGTTTTCTATACATTCATGTATATATGGTTAATTATGTACATATTTATGGGTATATTTATATCTACATAGAGAGAGGAGAGAGGAGGTATATCTACATTGAATAAATATATTGATAAAAAATGAATCATTGTATGATTATATACATTTATTACATAATAAGTAGGGAAAATCTTCTTATATAATAAAGCTAGAGTCAGTAAATACGCACATGTTTATATTCATGTACATGTGCATAAATGGACATGAATAGGTACATGTCCATATTCATGTCCATATTCATGTCCATATTCATGTCCATATTCATGTCCATATTCATGTCCATATTCATGTCCATATTCATGTCCATTTATGTACATATCCATATTCATGTCCATTTATGTACATACCTATGTTCATATTTATGTACATGCGCATGTCCAAATTCATGTCCATATTAACATTTTATAGCTATGTACAGAGGAGAGAGAAGAGAGGAGAGAGAGAGAGATTTTTTAGTTTTTTATACAACCATGTATATATGGATAATTATGTACATATTTATGGATATATTTATATCTAGATTGAATAATATACATTTATGACATAATAACTATATTGAATGCTATAAAATATGTTGGAAAATCACCAAATTAGTCCTCTAGATGGTTAAAATTTACAGTATTTGGGAAATAACTGCAAGAGAGGAGAGAGGAGTATTTGGTAGAGGAGAGAGGAGAGAGGAGAGAGAGGAGGCTTGAGCGTAAATATTTTTTTAGTTATTT
This sequence comes from Cryptosula pallasiana, assembly GCA_945261195.1. Taxonomy (NCBI): domain Eukaryota; kingdom Metazoa; phylum Bryozoa; class Gymnolaemata; order Cheilostomatida; family Cryptosulidae; genus Cryptosula; species Cryptosula pallasiana. The sequence goes on along the minus strand of OX183140.1, from coordinate 23,749,365 downwards.
ACATAATAAGTATATTGAATACTATAAAATATCTTGGAAAATCGTCAAATTAGACCTCTAGATGGTTAAAATTTACAGTATTTGGGAAATCTTGAGAGAAAGAAGAGAGGAAAAGAGGAGAGAGGAGGAAAAATAATTGCACTCAAATGAAAAAAATAGATGAAGCTAGATATTCATCTATTTGTATATATCCACAAGAAAACTGGGGTATTTGGTGAAATATTTTTTTATTCCATTCAATTTTCCTTAATTTTAATTGAGTTGAAGTATTATTTACAATGGTTAGAATTTATTAAAATTACTGCTCAATCCTTTATCCAACACCTACAATAATTCTTAGTAATAGTAGTGTAATGAGACTGAGTAATAATCTACACAAACCTTGTTCACTCTGTATGCAGTAGCACATGTTTTTCCTTTAGTTATCTGCAGTTACTTCAATTGGATCTTATCCAGATGTTTTATAGTCTTTGCTGCTACTGCGTTTTGTCTCAAACAAGAGTCCAAAGTAGGCATTGTGTCTACAAAATACAAAAAAATTGTTTGTTACAATTGTTTCATTTATTTTCATTGGTTTTATCTACATATACATAAAGTAGCAAAGAAACAGTTTGTGTGAGTATGAAACTATCTAGTAGAGATAAATTGATATCTAGGTTCAACTAGCATTAAATATTAATTACTTATTATTTTGTTAATAATAAATAATTAGAGTCAGTTACTTTACTAGTGCTCGGACAAACACACAAGTTTGTTAATGTCAAAGTCTGTGATCTTACAAAGAAATAACTTAGATACTATTAGCATAAAATTATCTAGTAAAGATAAATTACCTAGGAGTGAATTCTAGTTGAGGTTCGATTATTTTAAATATAAATAATTAAAACCAAATTGATTGGAATCGTAGTAATATTTTTTAAATACAACATTGCTTTGCAACGACTATTAATGAAAGCGATTATGAAATGTTGATGAGTAACTAAGTAATCTAGTAAGGAAAACTGATTGAAATCACGGTAATATTTGTTAATAGATACTTGCGACATGTTTTATCAACGAAAAAATCAAGCGATTTTCAAATGTTTACGAGTAACTAAGCGATTCGGTAGAAAATACTAACAGAAATCACGCGATATCCGTTTTTTTGAAATATTTACGATAAACCAAATTGGGACATTGCTGTTATCAACCAAAATATCAAGCGAGTATCAAATGTTTACGAGTAACTAAGTGATTCAGTTGGCAAAAACCGATTGAGATCATGTGACATCCGTCGCAAATATTTACGTTAAGTTAACAACGGAAAAAACAAATAATTCTTAGAATATTCGCTATAGCAAGTTATGATAATTTTGTACTCGCTCTAAAGGTAAAGGTTTTCAGTCCGTTTTTGGTTAGACCAAAATTTATGCGAGACGTTTTAGGCATTATTTCAGTCGACGTAATGTTACCAGTTCATTTTCACAAGTTTTTAATATTTATTTTAAAAATAAATAATTAGAGCTTTCTACTAGTGTTAAATGATTATTGATTATTTTTTACCTTATCACCACTTAGAGTCAGATGTTTTAATTAACTAAAGACAAATAATTATTTTAGCGTTTCTTACCTTGATGCTCTCCTAGTAGCTGTAGTAGATGATGCTTCTCCGCTTGCTGTTGAAGAACTGGATGCTTTCTAAGTGAAAACAGTGGCTCTTAAATAGCTAAAGTTGCACTGATTAAACCCTATGAATCAGCATTTTTTCCAATGCTTTTGCGGGAATAAAAACTGTTTATTCCCGCGAAAGCAATGGTTTCCATTCGCGTGAAAATAAATTATTCATTCCCGCGAAAGCAACTGTTTCTATTCGCGTGAAATAAATTATTTATTCCCGCGAAAGCAACGGTTTCTATTCGCGTGAAAATAAACTATTTATTCCCGCGAAAGCAACTGTTTCTATTCGCGTGAAAATAAGCTATTTATTCCCGCGAAAGCAACTGTTTCTATTCGCGTGAAAATAAATTATTTATTCCCGCGAAAGCAACAGTTTCTATTCGCGTGAAAATAAACTATTTATTCCCGCGAAAGCAACTGTTTCCATTCGCGTGAAAATAAGCTATTTATTCCCGCGAAAGCAATTGTTTCTATTTGCGTGAAAATAAACTATTTATTCCCGCGAAAGCAACAGTTTCTATTCGCGTGAAAATAAACTATTTATTCCCGCGAAAGCAACTGTTTCTATTCGCGTGAAAATAAGCTATTTATTCCCGCGAAAGCAACTGTTTCTATTCGCGTGAAAATAAACTATTTATTCCCACGAAAGCAACAGTTTCTATTCGCGTGAAAATAAACTATTTATTCCCGCGAAAGCAACTGTTTCTATTCGCGTGAAAATAAACTATTTATTCCCGCGAAAGCAACTGTTTCTATTCGCGTGAAAATAAATTATTTATTCCCGCGAAAGCAACTGTTTCTATTCGCGTGAAAATAAATTATTTATTCCCGCGAAAGCAATGGTTTCTATTCGCGTGAAAATAAACTATTTATTCCCGCGAAAGCAACTGTTTCTATTCGCGTGAAAATAAACTATTTATTCCCGCGAAAGCATTGGAAAAAATGCTGATTCATAGGGTTTAATCAGTGCAACTTCAGCTATTTAAGAGCCACTGTTTTCACACAGAAAGCATCCAGTTCTTCAACAGCAAGCGGAGAACCATCATCTACTACAGCTACTAGGAGAACATCCAGCATCAAGGTAAGAAATGCTAAAATAATTATTTGTCTTTAGTTAATTAAATCATCTGACTCTAAGTGGTGATAAGGTAAATTATTATCAATAATTATTTAACACTAGTAGAAAGCTCTAATTATTCATTTTTAAAATAAGTGTTTGTCCAAGCTCTAGTAAAGTAGCCGACTCTACTTATTTATTATTAACAAAATAATAATAATTATTCAATGCTAGTTGAACCTAGATATAAATTTATCTCTACTAGATAGTTTTATACTCACACAAACTTTTTCTTCGCTACTCTATGTAGATAAAGCCAATGAAAATAAATGAATCAATTGTAACAATCAAGTTTTTGTATTTTGTAGTTATGATGTCTACTTCGGACTCTTGTTTGAGACGAAATGCAGCAGTAGCAAAGACTATAAACATGTGGTCAAGATCTACCAACACCAACGATAGATGTAAAACAACATGACTTTCTCTCCTACTTATGTGATAACAAACCAATGAAGACTCAAACTACAAGGATTTTGAAGACAGCATACTTCTCCAACACAGAAAGAATTCCTTTCAAGCTCTACCACCTACTTAGATGATAACAAACCAATGAAGACTCAAACTACATCAATTTTCAAGACAGCACACTTCTCCAACACAGCAAGAATTCCTTTCAAGATCTACCACCTACTTAGATGATACCAAACCAATGAAGACTCAAACTAAATAGATTTTGAAGACAGCATACTTCCCCAACACAGCAAAAATTCATTTCAAGATCTACCACCTACTTAGATGATACCAAACCAATGAAGATGAAGACAGCACACTTCTCCAACACAGCAAGAATTTCTTTCAAGATCTACCACCTACTTAGATGATACCAAACCAATGAAGACTCAAACTACATCAATTTTGAAGACAGCGCACTTCTCCAACACAGAAAGAAATCCTTTCAAGATCTACCACCTACTTAGATGATACCAAACCAATGAAGACTCAAACTACATGAATTTTGAAGACAGCATACTTCTCCAACACAGCAAAAATTCATTTCAAGATCTACCACCTACTTAAATGATACCAAACCAATGAAGACTCAAACTACATGAATTTTGAAGACAGCATACTTCTCCAACACAGCAAGAATTCATTCCTTTCAAGATCTACGACTTAATTAGATGATACCAAATCAATGAAGACTCAAACTACATCGATTTTGAAGACAGCGCACTTCCCCAACACAGCAAGAATTCATTTCAAGATCTACCACCTACTTAGATGATACCAAACCAATGAAGACTCAAACTACATCAATTTTGAAGACAGCGCACTTCTCCAACACAGAAAGAAATCCTTTCAAGATCTACCACCTACTTAGATGATACCAAACCAATGAAGACTCAAACTACATGAATTTTGAAGACAGCATACTTCTCCAACACAGCAAAAATTCATTTCAAGATCTACCACCTACTTAAATGATACCAAACCAATGAAGACTCAAACTACATGAATTTTGAAGACAGCATACTTCTCCAACACAGCAAGAATTCATTCCTTTCAAGATCTACGACTTAATTAGATGATACCAAATCAATGAAGACTCAAACTACATCGATTTTGAAGACAGCGCACTTCCCCAACACAGCAAGAATTCATTTCAAGATCTACCACCTACTTAGATGATACCAAACCAATGAAGACTCAAACTACATGAATTTTGAAGACAGTCGACTTCTCCAACACAGCAAGAATTCCTTTCAAGATCTACGACTTACTTAGATGATACCAAATCAATGAAGACTCAAACTACATGGATTCTGAAGACAGCATACTTCTCCAACACAGAAAGAATTCCTTTCAAGCTCTACCACCTACTTAGATGATACCAAACCAATGAAGACTCAAACTACACGAATTTTGAAGACAGCATACTTCTCCAACACAGCAAAAATTCATTTCAAGATCTACCACCTACTTAAATGATACCAAACCAATGAAGACTCAAACTACATGAATTTTGAAGACAATCTACTTCTCCAACACAGCAAGAATTCCTTTTAAGATCTACGACTTACTTAGATGATACCAAATCAATGAAGACTCAAACTACATGGATTCTGAAGACAGCACACTTCTCCAACACAGAAAGAATTTCTTTCAAGATCTATCACCTACTTAGATGATACCAAACCAATGAAGACTCTAAAAATTAATTATATTATATTTCGATGATGCTGAAAAAAACTGTCCAGAACAAGAGTTCAAAAAGCTAATCTATAACTCAAGGCAATCATATCACTATAGGTGAGTTTTACTAATTTTTACCATAAATTAAACAAAATGCTGAATATATACATTTTCTAGGTGAAAAAAGGACTTTTTTGATGTAATTAGTGTATTTTTTACAACAAAATGCTGAATATATACATTTTCATGGTAAAGAAAAGGACTTTTTGAGTGTAATTAGCGTAGTTTTTACAACAAAATGTTGAACATATACATTTTTTCAGGTAAAAAAAAAGCACTTTTTTGGTGTAATTAGTGTATTTTTTACAACATATTTATAAAGCAAGTATTTTTTGTTTTGTTTTAGATAGATGAAAGAGAATCAAAAGCACTTGGTGAAAATAATGCTCAAGAAAGAACAAGTTGAACAATGTAACTTGGTGAGTTATTTCCCTTTTCTAATAATGTAAACTATCCAATGTAACTAGAACTATAATTCAAATTCATGTAATTATTTTACATTTTTGCTTAATCATTCTATACTAATACATAATTTTTTTATTTTAGTTCATTACGAAATTAAAAGCACATAGAACAGAAGTCTTCCTTCCTAAGATATAACATCACTACATCAAAGACATCATTATAAAGGAACAAACTATGCATTAACTGTTATTACTTTGTATTTATTACAAGTTGTAGTGCTTTGTATTACGTAGTATTTACTGACTCTAGCTATATTATGTGGGGAGATTTTCCTTACTTATTATGTAATAAATGTATATAATCATATAATGATTCATTTTTAATCAATGTATTTATTCAATTTAGATATATCTCCTCTCTTCTCTCTCTATGTAGATATAAATATACCCATAAATATGTACATAATTGACCATATATACATTAATTGCTAGAAAACTAAAAGATCTCTCTCCTCTCTCTCTTTCTCTCTCTCAAGATACCATATGTATGTATGTATGAATGCATTGATTGTCATTACAAGTTGTATTGCTTTGTATAACTTAGTATTTACTGACTCTAGCTATATTATATAGGAAGATTTTCCCTACTTATTATGTAATCAGGTATATAATCATATAATTTTCATTTTTGATGAATATATTTATTCAATGTAGATATATCTCCTCTCTCTATGTAGATATAAATATATCCATAAATACGTCCATAATTAACCATATATACATGATTGTATAGAAAACTAAAAAATCTCTCTCTCCTCTCTCTCTCCCTCTCTCCTCCCTCTCTCTCCTCTATCTCTTTCTTTTACTCAAGTATGTATATAATTATGTAAAAAAATTATCAAAACTTGAATGCTATACATTCAAAATCTGTATGTCATATAAGTTCAAATCAAGTAAAAAAATAATCAAAACTCAAATGCCACTTAAATGCCACTCAAATGCCACTCAAATGCCCCTCAAATGAAATACAATATAAACTCTATATGACATATAAGTTCAAATTAAGTAAAAAAATAATCAAAACTCAAATGCCACTTAATTGCCACTCAAATGCCACTCAAATACCCCTCAGATAAAATACAATATAAACTCGGCGAATCCATCCAACGTCGTAACTCATTGCATAACCCCCCCAAGATTTAATCCACAAAAAAACACTTGGTAGGGAGATCTGCTCATATATTACTACTTACGCCACATGGTGTAAATGTTTGTTGGTTCAAAGTTATATAAATGTATGCTTTTATGTATGTTGGTGCAACACTATACAATTGTATTGTTGTGGTAGATTTTGGCACCGTGAACTGGTAGAAACTCTGGCTTCAGATACAATTAAGTACCATGCATACCTACCTAAGTTCTGACAGCAGTCACTTAAATGCTAAAGGGCTAGGACTGTCATCTCAGCTCAGAATACAGGGGAGGGCCGGCAAAGGAATCATGCAAGACTGGTAACGAACCCTGCAGGGTTAGTAGTGACCCCACCTGGCCGGTATTTACTGGGCTAGTATTGGATGGCCACCTTAGCTGGGGAACTTAAAAGTAGCTTGAAGATACTTTTCAACCAGTAAAGCGGAAGTACCTTTCCACAAGTTACCATACTGTTGTCACCATGTCAGATGTAGCCCTAGGACTGCCAGGGAGTAAATAGTAGCCAGCTTATTACTCCGCCTCTTAGCTTACTTTGCTCTGTTTTGCATTATCTTTTTGGTTTACCACTTACATTATTGATTGAGAGCATCGGTTGCGTGTTATTTCCTGCCAATCTGCTTATGTAAAGGTTGTAGTTTGTATTGCTCATTGCATTCATTCAATTAGTGTGTGGCCATGTACACTTGCTACTCGCTAGGCAATTTTCCTCCCTAGGGCAGAGTTTATACCAACAAATGCGATTAATAAACTAGTTTTTCTGAGCTAAGGCCTTTGTGAGTAGTAATATATGAGCAGATCTCCCTACCAAGTGTTTTTTTGTGGATTAGATCTTGGGGGTTATGCAATGGGTTACGGCGTTGGATGGATTCGCCGAGTTTATATTGTATTTCATTTGAGAGGCATTTGAGTGGCATTTGAGTGGCATTTAAGTGGCATTTGAGTTTTGATTATTTTTTTACTTAATTTGAACTTATATGGTATATAGATTTTGAATGTGTGGTGTTTAAGTTTTGATAATTTTTTTACATAACTCGAACTCATATGACATTTTGAGAGAGAGGAGAGCAGAACAAGGAGATATAACTACATTAAACCAATATATGATTATATACATTTATTACATAATAAGTAGGAAAATATCCTTGTATAATATACCTAGAGTTAGTAAATACTAAGTAATACAAAGCACTACAACTTGTAATGACAATCAATGCATAGTCTTTTTTACAATGACGTCATTGATGTACTGATGTTATATCTTAGGAAGGAAGACTTCTGTTCTATGTACTTTTGATTCCATAATGAACTAAAATAAAAAGTTATGTATTAGTATAGGATGATTAAACAAAAATGAAAGTTATGTATTAGTATAGAATGGTTAAACAGAAATTTAAAACAACTACAAACTCTTACTAAATAGTATTTTTTTTATTAATTATTACCTTATCATCAAAAATTGACTGTTAATCGGATGTTTTTGTAGCTCGTCGTGCCTTACGTTGTTGAGTCCTTACCCTTCTAGCTTGTCTTTGAGCGGACTGTCGCTGCATGTTTCTTCTTTTTAGAGCATGCTCCTTACAAGCATGCTCGATAGAAATTGGTGTGTTTACCTGTTCTAGTTGATATTGTCGTTGTTGTAATACATAATGTAACCTCTGAATGTCTGATGTAACATCATTCCCTAAGAGCTTTAATGTTAGAAAAGATTCAGTTCGAAAACTATTTAGCTGTTCTATCAAGTCTTTCTGTATGAATTTACAATTGTTTGAGATAATTCGCACTCTCTCGTCAATTTTTTTATTGCATATGTTTTGTAGAAGTATCAAGTCCTCTTGAGTCAAAGGTTTAGGCTGAGGTTCTGATTCTGTGTTGTTAACTATTTCCATTTTTTGTGATTGAATCTAAAAAAAATACAGATGATTAATTTTTTTCAGTTGTTTTAGTATAATAAATAATGTATGAGTAAAAACTGTAATTTATTAAGTTTTTACCTTGATGCTCTCCTAATAGCTGTAGTAGATGTTGCTTCTCTGTTAGCCGTTGTAGAACTGGATGCTTTCTGTGTGAAAACGATGGCTCTTATATAGCTAAAGTTGCACTGATTAAACCCTATGAACACCATCTCATATCAATCTCTATGAATTAGCATTTTTTCACGCGAAGGAAATTCAATGCTTTCGCGGGAATAAATGAATTATTTTCACGCGAATACAAACCAATGCTTTCGCGGGAATAAATAATTTATTTTCACGCGAATAGAAACCGTTGCTTTCGCGGGAATAAATAATTTATTTTCACGCGAATGGAAACCGTTGCTTTCGCAGGAATAAATAATTTATTTTCACGCGAATAGAAACCGTTGCTTTCGCGGGAATAAATAATTTATTTTCACGCGAATGGAAACCGTTGCTTTCGCGGGAATAAATAATTTATTTTCACGCGAATGGAAACCGTTGCTTTCGCGGGAATAAATACTTTATTTTCACGCGAATGGAAACCGTTGCTTTCGCGGGAATAAATGATTTAATTTCCCGCGAATGAAAGTCAATGTTTTCGCGGGAATAAATACTTTATTTTCACGCGAATAGAAACTGTTGCTTTCGCGGGAATAAATACTTTATTTTCACGCGAATAGAAAGCTATGTTTTTGCGGGAATAAATACTTTATTTTCACGCGAATACAAACTGTTGCTTTTGCGTGAAAATAAAACTTTCATTCCCGCGAAAGCAACGGTTTCTATTCGCGTGAAAATAAAGTATTTATTCTCGCGTAAACATTGACTTTCATTCGCGGGAAATTAAATCATTTATTCCCGCGAAAGCAACGGTTTCCATTCGCGTGAAAATAAATTATTTATTCTCGCGAAAGCAACGGTTTCCATTCGCGTGAAAATAAATTATTTATTCTCGCGAAAGCAACGGTTTCCATTCGCGTGAAAATAAATTATTTATTCCCGCAAAAGCAACGGTTTCCATTCGAGTGAAAATAAATTATTTATTCCCGCGAAAGCAACGGTTTCCATTCGCGTGAAAATAAATTATTTATTCCCGCGAAAGCAACGGTTTCCATTCGCGTGAAAATAAATTATTTATTCCCGCGAAAGCAACGGTTTCCATTCGCGTGAAAATAAATTATTTATTCCCGCAAAAGCAACGGTTTCCATTCGCGTGAAAATAAATTATTTATTCCCGCGAAAGCAACGGTTTCCATTCGCGTGAAAATAAATTATTTATTCCCGCAAAAGCATTGGTCTGTATTCGCGTGAAAATAACAGTTTCATTCCCGCGAAAGCAACGGTTTGTATTCGTGTGGAAACAAAGTATTTATTCCCGCGAAAGCATTGGTTTGTATTCGCGTGAAAATAATTCATTTATTCCCGCGAAAGCATTGACTTTCCTTCGCGTGAAAAAATGTTGATTCATAGAGATTGACACGAGATGGTGTTCATAGGGTTTAATCAGTACAACCTTAGCTATATAAGAGCCATCGTTTTCACACAGAAAGCATCCAGTTCTACAACGGCTAACAGAGAAGCAACATCTACTACAGCTATTAGGAGAGCATCAAGGTAAGAAGTGCTAAAATAATTATTTGTCTTTAATTAATTGAATCATCTAGGTTTTTAAATCTTAGTTTTTAAAAACAATCTTTTAATAAAACAATAATTTCAGTATATTTACATCATTAAACTAAGTTCTTTTACTTTTTGCAGGTATGATGACATCACACTCCAAAGCACTCCCTAAGCTCCATATTGAACCAACTACAGCTACCGACAACACTGACACTATCTCCACTACAACCATCAATTCCACCACCAACGGCATTCACATTGATGATAGAAGACCCAATCCTAACACCTTTAATGATACATCTTCTCGCTCAAACATCAACACTCCTGCTGATATAGCAATGAAATTTCATGTAGTTTCAGCTGACTCTCCTTTGAGCTCCACACCGGACTACACATATCTGCATGAGAACAGTGAAGTCAAACGAACAGAGGATAACAAAAAACCAACAGTGACATTATCTCGAGCTTCAATTTCCTTTCTACTCAGCAACACTAAGAATAATACCGTAAACAAACTTAGAGAGTTCGAATTGCTTGAGATGGCTGGAATAATGACAGGAGCTATGCGGAAAGGGATGTTGGAAATCGGAAATTTTGTGAGTTTGTCGGATTTACCAATTCCTACGATATTGGAGGTTTTCGATGTCAATTACGTTGAAGATTATGGTATATTGGATTATGAATATGTTTTAACAAACAATCATCGAATTTGAGTCAAGTCGCTGATTGACAAAGAACTTACGGTGGAGCTACAGGAACTCGATCCCCGCTCTTCACATATCCTAGTGTACATGGGAAAACTAGAAGAAAATCAACCCGATCTGCGTATTGTAGGAGGTAATCATCATCAAGGGCTAGAACAACGAGTTATAGCCAAAATCTTGAGAAAGAAATCATTGCAACTGTTGCAAGCATACTTTGATATCATCACTTTCGATAATATTCCTGTCAACACTCTTCTAACATTCACTAGACTCTCAGTTTGGAAAAATTTGAAGTTGAAGCAGCAAAAACGAAAACAAGATACAGCGCCTCTACGTATCACTCACACTGTCACTTACAGATACATGACGAATGATGGAACTTTGATGACTGGGAAAATTGTTGTCCCTCCTGAGAACGTTTTGAAGATCAAAAATCATGAATGCGGTATGATCCACTATAAAAGTACGATGTCAACTCAAAGTGGTACAAAGAAACACATTCTCACGATTCTGGGTGTTGAAGAAGCTTTAATGCTCCTATCTACTTCAAGTGAAAAAAAATTAATGGCTTTCAGATTTTCCCTATTTGACAATGCTGAGCGGATGAAAAGTCATGATGATGATGATAACATTGATGCTTATACTGATGACGAAGAAGATGATAATATGACGGATGATGACTCTGAAAACAAAAACTTTGAGGAAAAAAGATGAAGTCGTCAACAATGATAGTGAGAAAAGCAATGAAGATAACAATCACATTTCAAGCGAAGCTAGCAGGACTTTGATATCGGAAATTTGATTAAGGTATGTAAATCTTCACTAGTAATAAGTAACTACTAATAACCGTATTTTTCACCATAGTACGATGTAGTTGTTATAACGACGTCTATGTATGCTTTTAGATAGAATACGTGTACAAGTGAATGACTGATGGCTCGCCAAATCTATCAGCAACAACTCATGAACATTAAATTATATAATATTTGTATTGTGGAATAATTTGTATATATTTAGCGTAATAAAGTATTTTTAGTTATATTTAACATTAGTAATTTAGTCAATTTGTAAAAATTTTGGGGTTACAACTCTAAAAATATTACAAACTTTCAATGTTCCGACACAAAAAATAAATATTTCAAGTTATCGTCACATTTTCAAAAATGTTAAGACAACCCCCATTTATAATTTTTAGGTTTCGTTTTTGAAAAATATGTAAAAGTTGCTGGCACATTTTTTCAAAATGGTAGGACAACTCCGCTTTTACACAAAAAAATTGTGAAAATGTTTTATAATTTGTTTGAGAAACCAAGACAGTAGAAGACTTTTTTACAACTGCAAGCATTATACTTTAGGATTTACAGTTTTGTGAATTGGGTGTTGATAGTTTGTCATGATATGACATGATAATTAAGTAATTATAGTCTTTTTCATAACAATGTTATAGATTCAGTAATACAGATGTGAACCTTACTGCTTCATAATTTGGATGCGATATGAAGGCAGTTAATGCAATATTTATTTTGTAATATTATGCAAAGTAATACAGTAAGAATGAAGCATATGAAGTTCTCAACCACAAAACAAATAAAATAATGCATTAGGTAAACTAATGACAGAACATTTTTTACATGAAATGTATAAATATGAATAAAGTATTCATAAAAACACAGACTATTGTCTGTATATATATAATATATATAGAGAGTATTTATAAAAAAACATCCTATTTACTATATATTTTGTGGTAAGAAATTATAAAATGAGGTAGTTGCAGAAAGCCTATTCCAGAGCCATGATAATATTAAAAAATATAGTGAAATAAAAATTTTAAAACTCACCTAAGAGTGCAGTTAATACAAGAATTTCTTCTTGAGAAAAGTCTGAATTTTTTTGCATTTTCTGTCTAATAGACGCTAATTTCAATTTAACACAATCATTAAAACCCTTTTTTTTCAACCCATCTTTTATATTCAAAATTAATTTAACTGAAGTTAAATCAATTTTCTTATCATCAATCTTTTGGCTTTCTTTTAAATCTACTTGAGTTTGAGGATTAACTGTTTCAGTATTAGATTCTAAAACACTGGTTTTTGGACTGCACTGTGAACTAGCAACAGAAATTAAGTCATTATTACTTTCTTCAGTTTCTGAAAGATCAGAATCTGAAGATATAAATGCTCTCATTTTTTTACACTGGTTTTTAATCAAAAGCTTTCGATCTCCAGCAGCAGGTTTTTTAGTTATCGCCAACCATTTACTCCCTAATTCAAAATCTAAAACAATGTTTTCAGAAAAATAACCTTCTATTGGATAGAGATACACTAACGCAAAATTTTTTGGAAAAGTAATATCCATAAGTAATTCAGAATATTTTTTATTAATAAATAAAACAAAATTATTATAACTAGCAATATCAACAATAAAAAACATTTTAGTTTTTAAAATACAACTATGTTGCTGGAGATCTCTCAAAGTTGTATGTGATTTTCCACATAAACAATAAAAAATAAACAAGTGAGCACAAAAATGTCTTGAAAGAACTCGGCCAGGCTCATGCAACCCTCCTAATTTAAACTTCTTACCCCAAAATATACACGAAATGTTGTTTTTTTTTTTCCTTTCAGTGCTTCACTCAGCGTCTTTGTACAATAGGCTATCAACAACAATGAAAGCACTGAAAGGAAATACCTAGGGCTTTTGTTATCAATAACTACAAACAAAATAAACAAATTCTCATCATATATAGATAACTTTCTTAAGCATGGTATATGTATATAAAGATAATACATATCACTTACACTTAAAACACTCTCTATCTTCTTTTATATCTCCATCTGAAAGTCTTACTTCTTTGTACTTTTTTATTTGAGAATTCTCTGCTTGAACTAAAATAGAAAATACGAATGTAGTTATGCTATTTTTGAAAATTTTTTATAAATTGAATGAGTATGTAGTAAGTAATATTTTCATCATACTTACATTCAAATGTGCTGCGGTCATAGTGCAGGAAGTTTTCGTCCTTCCCAATGCATTGGTTACTCCCAATAAAACGTGAAGATGTTTTTTCTACAAAAAATAACATAGTAAATGTAAAGTCATTATTATTATACCTACAGACAAATTTACATTTTTCATAAAACAGAAAAACTTACTCATAGCAATATGTGTGCTAGCTTTGGTCTTTTCCACCTTCTTTTCTTCAAAGCATTCCTCAAGCCATCTTAAGGTTTCATCGTCTGTAGAGCTTAATAAAACAATAAAGCATGATTGTGATTAATTAAAAACTCTATATAATACAATTGAATAATAAAGTTTCAATAATATACTTACATAGCACTGAAATCTATTTCGTCTATATTTAGATGTAGTTCCTCATTTGAGGTTGTAGACCTAAAAGTAATATATATATATATATACATTTGTATAAATTAATAAATGTAACTGCAACAAAATTGTAAAAGATAGTATAAAATAACTTACTCATTTGTTGTAGGGATATTGCTAGCCATTTTCTGTAGTTTCGCAGACTAATACTTGAAATGAAGTACAAATGAAAACTGATACTGCTTAGAAAAAATACTTTCTCTTATATACAAAACATTGAAGTCATTTATCAAGATTAATTTGTAGACTGATTTTCTGTTCATTACTATGATAAATGATATTGTTTTTTAAAAAAGTGGAAGTCAATTGGGAAGTTGGTTAAAAAAATAGGAAGATAGAGATTAGATAGATTAATAAGCTTAAGCTCTACATACACCCCTGTAAACTTTCTTTCTACCTAGCTAAAATTTTTGAATGTAGAGTATTGGATAAACAAATTTTACAAGCCCTAGATTGATACTCTTTTAAATATATCTAGCTAGGACGAAACTTACATTTCATTTGAATGACAACTCACATCCTTCAAACATATTTTTATAGCAAAAATATGATGTGTGATTAACTAGTTCAATTGCAGTTCATTGATATGCTCTACTACAACACACACTACTTTGAACTATGTAGTCAACTGAATATATCCACAAACAATCATATAGACACATCAACAGCAAAACATTGATGTCGTGTAGCTCCATCTTTATATCATCAGACAGTAAATTAAAATGTGAGAGCTTCAATTATAGTTTACAACATTAAGTATGAGTTAGGAATGTAATAAACACTTTAAAGATATCTGATAGCATTTAAATATGTATATGTAACATATAACTCTTGATTTATTAGACAAAACAGCTTCCTAAAAATAGAAAATACACTATGTATGTTGATACATTTTTTGTATTTCACACAAAAAACAATGAGATATTTTAAGAAAAGTAACAGTCTAACTAACAAAACAAGTGGATAAAGTCATGCTTTGTTCATGTTTTTTAGATGATAGCGGAGATAACTAGAATTAGAAGTAAAACCACAAATCCGTTTTGGTGAAAGGATGTAACTGTATTAACTAATATGTAATCAAACAATAAAAAACAGGAGATAAATGCAATCAAGTTCTCTTCCTTTTTAGGTTGAATTCAACCTATAATTCCCTCATCTATGGATGTTCGTTGTTTTGTTTTAAATAGGAATAACACGATAATAAATAGTGCTTAGGTGTAATTAATGACTTTTCTCGAGCGGCTTTATAACGCATAACATTAAAAAGATCAAAACATATAGGATTAGGTGAGAGATGATGATTAATGACTTTTCTGGAATGAGTTTATTAGTGAAGTAACACTTGCGTTAAATTATAATTAATTACTTTTTAAAACTTGTGAAAATGAACTGGTAACATTACGTCGACCGAAATAATGCCTAAAACGTCTAGCATAAATTTTGATCTGACCGAAAATGGACTGAAAACCTTCAAGGTGCGTACAAAATTATCTCAACTCGCTATAGCGGATATTCTAAGAAATATTTATTTTCTCGTTGCTAACTTGACGTAAAATATTTTGTAACGGATGTCACATGATCTCAATCGATTTTTTTCAACTGAATCACTTAGTTACTCGTAAACATTTGAGACTCGCTTGATTTCTTTGATAACAGCAATAGCTATCCCTGTTTATCGTAAATATTTCAAAAACGGATATTGCGTGTTTCAGTTGGTTTTTCCTACTGAATCGCTTAGTTACTCGTAAACATTTGAAAATTGTTTGATTTTTTCGTTGATAAAACATGTTGCAAGTATCTTTTAACAAATATTACCGTGATTTCAATCAGTTTTCCTTACTAGATTACTTAGTTACTCATCAACATTCATAATTACTTTTATTAATAGTTGTTGCAAAGCAATGGTGTATTTAAATAATATTACTACGTTTCCAACCAATTTCCTTACTGAATTACTGAATTACTCGCCAGTATTTCATAATTTCTTTCACTAATAATTACAAAGTAATATTGTAAATATATAATGCAGTAAATACTAAATTGACAGAAGTTTTATTCATATGATTTTAAAACTTAACTAATGTAGTTTTTTACCAGAAATAATAATAATTTTTAAACAAAATCTAAAACTAATGGTGATTACATGTATGGTAAACATAATAACTGCAAATATATATAAATAACTAAAAGAAATATTTATGCTCAAGTCTCCTCTCTCTCTCCCCATCTCTCCCCATCTCTCCCCATCTCTCCCCATCTCTCCCCATCTCTCCCCATCTCTCCCCATCTCTCCCCATCTCTCCCCATCTCTCCCCATCTCTCCCCATCTCTCCCCATCTCTCCCCATCTCTCCCCATCTCTCCCCATCTCTCCCCATCTCTCCCCATCTCTCCCCATCTCTCCCCATCTCTCCCCATCTCTCCCCATCTCTCCCCATCTCTCCCCATCTCTCCCCATCTCTCCCCATCTCTCCCCATCTCTCCCCATCTCTCCCCATCTCTCCCCATCTCTCCCCATCTCTCCCCATCTCTCCCCATCTCTCCCCATCTCTCCCCATCTCTCCCCATCTCTCCCCATCTCTCCCCATCTCTCCCCATCTCTCCCCATCTCTCCCCATCTCTCCCCATCTCTCCCCATCTCTCCCCATCTCTCCCCATCTCTCCCCATCTCTCCCCATCTCTCCCCATCTCTCCCCATCTCTCCCCATCTCTCCCCATCTCTCCCCATCTCTCCCCATCTCTCCCCATCTCTCCCCATCTCTCCCCATCCCTCCCCATCCCTCCCCATCCCTCCCCATCTCTCCCCATCCCTCCCCATCCCTCCCCATCCCTCCCCATCCCTCCCCATCCCTCCCCATCCCTCCCCATCCCTCCCCATCCCTCCCCATCCCTCCCCATCCCTCCCCATCCCTCCCCATCCCTCCCCATCCCTCCCCATCCCTCCCCATCCCTCCCCATCCCTCCCCATCCCTCCCCATCCCTCCCCATCCCTCCCCATCCCTCCCCATCCCTCCCCATCCCCCCCCATCCCCCCCATCCCCCCCATCCCCCCCCCATCCCCCCCCATCCCCCCCCCCATCCCCCCCCATCCCCCCCCCATCCCCCCCATCCCCCCCATCCCCCCCCCACCCCCCCATCCCCCCCATCCCCCCCATCCCCCCCATCCCCCCATCCCCCCCATCCCCCCCCATCCCCCCCATCCCCCCCCATCCCCCCCATCCCCCCCCATCCCCCCCATCCCCCCATCCCCCCCATCCCCCCCCCCATCCCCCCCATCCCCCCCCATCCCCCCCATCCCCCCCATCCCCCCCATCCCCCCCATCCCCCCCATCCCGCCCATCCCCCCCATCCCCCCCATCCCCCCCATCCCCCCCATCCCCCCCACCCCCCCCACCCCCCCCCATCCCCCCCCATCCCCCCATCCCCCCATCCCCCCATCCCCCCATCCCCCCATCCCCCCCATCCCCCCCATCCCCCCCATCCCCCCCATCCCCCCATCCCCCCCATCCCCCCATCCCCCCCATCCCCCCCATCCCCCCCATCCCCCCATCCCCCCCATCCCCCCCATCCCCCCCATCCCCCCATCCCCCCCATCCCCCCCATCCCCCCCATCCCCCCCATCCCCCCATCCCCCCATCCCCCCCATCCCCCCCATCCCCCCCCATCCCCCCCATCCCCCCATCCCCCCCATCCCCCCCATCCCCCCCATCCCCCCCCATCCCCCCCATCCCCCCCATCCCCCCCATCCCCCTCCTCCCCCCTCCCTCCCCCCCCTCCCCCCATCCCCCCCTCCCTCCCCCTCCCTCCCCCTCCCTCCCCCTCCCTCCCCCTCCCTCCCCCTCCCTCCCCCTCCCTCCCCCTCCCTCCCCCTCCCTCCCCCTCCCTCCCCCTCCCCCCCTCCCCCCCCCTCCCCCCCTCCCCCCCTCCCCCTCCCTCCCCCTCCCTCCCCCTCCCTCCCCCTCCCTCGCGCTACGCTACGACTTGCTATATGTTTCATTGTTATCATGTAATCTGATTGGTTCTATATTATATTGTAAATACTATATTTTAGTATAAATATAAGAGACTGAGCCAGAGAGCTCAGTTTTATTCCTTGTAATAAAGCTCAAACTTCAAGATTGTCTTGTTGGTGTCCTATATAGGGAGTTGCAGATTAACAGATAGTAGGGCTGTCAAAGATTAAGAATTTTTGATCTTAATCTTTTCCATTAATCTTAAATTATTCTTATTTTTTAATCTTATGTACTCAGGTGATATAAATGCAATGATGGGGTAGTAAAGTCATCATCCATCTACCTGCATGTTTGTAGAATGAGATTAGCAAACCTCAATTTGGATTTTTCAGTCCAGGAACAAATAACAGATATAATATCACAATAGTGTAATATCACAATTAAAAACAAATATGTATGTATTTATGTACGTAACTGTGAACACAAATTTTTTTTAATGCAGAACTGAAAAGGAAGGAAACAAACTAAAACTAGTTGCTATTTAAAATTTTAATATTTACTGTACAGGTTCGGGTAGGTACAAAGTGTAGGCACACATGATCGGAAGAAATTAAGATTGTCGGATACACAAGTTAACGGAAACTTGAATATCGAATGTGATCAAAGAATATACTTTTATCTTTGGCATATAATAATATAACATAGAAAACTATTATTTTATATTTTCTCACAAAACTGATACTCTCCAAAACCTCTATGGGGAAAAAAGAGAAAACCCTTGGATGTACCAGGATAAATAATAAAAACATCACAAATTAACTTGCTTTAGGTATTTTTGAGAACCTGATTAATTGATTGTGATATATTTTGGCGGTGTAGCTCAATAGTTTGTAGATAAAGAAATAGCTTTGATTAGAATAATAAATAAATAAAACCACGAAATCATAGTTATTCACAAACCTTCTAATTGAGACTCTATCCTGGTTTGATTCATTCTCTTTTGAAGAGGAATTTTAATATAGCGTACTAATCTATAATTTCTGAAACATAAATCGTTCGGTGACTTCTGTTTTCAGCTATATTGGCTCATTTACTTACAAACGTAGCATTGATTATCACAAATATCAAACAACACAGGGCTGTTGTTTCCTGGTTGCCATAAATCCAAACTTCACAATAAAACTGACATGTAAAACCAATATTTTGAATTTCAGATCCTTTAAACACAAAATTTGTTCAATGTTCCCCTGCCCTGATACATGATTCATGCACAAATGTGTATACATATAAGAATGGAAATGAGACAAGATGTAACTAAGTTGGTGTATAATTACTAGTTTTCATGCATATAATTATGCACTCGTTTCATTTGACAAGTGTATATTTATATACACGAAACTAGTAGTTATACACCAACTAGTAGTTATACACCAACTAGTAGTTATACACCAACTAGTAGTTATACACCAACTTAGTTGGATCTTGATTTATTATCTGCTCGTGGTCACAGACAATGGCCACGAGTCCAGAGCTGGTATAGATTTGAGAAAGACAATAATTTAGCTTTGCAATAAAGTTTACTACTAATAGTTTCATACAAAGAGTAATCATCTGATAAAATGTTAAAATTGTGGTAAAGTCATAATGCGTGTGGGTTTTGTACAAAACGGGATAATATGAAAATAATAGATGGATTTAGGAGATGGACTGATAGCAATGGTAATTATTCAGCTATGTGGCTGTCTATTGTCATGGCACTTTGCCAATTAAGTGTTCAGCTGCACGTCTGCATGTCGTGACCAACTCGTTTCTTCTAGCATTTCTCGATAGCACGTAGGTTGCATTTCATTGAACAGGTGTTATAAGGTGTGGCCTGGTGTACTATCCTCCACTTTATGTCATGTGCGATGTTTTGGTCTTTCAGCTGCCAGATGTTCTCGCTGAGTTCTGTGGAGTTACGTTTCCTGGCGTGTTGAAACGTGTTTTTTTGTGGTTTGTGAAGCAATTCTTAAATGTTGTTTCGGCTAATCCTATGTATGTTTGTGACGGCTTGGCGATGTTTTCTGTGGGTACAGTAGAACATCAGTTATATATCAAGCTACTGTATCCACAGTAGTGAGTGAGTAACGCAATAAGCTACAAGATTTGCTCAAAAATAAGCAAAGACCAATATTTGGTGACTAGCGACTACCTACTGACTGATTGAAAGAAAGATGTTTTATAAAGTTCACATTAGAAATTAGTCTAAAACATAGAGAAGAGTAGAAGATAGAAACCCAAAAGTTTGGCAAAAGTCCAGTCACTACCCTGGCCATCATAGGAAAACAAATACATAACATCTCATACTTTGATTGTTCTCCACCGTCATGTCTGACAGGATCAGGCACCCGGGCTCCATCCATGAAAGCACTACAAAGTACAGCCTCAAGGAAAGTACAATTACACTCTACAGAATGGGTGGATAACACTTATTGTATATGAACATAGACTAAGGCCCCTGCAAGGTTCAACTGTCAGGTAGATAGAGCCTTGAAAGCTCATATTTACCAAGGCTCCATGCTGCGACGCGCTCCGACAGTAAGTGACTTTGAAAATGGCCAGTTTAATGCGACATCTGTATCAATGTGTACCAGATGTCACATTACATCAGCAACTGAACAACAAGCTTTTGTAGCCATAGCAGCTTAAAAAAACAATGTTTTTGTTGACGCAGTATCCTTTTTAACTATTTTGACAACTAAAAATAATACAGCACAATATTTATAAAATTGCTTCGTGAAAAGAAGTTCAATAAATAATAATAATAAACTCAGTAATTATAATAAATACTTAGCAAGTCAATATCAATATGACTTTTGTTATTTAGTATCAATGGTTATCGTCATTGAAACAATTTATTGTGACAAAATAAAATTATTATAAAAGTTTAAAAACCCTGAAAACATCAGCATTGGGTAGATGCTGGGCAAACGATGCATTGTTGACTCACCCCTTAGGAACAAACTGGATCACCGTACCATCTGTGAGCAGGCTCATGGCATCCTTCTGTCTGTACAGGGTCTGCAACTCTCTGCTACCCCCTCCAGCTCCATCTTAGTCGGCCTCCATTCAGCTCTTCGTATATTCGGCCAACAAGATTACGCCTGAATCGCAATGCTGAAACAAATAAAAATAGTCTAGTATAAAAACAACCTCTTGTAGTGAGACAAATGCAAGTTTGTAATCTGTGAGACAGCACTAGGTGCGGGTTATTGGTAAGTAAGAATTGACAAATGGGCAACTCTATAGGTAGGTGAGTTGGAAAGCAGACAAGTTGGTAACTGGGCGAGTGAACAAATCAGTAAGTAATCATCAGCTGTCTATGCTGTTTGTATGCTAGTATTACGACTTGGCTATCGATTGTGTGAGCACTAACAAGCAATGGATAATCCTTTTACAAAAGCGCTCTGGCACTATATATATAGAAACGTTCAGGATCAACGCAACAGACTGGTTACCACAGAGGTGAAGAGATCAGGAGTCAGCAACTGTGCGAGTTTTTACATGAGCATATGGGTAAGTTTGCAAGTTGAGAGGTGGGCAGAGGGTCGAGCGGGCGGAAGGTCGAGCGGATGGTTGAGCGGGCGGAGGGTCGAGCAGGTGGAAGGTTGAGCGGAGGGTCAAGCAGGTGGAGGGTCGAGCGGGCGGAAGGTCGAGCGGGCAGAAGGTCGAGTGGGCGGAGGGTCGAGTGGGCGGAGGGCCGAGTGGGCGGAGGGTCGAGCGGGCGGAGGGTCGAGCGGGCGGAGGGTCGAGCGGGCGGAGGGTCGAACGGGCAGAGGGTCGAGAATTTTTAAGTCGGGCGAGTTTGGACGAGTCGGGCGAGTTTGGACGAGTCGGGCGAGTTTGGACGAGTCGGGCGAGTTTGGACGAGTCGGGCGAGTTTGGACGAGTCGGGCGAGTTTGGACGAGTCGGGCGAGTTTGGACGAGTCGGGCGAGTTTGGACGAGTCGGGCGAGTTTGGACGAGTCGGGCGAGTTTGGACGAGTCGGGCGAGTTTGGACGAGTCGGGCGAGTTTGGACGAGTCGGGCGAGTTTGGACGAGTCGGGCGAGTTTGGACGAGTCGGGCGAGTTTGGACGAGTCGGGCGAGTTTGGACGAGTCGGGAGAGTTTGGACGAGTCGGGCGAGTTTGGACGAGTCGGGCGAGTTTGGACGAGTCGGGAGAGTTTGGACGAGTCGGGCGAGTTTGGACGAGTCGGGAGAGTTTGGACGAGTCGGGCGAGTTTGGACGAGTCGGGCGAGTTTGGACGAGTCGGGCGAGTTTGGAGCATGCCCAAACTCGCCCGACTCGCTCGAATTCGTCAAAAGACTCGGAAAGGCTCGTCAAATGACTCGGAAAGGCTCGTCAAAAGACTCGGAAAGGCTCGTCAAATGACTCGGAAAGACTCGTCAAAAGATCCGGAAAGACTCGTCAATAGACTCGCCAGAGCTCGTCAAATGATTCGCCGGAGTTCGTCAACAGGCTCGCCGGAGCTCGTCAAAATGCTCGCCAAAAGGCTCTGAAAGAGCAGCTCCTCATACAAGTTGGTTCACATCCTGAGGTTGTTTTCGAGTTCCGCAACTACAGCGGCCATTTTGTGCTAGCCTGGTAGAGAGCCTATTGGCACAGTAGAGGTAATTACCCACTCTGTAAAGCTCATCACCGACCCTCCAGGGGTCATTACCCACCCTGCAATTTCGATGCTGGCCCTGAATGGTGTCTTATGCTGGGTTAACAGTTTAGCCCCTTTTGCTCATACGGGTGCTTGGAACTCTAAAGATATATAAAGGTAACTATTTGTTATTTTTATGAGTATTTCACACCGAACTCTGTCACAAGGTGTACAATTGTACCATGTGTACCACACAAAGTCTGAACAAGAATTAGCTGACATTACCAACTACCAACCAATTGTTAAAGTGTTTGGGATAAGAAGAATTTGTAGATGAAATTAAATTTTTGATTTCTGCTGAAAGCCTGGAGGTTTAACAGCAAACAGATGCACAAGTCATTCAGTTGTGTGAAGTGAAAGTGCAAGAAATTTCTTCACACTTTGGAAGATGGAAGGCTCATGATAATAATGGAAAAAGCACTTGAGCAGTTAGTGGATCACACACCAGAGCATGTAACGTTTAATTACTTCACTCATAATCCATTTTCTCATTTCACCAATAATGCTTTCATTATCAAAACTAACGAACAATTTTTCTAACTGATCTTTTAATGTTTTATTTACGTTTTGTCACCTGCTTTGTTCTGCATTGGGCAATTTTTATAGCAGTTGAAGGTTTCTCAGCTTAACAAGGCAAAAAAAGTCTTGTTGAAAACCGGCTATGCACAGTTTTTCGTGTTAGAATTATGTCTAGTCTCATTGTATATTGACAATTAAGCTTATTGTTGATGCCCGACAGCAGTTTATCCAATATTTTTGAAGAATTACAGGGCATTACCATATAACTGCATTATCTGTATCATTGTGTATTAGTTGATGAAATTCATCATGGTTTTCTGCTTTATAAAATACACTGAGAAAATTTCACTTCTTTGGCAAACTATCCTTACAAGACAAACAATGGGAACCAAAGTAACGCTTCACTGAACACAGTTACATAACGAAAATTATTGCACCACCAACATTGTCATAAAATCGCAGATGCTACAAGCCGTTCACAACAGTTGCAGGTGATCTCACAGACGCAAGACTTGAACACTATGGCTGTCTATGATGCGATAGACAGTATACCACTTTGGGGTTACCTGTTGGTTCTAGCAGTGACTCTGGCTTACTGGTGGGTACCTACATCGTTAGTATGTGGTAGTGGTAACTAGGGCAGCAAGGTTTGATCTCCATACATGTTGTAAGGCTAGTTGGTATTGTAAAAAACCGTAAGATTTTTGACGGCGTATACATTTATGGAGATAGCTGACCTTGGACACTTTGATGGTTGCACGATGTCATAGAAAATTTTAAGTTTTTTAACATTTTCATGGTTTTCAGCAAATTTCCATGACTATCATTTTTATGCGACGTAGCAACTCGCTTATAACTAATGTCTATAACAATGCATATAGAGAAGTAATTTGACGTATCAGTCATTTGTTAGCTCTCGCAATCATGTTATGCCTTTTTCTGAAAGAGGGTCAAAATTTATTATTATTTTCCGATCTTTTT
This sequence comes from Cryptosula pallasiana, assembly GCA_945261195.1. NCBI lineage: Eukaryota > Metazoa > Bryozoa > Gymnolaemata > Cheilostomatida > Cryptosulidae > Cryptosula > Cryptosula pallasiana. The sequence goes on along the minus strand of OX183140.1, from coordinate 23,724,975 downwards.
AAAAAAAACATCAGACCAATTTACGTTTTGTTACGGTGATCGTAATTAATAGTTGTTTATAGTTTATACAAAATGTTTAATTTTGTCACAATCTTTCTTGATCACCAAGAGTGGGCAACTCCAAGCACTACTGATGTTCACAGTACGTCGTACGAACTTCCACGACTTGTACAGAGATCGGTACTTACTGCATTAGTTGTAGCTTTGGGAATAGTTGCGTATACAGCTACATATGTGACTTGAAGTATTACTCATTGTTTTAGAATATCTATACTCCAGCCCACCTTCTTTTGCACCCCTCCCCCCACCTCAGGCTACCCTGCCTTGTACCACCCTCGCTCCGCTCTACTCTCTCTATCTCTCTCTTCACTCAATACAAAAGATGTCCCAGGTGTGATGTGTGCTGCAGTATTGCATTTCTTACTCAAATAACTAACTGGCAAAAACTTGATGTAACAAAAATGATATCATGATATCACCTGCTTCCACAGTGACGATGTACTGAAAGGAATTATGTGAACGGCGCATCGTCAGTGTTATACACCCTATACCTATCTACTGCTCATGAATTGTTAGTTGGTAGTTTCAAAAACTTAAATAACAGATAAAACCAGCTGCTTTTTGTTAATATTAATGGTATTGTAGCAATCAGACTTTTTGTGTCTTTACTAATAGCCTCCCTGAAAAAACTGCCACCGGTCTCCATCAGTAATGTGAGGGAATTAGCTGGCTGTGAGTATTTCAGCATATATGTATGCATGTAGCAGCTGAGCTGCGTGCAGTATACAGGCATTCAGACACATTTGTGCAGTCAAGCGGTATTTGCAGTGGACAAGTTTAGACAAGTACAAACCGTGTGAGATGCAATGCTAGCAGAAACCACTGCTTGGCAGAAGACAAAGGTGGAGTGGAGCGCTCTAACTGCTTGTTGATTGGACTGTTTGCATATATTTACTAGTATTGGTTAGTTAGCTATACGCATGAACCATTACTGTAGTAAATGGGTCTGTGACTCTGCGCTGGTCAAGGCTCAAGTACATATAGTGAAGCCTTGGCAATTTTTCTTAACAGTTACGAAAGTTCCTAAAAAACAATGCTCAAGTTTTTACTCTCATCCATCCTGCAGCAATTTCGTTCAAACTCACTGTTACAAAGCATAGCCTGTGAATTATTAGAGTGCAGATGACGAGACACTATTGGAAACGAGGATAAAGCGTTTGTGCGCTGTGATTGGTTGGCCAAGGAATCGGCGGCAATGAGTTTTTGATGTGGATCAAAACTTGGCGGTAACCTCAAATAAAATGCTTGCGATTACATAGCGATTTCTCAGGAAACAGCAGCGGAAAAATTACGCAATTGCTGAGCTAATCTCCTATCGATTGCCATATGTACATGTGGTTTATAAACACAAAAGCAAGGAGTCGCTAGTGTTTCCAGGACCAGATGACTTGAGTAACTCTATCATCTTCTAAAAGAAGACAACTCCATGGTGGTTCATAACATTAGGCGGTTTTGTTTTCAAAAGCTTATGAACAGTTTTTACAGTCTAGAATTACATGGTTTGCGAAGTGTCTTTTAAATTAAAGATAATTGGATAAATGTAGTAGAATAGTTTAAATAGTTGTGCTAAAAATGAGGTTACTGATAATAATAAAAATTTGCCGGTCTGACCATTTGTCAGATTTCATGCAATAAAAGTTAAAACTGTATTTCCTTTGAAATGTTACAAACCATATGATTGTTTTGTAAATAATTCAGACGATTGAGAAAAAGGACAAACTGTATGAACGCTTTAGAAAACTATGAACTATTTTGCAAACAATATGAACTATTTTAAAATAATCTGAGTTGTTTAATATAATCTGAACTATTTTGGAGGTTTGCAAAGCACATGGCTTTCAAAGCAAAAATGGCCGCCCTCATTTTCTTATAGCCTCAATGCAAATTATTGCATATAGATGTACATAGATCAATAAACATGGAATAAAATAGTTAACCACATAAATGATTGTTGAACATAGTCACTAAAACTATTTTTAAATAACATACTGTAGTGGATTTTGGGGGCGTAAAATCATTAACTGAAGTCGGTAGCAATCCGGTGAGTATGCTACCACCAGTTGTCTTCACCCTTGAGACAACAACAGGTCGGTATCACACCAAAAGAAGTGTGGAGGAGTATGCTCAACTCCACAACTAGTAAAGAGCCCTCGGCTCAGACGCATAACTCAGTGCCTTTGAGTAAATATGCATTTATTCCGTCCTAATACGAGTAAGTAAAAGCCCAATACAAACTGAGCTGTTATAAGAAAAGTTCTGCCTTTTATAGGCAGTTTACAGGAAGTAACAGGAAGTAATGTGAGTAAGTAACCGATAGTATAAGAGTAATATAGAATGCACAAACGATCAGGCAGATATAAATAGTAAGCGAATCAAGTGGGCTATACGGGGCTAAAGAGATATGGCGCCCAGAAGTAGCAGGCGGAGTTACAAGTCAGTGGACCAATCATCATCCTTTCCACTTCCTGCTGTTAGTCTTTGGTCTTTTCAGCCTCTGTTCCTGTTCTTTCCTTAGGGTTACGTGTGGTTATCTCCTGGATCATGTCTCTGGCTTCTCTAAGGCTATGTTCTGGCTCTCAGTCTATGCTGACTCACTTCCTGCCGGCCCTGCATAGTGCATACAGGGTTGGTACTGACTCATACAGGGTCGGTACTGACTCATACAGGGTCGGTACTGACTCATACAGGGTCGGTACTGACTCATACAGGGTCGGTACTGACTCATACAGGGTCGGTACTGACTCATACAGGGTCGGTACTGACTTATACAGGGTCGGTACTGACTCATACACGGTCGGTACTGACTCATACGCAGAGTTGGTCAATCCGGTATTGATAATTACAGTCATTCTGGCCATCTAATGTCTATAGTGAGGATGCCAGAATGTGTGTACAACGTGTGTACAATGTGTGTACAACCTGTGCGCAGATGTTAGTGGCATTAAAATCCACAACAATACTGTAATGGTTCACTAACAAACGGCTGTCCACAGTGCACAACTTGTGGAATAGCCAAACAACACCTCTCTCCAAGAGATAACGTAGGGTCGTCAGACATGCAGGATACAACGGAGAAGTTGAGCACAACTCCACTACTAGTGAGCCCTCAGCTCAGTCAAACTAGGTATAGGTTAAGTAATAATAAATTTATTCGTCCACATATCATGCTCTAGGGAGGCAATTGCCTAGAGTAGTCAGCAACAGCAGCAGTGAGTGATAAGTGGCAATGAACACGAGAGAATCCACCCTTTTATAGGCTAATGGCAGGAAGTGCATTGCATCATGTCAAGTCTAACCAATAAAATACAAAGGAAATAAATTAACCAATCAAGATAACAATACATACAATAGCGCACAATAGTAAAGGTATAAGGTGCCAAGTGGCAAGAAATAACACTACAAGATCAAGTCCTCAGTCTTTGTTAGTTTCAAATTCCAGATAGATAGGATGTAGAGGTGGATAGGTCCTGGATTCGTCCTTGTGCATTAACTTGGGCTACTTTTGGAGCACTGGCTACAGCGGCCATCTTGTTGCAGGCCCGGTATGTCACCCCTAGATTAATACGAGTGTGCGGGGCATGCGTGCTACTAAAATCCACCACGATATTTAGGTTATTTGTAGTAATTAGAATAATGCAAACAAATGATAAAAAATATATTTTATATTAAAAAAAATATCACTCTCGGATGGACAGAACATTTATTATCAATAAAGCAGACCAGCAAATCAGCCGGAATTTTAAAAGCGTATGAGCGATTTCATAAAGCGTTCAGAAGGTTTGGAAAGCATTCAGTTATTTTAAAAACGCAAAACAAAAAAGCTCTGAGCCACAAGACAACTTTGCTTAAGCAGTTGTTTTTGTTGTAATACGATCCCGGAGGAGTAGTTTTTCTTTAGCGATGCAGCTGGACGTAGTCTGGTCGATCGTATAACTTTTTATTAGAAATCACAGCAGCAGCAGCTGCTATGACAGAAATGATGCCATTGAGAAAGCTCAAGGATCAATTTAGCCTTCGAAGAATTTTCTTTTAAAAAATATTTTGATTTATTCACTTGAAAACAATTAATTAAATATAAAGTGCGTGAATACTATGTGATAGAGTCATAATTTAGTATTTTGGGTTTGATAGTATCTGCCAAGGTGAGTTTATGAGGGTGTGTCCTTTTTGTGGCGTGCTTACACAGTAAAGATGCACTGAGATGATTTTGAAACGGCGCATCGTCAGTATTTTACACTTCATACCTGTATACTGATAATTAATCGTAAAAACGTTCGATTATCCAATTGGGAGATAACTCCTGTCAGATCCTCTACTAATTCTATGCAGATCCTGGTATTGCAACATTGTAGAAATCAGTTTTCCATTCTCTTTACTACTAGTGACACCTAGATCAACGATTGACCCTTTGCCTGCTCAGGAGTTGTGATACCTTGAACTATCAAAAGCCGGCTTTTAATAGTTCAAGGTATGACAACTCCTGAGCAGGCAAAAGGGTCAATCGTTGATCTAAGTGCCACCTATAAAACTGCTGGGATCCATTTATAATGTACAACTGTTTCGGGTAGAAACTTTGCAAATTATCAACAAATTCTAGATTTGTAAAATTATAATGTTTTCTTTATAACAGAAAATATAACGTCAGCATCTTGAGGGAAGTGTTTCAACATTACTTTTAAGAAGTGTTTTTTAGATGTTTCAATGAAATTATTGCTATTTATTATAACAAAGCTTAATCAACATTTATATATATTTCAATTGCGCTACTGAGTTTCAAGAGCTGTTTCCAGCACCAAATGACATTTGAGAAAGTCTGTCGCAGTCCCCATTGGTTGTAGATTATGCTGTATATATTTTATCTAGTATAGAAGGTCTAACATTAAAAGTTGATTGATATACTTTGGACTGCCAGCATCGCTCTCTTTCTCTTCACTTACTTGACTACGAGAATGCAGCGATCACTGATCAGTCGCCATACCAACCCAATGTCCTAGTAGGGCCAGAACTTCTTATATAGTAGAGTGCATAGCAGCCAGGGCTCTTGATAAAAGTGCTCAGAGTTGGTAAGACTCGGAAAAAAGCTGTACAGGGCAGAGTCAAGCCTCTGCATGGGGTGACTATACAGCAAGAGAAGGCTGTGATTTCAGTGGTTCCAGACTGACTCAGTGTCCAAATACACAGTTGAAAGCGCATGGTGGGGAGGCCATGGATGAAATATACCAGGATTGCCAGAAACCCAAACGAGGTGTAGTCAATTTTGGCCAACGGGAAATCATCCATGGCGCCCATATTGAATTGGTTGTTCGAAGCGGAAACATAAGCTACTATAGCAGCTCGAAAAATAATCGTAACTATTTCTATCAAGGCGATGTTCTGATTTTTTAGATTCGGAGCGGAAGCTGCATAAAATCAATAAATTGTGAAACGAGTTTGCCGCATACCAAAGATTACATATATGTTATCGTTGGCATATTCAATTTTGTTCTCGGATCGGATATGGTATTGTAAGTAACAATACTTGAATCGTCAAAACTAACGCAGTATGCCCACAGCATGAAATGGGCATGTAAAAACTTGATAAGAAAACGATATTGATTACGAGATCCAAGTGGTCTTGAAAATTTTGGAGCAGTATGGCGGTTCCCACAAACGACTACATTTGGCTCGTCACAAAATTTTTATCACGCAGCCGCAGCTGGCAATCCTGGTATATTTCATCCATGGGGGAGACGGATTGTTACACCTTTGAGTTGTGGGAGAGGTATACAATGTGGGCCATTGCACTATCAATACAAGTCAGTTCTAGCCAGTAGTATTGTGTAAACTTACCAAAGTAATCAGTGTAAGTACATAATTTGAAACAGAATAAAAACCTTTTATATATTCATTATACACTACAGGCTCGGCACATCAACTCATGGCACCTTCAAAAAGATGGGAATTCCGTACAGGAAGCCTTGGCCATTCATCGGTACAGCACATCTCCAGCTTTTTCAAGTGAGTTTATTAAAATTATGCTTTGAATTTTTTTATCCGATATAATCTGGCTACAATCATGGTGACGGTCAGACCCTGGGTGATTGTGACTATTCTAAGAGAGTGCAAAGGATTGGAGAGACCCTTTTTACGCGTAGAGATATCTCAAACTTCCGGAACTTCCCAAACTCTCATCCCTCTTGGGGCGCCTAACTAGTGTAATAGAATCTGGTGTCTACTCCACATCCACTATTGCATGCATCTCTTGAATATCTCTCCCAATCATCAAACATTAAACCAAACTTGGTCAGTGTGGGCCCGGGGTTGGCACATCCTCACAGAGCGTACCTAAATCAAACCTATATAATGTCATATTACTGCTATATAGTGTCATATTACTGCTATATAATGTCATATTACTGCTATATAATGTCATATTACTGCTATATAATGTCATATTACTGCTATATCATGTCATATTACTGCTATATCATATCATATTACTGCTATATCATGTCATATTACTGCTATATCATGTCATAGTACCGCTATATAATGTCATATTAATGCTATATAGTGTCATATTACTGCTATATAATGTCATATTACTGCTATATAATGTCATATTACTGCTATATCATGTCATATTACTGCTATATCATGTCATATTACTGCTATATCATGTCATATTACTGCTATATCATGTCATATTACTGCTATATCATGTCATAGTACCGCTATATAATGTCATATTACTGCTATATAATGTCATATTACCGCTATATCATGTCATATTACTGCTATATCATGTCATATTACTGCTATATCATGTCATATTACTGCTATATAATGTCATATTACTGCTATATAATGTCATATTACTGCTATATAATGTCATATTGTGGTAGATTTTAGTGCACACTAGTAGTAAACAGGTCGTTTACGCTAGACACCTTGCGAGACAATGCGCTAGACTTTTACCCACAGCGTTTGGCTAATAACTGTTGGGTAGAAAGTCCTACTGTGCCGGTAGCATAGTAAGCAGGGCCGGTATTGACCCCTGCAGGGTCGGTAGTGACCCCTACCGACCCGGTACAGCTGTACTGGGCCGGCACAAGATGGCCGCCTCAGAGGAGGATCCTCAAAAGTGTATAAGAACTTAGTCAAGGTCGAGAACAGGAAGTGCTCACCCTTAAACTACCAACTCCATGGACCCAACTCTACGTACAGCCTGGGAACCCTGTAGGATCACTCATTTGACAATCAGGAGAAAGGACTCCGCCCTTAGCCACTTGGCACCTCCCTTTATTATTTACATTGCATTGTTGATTGGTTGATTATTTATATAGTTGATGTAATTGGTTAATCTACTTCCTGTGCATTGACTGTTATATGTTTTGTGCTTGTCAGCTCTCCTATAAAAGGAGAGCACACACTGTTAATCTTTGCATTCATTACAATGTTGCCATGGCATATACTCTTATATTGCTAAACCCTAGAGGAATAATTACCCTCAGGACAGCTTAGAGAATAAGGCCATTATAACAGACACTACTCGGTACTGTTTGTTTGAGCCATGGGCTCTTGCCTTACCGGGTAATTCGGTTGCCCTACACAGTTGCCACTGTCGGTCAGCACAGTGTCCCCTCTGGAGAGAGGTATAATACTCGAGACTAGTGGATGTCCGTGGTAACAGACCGGAATCCATTACAATATTACTGCTATATAATGTCATGTTATTGAAACAATATAATTTATAAAGTGAGCAAACAAATAATTTTTGAAATATCAAATAATTAACACAACACTTACTTGGAGTGTAGATAAGAGAGATGAAATATTGCATGTGCAGGTTTTGGATAAATCCTGAAATTATGAAATGTCTGCAAAAATGTTGCTTTGTTTTAGGCTTTTTCAGATCTGGACCTTGAGTTCATCAAAAGCTTCCCTGGCCGAATTGCGGGGTAAGTTGTGTTTGTTCGTTTGTATTCACATAGAACCCAGTAATCCTACAATAGATGATAGTTCTTAGGTATTTCAATCATTAATTGAAAAGACGCTTAAAATGATTTCTGTTTGTGATAAATGAAAATTATTTTTGTAAACAAACAACTTATAGAAAGTAGCATCGGTACAGCAACTTACCGAGTGAACTAAAGAATGATGCAATCTTCCCAGTGTTGTTTAAATTAATAAATGTTTTATAATACACATTTAGATCATTCAATGGAATGACTCCAGTGATAGAATGTGCAGATGTAGACTTTATCAAAGAAGTTACCATCAAAGAGTTCCCTAAATTTACCGATCGTCAAAACGTTTTCCCATTTGAAAAGTCTAAAATGGTCCGACTACAAATATTTGCATTAGAAGGAGACCACTGGAAGCACGTTAGATCTATGCTAACTCCGACCTTCACCTCTGGTAAACTAAAGCAGGTAAATGTGACTATCAGTAGTTGTCTTCTCCTTACTCTAGTGTTTTAGTTATGACTCATATTATAAACCGACAGTATTGAATGTTCTAGATGTATCCTACAATAAACCACTGCGCTGACAAGTTTGTACAACACCTTACCACAGCTGATGGTGCACCAATTGTTGTCAAAAAGTAAGTCAATACACAGTTTATTCCGCATTGTTTTAACACTTGGCAGCAATTTTTAGAGTGGCAAGTTATGTATTGATGTACGAGTATTGAAAATTGAACTATACAGGGTACATGTAGTTATGCAATTGAGTTCACTTGCATTTGAAAAAAATTACTCATTATGTGTTTAATCTCCAAATTGACCAAAGTACAACATCGTACATTGACTACTCAGTCATATGTTCTATATTACCTGTTATTATCTCTATTCATTTAGCTATTCTGCTGGATACACAATGGACGTCATAGCAAGTACAGCATTTGGTATGGATATCGATGCTCAAAGCAAACTAGATCATCCTTTCATAAAACATGCAGGCACCTTCTTTGGAATTCCCAGAAAGGTCAACTTCCTGTCAAAGCTCAGGCGGGCAGCCACAGCATTTGGAATTTGTAAGTATTATGGACTTGGAAAGTCCTTGACTAACCAACGCTTTTCTAGCCCAGTTCATAGAACCAATGCTTTTATAGCCCCAGTTCATAGAACCAATGCTTTTATAGCCCAGTTCATAGAAGAAATGTGTCATGCTCTTTATTGTAGTGGTACTACCAAACCCAGTGATGAGTCTGCTCAATCCCCTTGGTCTCTCATTCTTTGATCATGAAAGCATAGCCTACTTCCAGTATGTGGTAGAACAAATTCTAAATAGTGGAAATGCAGAAAATGCAAACAAAACTGGAGAGGGTACAAACATCAATGTAAGTTATCGAATGTGTAGGTGACGACTTACTTTACGGTTGACACAGGCAGACACTCTGTCTGCCGGCACAGCAACTCTATCAGCCCCTGCAGGTCTGACTACCAACTATCTCCTCTCATCAGAGAGACCTCTGGGCTGGTAAGGCTCCAGCAAATAATATGGCGGAGCTAACGCAACTCCACAACCAATGTTGAGCTCTCAGCTCAGAAGTACAACTTGGTGCTTTTAAGTTGATACATTTTTATACTTTTTGCATACATTTCCCAGCATAAGAACAAGTGTGAGTGGCACAATACAGAAATGGCAGTAAATGAGCAATGAACACAAGAAAACTTGGCCTTTTATAAGCCAAGTCACAGGAAGCGTAGAGGAAATGATTTGCTTACTCGATGAGTAGACCAATCAACTATAACATATATATTGGTAAATAACTAATAGGTTCAGGTTATTGATACTGTCAAACAACATGTCATGAACAATATTAAAAACAAATGGCACCCAGCAGTAGGGACATATCTACTAAGTCTATAACCAATGTAAACTGATGCGAGAGATCTCCACATCCTTTGGTAGGCTTTCGGTGTTTATGGAGCCTTCAGTTTTGAATTGCTGATATCTGGAGCCATTTAATTGGTGGAAAAGGGCTCCTGGGATCATTTGGCTATCTTCCATTCCTTTGGCCTAGGATACCTTCCCAGGGCCGGTACTGCACCGGTACTGTGCCGGTATTTTGTGGTACTGATATATGTACACTATAATGTGTGGCAACTTCGTCGCCTCATTTTGTAGCCTGTGCCATTGCTAATATAAGTGTCTCTGATGCCAAGTAGCCATCAGAGACACCTTATTGACACACATTGTTTATGACAGGGCACTATCAAAACTCCCCATTTTCCTCCCACCATCAAACACAATACCTGTCCTTAAGAACAATCATGTTTAGAGAATAAATAAGAGATTATTACATTGTAGTCAGATTAAAAAAATTAAACAGTTATGGCTTGGGCAATTTTCCTACAACATCAGTTCCTAGGACTGGGCAGCAAGCTTGATTTTGTCTTAACTATGGTGACGTTGGTGCCTGGCAGAGTTAGTGAGGCAACTAATGGTAGAGAAAGCTTGTTGCAATACTGAATTCAGTGATGAAAGAGCAGGAAAGTCTTCCTTGTAGAATATACCTTGTTTTTTGTACAGGCAGTCTAATTGTCTCTGCCATACAATAGGGCCATCTTGGGTTCCAAGAAATATGGACACCTTCTTATTCCACAAGATGGCATTAAGCTCCCCATAATAAATTGGAGGTTCCACGTTTCTGCAAGGCTTTCCAGTGTAGTGAGTTGCCGCAGTGTCCTCTGCCCCAGCCAGAGAGATTGTTAGTGGTGCTGGACCAATTAGCAAGAGGCTCTCTCTCTTTTATTGGCCGGGAGATTTTCACAATGGGCAGGAGTTAATGTGACATATGGTTCAGGAAGAGACTGTGTCTTTCTTCATCTCCCAGCTAGACCTCTCATATTTGATTGTAGTGCGGCTTCAAAGCTGCCAGAGTCTGGCCTACTGGGTCAATACATGGGTGGTATAGTTTTAGACGCAAAAACCATTTTGAACATATTTTTGATCCTGCCAGGGAATGAGGTATTAGTGGTTGTCTTAGTCTTTTCAATCTCATAGGGGCCTATGAACATGGTCTGCTGCTTGTTGCTCACTACCTTTCGTCTCCTATGGTGATGCCACCAGACCTGGTCGCCTGGAGCAAACAGGATTGACTCATAGCCTTCTTCAACCCTAATCTGGGTTTTTTTCTTCTCAGAGGGTCTGATGCACTTCTTCCAAGCATTACTTGAGCGAGTGGGGATACTCAGTCTCAAGAAAGTTGTCAAAGAGAGATGGGTGTGGGTTCAATAGGTGATCTGCTCTGCACCCCAAGCTTTTTTCCTAACATCAAAAATTTGAGCATCTCACCAGGCACTGCATGGGGGATGGCCAAGAAGACCCTCATTAATTGTGGGAAGATCAGAAGCAACTCATTTGAAAATCGACTCAAGAGCAGAGACCTTCATGGTCAGACACGTATAATCTTAAGGTGCATTCATGATTTACGAAAAGTGCAACGAAATGTAAGCTGAAACGTTCAGATTGAGCAATATTTTGTTAGCAGTAGCAGGGCTTGATAGCATAGATTTTTGGTGTCATGCTATTGGTTAGCTCAAAAAACTTTACAATGCTGTTGACCACAAAGCAATTGCCTTGCTATCAATCCATCTCCGAGCATCATTGAACACGCTCTAGTTCCATGACTAGTAATTCTGTGGCGTATGACTGCCGCACCAAAAAGTACCCTGTAAAAAATTTGCTGCAGGTGTACGTTTTGTTGAAGAATAATTGCAACTTTTGAGTTTTAATTGTTTGTAGGAGCTCCTAAATTTTTGCAAATACCCAAGTTTCTATAGCCTTCAGTACACTAGGAATCCACACTGTGCATGTGGTACCCATCTCATTTTGGAGAAAATCACTAAAAGCTATTTAGCATTAGCCAAAGCTCTGATAAAATAATTTGAGGTTGGGATGAGCATTCTTTGGCGAAAACTTCTGCCAGTAGACAAGAAATTCAGAGAAACTGGTAATTCATCTTATATATACAACAGTTTCATGTCAATTTCTGGAAATCAATGTCACTACTGATATCTAAACCTCATACAATGCTGAAAGCTTATAGCTGTTCCTGGAATATGTTAAAGTTTCATGTTGGTGTTGTAGAAAACAAAAAACTTCATCTCGATGTGCACAAACAAGTTGGTAGATGTGAAGGATGTCGATTCTGAATCCATTTATAAAGATAATGCAGGAATAGAGTGGACTGTAAAAGGTGATATCTATTTGCAGCCTGTTACATGGTACTTGCCATTATTTGTCCGGAAATAGATAAAGATATATCTGAATTTTGTATAGCGTTTTATTATGACATGCAGGTCTTACTTGACATGAACAGTGTAGCTTTGTAGTTTATATACATTCTATATCTGTACAGGTCTTACTAGAGATGAAGTGACAGCAAATGCTATGGCATTCTTCTCGGCCGGATACGAAACTACAGCAACAACTCTCCAAATCTTTTTTTACTCCATGGCAGTTTATCCGGATGTTCAGGAAAAGGTAAATATTGTAGCGGATTTAAGCTGCTTAGGGTTCCACTGTCTACCAAACTACTACTAATGCTAATTTAAATTAGGGTACTTAAACCAATTACATCTAGCTAACATGTAAGTTACACCCAATTTCCATAAAACATATTGTAATGGTTTCCGGTCTGTTATCACGGACATCCACTAGTCTCGAGTATTGTACCTCTCTCTAGAGGGGACACTGTGCTGAATGACAGTGACAACTGTGCAGGGTAACCGAATTACCCGGTAAGGCAAGAGCCCATGGCTCAAACAAACAATACACCGTAGTGCTTGTATAAGTGGCTATATTCTCTATGATAGTCCTGAGGGTAATTATTCCTTTAGGGTTGGCAATATGAGAATGAATGCAAAGAGTAAGACAGTGTGCTCTCCTTTTATAGGAGAGCTAACACGTACAAAACATATAACAATCATAGCACAGGAAACAGGTTAGCCAATACAATTGATTATATAAATAAGTAGCCAATCAACAATGCAATATGGTTAAATAGGGGAGGTGCCAAGTGGCTAAGGGCGGAGTCCTATCTCCTCATTGTCCGATCAGTAGTCCTGCAAGGCTCCCAGGCTGTATATAGAGTAGGGTCCATGAAGTTGGCAATCTAAGGGTAGGTACCTCCTGTTCCTGACCTTCACTGAGCTCCTACATACTTTTGAAGATCCCCATCTATGTCGGCCATCTTGTGTCGGCCCGGTACAGCTATACCGGGTCGGTAGGGGGTCAATAACGGCCCTGCAGGGGTCGCTACCGGGCCTGTACACTATGCCACCGGCACAGTGGGACTTTCCACCCAAGCAGCTGTTAACCGAACGCTGTGGGTCAAAGTCTAGCGCATTGTCTCGCAAGGTTCTAGAGTAAACGACCTGTTCACTACTAGTGTGCATCAAAATCTACCACAATATCACGTGTGCGTGACAGGCTTGCCCTCGAGTATAATTTAAATGGCTTGCAAAAAGTGGGCACATCTCAAATATGCTTGCAAATTTGGTATCATATTATATATAACTTTTACTAGTACTGTCCACAGCACATGAATTGTGGCACAGACTATCAATACTGTAGTGGATTCTGTCAGTAGGGCTCCTACTACCGTCCACTGACAACAGCCGTTCACGAGGCGCAGCTCGTGAAGCAGCAAACCAACACCTCTCTCCTAGAGGTAACGCAGGGTCAGTCAGACCTGCTAGTGGCAACAGAGAGGTCGGTAATGACTTCACTACTAGTGAGCCCTCGGCTAAGACAAGCTAAGTATAGTTTTATGTAATAGAATGCATTTATTGTCCACATGTCAAGCTCTAGGGAGGCAATCGCCCAGCAGTAGCAGTAAGTGATAAGTGGCAAAGTATATATAAAAAAGCAGCCTTTTATAGGCTGATCACAGGAAGTGTATTGCATCACGTTGGTGCAACCAATAAAACATAACAGGAAGTGATGCAACCAATCAGATGACAATACATACAAAATCACACAATGTTAAAAGGATAATGCGCCTAGTGGCAAGGAATAAAACTATACAATCAAGTCCTTTGTCTAATTAGCCATACAATCCAGGTAGACGGTAAGTGGAGGTAGCTGTGTCCTGGATTCATCCTCGGGAGTTGATATAGATCATCTTAAGACTCTGGCTAGGGCAGCCATCTTGCTGCCGATCCGGTATGCCATCGCAGGGTCGGTAAAGGTCACTGCAGGGTCGGTAAAGGTCACTACAGAGCCGGTGAGGAAAGCTGCAGGGTCGGTAAGCTGCAGGGTCGGTAAGCTGCAGGATCGGTGTGACAAATCATCTACTTCTAAGCAATGGCTACTGAATACATCACTTGGGGAGGCCTGTCTGACTAGTTAATAGTGTCAGAGTCACCTCTAGGTTAGGGTATAGGTATGCACAAAGCATGTGTGCTGCCAAAATCCACCACAACACCTCTCTCCTGGCTAAACCGTCAAAGTTGCAGTGTGAGAAAATTGTGCAGACCCAAATCTATTCTCTAGGGAGGCAAACATCTGGATATGTATACAGGAGTAAACAATAGTAAATAAAAACACTGAACATACAAAGAACCGGCCTTATATAGACAGGCTTACAGGAAGTTATTGACATTTAGATAATGTCATCAATGATAGATACTGAAAGTAATCGAAGCCAATGCAATGGTACAAGGATAACGATGCATACAAGATTGCATAATATTAAATAACTACAGCATTGAACGTTAAAGGACGGAGCTTATAGTATAAACCTTATTCTTTCGCAAGCCTCAGATTCCCAATAGATGATATCTGGAGATGGCACGTTCTTGGTTAAATCATTCTGCACTGACTCAGTTTATACTGGAACTTCTGGCTATGCCAGCCATTTTCTTCACCAACTGGTATGGCACTGCAAAGTCGGTAGAGAATATTGCTTGCCAGTAGAAAGTGCTGCAAGGTAAATAAGGCACCCTGCAAGATCGGTCGGAAAGCAAACACTATTATTGCTGATGAGAGAGCAACTGGAGGTCTGTCGAACCAAAACCATAAGTCTGAGGCATTTTCAGAATTACATATAGGTGTAGTGCTTGCCACAGGGTACTGCATTTTGTTAAAATCCACCACACAACTCTCTCCATTAAAAATGATAATTAAAAATGTCTTTAATAATAACACAACACAAAGCGTCTGTAGTGGTGTCTGTGGTGGTGTCTGTGCACTGGAATGTGTTATACTTGAACCTAAAGTTTAACAGCATCAGAACTAAGATAAACTGTGACAGCGTTTTTGCAGTGGCAGCATTACTGGATTGCTGGACTCGTCAGTCTACAGAAGTTATCAAGTTCTTTCTCAGGTGGTTCCCTCTGATTTACCGCTTGCTGGGTCATAGGGGGGAAACCTTTAACAATTCTAATTGAGCAGAGTGCTGCAGGAGCATGGACAACATAGAGAAGAATGAGTTGGATGGCGCAATGCCAGTAACTTCTTGGTGGGCATCTGGGGAGTGGTTATTCTAGTGGCATTGATCACCCTCTCTGTTTACTTTGACACAAACTCCACCTTTGGTTCGCACTATTCTCGCGAGGTTGTTGATTATTCAGAGCTGTCTTTCCAGTGCATATGAAGATTCTGCCACCAACTCAGCAGTTAACATAGTGGGTATTATTTTCTCTTGATCCTGAAAAAATGGGTGGATCATTTCCAGTTTGGCTTCCAATAGTGGCTAGTCATCTGCACATTTTTGCAACCTGTGGTGTTTATCTCAAAAGTACTCTTTAAGTGGCTCGGTAATGGCTGTAGGATGGTGACTGGTACACTTTTGCCCACCCTGTTGGGCGATGAGTAGGACTCACTTGGGAAGGTTGGAAGGTTGGGAAGGTTGCTCAGGGCACTGGGCTTTGTATATCCTTTTACTGGCTTATCCTGTTTCAGCATCACAAGAAATTTTTTTCCCTCACTGGTGACTGCTGAGTATAAACATGCACATGACAAACTGTTTCTTTCAGAGTATCCTTCGTTAGCTCTCTATTTGTTCTACTTTTGTGCTATTGGTTTTTTTTTCTCATTTTTCTTTCTGTGCTCTGCCTGTGAAAGGCAGAGCCTGCACCATTTCTAATTAGTCTGTAATGTAGTCATGTATTATGACTTTTACCAACTCGTATTCTGTCGAGAACAATAAAGGCGTATTACTCTAAAGCACTGAGTTATGCATCTGAGCCGAGGGCTCGGTATTAGTTGTGGAGTTGAACATACTCCTTCACATCTGATTTGGTGTATACCGACCTGTTGTTACCTGCAGGAGAAAGGTAACTAGTGGCAGCATACTGTCGGATTGCTACCGACTTCTCTGTGCCGGCGACCTAGGAGTTCGCTGGACCACAAACACTCAGCTTGTGGTTTTAACCCCCCAAAATCCACTACAGCATTTCAAGCAAGGCATGCCTAACCTTTGCCACAATATTTGCTAGTCAACCATCAGTACTAAACACACATTTGTATGATATCATATGTGTCTGGTTACACAGTTGTATGCCATCTTGTGGTAGATTTTGGTGAACATTCATAGTAAACTGGGAGTTTGCTTCACCATATCTCCACTCAATGTGCTAGCATTCCACCTACAGACATCGGTTAGATGCTGTGCCGGTGGCAAAGCTATACTGTCCCAGTATCACAGTGTGCAGGGCCGGTAGTGACCCCCTGCAGGGCCGGTAGTGACCTCTACAGGGCCGGTATGGTGATTCAGGGCCGGTAAAATATGGCTGCCATACTAGAGAGCTTCCGGAACCAGCTAACATCTTACACTAAGCCAGGAACAGAAGCTATCTATCCTAACATCTGCAGTAACCACGACCATAAACTATCCAGAGCCTTGGGAACCTGTAGGGCTCTCTTATTGGACAATGGGAGACCGAACTCCGCCCCTAGCCACTTGGCACCTATGTTATTTAATCCATATTTATAGCATGATTGGTTAACTATTTATGTGCACTTGTATTGGTTCAATAACTTCCTGTGCTCTTACTGCTATACAAATTATGCTAATTACTTCCTGTGAGTCCTCTTATAAAAGGAGAGAATTTTGCCACAATCATTGCATTCATTCTCATGTCTTGCCACAAATACCCTAGAGGATTAATAGCCTTTAGGACTTCGTCTTGTGAGAATACAGCCACTATTCAAACACCACTCTGTGTTGTTTGTGTGAGCTGTGGGCTCTAGCCATACCGGGTAATTCGGTTGCCTGATTGCACAGTTGTTACTGTCGAGCAGTACAGTATCCCCTATGGAGAGAGGTATAATACTTGAGTTTAGTGGATGTCCGTGGAACCAGACCGGAATCCATTACAATATATATCTGGTTGGACAGTTGTATGATATCATATATATCTGGTTGTACAGTTGTATGATATCATATATATCTGGTTGTACAGTTGTATGATATCATATATATCTGGTTGTACAGTTGTATGAAATCATATATATCTGGTTGTACAATTGTATGATATCATATATATCTGGTTGTACAGTTGTATGATATCATATATATCTGGTTGTACAGTTGTATGAAATCATATATATCTGGTTGTACAGTTGTATGATATCATACATATCTGGTTGTACAGTTGTATGATATCATATATATCTGGTTGTACAGTTGTATGATATCATATACATCTGGTTGCACAGTTGTATGCTGTCATATCAGAAGTAACAGAAGATGGTAACCTTTCATATGATGAAATACAGAAAATTGAGTATCTCGAATGGTGTGTCGATGAATGCCTTAGGATTTACCCACCAGTTTTCAGGTCAGTCCTTTTAGTTTTCATAAACCTCCACTTCTCATCCTAAAAAGTTATCATTTAACACAATACCTACAGGTTCAGTTGTGACTAATGGTTCCAGCCAATATAATTCAAGTTTCTGATGCTACAGATTGGACCGAGAAGCAAAGGAGGAAGTTGAGATTTGTGGGACTGTAATACCAAAAGGACAAGCCGTAGCCTGTATGATTTATGCAGTACATCACAATCCTCTGTATTGGAAGGATCCTGAGAGCTTTAAACCAGAAAGGTAAAGGATTACTCCTCAACTATAAACAATTTGGGTAAATTCAATTGATTTTTAGCAAGCTGCGCCAAGTGAATTACTACCCACAAACAATAACCAACAGCTTTGATTGTGTCTTGTTATTGCTTTTTTAACTATATCTACAGGTTCTCTGCAGAAAACAAGACAGAAACACACCAGTATGCGTATCTACCATTTGGATCTGGTGGTAGAAACTGTATAGCTATGAGGTTGGCTCTGCTAGAGTTGAAGGTAGCCATTGTAAAGGCTCTGATTTCTTTTAGGATAGAGAAAACTTCAGAAACACCAGAACCAGTGAGTAATGTTTTATTTATTACTAGCAGTAAAACCTGTTGTTTTAAAATGCTATGTTCTTGCTCATGCTCACCCCAACCAGTTTGACTTCTCAACACAAACCTGCTTGACCTCTCACACCAAACCAGCTTGACTTCTCAGCCCAAACCAGCTTGACCTCTCACCCCAAACCAGCTTGACATCTCACCCCAAACCAGCTTGACCTCTCACCCCAAACCAGCTTGACCTCTCACCCCAAACCAGCTTGACCTCTCACCCCAAACCAGCTTGACTTCTCACTCCCAGTTCTACTTCTACCACCATGCCATATATAATACCTCTTGCCCCACTCGACTTCACCCCCAATTCTAGAACACCTCACCCCTCCCTACCCCAATCTGTCCCCTTTGATCTACTTCTGATTCTTTACCTTGCTTCACCCCAGCTAATCTCTGACCTTCTCCAGCTCTACCCTCCCTGTCTTTTCTTTCTCTCTTGCCAGCCCAGTTTGATGGAAGAAACAGTTAGTCTGCTGGATATTTCTTTCAAACTCCATACACAAACCGGTCTCACAGATAAACAAGCAAACAGAAGACGTTTTGTCTGCTTATAAATGGAAGTCTTATGCAAATGGTTAAGAGATATTGTGGTAGTTTGGCACTCCCTACTCCACAGCAGCTACGTACACTCACAACCCAATAGAACACATCCTACTACTTCTACTCAGAATTACTCCTACCCAGAGTAACTCCTGCATGGGTAGCTATCACTGCAATAAACCCTCCACAGGCTATATCAACTGTTGCCTCCGAAGCTAGGTCTTTGTCTCAGACACGCTACCAAAGAGCAGTCAAGGAATTGCTCTGCGTAGATGGTGGTTATTTAATTCAAATCAAGATCCAATTTCATAAATTCACTGCTGTATTCACAATACAGTGAAACAGACATGAACCAATCAGCGCAAAATATTATATAACAACAGTTGGAAATAATGATTACTTATTCCGACTAATCAACTTACTTGTACAAGTTGTTGGCTCCTCCTAAAGCCTGGTTCCCAATTGAGCAAAAACCATATGATTTTCGGAGTTGTGCGACTTCTACAATTGTTAATCTTGCATTATCTCGGGAGCCGTAAGAGTCGTGCGCCCCTGCGATATATATCACAGGAGTTTGTCGCTGCCAAACTTTCAAGACAGGCACGACTAGGATCGTGGGTTATTAATTTGTGGGAACCTAGTCTTGCGATATCGTGCGATCTACTATAACTAGTAGGTCAAGACATAAAGATAAACTAAACAATTGGGAACTATGGATCTTACTGTATCTTAGCAGCATAAAAGTGTGGCTACACTGCACCGATGTTTTGATATCGATGTGCCTATGTGATGGTTTGTGGCTATGTGCAGGTGGCTACACAGGCCGAAGTAGCGTGATGATGTACTCAAGCACATCGGTGAGCTGCGACTGAACTAGCCAATCATACGGCACAAAGTGCGGGTTTTTGCCTGTTTCATGTCCGACAACGAATTATTTGTTTGCCTGATATAATAATCATCACAATAATAACAACAATAATTAAAGAACAATTCCAGTGTGATGTATGGCTGTTTTTGCTCTCCATGAAAACATTGCCTTCAACATTTTTTTGGTTCTGTTCATTATTAAATCTTCCAGATATTGTGATTATTCATTATTCAATTTATAATTAATAATAAACGATGTAATATAATAAATTTCATTTTATTGTTGTTGTACTTGTTAATAATTTTAATTATTATTATATTAACACTCAGTTATGTCAAAATTATCAATTACCACTGTTCTATGAGCCATGTAAAATTAATTCACTGTTCAAACTTTATTATAACATAATAATTCCTTCGGAGTTTGCAGCGGATGTTCGTTGTTGGCAAAAATTCTAACGGAAATGCGTTGTAAATGGTTAAACTTGATGAACTTGGGAAAATATTTTGTTTCAACCAATCAAAGAACGCCAATGTTTCTTCGGCATCAGGCATAGACCAACATGTTGGTTATGCTCACGAACAGTCCCCACGATGTGCCGAAGTGGACACGCCCATCGGGAACGCCCATCGCAAGGCCTTCCGATGCTAAACATCGGTCTGTGTAGCCATTCCTTAAGACAGCTAAGATTTCACCCAAGATGGAAAATCTTGGCAGATTTCTACAATTGTGCACTATACTAAGATCAGTGCCAAGATTTCTAAGATTAGATTCTTAAAGCCCTAGGATTGCTAAGATTCCCTAAGATTGACAAGATTCCATTGGGAACCAGGCTTAATTATGTGCCACTCAAGAGGGAGGAAAATCAATCTCTGTATTTGGTTCAGCTTCTTCCTTAGCTTTAGTCCATACAATGCAGCAGAGTTTGTTTTATTTGTGACGGAAATAGTTTAAGCATTCAGTTAATAACTAAGCTACGAAAAAAAGTTCCATTCGTCAAGTAGGTCACTACCTTGAGTACCCTGAGTTTGTAGAGGCTCCTTTATGTAATATTAAAAGTAAATTGTGACAGGTCAGGATAGCTCACTTTTCATAGTTATCAAGCTTTGGGTCATAATTGCAAGTGATGAGGAGTTTTGGAAAGTGTATTTTAGGGGGCACTAGTCAGCAGGTACTGTAGATCAAGGGACAGGAGTGTAACTATTAGGGGGCACTAGTCAGCAGGTACTGTAGATCAAGGGACAGGAGTGTAACTATTAGGGGGCACTAGCCACCAGGTACTGTAGATCAAGGGACAGGAGTGTAACTATTAGGGGGCACTAGTCAGCAGGTACTGTAGATCAAGGGACAGGAGTGTAACTATTAGGGGGCACTAGCCAGCAAGTACTGCAGATCAAGGGACAGGAGTGTAGCTATTAGGGGTCACTAGCCAGCAGGTACTGTACATCAAGGGACAGGAGTGTAGCTATTAGGGGGCACTAGCCAGCAGGTATTGTAGATCAAGGGACAGGAGTGTAGCTATTAGGGGGCACTAGCCAGCAGGTACTGTAGATCAAGGGACAGGAGTGTAGCTATTAGGGGGCACTAGTCAGCAGGTACTGTAGATCAAGGTACAGGAGTGTAACTATTAGGGAGCACTAGCCAGCAGGTACTGTATATCAAGGGACAGGAGTGTAACTGTTAGGGGGCACTAGCCAGCAGGTACTGTAGATCAAGGGACAGGAGTGTAGCTATTAGGGGGCACGGCACTGTAGATCAAGGGACAGGAGTGTAACTATTAGGGGGCATTATCCACCAGGTACTGTAGATCAAGGGACAGGAGTGTAACTATTAGGGGGCACTAGCCAGCAGGTACTGTAGATCAACGTACAGGAGTGTAACTATTAGGGGGCACTAGCCACCAGGTACTGTAGATCAAGGGACAGGAGTGTAACTATTAGGGGGCACTAGCCAGCAGGTACTGTAGATCAAGGGACAGGAGTGTAACTATTAGGGAGCACTAGCCAGCAGGTACTGTAGATCAAGGTACAGGAGTGTAACTATTAGGGGGCACTAGCCACCAGGTACTGTAGATCAAGGGACAGGAGTGTAACTATTAGGGGGCACTAGCCAGCAGGTACGGTAGATCAAGGGACAGGAGTGTAGCTATTAGGGGTCACTAGCCAGCAGGTACGGTAGATCAAGGGACAGGAGTGTAACTATTAGGGGGTACTAGCCAGCAGGTACTGTAGATCAAGGGACAGGAGTGTAGCTATTAGGGGTAACTAGCCAGCAGGTACTGTAGATCAAGGGACAAGAGTGTAACTATTAGGGGGTACTAGCCAGCAGGTACTGTAGATCAAGGGACAGGAGTGTAGCTATTAGGGGTCACTAGCCAGCAGGTACTGTAGATCAAGGGACAAGAGTGTAACTGTTAACGAGTAACTGACATCTCTCACAACATTACTTATCACAAGGCTTCCTCAAAAAAAATGTTCTGTATAAACAACTTTATTAGGTTCAATTGCTGCTTAAATTTGATATTAATATTGAAAAATTATCGTGGCAATCGTTTTACTTCCATAAAATTAATTTTATGCTCCTTAAATTACTTCCATTGACTATAAAATAAAGAGTCTGAAAGTACCATATGTTTTAGTTGATTTCACATTACAAAACATTAGCTGAAACTTAAGGCGGTTATACGTAACTACCTACAAGCTTGGAGCGCTAGTTGGAAGCAGACAGCTGTTGAATTTTACTCCCCATTTTATTAAAAAAACGTGGTACTTGATGTGTATCAATGCAGTTTTATGCTAACTGCATCATAATTTATTTTACAGGGAACTTTTAAGTTCAAGAAATTATCTGGATTTCTGCAGCCAGAGAATTCATTGAAAGTCTCAGCTGTACCAAGGAACAAGTAGTGTGTTTAGAGTTTCTATACTTTTGTCTGCATAACCTTATATAAACTTATGACTCTATAACATTATATAGCCATATATCTGTGTCTGTAGAGGTGTGAGGCATCACAACACCATTTCCTAACTCTAAATTGAGATTTTATCCGTGTACTTAGGCTACCAGATGTAATAAACAGTACATAACTATATTGCTACATTTATTGCATTGTCTCTTTGTCTGCTTGTCTAAAAGTGCTGCCTGTTGATTGCTGGAGGCAGTAAATGTTGGTGAAGTTCTGTTTGGTACGAGGTGCTGGATTGAGCAAGACTTCTAGACCAGAGGAACTTATATACAAGTTTAAAGTCTCGTCAGTAATTGGTGGTTGTTGATGGTTGTACAAAACACTTGGGCAATATTGTAGTGGGTTTGTATGCTTATCACGAGTCTATTAGTTTATGTACCTCTCTAGTGTGTCTTTTAGTCAAAAGTCTTTTTCTCTGATTGGTAGTTGTCTACTCGGGACATGGATAACTCTAAACAATGTTAGGTAATAAGCTGTATATTATATCAACAACCCTGCTTTGGGCTAAGAGCATAGATGAATTAAATAAAATAAAACAATCTACATTGTGCAAACTATTTTAAACTAAAAGAGTAACAATGTCCTAACAGCTGATGCCAAAAATAATGTACTTTGGTCTGTTATAGTTTCAACCAATCACAGCAATTCTACCAAATAAGGATTTATCCACTCATCATAGTATCATGCAGCCATTCAAAATATCCGGCCATGCAACGGATGGCCAATAAAAATTAATACACAATGTTAGTAAACAAAGACACATGGCCTTGAGAGTCTGATACCTGGTCAACGATCGTATAGGGCAAGATGGATAATGGTTATATATTATAACGGTGATCGATGATAGCGTATATAAACCGAAGACCAACGCGTGGAGACAACTCAATGTTATATAAGTTATAAACGATAAAAATTATACGCTGGTATAATTTTGATCCTTTATAACTTATATAACTTTGAGTTGTCTCCACGCGTTGGTCTTCAGTTTATATACGCTATCATCAATCACCGTTATAATATATAACCATTATCCATCTTGCCTTATACAATCGTTGACCTGGTGGTAATATGCAATCATATCTTCCAGGGGTTTACCCTACTACCCCTTGACTTGAATTAGTATAACTTTCAGTGAATTTCCAGGTTGAAATTTCTCAAACAACTTCTAATACTAAAATGGCGTCTAACCGAACTTATCACATAGTTTTTCGATAAAATAGTATACTTAATTCCCTATCAGTAAGCCAGGGTTCACAATGGACTAGCAATCCAAAGCAAACTTTAAACAAACTCCGCCACATACAATGACAATTGCTACTAATGTAAAAATAGATGCGCAAATGGTTGGAAAGCATACAATAACATTGGTTAGTTTAAATAAGCTGGCCCATTGTTAATCTACTTTTCGTTTCTACAGCGTCAGCTTCTTCTTCTTCTGCTGTGCTAACTTAAGGTATTCATAAAAATCCATCTAGACTGCCTAGCACGAATGCCAGCCATCTGCTCATCTCTACTCAAGGTAGTCATAGAGACTTTCTCGAGCTTCAGAGCTAAGGCTAAGTGACATGCAGCTTAGTGAATCCATAGAGTTATCTTCCCTTCTAGAACGCTAACTAATTGTAGCTTTCAATTATTTTTAGCCACATTGTATGGTGCTGTGTGAACACAAAACACCATACTATTTTAGTGGATTTTGGGAGCTGAAAATCACTAGCTGAGGTTGGTAGCGTGCTGCCACCAGTTGTTAGTTTAACCTATTACAACAACAGGGTCGGTGATGTACCGAACGAATGCAAGATAGAGTATCTCTGCTCTACAACCAGTAGGGCACCCTCGGCTCAGACGCATAACTCAGTGCTGTTGAGTACATATGCATTCATTCCTCCAGAATAATGCGAGTTTGTAAAAGGCACATTACAACTGACAATTACAGACAAAGTTCTGCCTTTTATAGGCGATTCACAGGAAGTGGCTAGCCAATCACATCACAATATTGCACATGCACCAATGAATATGAGTATATAAATACATAACAAATCAGATTAACAGTATGGGCTTAAAGGTAATAGGCGCCCTGTAGCGGTAGTCGGAGTTAGAGGCTAATGCACCAATCACAGTCATTCCCACTTCTTGCCTTTGGTTCCTGGTCTTTATAGCTTTAGTACTCCATCTTTCGTAAGGGTTAGGGGTGGTTATCTCCGGTAGATGGCTCTCTGCTCCTCCCAGGCTACTTTTGAGTCCTCAGTCTATAGTGACTCACTTCCTGCCGGCCCATTGAGGTCGGTATAGCTGCATACAGGGTCGGTATAGGTCGGCATAGCTCCTTACAGGCTCGGTATAGACATAAATATAGTTTCAGTCCATTCGGTATGACTGTTACTAGTCATTCTGGCCATCTAATGGCTATTATAAGAATGCCAGAATGTGGTACAACGTGTTTACAGACTTAGTGAACACTAAAATCCACAACACTATGATATGTGGCACCATTATATCAGCTCATATATAAACTGCATATAAAAACTGCTTGCTCTCTGTCAACAGCAGCTCCTGTTCTATTTGACCTATTGTTAGCATTCTAAAGGGGAATATAACCCGTTATTTAACAAGATGGCTCGTGCTGTTACCTCCAAAAAGCATTGAAGGTGTAAACATTATTTTTTCTCTCCAAAATAAACTTCCAGGTTCTGGAACAATTTTTTGGGTATATTAGTCGGCTCTCTCTACTTTTCTGGGTCATATTGGACAGGAGTGTCTCAATAACATGGCTGAGAGCGGAGACGGACTATGATCTCATTCCTGCTGAAAGAGGCAGCATCAGCAGAAGTAAAACCCTAATCAAAGGGGACAACTTCCACACTAAGCTTCCACCACTCACACAATGTCTAAGTGGGTAGTGGATAAGTGGGTAGTGGATAAGTGGGTGGTGGATAAGTGGGTAGTGGATAAGTGGGTAGTGGATAAGTGGGTGGTGGATAAGTGGGTAGTGGATAAGTGGGTAGTGGATAAGTGGGTGGTGGATAAGTGGGTGGTGGATAAGTGGGTGGTGGATAAGTGGGTAGTGGATAAGTGGGTAGTGGATAAGTGGGTAGTGGATAAGTGGGTAGTGGATAAGTGGGTAGTGGATAAGTGGGTAGTGGATAAGTGGGTAGTGGATAAGTGGGTAGTGGATAAGTGGGTAGTGGATAAGTGGGTAGTGGATAAGTGGGTAGTGGATAAGTGGGTAGTGGATAAGTGGGTAGTGGATAAGTGGGTGGTGGATAAGTGGGTAGTGGATAAGTGGGTGGTGGATAAGTGGGTAGTGGATAAGTGGGTAGTGGATAAGTGGGTAGTGGATAAGTGGGTAGTGGATAAGTGGGTAGTGGATAAGTGGGTGGTGGATAAGTGGGTGGTGGATAAGTGGGTAGTGGATAAGTGGGGAGTGGATAAGTGGGGAGTGGATAAGTGGGTGGTGGATAAGTGGGTAGTGGATAAGTGGGTAGTGGATAAGTGGGTAGTGGATAAGTGGGTAGTGGATAAGTGGGTGGTGGATAAGTGGGTGGTGGATAAGTGGGTAGTGGATAAGTGGGGAGTGGATAAGTGGGTAGTGGATAAGTGGGTAGTGGATAAGTGGGGAGTGGATAAGTGGGTGGTGGATAAGTGGGTAGTGGATAAGTGGGTGGTGGATAAGTGGGTGGTGGATAAGTGGGTAGTGGATAAGTGGGGAGTGGATAAGTGGGTAGTGGATAAGTGGGTAGTGGATAAGTGGGTAGTGGATAAGTGGGGAGTGGATAAGTGGGTAGTGGATAAGTGGGGAGTGGATAAGTGGGTAGTGGATAAGTGGGTGGTGGATAAGTGGGTGGTGGATAAGTGGGTAGTGGATAAGTGGGGAGTGGATAAGTGGGTAGTGGATAAGTGGGTAGTGGATAAGTGGGGAGTGGATAAGTGGGTGGTGGATAAGTGGGTAGTGGATAAGTGGGTGGTGGATAAGTGGGTGGTGGATAAGTGGGTAGTGGATAAGTGGGGAGTGGATAAGTGGGTAGTGGATAAGTGGGTAGTGGATAAGTGGGGAGTGGATAAGTGGGGAGTGGATAAGTGGAGTATAATAAGAGCAGATCTGTGTCATGGTTTCTAAGGACAATAAGGTTCCCCTGGTTCCAAAATGCATTTTTGTGCACCAGGTGTCCATGAGAAACGTTCGGGTACCTTTTTGTGTGCATCAGGTGTTGATTATGTCAGTTGTTAGTGTTTGTAATAATGTATGATTATTTATTATCTAAGTATTTATTGTGCAGGGGTTGTTTATATTGGGATTTGTTTCACGGTTTTGATTGTTGGATTAACATTATGTTTGTATAGAGTTATTTTATTAGGGTATAGGTTTTATTACGGATATACTAAGTATAAAATAAAGATATAAAATTATGGTAGATATTCATTGATTTCTTCAGCAAGCAATTCTAGTGCAGGTACAGACATTTCTGTTTCATTATTTCTCTGTAAATATTGAGTGATTTGAGGTTTGAGAGCGCACCAATAATTTTCTTTCCATTTATATTAAGTTAAATTTTTAAAATAAGTTTTATCCTAAGCTGACTTTCTATTTTTTTTATATAGCTACTGACATCGAAAATGTTTGACATATGTAGGATAGTATAAAAGTTGACAGCAAACGTTTCTAATAATAAATCCATTGCATCATCCCATTCACACATATTCTGGGTGCATTGAAGAGGAGATATTTTATTATATAGTTCAGCCATGTTCAGCATGTGTTGTATAGCGCAAAAGATAATGGCTTGAAAGGTGATCAGCTGGATTGATATGCTCGGTATTATCAGGTTGTCTCTGACAAATTTGTAACACGCGTGAGGAATAAAGTCATTCAGATGTAGTGTTTTTGTTGTTGTTGAGGTCATATTGATCTAAAGTGAAAATAAAAACATTATCAGTACGGGATAATAAATATCAAAGCAAAGTGGTGATAATAATTAATAGGTTTTAGCTAACCTAATCATGAATAGTAGGAAATAAGAGAATGTATTATACTATCGGATAAACTTGCATTTATCAATGACAAAAACCACACAGTAGATTCAAGGAGTACACCTTTTTCCACAGCTCGAGCTACCTAAGTACAATTAATAATAAATAATTAGAGCTCAGTTGTTAGCTCTCTGACAAAAAGACAATTTTGTCAACACCAAAGACTTCGCAGCTTTGAGACCAAACTGGCTAGGCTCTAGAAGTACACCTCCACAGCGCAAGATATCTAAGTGCAATTAATAATAATGTAATGGATTTATACGAGCGACTGTGAGTGGACAGATGCGCCAGGAGTTGCCTTACTGAAGCAGATTTTAGCTTGGATGTCTAGCAACCTGAGGAGCCTGCGTTCCTACAGATCGTGGAGACGTGGTAGCGAAGGTCAAGTAGGATCGTTCCGGTAGCCATCTTGTTCTCATTAATTAATTATTATTATTGTCATTGTGTTGCGTAGTTCGTAATGCGCCTGTTTATATTATATGTGTATGTCTATGCTTGGAACTATTGTGCTTAAATGTAGTGTCCTAGTTTTGTCTGCCAGTCATATTATGTTATTTTTAACCAATCGCATGAAATTCTTATGACAAATACCAATACCATCATAACTATTATCACTTTTCGTTTCAGACTCAGTAAAACATCTACAATTTCACTCTCGCCACCAACAACCGTATCGTTTTCGCTCATCACTCTCATCTCCGCATCTTCTTTTTCCAACATATTGCCTAACAATAGCATTATAATAATACAACTCTTCATTTTTATGCACTAGTCAAACCAACGATCAATACCGTGATACAAATCCCAATATAAACAACCCCCGTACGATAAATACTTGGATAATAAATAATTGGATAATAAATAATCATATACAATATTACAAACACCAACAACTGACATAATCAACATCTGGTGCACACCAAAAGGTACCTTCATATGATTCTCATGGACCTGATGCTCAAAAAGGCACTTTGGAAATAGGAGAACCTTATTGTCCTTAGACACCATGACGCAGATCTGCTCCTATTATACTACTGATAAGTGAGTAGTGGATAAGTGGTTAATGGATAAGTGGGTAGTGGATAAGTGGGCATGAGTGGGTGGAAGGGAGATGGGTAGGAGGTTGGGGCTACAGAGGATATGGGGGACTGGTGCAGATGGGAAATTCAGCCAAGCAAAGCGCAACTTAATCCAATGTTTTGTTATACTACTCAGTGGTCTAATACTCAACTTTACAATAACAAAGATTATCGCTAACAGGAAAATTGCTGCAAAGCAAGCGATGGTTGCCAGCTAGTAATGAGGGGGTGCGTGCACATATAAAATTAGGTGTATCTGTATTCATAAACTCATCAATTACAGCTTATATCATCTATGGAAACCTTGAACCATCTAATGCCTGTGCCAGGTGTAACAAATTATGACAAAACTTATTTATAAACTGAATACAAAAAACACAATAGAGAGGTGGTGGTAGGGAGATGGTGGTAGGGAGGTAGTGGTAGGGAGATGGTGGTAGAGAGATGGTGGTAGAGAGATGGTGGTAGGGAGATGGTGGTAGGGAGATGGTGGTAGGGAGGTGGTGGTAGGGAGATGGTGGTAGGGAAATGGTGGTAGGGAGGTAGTGGTAGGGAGATGGTGGTAGAGAGATGGTGGTAGGGAGATGGTGGTAGAGAGATGGTGGTAGAGAGATGGTGGTAGGGAGATGGTGGTAGGGAGATGGTGGTAGGGAGATGGTGGTAGAGAGATGGTGGTAGAGAGATGGTGGTAGGGAGATGGTGGTAGAGAGATGGTGGTAGAGAGATGGTGGTAGAGAGATGGTGGTAGGGAGATGGTGGTAGAGAGATGGTGGTAGAGAGATGGTGGTAGAGAGATGGTGGTAGGGAGATGATGGTAGGGAGATGGTGGTAGAGAGAGATGGTGGTAGGGAGATGGTGGTAGAGAGATGGTGGTAGGGAGATGATGGTAGGGAGATGGTGGTAGAGAGAGATGGTGGTAGGGAGATGGTGGTAGGGAGATGGTGGTAGAGAGATGGTGGTAGGGAGATGGTGGTAGGGAGATGGTGGTAGGGAGATGGTGGTAGAGAGATGGTGGTAGAGAGATGGTGGTAGGGAGATGGTGGTAGGGAGGTGGTGGTAGGGAGATGGTGGTAGGGAGATAGTGGTAGGGAGATGGTGGTAGGGAGGTGGTGGTAGGGAGATGGTGGTAGGGAGATGGTGGTAGGGAGATGGTGGTAGGGAGATGGTGGTGGGAAGATGGTGGTAGGGAGGTGGTGGTAGAAAGATGGTGGTAGAGAGATGGTGGTAGAGAGATGGTGGTAGGGAGATGGTGGTAGAGAGATGGTGGTAGAGAGATGGTGGTAGGGAGATGGTGGTAGGGAGATGGTGGTAGGGAGATGGTGGTGGGGAGATGGTGGTAGGGAGGTGGTGGTAGAGAGATGGTGGTAAGGAGATGGTGGTAGAGAGATGGTGGTAGGGAGATGGTGGTAGGGAGGTGGTGGTAGGGAGATGATGGTAGAGAGATGGTGGTAGGGAGATGGTGGTAGGGAGATGGTGGTGGGAAGATGGTGGTAGGGAGGTGGTGGTAGAGAGATGGTGGTAGAGAGATGGTGGTAGAGAGATGGTGGTAGGGAGATGGTGGTAGAGAGATGGTGGTAGAGAGATGGTGGTAGGGAGATGGTGGTAGGGAGATGGTGGTAGGGAGATGGTGGTGGGGAGATGGTGGTAGGGAGGTGGTGGTAGAGAGATGGTGGTAAGGAGATGGTGGTAGAGAGATGGTGGTAGGGAGATGGTGGTAGGGAGGTGGTGGTAGGGAGATGATGGTAGAGAGATGGTGGTAGGGAGATGGTGGTAGGGAGATGGTGGTAGAAGGAAAGACTAGATTTTAGACAATCAGTTGAGAAGGAATTTGTTGGGCAATGTCTACAATATGCTACAGGACTCGATTTTTCCTCTCAATCTACTCCCCGACCTAACATACCTTCCTCGAATCCTAAACATCCTTTGTCTCCTTTCCAAGTAAACCAACCCTCTTCCCTAAAAGCTATTCCAAGCTTGGGTGATTACTTTTTTATACTTTGACAATTGGACGTATTTGATCATATTAATATTTAATCGGTGTTTAGATTACTTTTGATGTAACAGTATCTATGCAGGTTGTGTTATAAAAGCCAGTCAAATGGTACTACCTGGGTTTTGTTATTTGGGTTCATTTGGATACACTTATCTCTTCATTTCTTGCTTGTATTAACCGTTGGATATCAAAAACCTTGCATTGTCTGTGGAGCCTCCTGGTGGCCAGTTTGTTACTTTGTAGTAACCCGGAGTTAAGGAAATGAAAAAGTAGGAAACCTTGTAGCAACTCGGACTTAGATTCTGTGACAACTGAGAGTTGTTAACCCTGGAAGCTAGTAAAACCACTTCCAGGTTGATGAAGTAGTTGGCATTAGAGAAATTTGTAGATGGAATTAAGTCTTTGGTTTTTGTAGAAAGCCTAGAAGTTTCACAGTTGTGTCAATTGAGAGTGCAGCAAAATCCTTCAAATCCTGAAAAATTGGAATGCTCATGGTGGTAGTGCAAACTTGCTTGAGCAAGTTGTGGCTAACACACCAGCCAAGGCATGAATTATTTAATTATTTCGGCCATAATGCATTTTCTCATTCTACCAAAAATACTATGGAATGAATTTTCTTACCAATGTTTCAATATTTTATTCAAGTTTTGCCACCTGCTTTACTATGGCTGTATACTTTTTATTTTACCTTGAAGTGATTTATCCTGGGAAGACACAAAAAGTGTTGTTAGAAACCAGCTATACACAGCAGTTGGCGGAAGAATTATCTCTAGTCATTGAATGTCAACTATTCAGGTTGTTGTTATTGATATCTGATAGCAATTTATCAACTATTATTGAGGGATTACAGTGCATGACCATATAAGTGTATTACCTGTATTGTTGCATATTTCATCATCATTATCTCCTTTATGAAATACAATGAGGAAATTTTAGCTCTTCAGAAAATGGTCATAAGACAACAATGTGAACCAAAGTAACGCTTGACTGAACACAGTTACATAAGGAAAACTATTGCACCACCAACATTGTCATAAAATTGCAGATGCAACAAGCCGTTGACAACAGTTGCAGGTGATCTCACAGACACAAGACTTGAACACTATGGCTGTCTATGATCTTATAGACAGTATACCACTTTGGGGTTACCTGTTGGTTCTAGCAGTGACTCTGGTTTACTGGTGAGTACCTACATCGTTAGTATGTGGTTGGAAGTAGTAGCAACTTCTGTAGTAGTGTAAGGTGCCAACTGTGTCAGTTCTAGGTTTGGAATCAATTGCATATTCAGTGTTAGCAGTTGCTGTAATTGTGGCAGCAGTGACTGCACCAGTAGTAGTAGTAGCAGCAGTGACTGCACCATTAGTAGTAGTAGCAGCAGTAATACCAGCAGTAATAGGAGTGGCAGCTTCAACAGATGCTGAGCTTTGCCATTCGTCATTTCTTACACTTTCTGTGACCCTTTGCCACAAGTTTCATTTTTTTAGAACATAAAACGCTTTTTTATAGGCTGACATTAAATTATACATATATATATATATATATATATATATATATATATATATATATATATATATATATATATATATATATATATATGTATATATATATATATATATATATATATATATGTATATATATATATATCAGCTTACAGCAAGATGAATATATACTAGAGCAGTTTTTTTAAAATTCTCTGTTGGACCATTAAACCAAGTGTAGAACATATAATTTCCATCTACATTTATTCTATGTACATGTAGATTTGTTAGAAATATCTTTACAAATAATCAATTGCTAAACGATCTGTAATTAAAGCTAACACACTAACTTAGACTGGATAGAAAACTTTTATATATCCATTATACATTACAGGTTGGGCACATCAACTCATGGCACCTTCAAAAAGATGGGAATTCCGTACAGGAAGCCTTGGCCATTTATTGGTACAGCACATCTGCAGTTTTTTCAGGTGAGTTTGTTCAATGCATGGTTTAAATTTTTCTACGCATTGAAATCTAGATAAAATCACTGTGAATGGTATATTTCAGTACTAAAATAAGGTCAAGTTGTTATGTGATAGTGGCTATTTAGAGTGAGTGTAGAGAATCGGAGTTATCCTCTTTTTGGTTGAGACATCTCAAACTATGAGTAAGAAGGAGTGGCCAACTCCTCTGACCAATACACACAGTTCATTCTGCTGCATAATGAATATGTAGGGATGGCAAGGTGCTAGCGGAGATGCCAGCTCTAAATTCTACCACAATAGTTGTGCTGTAGTAGTGTAGCGGATTTCGGGAGGGCCGGTCGAATTACCACCGACAAAACCTCTCTCCAACAGAGGTTGTTTAACAATCAATTCAACAGAGGAGTATCATAAACTCCACAACTGTAACAGATCTCATGGCTCAGACTCACCACTCAATGCTTCAGAGTAGTGCTAGGACGAGCTTGAAATTTCAAGTTCGGCTAGGGTTCGGGTATTTGGTACCAATTTCGGGTCGAGTTCGGGTACAGTTCGAGTAGTACTATACCAATAATATTTTCATTATAGCAACAATAATAATACTAAAGTATGTTATTTTAACGCTTGCAGTTTAATTGTGGTCAATAATAATATACAACAATAAGTTTCAGTAAATGATAATTTTGAAAAAGCAGCATCATATAGAAGAAAAACTAATTACAGGCTTTAATCAAACTATTATGGTATTTATTATCTTCATGCTTACTTATCATAATCATCATTATTGATTATCATTCAAATATTATATTATGAATATTATTATTATCATAATAATATTATGCAATTTTTATATAATCACAATAACAGCTATCATTATATTGTTG
This sequence comes from Cryptosula pallasiana, assembly GCA_945261195.1. Classification (NCBI taxonomy): domain Eukaryota; kingdom Metazoa; phylum Bryozoa; class Gymnolaemata; order Cheilostomatida; family Cryptosulidae; genus Cryptosula; species Cryptosula pallasiana. Next base: position 23,691,204 of record OX183140.1, on the reverse strand, counting down.
TTGATATTAATACAATAATTATAATTGTTAATAAAAATGCAAATAATTAAAAACAATTGTGAGCAATAATCTCATTATCTGGATTTTTAAATATATGATTACAAGACCATAATAATAATAATCATGATGAATAAAAAAAACAGTTTTATCATTATTATAATTACCATTACCATTTATTAATGATCAATAAGTAATAGTTGATGATGATTATTTATCATTATTATTGTATTATTATTTATGATAATAATTAATTATTTTGTTTCACATAATAATATTAACATCATTATTTATTATTATAAATATTGTAATAATGCCCTGCGATGCTAACAATGATTATTCATTATTTATTATTATTATTATCAACCATCATTGATTTGCTCTATTATTACTGGGTTTATTCGTGTGTATATAATATTTTTCAAAACTTGATGATTCTTTTGAACAAAAAAAATTATACTAGCGGAGTATGACAAACCAACAGAGTGTTTAATGATGACCATCATAATAAGAATGAGACATGTCATAATAATTATAATGAAATTGTTTAGTATTATTATTTAAATTAGTCTGTTTTATTTAATAATTATTTAAAATAAATAATTAAGAGCAATTTATTAATGCTAGATAATTTTAATTGTATAACATCATTCGCTGGTGGACAATAGTTCAATTTATTCATAACATATATATTATTGTGTAGCATTGAGCTTTTATTATTTATGGTCATAAACAATAATTAGGCTCGTATTTTGTTTCTCTCTCTTGTTTGACTAAAATGATTGCCAGCCTGCTAAGTCGCCAATTTGGTTTGACAGCAAATCCAAGGAACAGACTGCATAAACCATAGATCTATAACCTATAAGTGTATGGCATAGATCATGGATGAAGTATATGGTGTTCTTAGTCTATGCCATAAACGTAGAATTATCTGCCCGATACTTCCGGCGTTGTCATAGAACTAAGCAGTGCTAAATGAAAAATTTATAGAGCGTATTTTCATTGTCCCTTCCAGAGGCGTTATAGTTCAATACTCGAAATTATAACTTTGACATACCCACGGGTTCGGGTACTATACTCGTCCACTCATACTCGCGGGTTCGAGTTCGGGTACATACTCGTCCTAGCACTACTTCAGAGTAATAACCATTTTATTATTTCACGGCGCTCAGTGCAAAATAATAGTGGCAATGTATCGTGCTAACTTGGTACAGTCACAATCACAAGTAGTGTCCTGATACATTGTGCAAAGAATACAGGCAAAACTCTGCCTTTTATAGGCAGAGGCACAGGAAATGATTGTCCTAATTACACATGTGACCAATAACATATAAGTAGAACATAAATATGGGAATCAACAAACAGATTATAAATAACAAGCAATCAGATATGGTAAATAAGGTAAAATAGATAAAGTGCGCAGAAGTAGGAGTCATGAGCTTTAGTAGCAATACTGCTTAGTCATTGTCTGTATTGCACCATCACTTCCTGGGCTAGGTTCTAGGACTGATATAGCGTGAGTTCCAAGGCTTTAGGTACTTCTAATGATAGACAGGTTGCAGGTTCAGGTTACTGCATCTTTCAAGTCCACTCTTGGTCCTCAGGCTATGTTAGTTCTTTTCCCCCTGGCCTGGTATAGATTGGCTACAGGGCCGGCAGGGTTGCTGCAAGGCCGGTGGTGATAGTTGCAGGGCTGGTCAGGAGTCTACACTGCCGGCAGGGTTACTTGCAGGGTTGGTACCTGCCTTCCTACAAAGTTTTTGGCGGTGCTGGACACATAAGAGGCGTGCCTGACATTCCGCAGTTCTCAGGGAGACCTTAGCACACACTATGTGGTCATAAAATCCACTACAGTGGTGTAGGCATCCAATTTTGGTTGAACCTATTATGTTACACTCAAATATGTTGTATTACTTTAAGTTACAGTACAACATTAGTGCTATATTGTAGTAGATTTCAGTCTCATCACTAGGTTCAAGTATTCTACCTTTCTCTTCAGGGGAGACTGTCGATACGGCCAGTGCAAAATGTACAATAACTTAAACAACTAGAATTGAGCCCAGACATGCTAGACCAGGTCTTGTGGCTCAGCAACATACATGCACACATGCACAGCTCTAGGTAGTCTAACCTTTATGGTATAATAACGACAAGCAGCACTGAACTAAACTGCCATAATTAAGGCAAAGTCAGGCCTGGTATAGGCTGCACCACAGGAAACATATAACCAAGTTAATCGAACTCCCAACAAAAACAAAATGATTACTAATATCAACGAGAACAAATACAGGAAGTAATAATGACTAATAGCAAGACAAGGGTAAAAACACTGGCAAGTCAGGTGACAGGGGTAAGGTGACAAAGGGGCGGAGCCAATTAACTGCATGTATTGCATTAACTTTTCCCACCACTCTGTATTTTCCCATAGTATCTATAGCCTCAGCTCGACAGATCTTTTCATCTAGCTATAGCATTGCTCAGAATACAGCTCCGTGCTGTAGCTCTTAAGCTAATCTTGTGGTTTTCGGCTAAGGTGGCCATCTTATCCCTGCCTTACGGGACCTTCAAGGAGCAGTACCAGCCCTGCAGATGTCAATACTGGTCCTGCAGGGGTCAACGCCAAATTTTCCAGGGTCCATTCCCGGCCCTGTCATTGTACCCAGTGTCAGGATAGAAAATACATTTCATAACCGATGAACTCTACGGCAACCAGTTGTTTTAATAGTTTTCTAGCGCAGTTAGAGGCTTCTCTGGATAATCCAGAGGTACCTGCATCCATTGAATGCTAGTTTCTATAATGTATATGCACAAATATTGTAAAGGATTTTGTCGCACCTTTACCTAACAGCTACTAGAGAAGTGTACTTGTTTAGCAATGTAACAGTAATTGCTAATGAGAGCTACTTGTTTGCTAGTAGTGGCTCTATGTATAGATGAGCTATGGGTCAATAAGCTCCGTGCAAGTATACTAATACTATTTGGCTATCTGCCAACTGAACACACCGTGTTGTTTGTGCCGTGTGCAAGTATACTAATACTATTTGGCCATCTGCCAACTGAACACAAGTAGTAATATATGAGCAGATCTCCCTACCAAGTGTTTTTTTGTGGATTAGACCTTGGAGGTTATGCAATGGGTTACGACGTTGGATGAATTCGCCGAGTTTATGTTGTATTTCATTTGAGGGGTACTTGAGTGGCATTTGAGTGGCATTTAAGTGGCATTTGAGTTTTTGATTATTTTTTTACTTATTTTGAACTTATATGGCATATAGATTTTGCATGTATGGCATTTGATTTTTTTGATAGTTTTAACATTGTATATAAATGAAAACGTGATAAGATTGTATGGTTATTGGAAGTTAAGATGTCGACAGAGGATGATGTTGAGATGAGACCGATGAATGAAGTTGATACTATTGATGGTACTGAACGTGATATGATAGATGTTTTACCGAGTATGAAGCGTAAAGCGTTGATAATTATGATAATTTTGGTATTTGTCGTAGGGCTTTCCACTTTTGGAGGTGTTACTGAGTTTAGTATGTATGAAGAAGCTATGGAAAAAATACAAAAAGCGAGAAACTCTCCTGTTGGAACCATAAATGAAACTACTGTTGATTGATGAACATCTTTTTATGATGAATGGGAAACCTGAAGATTATGACCCGAGGATGCGATCTCCTTTTACAGCAATGATTGCAGGACCAACTGGATCGGGAAAGACGCAAGCGATTTTTCGAATGATTGAAGCTAGTCAGACTATAGCACACCCTCCACCAACAGAGATTCACTACTGTTATGGAGCCTACCAAAAAGCCTTTGATGATGTATCAGGAGTGATTTTTCATGAAGGCATGATAGATATAACAGTGAGTTTTCCCAGAGATGGTAAAAATCGATGGCTGATAATTGATGATCTCATGGATGAAGTTTCTGGTAAAGCCGATGCTAATGCTTTGTATACAAAACATAGTCATCATTTGAACATAAGTGTGTTTTTTATTGTTCAGAATCTGTTTTTAAAAGGAAATCGTACAATTTCCTTGAATAGTCATTATTTTTTTCTTTTTAAAAACCCTAGAGATGCTTCTTCTATTTCCTATTTGGCTCGACAATGTTTTCCATCAAAAATAAAATATGTACAAGAGGCTTTTGAAGACGCGACAAAGAAACCATACTCTTATTTACGAATAGATACGACTCAACAAACGAATGATCAACATAGACTATTGGGAAATTTTACATCAGTTCTCCCTATGATATTATATGTACCCAAGTAAAAGGATATAAATACAATTACTATTCACTTCACCTCAATCATATTTTGTTATTCAACGACGCAACACGAAAGCATTATAATGTCTAAAGCTTTGGAGAAAAAATTAACAAAAAATGCAGCTGTGTTGTTATCGCTCAACAATACAACCTTTGCTATTCAAAAGTCTGTTATAGCCAAAGCCAAAAAGGAGTTTATTATGACTCTAATGGAATGCGCTAAAGCTATTATAAATGGAACGATACCATTGACATCATCTCAGTATAATGAGTTGCAGCGAAACGTGAAGGATATTAGCGCTTTAGTAAGAAAATCAACGTTAGATGATAAGAAAGCTGTATTGCAAAAAGGAGGATTTTTAGGCGCTCTACTAGGACCTATCATCAGCAATATAGTTCCTGGGTTACTTAAAAGTGTGCTAGGTGGAGGGAGAAGATAAAGATGAAACTCTCAACACGAATGATGCGAAATAGAATGGCGATTTTAGCTCTGGATGATCTGAGTAAGAAAGGAAAAATCGCTATAGTCGAAAAGGCTAACTCAGATTTGTTTCAATCATTGATAGAAAGTGTTAAAAATATTATATTAGGTAATGTTCCTCTTGATTCTGAGCAGTTTATTGAGTTGCAGCGTTACAAGAAGGAGCTACATAAACTTAGTGGTAGAGGGAGAGTTGATGATAAGCGTAAAATTTTGATTCAGAGTGGTAGAGGGAATCTTTTGGATGCTATTATAACACCTATTGTATCTGTTTTATCATCAATAAAAAGATGAATCGTCAGCCTTTAACATTCTCCAGACGTAATTTTATACTCACTGAAGATGAATACTATAGATTAACAGAAAGAAAGGATGATAAAACAGTGGTAAAGGAAGAGAAAACCAGACCTCCATTGTATTATAATCCTATGGAAGCTATAACAGTGAGAAATATGAAGCGAAAGCGAAATGATCTACTGGAAACGGCTTATGATTCTGACTTATCCTCATACGAAAAGTTAGATGAAAATGTTGAAAACCTACGTAGGTATTTGTCTGATGTCAAAAAGATTAAAAATAACCAAAACCAGACACAAAAGGATAGTTGGAATCTCATTAAGAAAAAAAAGACAGAGTCTACTTTTCCTTTGGCCAATAGCACAGTTATTGATAATAAACCTAATGTCTTTTCACCAAATGTTGATAAAGACAATGAGTTAGAATCAGTGAAAGTGGTTGATGATGATGATGATATTGGGATGGAATTAATAAAAGGAAGGTTGTTTGATACTGAAGACACAACCTTACTAGGAAGTACATTTCTTACTGATGGAGAAGATGAGCACGATAGTGAAAGCGAAAATTTAAAAGATTTTGAAAAAAAAGCAGCTGATTTAACAACAAAAAAGAGTGATCAAGCGATCGCTGTCAGAATGTTGAATAATCTGAGTAAAATTGGTAGATTCGACTCGGAGAAGAACAGACTGAAAATTGGAGAACGTTGGTTGAATCCTAGGACTTCCAAAACTTTACTACGAGACGTTCTAACCGAAGGAGGTAAAATACAATCGGGAAATACCAATTACAGTAGATTTAAAAGCCTGCTAACTAATGAAGGAATCACAACTGTCAGAAAATCCCCGCATCGAACACGTACTCAGAAGAAAAAGTTGGTCGTTCCCGGTACTAATTCATGGACATCGACACGCTAAAAGAGTTGTATTACAATCCTGCATTACATACATCTCTACGAGGAGCTAGAGCTTTACTGAAAGCTCGTAGAAAACGAGAGGGAGAAAAAAGAATCCGTGAATGGTTGAGTGGTGAGGATGCCTACACGTTACATAAAAAAGTTGTAACCAAGTTTAAGCGTCGTCCTACAATTGTAGCTGGAATAGGGGAGCAGCTACAGGTAGATTTGATGGATGTTCGATCTCGAAGAGATGAAAATAATAATACAGCATTTTTACTGACTGCTATTGATTCTTTATCTAGAAAAGGTTGGGCTGTGCCGCTCATCAACAAATCAGGACCAGTAGTAGCAAGAGGATTGAGAAGAATACTAGAAGGGGAAAACTATAAAGCTTTACAATCTGATAAAGGTAAAGAGTTTGACAACGTCAATGTCAAGACTCTGCTGGCGGAAAAAAAGATCAAGCGCTTTACAACCGAAAATGAAACGATAAAGGCATCAATGGTGGAGCGTTTTAACAGAACTTTAAAAGAGAAGATATATAGATATTTGACATATAAAGATGACGATAGATACATTGATGTTTTACCAGAAATGGTTAATGCATACAACAACACAATTCATGGTGCTATAGGTATGAGACCAAATGATGTGAATTTTCAAAATCAAGAACTTGTATGGAATCGTGTGTATGAAGGAGGTGAACATAGTTTAACTCAAGAAGCAAAACTAAAGGTTGGGGATTATGTGAGAATAAGTAAGGCAAGAGGAATGTTTGAAAGAGGATACACCCCGAATTGGACGATTGAGATTTTTATAATCACCGATGTACTTATTGATGAAAAACCTGTTGTATATAGGGTGAAAGATTTAGCTGAGGAGATGATTGATGGTACCTTTTACGAAAAAGAGTTGCAAAAAGTAAAAAAACCCACGATTTTCAGAATTGAAAAGATACTGGGAAGAAGAATGAGAAGAGGTAAAAGACAGATTCTGGTTAAGTGGTTAGGTTATGGAGAAAAGTTCAATGAGTGGGTAGATGAATAGTTTATAAGGAAACAACGCTTGATATAATCATCATACGTTGGGAAAATGTCGATGCTGATAACTTTACCCTCAAACTCTAGTGGTGAAGAGTTTCCTGATAATAACAATTCCGAATTTACAGTGAGACTGTATAAATATTTGGTTATCAATGGCGGTAAATGGGAGGTAGCTCTGCTAGATATGACTTATTCTAATAATTGGAAAAATGTTACCGAAGGGAAAATATATCTAGAAAAGACTAATGTCTCTGGTAAAAGCGAAAAGTCCTTCATCCTAATCGGTAATGGAAGATATGATAGTATAGAGGAGTTGGAGGAGATTATACGAAAGAGAATGAATGAAATGGATTTAGACAAGAAATTCGCCATCTCCTACAACAAGATCACCAACACCGCTTTACTAACTAACAGTGATCCTGATACTACCATAAGCTTTTCCAAAGATATAGCATATATTTTTGGATTTGAATCAAAAACTACATACCCTCGTGGTAGATACAATAATATCACACCCCCTGATATAAATTCCGGTTTAACATCCCTGTATGTTTATTCCAACATTGTTGATAATAGAATGGTAGGAGATACGAATGTACCTTTATTGAGAGTAGTTCCAGTTCAAGGAAAGAAGAATAGTGTTGTGTATCAAGAATTTAAAAATCCTCACTATGTTGACGCTTCATCACTAAATAGTGATATGATTAAAGTACTTATAACGAGTGACGACGGTCAACGAATACCATTTGATGGTGGAAAGGTTGTGTTGACGGTTCACTATAGAGAGAAAGAATTATAATGAGTTTGGTACGATACACCCCTGAGGATTCAAAAGATTTTTTTGATGACTACTACAAGATGCAAGCTGGAAATGGAATTGGAGTGTATAGTGGACGACGAGTGATGCCTAATATGAGAGGAAATGGACTTGGTAGTATTTTTTCAAGTTTACTTAAATCTGCAGCACCAATGCTGAAAAGAGGAGCAATTAGTTTGGGGAAAAGAGCATTGTCTGTAGGTGGAAATGTAGCGCGTGATGTCATCGATGGTCAAAGTTTTGCAGCGTCAGCAAAGAAGAGGGGATTGGCAGAGTTGAATGATCTGGGGGGAGATGTGCTCAATGCAGTCCGTCCAGATAGAATGAAAAGGAGAAAAACAAGAGGTGGAAAGAAGAGGAGAGGTGTTGGTAATCGTGGTATATTTTAATAGCAGTAGAATCCGGTATAAAGACAGCTGAGCTTGATATCTATATTCATTAAGCGGTAACGCTTCAAGCATTCATCACTCGCAAAAGATGGCTAGCCTAAATGGAACAACAGGTAATAAGTTGGAAGGTTCTTCCTACAACATAAATCCAACGTTGGATGTATTTGCTACGGAACCAACAAACATATCGGTAGAAAGATCGGAATATGTTGTCATCAGACCTGATAGGTTAGATCCTTATGGTAGTATTGAGTTAACCTTGTCAGGGAGCACTGAACATTACACAGATCTTTACAACTCGTTTCTGCAAGTTGAAGCCACGGTTGTTCAAGATGATGGAACCAATATTACAGGTAATGATGATGATGCAGTTGTGTGGATGGGGGACTCAATGCATGCATTATTCAGTGAGTTGAAAATGTCGATAGAAGGAACCACCGTTGAATACGCTAACAACTACGGTTTACGCTCCTACTTTTCACAACTACTCGAAAACAGTGCAGAAAGAAAGAAATATCAAGGTAAGATGGAAGGATGGTTGTATGATGATTCAACTAGCAAAGACGGTACTGATCACAAAACCGCTGATAAGAAAAAGAGGAGAGCTCTAATCATAGGTGGAAAGACAATAGAATTAACTGGAAAACCTCATCTCGCATTATTTCAGCAGAAAAAACTAATAATACCAGGTCCTACTATGCAGCTGGAGTTTGAGCGTGCCTCTGCCAAACTAGCTTTGTTTGCTGCGAATGAGTCGCCTGCAGGAGGGGCGAAGATTAGAATTGATAAATTTGAACTTCATCTTTGTAAAGTTAAGGTGAATCCTACAATACAAAACTCCCAACTCAGTTTGGCATTGGAAGGTCACAATTACATTTATCCTGTTGATCGAAAACGGATAAAACTATATGGAATTCGTGCTGGTGTTGCGCAGATCGACATCACTTTGGAAGAAAACAAACAAAAACCTAAACAAATTTATTTAGGTTTAGTTAATCACAACGCAATGAACGGACGTTTCGCCTTGAATCCATATAGAATGCAGCATGCTAGTGTTGATAGTATTGTATTGAGAGTTGGTGATTGTCCAATTGGAAGGAGATTTGAACCAAATTATGCTAGAGGAATTTTTGGAAGAGAATATCATCAGTTTCTACACGCTACCGGAACTTTGCTTGAAGGCGATAGTCTCGGTATTACGAAAGAACAATACCTCGATGGTACTACACTTTATGGATTTGATTTGACTGGTGATTTTCTTAAAGAAGGTTTTCACTCTATGAAAAATGTCACAACAAGTGTGGAAATTCGTTTTAGCGCTAACACGACGGATGGATTATCCCTGGTAGCATACTTTGTAAAAGACGGTGTGTTGGAGATGGATAGCATTCTTCAATTAACTATCGGAGGTGACGCAGTGCTTTAAACAGAAAGTTACAGATGAATACCATACAAATTCATTCGATCTTATCTTCAGACGTTTTATGTCAAAGCGTAGGGATTCATGTTGGAGCTAGAGAACAGTTTTGGAAGCAAATTTGCAATTTTCCAACAGGATGTTTCGTATTCAACACCCATTATTCTCATCAACCCGGAGAGCATTGGTTGGCTGTGTACGCTAATGATTCAGAGGTGGATTTTTTTGACTCGTTTGGACGTTCTGTTTCCTTTTATCCGGATGTAAATGAAATACTAAGTATTCATGGAGGATATGAAACAATACGAAGTAATGAAACACAACTACAAAATTTTTTGTCAACTGTATGTGGCGACTATTGTGTATACTTTTGTTTACTGAGAAGTAGAGGATGGAGTATGGATGAAATTGTTAGAAGTTTACGAGACATAGGAGATAGTGAGATGAGAGATCACTCAATACGGAGATTTATCATACAGAGCTATCCTAACTTCGAGTTCATAGAAGATAATACAGTAGAAGGAATAGATGGTGTACATATACAAGGAACTAATTTACTAAGTAAATTGTTAAAATAAATTATTATAATTGATTTTTATTTGATATAACAAATATAATGAATAAAATACAACTTATCTCATTATTTGTGCTAAACACTACAGAACCTATAAAAACTATTATTTTGTAATGTTTCAAGCAAGAAGTAAATAAGATCTTCTCATTTTCTTCCTCAGGAGCGCTCTTTAGTTATATCTAAAAGACATAGTAACTAATGACTCTATCATACATAGTTATATGAATTAATTTTACAAAAATACTTCAGATCTTTCTTTAAATAGATATGAAACTTACCATCATAGAAGACGAGTCACATCCTTTGTGTTATCGATTAAGACTCTGATATGCTGTTCTGGACAATTCTCTTTTTCATTTTCATCAAAGTAGGAGAGACAGGTGTGCTGCAGCGAAGTATCAAACAGTTCTGAGACTTGAATGAAAGCTTGAAGAGCTGAGAGTAGAATGATGTCGTAGGAAATCATGTTGTTCGTATTTTGTTTCAGTCCTCTGAATATGATTACACCACTTTTTTCCGCCACCACAGATGAAGCTATTTGAGCAGGGATGCTAAGATCTCCAATCAATAGCTCTCCTTTCACCATACATCTGTAATTAGCCACTATAACATCAGCAGTCTTGTTCCAACGAGTATCACATTTTCTTAGCATTCCAGGATTCTCATAAGCTATAACACTTCCTGTCGGAAAATCGTGTAGGTGAGCAACACTGAAATAAGCCTGTATTTGTCTCAAACTCTTGCCATACAATGAGTTGAATGGATCGTTGATCTTTCGATTACATCCATGAGATTCAGCAGTACGAAAAATTGCATCTCCTGTCTTTCCTTCTCCCATATAAATTAAAACAATTGGACGTGTTTGCTTAGCTTTATTAACAAGCAGTCCTATTTCGGTTGAAACATCACTCTTCACCCGAGTTATCTTCTTATCCTTTCGGTAGTTGTAAATCATGGTGCACTTTGATTCATCACGAAATTCAACAGACAACACCTCCATAACTGTTGGTACTGGTAGTTCTCGGATTTCCATGGATTCTTCAAGTTTTTCTAGACTATCTGGAGAGAGAGAGTTTATTAACCCAGCGCTCTTGTAGGTGAGAGTGGTTAGTTCATTACTTCCAGCATCTTGAAAGGGTATTCTGGTGTGACGAAAAAGCGTTTCATCTCCAACATCCGTCAAAACTAGTTTTTTGCACTTCGAGCCAGTTTCATTATCATCTTTTGTCAAATCAATAAAAGATCGTTTCCTCATCGATGTTCTTTTTGAAGACAGCTTGTTAGTAGGAGGTGTGAATGAAGTAAAATCTTGTTGGGATTCTGGTTCATCAACCACCAATTGACTTTCTGCCATATCAAAGATAGGAGAAGGTGATGGGGAAAGGGTTTGCTGGGATCCTGCTTCTTCATTCATCGGTTGACTTCCTTCGTCTTGAGTATTCATTCTAAAAAAACAAAACATTTTGTTTAATTTTTCGTAATTAATTTTAAAAGATCATAAAGGTCATAAACCTTCAGCTAGTAGCGTTAGCTAACAAAAAATAAATATTTTTGCTCTTACCTTTATAAAGAAGATGAGCTCCTAGTTGTTGCAATGAAAGATTTAGTAGATGTTGCTTCTCCGCTAGCCGTTGTAGAACTGGATGCTTTCTGTGTGAAAACAGTGGCTCTTAAATAGGTAAAGTTGCACTGATTAAATCCTATGAATCAACATTTTTTCACGCGAATACAACCCAATGCTTTCGCGGGAATAAATAATTTATTTTCACGCGAATGGAAACCGTTGCTTTCGCGGGAATAACAATTTTATTTGCACACAAATACAAACCAATGCTTTCGCGGGAATAAATAATTTTGTTTCACGCGAATAGAAACTGTTGCTTTCGCGGGAATGACTACTTTATTTTCACGCGAATACAAACCAATGCTTTCGCGGGAATAAACATTTAATTTTCACGCGAATGGAAACTGTTGCTTTCGCGGGAATGAATACTTTATTTTCACGCGAATACAAACCGTTGCTTTCGCGGGAATAAATATTTTATTTTCACGCGAATACAAACCAATGTTTTCGCGGGAATAAATAATTTATTTTCACGCGAATGGAAACCGTTGGTTTAGCGGGAATAAACATTTTTTTTTCACGCGAATAGAACCCAATGTTTTCGCGGGAATAAATAATTTATTTTCACGCGAATACAAACCAATGCTTTCGCGGGAATAAACATTTTATTTTCACGCGAATACAAACCAATGTTTTCGCGGGAATAAATAATTTATTTTCACGCGAATACAAACCAATGTTTTCGCGGGAATAAATAATTTATTTTCACGCGAATACAAACCAATGTTTTCGCGGGAATAAATAATTTATTTTCACGCGAATACAAACCAATGCTTTCGCGGGAATAAACATTTTATTTTCACGCGAATACAAACCAATGTTTTCGCGGGAATAAATAATTTTATTTTCACGCGAATGGAAACCATTGCTTTCGCGGGAATAAAAATTTTATTTTCACGCGAATACAAACCAATGCTTTCGCGGGAATATATACTTTATTTTCACGCGAATGGAAACCGTTGCTTTCGCGGGAATGAAATTTTTTATTTTCACGCGAATAAAACAGGGATATTTCACGCGAATAACACTATTCTGATAGAGTTTTCGAGTGAGTGTTTTTAATGGCTATAAGCTAAATGAGTAGGAGTGGCTTATACTATATAAGAACAGCTCTCTCTGCATAGAAATCATTCTCTCCAGCAATAAAACATCGACTACTACAGCTGATTTCATCAACTACTACAAATGATTCATCAACTGCTACAACTGATTTCATCAACTACTACAGCTGATTTCTTGGTGATAAGGTAAGAATTAATAGAAAAATTACTTAATAAAAGTTAAAATGTAATTATTTTACAACACTGTTTAATCATCATATACTAATACTTAACATTTTATTTTAGTTCATTATGAGTTCAAAAAGATACACAATCAAAGACTACCTTCCAAAGATATATCATAGCTATATTAAAGAAAATGTTGAAGTACAGGAAAAGATTGGATATCGCTTGACATTACAAGCTATATTATTATGTATGACACAGCATTTGCTAACTGTAGCTTCTTTACATGGAGAACTTTCACCGATACAATACCGACCATACACTACACATAAATACGTTGACAATTCAGTAGAAATATTTAAGCTTATGACTAAAAACAATTTTCAAACAGTTGTAAAAATGTCAAAAACTGTCAGTATTAATGATTACTTAAAGAAAATTCAAAGAAAAGTGTGGAATAAAGAGCTCACTCAAAAATTGATTTCAATACAATGGACTACTGAATTATTATATCATTTTCAATCAGATATATGTAGATACATACAAACAGATGAAAATCTCTCATCATCCATTTTTTCATTTGAAATGATATTGGAACTATTTCAAGCTTACAATATTTAATATGTTCTCTTTATGTATCCCTACTTATTATACAATAAATGTATATATTCACATATTGTTTCATTTTTAATCAATGTATTTATTCAATGTAGATGTATCTCCTCTCTCCTCTCTCTCCTCTTTTCCTCTCTCCTTTCTCTCAAGATGCCATATGAGTTCGAGTTATGTAAAAAAATTATCAAAACTTAAATGCCATACATTCAAAATCTAGATGCCATATGAGTTCAAATCAAGTAAAAAAATAATCAAAACTCAAATGCCACTTAAATGCCATTCAAATGCCACTCAAATACCCCTCAAGTAAAATACAATATAAACTCGGCGAATTCATCCAACGCCGTAACCCATTGTCTCAACTCCAAGATCAAATCCACAAAAAAACACTTGGTAGGGAGATCTGCTCATATATTACTACTAACACACCGGGTTACAATAGCTAACACTTTATTGCTTCAAGAGACAAAAGCTTACTCAGAGTACTTCTCTTTGTAAGCGCACAATCCAATCTGCCCACTGGGCCACATGTTGCCAAGGTTATGCAGTTAGATATGCTAATGAACAGTTCAAAAATGGTATAAGATAATTGGCTTATAACAATAATATAGGTCATACAAAAATAGCAGACAAACAGGCGCAATGCAAACAAGTATACATCAATAGGCAGTAACATATCTTAGTAAGGCGGAAATCCCCTGCTTGAGTTCTTTACTCATCTATCCTTGCGGCAGGCACGAGTCTAGTATAGCTAATGCGTGTTTACCATGGATGAAATATACCAGGATTGCCAGAAACCCGAACGAAGTGTAGCCAATTTTGGCCAATGGGAAGTCATCCATGGCGCCCATATTGAATTGGTTGTTCGGAGCGGAAACATAAAGTACTATAGCAGTTCGCAAAATAATCGTAAATATTTCTATCAAGGCGATGTTCTGATTTTTTAGCTTCGGAGCGGAAGCTGCGTAAAATCAATAAATTGTTAAACAAGTTTGCCACATACCAAAGATTACATATATGTCATCGTTGGCATATACAATTTTGTTCTCAGAGCGGATATGGTATTGTAAGTAACAATACTTGAATCGTCAAAACTAACGCAGTAGGCCCACGGCGAGAAATGAATGTGTAAAAATTAATAAGAAAACGATATTGATTACGAGATCTAAGTGGTCTTGAGAATTTCGGAGCAGTATGGCGGTTCCCACAAACGGCTACATTTGGCTCGTCACAAAATTTCTATTACGCAGCCGCAGCTGGCAATCCTGGTATATTTCATCCATGGTGTTTACACACTGCATACTGGCTGGCATAGCATCAATGAGAGAGGCCACCTATGCTGAAATCTATTACAATATTTACCACAACTATACGGCATGCTACTGCTGCTTTATCGTTTATAAAGTGAGCAAAAACTGATTTTTTAAAACTTGCAATTAAATAATGAAACACTTACTTGAAGTGTAGCTAAAGGAGATAACAACTTACATCAGCAGTTTTTCATTAAAAGGTGCCATGACAAGATGCATACTAATGTTTGCTTTATTTCAGTCTTTTTCAGATCTAGACCTTGAGTTGATCAAAAGCTTTCCTGGTAGATTTGCAGGGTAAGTTTTCCTTGTCGGCTGTGATGTATTCAATTGAAACCCAAAGGCATTTTTAATCATTGCCTAAAAATTGTCTAAAATGATTTCTATTTATGATGAATGAAAATTATTTCTGTGAACAAACAACTTATAGAAAGTAGCATCGGTACAGCAACTTACCGAGTAAACTAAAGAATGATGCAATCTTCCCAGTGTTGTTTAAAATTAATAAATATTTTATAATACACATTTAGATCGTTTAATGGAATGACTCCAGTGATAGAATGTGCAGATGTAGACTTTATCAAAGAAGTTACCATCAAAGAGTTTCCTAAATTCACCGATCGTCAAAACATTTTCCCATTTGAAAAGTCTAAAATGCTCCGACTACAAATATTTGCATTAGAAGGAGATCACTGGAAGCACGTTAGATCTATGATTACTCCGACCTTCACCTCTGGTAAACTAAAGCAGGTAAATGTGACTATCAGTAGTTGTCTTCTCCTTACTCTAGTGTTTTAGTTATGAATCATATTATAAACTGCCAGTTCTGAATGTTCTAGATGCATCCTACAATAAACCACTGCGCTGATAAGTTTGTACAACATCTTACCACAGCTAATGGATCTCCAGTTGTCATTAAAGAGTAAGTTGATATACAGTTTATTCCGCATTGTTTGGACACTTGACAGCAGGTTTTAGAGTGAAAAGTTCTGCATCGATGTACAAGTATTGAAAATTGAGCTATACAGGGTACATGTAATTATGCAATTGAGTTTACTCGCTTTTAAAAAGAATTGCTCATTATGTGTTCGATCTCCAAATTGGCCAACGTACAACATTGTACATAGACTACTCAGTCATATGTTCTATATTACCTGTTATTATCTCTACTCATTTAGCTATTCTGCTGGATACACAATGGATGTCATAGCAAGTACAGCATTTGGTATGGATATCGATGCTCAAAGCAAAATAGATCATCCTTTTATAAAACATGCAGGCACCTTCTTTGGAATTCCCAAAAAGCCTAACTTCCTATCAAAGTTCAAGCAGGCAGCCACCATACTTGCTATTTGTAAGTACGATGAACTTGGGAAGTCCTTGACGAACCAATGTTTTTATAGCCCCAGTTCATAGAACCAATGCTTTTATAGTCCAGTTCATAAGACCAATGCTTTTATAGCCCCAGTTCATAAGACCAATGCTTTTATAGTCCCAGTTCCTAGAACCAATGCTTTTACAGCCCCAGTTTATAGAACCAGTGCTTTTATAGCCCCAGTTCATAGAACCAATGCTTTTATAGCCTCAGTTCATGGAACCAACGCTTTTATAGCCCCAGTTCATAGAACCAATGCTTTCATAGCCCCAGTTCATAAAACCACTGCTTTCATAGCCCCAGTTCATAGAAACAATGCTTTTATAGCCTCAGTTCATGGAACCAGCGCTTTTATAGCCCCAGTTTATGGAACCAATGCTTTTATTGTCTCGTTTCATGGAATGTTTCGCGTCTTTAGGTTTCATACCATCTGTTGTAGTGGTGCTACCAAACCCAGTGTTGAGTATGCTCAATCCCCTTGGTCTCTCATTCTTTGATCATGAAAGCATAGCTTACTTCCGGAATGTGGTAGAACAAATTCTAAATAGTAGAAAAGCAGAAAATGGAAACCAGACTGAAGAAAGTACAAACATCAACGTAAGTTGTCGAATGTATTGGCTGCGAAAAGCCCAAGAAAGACGTGATGGAAAAAAACAGTATAGTTGTTGCACTGTTTTTTTTTATAATTTGTGGATTTCCCTTGACAAACGCTTTCTTTAAGAAAACATGGATTACCCACCAATGTTAGTTTTTCTGTGATCTAACGAGTGTATTTCTCCCAAAGAGGATGGCTGCTAAACTACTCCATAGAATTTCGTGAAATAATTCTAATCCTATAAGTCCTACAGGGTATTAGTAGCTCCTCCATTACACACAAAACCAGTGCAACTACTGATTCGCTTTTTATAAACAACTAAATTTTAAGTCAGTTTTTCAGAAATAGTTGCTAATGTTCATACCAAGCAAACTTTATAAATCTGCTTGGGATCAGCTGAAGTTCCAAGCTTGTGTTGCAGAAGAGAAAAAACTTCATATCTATGTGTACAGAGAAGATGATAGATTTGAAAGAAGTAGATCCCAAATCTATTTATACAGATCATGCTGGAATAGAATGGTCTGTAGAAGGTGATATCTATTTGCAGCCTATTGCATGGTGCTTTCCATCATTCATCACAAAACAAACCACTATATATTTGCATTTCGTATTATGACTTGCAGGTCTCTCTAGAGAGGAAGTAACAGCAAATGCTATGGCATTCTTCTCGGCTGGATACGAGACTACAGCGACAGCTCTTCAAATCTTTTTTTACTCAATGGCAGTTTATCCAGACGTTCAAGACAAGGTAAATATTACAAAACCTACAATTGAAAGCAACTACTACTCTGAGCACGTTGTTTACTAGTAGGTTTTTTGGACATCTTAGCCTCTGGCCTCATTTAGATGCACTCTTTGACCCAATAGCCTTTACCTCAAGACTAAAAACTTCTGAACGAAACAATTGAAACGTTGTCAGAGACAAACTTCCCTCAGGTGCCCACAGTCTGTGACCTGAGTCTATCCTGTTTGTATGTTGCTCTCTCCACACTGCTCACAAATTTCAAGAGTCGTTATCATCACTAACTCATAAGTTTGATGTAAATTCTCTTTAATTAGCATGAGTTCTTGAATTGACAATCTGTAAACCTGTACAAACCAATGTATATATATAAAAATTATATTTGAGAACCGGTCGATTGAGTCTGTTGTAGTGTGGTAGATTTCAGTGCACGCTAGTAGTAAACAGGTTGTTTACGCTAGGAACCTTGCCAGACAATGCGCTAGACTTTTGCCCACAGCATTTGGCTAATAGCTGTTGGGTAGAAAGTCCTACTGTGCCGGTGGCATAGTAAGCAGGGCCGGTATTGACCCCTGCAGGGTCGGTAGTGACCTCTACCGACCCGGTACAGCTGTACTGGGCCGGCACAAGATGGCCGCCTTAGCAGAGGATCTGCAAAGATGTCTAAGAACTTAGTCAAGGTCGTAAACAGGAAGTACTTACCCTTGAATTACCAACTTCATGGACCTAACTCTACGTACAGCCTGGGAACCCTGTAGGAGCATTCATTGGACAATCAGGAGAAAGTACTCCGCCCTTAGCCACTTGGCACCTCCCTTTATTATTTACATTGCATTGTTGATTGGTTGATTATTTATATAGTTAATGTAATTGGTTAATCTACTTCCTGTGCATTGACTGTTATATGTTTTGTGCTTGTCAGCTCTCCTATAAAAGGAGAGCACCCACTGTTAATCTTTGCATTCATTACAATGTTGCCATGGCATATACTCTTATATCGCTAAACCCTAGAGGAATAATTACCCTCAGGACAGCTTAGAGAATAAAGCCATTATAACAGACACTACTCGGTACTGTTTGTCTGAGCCATGGGCTCTTGCCTTACCGGGTAATTCGGTTGCCCTACACAGTTGTCACTGTCAGTCAGTACAGTGTCCCCTCTGGAGAGAGGTAGAATACTCGAGATTAGTGGATGTCCGTGGTAACAGACCGGAATCCATTACAGTAGTACAGCAACTATGATATAATGTCCGAGTACATTGAAAAAATGGTAGAGGAGTTTTTCAGCCTCAAAGATGCAGCTATATGTATATATTCTCTAACAGGTATATTTACTTCAGAAAACATTGGCCTTTTAAGTAATAAAAAAAATGCGCACAATTTTTTACCTGTTATAAGACTAGTCCCTCGATTGCTATCCTAGTCCTCCAGTTCATGCCCTACTCTCCCTGTCCATAGTTCTTCTTGGCTGTTCTCGACACTAAATCTACCAATATATCAACAAAGTTGAGCTGATCCAGCTATTTTAATCTGCTTGGCTGATTCAACAATTTCGAATGCACAGGAAAAGCCGTAGAAGTAACTATGTCCCGTTACGATTTGATGCAGATAAGAAAAGAACAAGAGTCCATCACCTTTTAAATGTGATACTGCTGTTCAGCAGCAATTTTTTTTCCTAAACTTGGTCATAACCACTTCAAAAACTATTTACAAAAAGTAACGAGTCATGCATAAAAAATCCATCTTGTGAATGCTATCTTGCCATGGTGAGTTCCACTTATTGTTCCATTCTATTAGTGTCACAAAGTGTTAGTTGGTATTTTCGTACATTTCCTCAGTTCTTGTATGCTAATATAGAAAGTTATTTATACTGAGCTACAGAGAACATCTTTGAGCATCTACTCGTAGATTTTCTGCTCCATTTTGTGGGGATATCGCGAGTCAGGACAATTATGTTAGCCTGAGATCGGCTTCATTCCATCGCATACTGAATTTGGAGTAAGCCTCCACCTCTCAGTTAGTCAGTGGTTTCTATTAGTGGGCTAGAAATCTGCAGCAGTGATGCTGTTACCTAGCATACGTGTGAGGGGAGATCCAGAGATGGAGTGTCTTCAAGAAAGTATAGAATATAACGTTTGTTCCGTCTTTCTTATGCCCTTCTGTACCCAATGCTGAAGTCTGGCGACGGATAGCATGCCACATGAGTCTGACTGACGACTGAAACAATAAGCGAAGTGTTCAATTGAGAAAATAAGGGCAAGATTAATATTATGTGCGTTCCACATGGTTTCCTGTTTCTGATTATTTTTATTACATTTATTTTTTATTAAAGCATATGTTTTTTGTTTGGTTTTATCATTATTGGTCGAGCAATCAATAAATTATTATTATTAGGTATAAGATTCATTATCATTTATAAAGTTTAAGCCTTCTAATTATTTATTTATAATCTTTTCACCCACAAACGATAGTTATTTTAACAATTATATGCTTGCGGTAGTTTCATATGAACTCCAACAATCATTTACTTATTATAATATTTACTACTATATTACAAGTATGTATGATCTTTGTAAACAAGAGGAAAATCACTACAACCTGGTCAAATGGAATCGCTGTGGGTTAATCAACCAATCAAAGCATGACGGACAAGATGAAAAATCGATCATGTCCGTTTTGCTTCATCCTGCCCTGAATGTACCATCCCGCGTGACGGAACAGCAGATACGGGTGATATTCTGGCTCATGTGGCAGGGCCATTACTGCCAAGGCTTTTACAACTTGAGACAGAGACTAGCAATGTGTGTAGGATAATGAGCTAGGAATAACAAAAGGACAAACATGAATTGTTACTATGCGGTGAACAAACCGTGGTGATGGTGAAGCGTTGTCATTAAATGGTGGGGGGGGGAGGGTGGTAGATGGTTGTGGTGCAGAGTGGTATTTCAAGCAAGGCATGTCTAACATCCACCACAAAATTTTGCTAGTCAATCATAAATACTAAACACAAAAACCTATGCCTGGTTGTTAGCTACATGCCATCATACATATCTGGTTGTATAGTTGTATGATATCATATATATCTGGTTGTACAGTTGTATGATATCATATATATATGGTTGTACAGTTGGATGATACCATATATATCTGGTTGTACAGTTGTATGATATCATATATATCTGGTTGTACAGTTGTATGATATCATATATATCTGGTTGTACAGCTGTATGATATCATATATATCTGGTTGTACAGTTGTATGATATCATATATATCTGGTTGTACAGTTGTATGATATCATATATATCTGGTTGTACAGTTGTATGATATTGTATATATCTGGTTGTACAGTTGTATGGTACCATATATATCTGGTTGAACAGTTGTATGATATCACATATATCTGGTTGTACAGTTGTATGATATCATATATATCTGGTTGTACAGTTGTATGATACCATATATATCTGGTTGTACATTTGTATGATATCATATATATCTGGTTGTACAGTTGTATGATATCATATATATCTGGTTGTACAGTTGTATGATACCATATATATCTGGTTGTACAGTTGTATGATATCATATATATCTGGTTGTACAGTTGTATGATATCATATATATCTGGTTGTACAGTTGTATGATATCATATATATCTGGTTGTACAGTTGTATGATACCATATATATCTGGTTGTACAGTTGTATGATATCATATATATCTGGTTGTACAGTTGTATGATATCATATATATCTGGTTGTACAGTTATATGATATCATATATATCTGGTTGTACAGTTGGATGATATCATATATATCTGGTTATACAGTTGTATGATATCATATATATCTGGTTGTACAGTTGTATGATATCATATATATCTGGTTGTACAGTTGTATGATATCATATATATCTGGTTGTACAGTTATATGATATCATATATATCTGGTTGTACAGTTATATGATATCATATATATCTGGTTGTACAGTTGTATGATATCGTATATATCTGGTTGTACAGTTGTATGATATCATATATATCTGGTTGTACAGTTATATGATATCATATATATCTGGTTGTACAGTTATATGATATCATATATATCTGGTTGTACAGTTGTATGATATCGTATATATCTGGTTGTACAGTTGTATGATATCATATATATCTGGTTGTACAGTTGTATGATATCATATATATCTGGTTGTACAGTTATATGATATCATATATATCTGGTTGTACAGTTGTGTGGTACCATATACATCTGGTTGTACAGTTGTATGATATCATATATATCTGGTTGTACAGTTATATGATATCATATATATCTGGTTGTACAGTTGTGTGATATCATATATATATCTGGTTGTACAGTTGTATGGTACCATATACATCTGGTTGTACAGTTGTATGATATCATATATATCTGGTTGTCCAGTAGTATGATATCATATATATCTGGTTATACAGTTGTATGATATCATATATATATCTGGTAGCACAGTTGTATGATATCATATATATCTGGTTGTACAGTTTGACGATATCATATATATCTGTTTGTACAGTTGTATGATACCATATATATCTGGTTGTACAGTTGTATGATATCATACATATCTGGTTGTACAGTTGTACGATATCATATATATCTGGTTGTACAGTTGTATGATATCATATATATCTGGTTGTACAGTTGTATGATATCATATATATCTGGTTGTACATTTGTATGATATCATATACATCTGGTTGTACAGTTGTATGATATCTTATATATCTGGTTGTACAGCTGTATGAAGCCATATTAGAAGCAACAGAAGATGGTAACCTCTCGTATGAAGAAATACAGAAAGTTGAATACCTAGACTGGTGTGTCAATGAAAGTCTCAGGATTTACCCACCTGTTCTCAGGTTGGCCTTTTTCAGTTTCATAAACCTTCACCTTTGATTTCTAATGTGACTTTTGATTTCAGTCGATTTAATCTGACCATATGATGTTGCAGATTTGAACGAGTCGCAAAAGAGGAAGTAGAGATTTGTGGATATGTACTACCAAAAGGACAAGCAGTAGCCTGTATGACTTATGCAGTACATCACAATCCTCTGTATTGGAAGGATCCAGAGAGCTTTAAACCAGAAAGGTGACGATTTTCTTTTCAACTGTTGATAACTTGGGTAAATGTAGTTGATTTTCGATTACTGGTTACAAGTAACTTAGTATCCACTCACCATAAGCAACAGCTTTGATTATCTTTCGTTATAATTGTTTATTACATCTGCAGGTTTTCTCCATCAAACAAGACAGAAACACACCAGTATGCATATCTACCATTTGGATCTGGTGGTAGAAATTGTGTAGCTATGAGGTTGGCTCTGCTAGAGTTGAAGGTAGCCATTGTAAAGACTCTGATTTCTTTTAGGATAGAGAAAACCTCAGAGACACCAGAACCAGTGAGTGATGTTTTACTTATTACTAGCAGTATTACCGGTTGTTTTCAAATAAGCTCACCACCTCTGTCTTAGCCCAGCTTGATTTCTCCCGCCATGTTCTACCTCACCCCCAACTCTAACCCACCTCACCCTTCCCCTGCCCCACTCTGTCCCCCTTGCTCTACTTCTGACCCCTATTCTACCTCTACCATATTCCAACTCTGTCCAACTGTACTCGCTCTCTTTCTCTCCTTCACTCAATTTGGTGGAAGACACAGTTAGTTTGCTAGATCTTTCATTAAATGCCATTTTGAAATTTACTAGTTAATTATATTGCATTAGCTGCATCATCTGTTACGAACATATACCTGACAAAAACTAAAACAGTAATACAACAAAGCTTTGGACTGTTGATGCCATGAGAACTGCACGAGTCATAAACCTATGGGAATAACTTACTTAACACCCCAACCATCTGATACGGGAAAAAATTTTACTTTTTATGACTTGTCTCATCTAAAGTTTAATGAAAGGAAATGAATCACCAAACAACTCCAGTTTGAGGACACATAACAAAACCAAATGGTGACGTTACAGCAAAGTAATTCAATAATTTTTGTATGGCAGCTTTAAACTTTCTTAACTCAGTAGAATTAGCTATACATAAACTGGTCACACAAATAAAGAGACATCCAGAAGGCAATTTGTCTATTTCTATATAGAGATTCTGTGCAACCATTAAGAGATATTGTGGTAGTTTGGCACTCCCTACTCCAGAGCAGCTACGTACACTCAAAACCCAATAGAACACCTACCACTGCTTCTACTCAGAATTAATTCTACCCAGAATAACTCCTACATGGGTAGCTATCACTGCAATAAACCCTCCACAAACTATATCAACTGTCACCTTCAAGGCAAAGTCCTAGCCTCACACACACTACCAAAGAGGAGTCAAGGAATTGGTCTGTGTTGATGGTGGTTATTTAATACAAGTCAGAATCCAATTTCATAAATTCACTGCTGTATTCACAATACAGTAATACCGGCATGAACCAATCATACCAAAATATTATATAATGCACAAATGGAAATAATAATTATTTATTCCGTCTAATCAACTTACTTGTACAAGTCGTTGGCTCCTCCTAATTAGATGCCACCCAAGAAGGTTTAGTTTCTTCCTTAGCCTTAGTACATAACCGTTACCAACAATCATTTATCCACGACAATAATCATTTAACCATTTATGTAGTAATGAAGCTACGACAGTAAAAGTCCCATTCTTCAAATAAGTAGCTACCCTGAGCACCCTGGGTTGTATATTAGGAGCAGATCTGTGGTAAAGAACAGATATCCTAATCCGAGGTTGATCTCCTTTTATACTACTGATATAAGTAGGCTTCGGGTATATTGTAATGGGCTGAGGTAGCTTGCAGTTTATTTCTCATCAAGTTAATCAGTTAGTCAAATTAATGTTTTTAATTGTGTAAAATTTAATTTTCACAGACGAAATGTAAATAAACGGATTGTAAAATAGTCTGAAACTATTGTATTTTTCAGTAAATTCTACACTAGACAGCAGTAGGACTTTAGGGCAATTTTAACCTTGGGAGCTTTTCGTTGGAAGCAAATAGCTTTAGTCTTGTAGCTTTATTTTATTAAAAAATATATGGTACTTGATTTGTATCGACCTAATTTTATACCAACTGTATCATAATTGCGTTTACAGGGCAAATTCAAGTTCAAGAAATTATCTGGATTTCTGCAACCAGAGGATCCATTGAAGGTCTCAGCTGTACCAAGGAACAAGTAGTGTGTTTAGAGTTTCTATACTTTTGTCTTTATAACCTGATATAAACTTATGATTCTTTAATATTATATAGCCATATATCTGTGTCTGTAGAGCTGTGAGGGCATCACAACACCATTTCCTACGTCTAAATTGAGATTTTATCCCTGTGCTTAGGCTACCAGATGTAATAAACAGTACATAACTATATTACTACATTTATTGCATTGTCTCTTTGTCTGCTTGTCTAAAAGTGCTGCCTGTTGATTGCTGGAGTCAGTAAATGTTGGTGAAGGTTCTGTTTGGTACGAGGTGCTGGATTGAGCAAGACTTCTAGACAAGAGGAACTTATATACAAGTTTAAAGTCTCGCCAGTAATTGGTGGTTGTTGATGGTTGTGCAGAACACTTTGGCAATATTGTAGTGGGTTTATATGCTTATCAAGAGTTTACTAGTTTATGTACCTCTCTAGTGTGTCTTTCAGTCATAAGGTTTCTCCACTAATTGGTAGTTGTCTACCCTGGACATGGATAACGGGCGAACAATGTTAGGTAATAAGCTGTATATTACATCAACAACCCTGCTTTGGGCTCTGAGCCTAGATGCACCAGATGTATGTTATGGCAAGTTATGCTAAGTTAGAATTTATCCACTCATCATAGTATCGTGCAGCCATTCAAAATATCTGGTCATGCAACGAATGGCCGATGAAAACTAATACACAATGATAGTAAATAAAGGCACATGACCTTGACCTCGGTGGTAATGTCCAATGATATCTTCCAGGTGTGTGTTTTCTGCCAGCCTCTGTAACTGTACGTTCTGGCAATCTTTTCGTAGTCGAGTGGCAGCTTGGTGACCCAAAAGCACCTAAGGCTATTTTTAAGACAATGCCACTACACTATTTTGTTATCAATGCTCAGTCCAATCCAGGGTACTATCCTGTGCTAGGATAGTTTACTTACATTGTCTACTCTGTGTCACAGTCGTATACATGCAGTTACGCGAATCATGCAGCTTATATAAAAGTGGATTTGAGGTCCATTTTTTAGGGGGCGGAGCCTAATTTTTATAAAAGTTACAATGGAAAAAAATTTGTAGAGTCTGCTAAAAACTTATCTGAAGGCAATAGCATGGCAGTTGAGTTTTCATCGATTACAAAATATGAAATAAACCCTCTTTATCTGCACAAGCACACAAATTTGAAGCGGGAAAAATAATCACATTTGGGTGCAAATTTCTTTTATAAAATTTCTCATTTCTGATAAAAATGGCCGCTCTAAGTTGAAATAATTTTGTAACCAAATCCCATAAACAACAATATATCCACTGAAATACCAACGAAAAACCTTGCTTGCTGGTAATATGAAATAATATTCCAAAATAATACTGCACCCCATTATTCATATTGTCCAGGCTCACAACGGCATTTGGTCCAGTTCATTATAGATAATTTCCTGTATTAGCTAACAAAATCCATGTAATTGGATATTGAGTGTGTCAAGTAGGTTCTCTAGTAGACACATATCTGAAAGAATGCAAGACATGACAAGTATTTGTACGGTAGAACCAATGTTTTTTCGCAACAAGCCAACAGGTTTTAATGGTAAGTTTTATAATTGGTAATCATTGTTTGTATTTGTTTCCATGGTAACAACTTCTGTTCTAGCAACTGTGTGTATATGACTGTGCCCTGTGAAGGGATAACTTACTACTGCATTTTCAAGGTAAGCTACTTGCAATCTTACAACCTGTCAGCCATATATTAACCCTCACAAGTTTTGCAGAAGTTAGCAGGGATTACAACTGTCCAACTTCACCATGGTATGCAATGAACTTCTCTTAATAACCTAAATGAAGCTGTATGATTTTCATTTTAATCAATTTTCAAAGTAGGTCACTATTATGTAGATTTAACTGCTATTTTTCAAGGTCCACCAAAAATTGGCAAAGCCTTTCAGTTTGCCAAAAGACCAAACTCAGTATTCTTGTGTAACTAAACTGAACATCTTACAACTAAATGATCCAATAGACTGTTCCTGCAGCAGTTGTCTACTCTCTGTCGTAGTGGCATAAGTACACATAAGCGCACAAACAGACACACATGCACACACACAGAGGCAAACAGACAGACATACTGGCAGACACACAGACAGACATGTAGAAAGACTTACAGACATACAGACAGACTTACAGACATACAGACAGACAAACAGACATACAGACAGACAAACAGACATACAGACAGACATACAGACAGACAAACAGACAGACAAACAGACATACAGACAGACAGACAGACAGACAGACAGACAGACATACAGATAGACAGACAGACAGACATACAAACAGACATACAGACAGACATACAGACATACAGACAGACAAACAGACGGACAGACATACAGACAGACAGACATACAGACAGACATACAGACATACAGACAGACAAACAGACGGACAGACATACAGGCAGATGACAGACAGAGAGACAAACAGACAAACAAATGGTCTTTTTCACATTTTTTTATATATTTGTCATGTTATACAAATATGTATTTATGCCCCTTTATATACATGTGTATATATAGCTTTGTACGCAAAGCACTATGAAATAATTGACGTCCCATTGTAATGAAAGGACTCCTACAGCAAATATTTTGTATAAAGACTCTTTCTTCTGCTCCATAATTGATGTCTGTTTTGTGTAAGTATAAGAGTTTTTATGTGAAGACATTTGAAGTACTTTTTACACTGAATCTGTTAAGTGTGAAATAAAAAAATAACACACAATCCTGTTGATGAAAAATAGAAAATCGGAGAATGCGTAGAAACTAACAAAAGCAGCTAGAGTGGAGCTCCATTTGCCTAAGGGTAGTGAACGTGAACACAGACCTTGAGACATTGATTCATTTATATTAAAATTGATTTTTGGAGTTATGCTGTTTTATCAAGAGCAAGCAACTTCTAGTAAGTCCTTTTAAATTTTCCAACTTATTTTTGCCGGAGGATCAAGATTCCCCCCCCTCCCCTCACAAGGTGCTGGCAGTGAAAATTAAATGATAAGAAAGTGCTGTCAAAGCAGCATTGCTTAAACTTAACTCAGTTCTTCATCTCAAATATCTGCTGCTTTAAATGAGACAACTATAGACTTGGTGAAAAGTAACCAAACTTCCTGCAGCACAGGTTTTTGGCTACACACGCCACCCTGCCCCACTCTGCCCCACTCTGCCCCACTCTGCCCCACTCTGCCCCACCCTGCCCCACCTTTTCTCTCAGTGCTCAGCCACTTCCTTACTCTCTCCCTCACTCTACCTTCTTTTAAAGGTAAACGAGTTGTCTGCAACAACAGTGCCATCTTAGAGCCACTCACACACCCTCCCCCCCTCCTGCTTCCAGGTTCTCACACCACCAAACCCCCAGATTCCCACAGCTTATCTCCCAATACTTCTCATTTACCTCCAGCAGATTTCAAGCCTCTACCGTAATACAGGCAACATATCAACATCACCTTAATATACGCTGATATCAGCTGAGAGTTATCTTCTATCACCACCACTCGAGCGAGAACCATTTAAAAAAAATGATGTCA
This sequence comes from Cryptosula pallasiana, assembly GCA_945261195.1. Classification (NCBI taxonomy): domain Eukaryota; kingdom Metazoa; phylum Bryozoa; class Gymnolaemata; order Cheilostomatida; family Cryptosulidae; genus Cryptosula; species Cryptosula pallasiana. Next base: position 23,662,709 of record OX183140.1, on the reverse strand, counting down.
AAATGATTGAAGCCATGACAGTTAGTACTGCCACCCTTGGAGCTTCCAAGATTCGAATGAGACATAAAAAAACTGAAGTTTTGCTTACTATGACCAAGGATTATTAATTCGTCTGCTTGCTGTAACCAATAGGAATGCTCCAATTTTACCTGAATAAATTTGATATAATTAGGGCTAAATCTTATGGCGATCAGTAGTTAGTTAACTGTGTTAGTGAATGTTTGATATTATATTTTTGTTTTCTGAACTCATTACACGCTTGGTTAACTTGCACCAATGTATAGTGTCTGACTGGTTGCAATTATTACATCTGGTGTTGGTTGGTGGACGACTAGTTGGTTGGTTGGATCGAGCCTGAGATCGAGCTTAGGTTGAGTCTAATTTAAGTCTAGGTTCAGTCTAGGTCTAGTCTGAAGTCGTGTCTAGGTTGAGCCCAGGTCAAAGTGCTTGAATAAAAAACGCCTAGTAGATAGTAAAGTGATAGATTGTATTGTAGTTTTAGTATCTACTGAAACCATGTGCGTCCAAAAATACAGTATCTAAAATACTTCTCTTCTACTAAGTGTTATAGACTGTAACTCTTCCGCCTACAAATTACTAAAAACTTCTCCAATTTGGAAAAAATAACTCTGTATAGAGGTTTTGAGTCAAAGGTAATCTCAACTCATCAACTTGATCGGTGAAGGAAATTTGGAAGAGCCATAATTTATGCAGCGAGAATGATAACATGTAAGAAGACTAGCAGTCAAACCAAGCACCAAGTGCGGTATCAGTAACTAAATGGGTAAGGATCAGTTATTACATAATCTCCACTGCTAGAAGACATGACGTCTACTTCATTTATTTCTTGGAACTGCAGCAACTCTTAATGGTTCTGCTGGTTGAAGCAATCCAGAAAACTTTTTAAACTTGAGGTCACCCTGCAATATAAACTAGTTTTTATTTTAATTTTGGGGTAAAAGAATGTCTAGACGTGGCCTTGTCAAAGGCAATTGTGTGAAACAAAAAAACAATGTTCTAACAACATGCAATTTCACAGAATAAGTAGTATATCATCACTCACTGGTTCTGGTGTCTCTGAGGTCTTCTCTATCCTAAAAGAAATCAGAGCCTTTACAATGGCTACCTTCAACTCTAGTAGAGCCAACCTCATAGCTACACAGTTTCTACCACCAGATCCAAATGGTAAATATGCATACTGGTGTGTTTCTGTCTTGTTTTCTGCAGAAAACCTGTAGATATAATAAGGAAATGATAATGAAAAATATTCAAAACCGTTGGTTGTAGTGTGTGGATACCAATCTTCTTGTAGCAGGTACCTAAAAATCAACTAGATTTACGCAAATTATCTACAGTTGAGAAGAGAATCTTTACCTTTCTGGTTTAAAGCTCTCAGGATCCTCCCAATACAGAGGATTGTGATGTACTGCATAGGTCATACAGGCTACTATTTGTCCCTTCGGCATTACAATCCCACAAATCTCTACTTCCTCTTTTGCTACTCGATCAAACCTGTAACAGTAAAAGCTTGATTGAAATTGACAAAAAAGTTGGGAATATGCTATGTTAAACGGAGAAAAAGAAGCATGCACCAGTTTATCAACAGCCCTTCGTTATGAGTATCTTCTTGCATATGATAATGTAGAGAAGAATCAATAAAAAGCACGGTTTAACACTCCTCAACACAACTACACTGCCCAAATCCACCCACCTTACCACCAGACAACAACTTTGCTTCCAGACAAGCCACCATTGTGCTCTATATTTCTTTTTAGTAATGGTATGCAAAACCAAAGAAACCATAGACTTAGGGCCTTAAAGAAGATATTGTCCACCCATATACTACTTTCCCTAAAATCCAGAGAGCTGTCTTGATACTGTAGTGAGCTTAAAAAAACTGGTTTGGATTTCAATGGCTGCAGCTTGTTTGAAATCAAGCTTGAGTTTTCCCTACGCTACTCAAATTGGTTCAGGGATAGGCTGATTAGAGAAGTACTCTACCCGAGTTCAGAAAGCATAGAAGGAACTCTGGCCTTGAGCCACTCCGACAATGGCAGCAAATACGTACAGGAAAGTTATCAATAATTCATGGCAGACTAAAAAAATATGATGAAAACAACCTAATGGTGGGAAGCAATGTTGGAGACAGAGAGTGAAGGCATAGAGGTTATGGGAAGTCGGTGAGATAAATTTATCTGAAAAGCTAGAGCCTAACATGTGACCTTAATGATAATTAGTAGAATTAACGTGTGCATTATAAAAATGCTGTTTGTGGTATACCTTTATATGGTTGGTTATTGCCTTATTTGGTGACTGTGATGCATGTGTGGTATAATATGATAACCAGAGAGTAGTCGTTTACTGTGCAGTGTGCTATTTCATTGTTTTGGATTACACTGAACATGGGGAACAATAAAAAGTAATAAAATTTTGAAATTCCAACTCTAGTGTTGCTTGTAGAACATACTGGCTGCTGGCTGGATTGTTGGAAAAATCTTGGAGTAAGAAAAATGTGAGGAAAGGGTCCTGAGTTAATGGGAGTGCGGAAGAGGATCCTGGAGAGCTGAGAAGCAGATAATTGCTTGTGTTACAGTTGCCAAGGTTGTTCAGAGGTGAAAGAGTAAGACACAACTGTGAGACACAGAGCATAGTGTGGGATACTAGTGTCAGCAATGGGGGGGGGGGGGCTAACCTTCACAACACCTACTAACTTTTGTGCAATGTATGCTAACCTGAGAATGGGTGGAAAGATACGAAGACTTTCATTGACACACCAGTCTAGATATTCCACTTTCTGCAGCTCTTCATACGAGAGGTTACCATCTTCGGTTACTTCTGATATGGCTTCATACAACTGTACAACCAGATATATATGGTATCATACAACTGTACAACCAGATATATATGATATCATACAACTGTACAACCAGATATATATGATATCATACAACTGTACAACCAGATATATATGATATCGTGCAACTGTACAACCAGATATATATATGATATCACACAACTGTACAACCAGATATATACGATACCATACAACTGTACAACCAGATATATATGATATCATACAACTGTACAACCAGATATATATGATATCATACAACTGTACAACCAGATATATATGATATCATACAACTGTATAACCAGATATATATGATATCATACAACTGTACAACCAGATATATATGATATCATACAACTGTACAACCAGATATATATGATATCATACAACTGTACAACCAGATATATATGATATCATACAGCTGTACAACCAGATATATATGATATCATACAACTGTACAACCAGATATATATGATATCGTACAACTGTACAACCAGATATATATGATATCATACAAATGTACAACCAGATATATATGATATCATACAACTGTACAACCAGATATATACGATACCATACAACTGTACAACCAGATATATATGATATCATTCAACTGTACAACCAGATATATATGATATCATACAACTGTACAACCAGATATATATGATATCGTACAACTGTACAACCAGATATATATGATATCATACAAATGTACAACCAGATATATATGATATCATACAACTGTACAACCAGATATATACGATACCATACAACTGTACAACCAGATATATATGATATCATACAACTGTACAACCAGATATATACGATACCATACAACTGTACAACCAGATATATATGATATCATTCAACTGTACAACCAGATATATATGATATCATACAAATGTATAACCATAACAAGTATGGAACCGTACGATTGCATCTCATAATCGGGATAATATCACACCATGTGACCCCATGTGACCCCGTGTGCCATGTGACCCCGTGTGCCATGTGACCCCATGTGACCCCATGTTTCTCTTTTCAATTTTAAGGCAACAAAACCAATTGTCTGATACAAACAATTTAAGACTTAGTAACTTTGTCAAACCCAAACGTCTGCGGTGAGATAACAGCAACAAACCTTCAACTTAGAAACATTGAGTAAACAATAGAATGATGATTAGATATCCAATATCAAAATTAATTGATACCAATAATACTGAGCAATGTTAGCAACGTCATCCATGACCATCATTGCTAAATAAATCGTTGTAGTTTGTGTTTGAGAAGTTTTTGTCAGCGACTTTAAGTAAAAAGCTGACAATAGTTGAATACACCACGTAACACGTTATAGTAATTGAGAGCTTCTATATGGAGAGAACTACTTGATTACCTTCTCCTGAATGTCTTGGTTAACAGCCATTGAGTAGAAAAAGAATTGAAGAGATGCTGCTGTTGTCTCATATCCAGCAGCAAAAAATACAACCGCATTAGCTGTCAATTCATCTCTGGTAATACCTGTATAGGTAACAAGTGAGTTATCTACAATGCTGTGATACGATTGTTTGTTTTACTGTCAAGTACGAAAAACAGTGCGTAAAAGATGGGAAATAGATATTACCTTGTGTGCTCCATTGTATTCCATTATGACCTTCACGGATGGAACCAAAGTCTGTTTGTTTGACATCAACTAACTTCTCTGTGCACATTGAGATAAAGTTGTTTCTTTCCTAAAAAGATGCAACTGTGAGAATGAGAGTTTGCTTCTAGCGGTATATAAAGCCAGAATAAATCATTTTACAGCTTATTTTCCTTAAATGTGATATGATTAGTCAAATTTTACAAGTGAGTATTTCTAGATAGTCGTTACGGACGATATTATTTTTTAAAGTATCAGACTTCCACCTCTGGTATATGCACTTGATACTGCAAATAGTTTTGGTGGACCTACTCATCACTAGTCTGAGATAAGTTACTGATTATTGATTAGAAGTTATGTCCCCCTCCAACATCCCCTGGGTACACCCATCCCTTTATCGGCAGAACAAAAATAAATATTTAGTCTAGATAGGAATACACCAGTACAACATCCATTAAAAGGCAATTATCATCCAAACAACCAACAAGATAAGCTAAAATAATGTTAGTGAGTTAATGTACATAGGCAGATTGAGCCTGTCTGTCACACATCTCTATTCAATCAGCTGGATGGGGAGATGGGGTGAAGCTAATCCTTTAGCAGTGGTTCTTGTAGCTTTATACCCCTAGGTTCTTGATTAGGTTTATTTTCAAGGATATTAAGAGAGGCATGACGAAAGCCTGTGAGATTATTTTTACCTAAATTTTTCATTGTTGTAGCGACTATTTTTATTACTACTTTGGGTTAGTATTCAAGTTGGCGGTGGTTATTTTCTTCTGGTACCCATGGTCAGGCAGCTTGATTGACTCTGAAGGTTAGCCTGTAGTTAGAGGGGAGGGGGAGGTGGGGGTAGTTTGACTAAAAGAGAAGAAAGAGTTACCAATTGTGGCATTTTAAAGTATTTAAGAAGGCAAGGGACAGGAAAATTCAAACTAAGAAGTGATACTACAAATCTCTTCTTACAAATGGGCCAAATTTCACAGAAGTAGGAGAACGGTTGGCAATCAGTTAGATAGCTGTTTAGAATGGAAAACAGAGTAGAAAGTAGAGGTTTAGGGACAATTAAGGCAGTTAGGAGTGAGTATGTTGTTATATTCCACCCAAGGATCTCTCTTTCATAGATTGTCAATCGGACACCGATTAAAAACAGTATTGTCAAATGTAAACTGTGAATGACCCTAAACAGAATAGCACTTGTCACATTTTCTAAGCCTCAAACCCTCTTATACAGAAAAGTACCTCTTTCTCTCTTTGGTGTGAACTAACTGCCATAGAAACGGCCCCCGTCTTATGGCCAAGGCTCACTCGCCACAGTAAACTCTCTTCCAGACACTCACAGTGTCCAACTCGATTTTGTTCTCTGGTCACCATGGAAAATTACTGAACAATCAAGTAAATTGGACTTGAAGTAATTGAGTCAAGTATTATAAAGTGATGACCTGAAAGTAGTAATATATGAGCAGATCTCCCTACCAAGTGTTTTTTTGTGGATTTGATCTTGGAGTTGAGACAATGGGTTACGGCGTTGGATGAATTCGCCGAGTTTATATTGTATTTCATTTGAGGGGTACTTGAGTGGCATTTGAATGGCATTTAAGTGGCATTCGAGTTTTGATTATTTTTTTACTTGATTTGAACTCATATGGCATCTAGATTTTGAATGTATGGCATTTAAGTTTTGATAATTTTTTTACATAACTCGAACTCATATGGCATCTTGAGAGAAAGGAGAGAGGAAAAGAGGAGAGAGAGGAGAGAGGAGATACATCTACATTGAATAAATACATTGATTAAAAATGAAACAATGTGTGAATATATACATTTATTGTATAATAAGTAGGGATACATAAAGAGAACATATTAAATATTGTAAGCTTGAAATAGTTCCAATATCATTTCAAATGAAAAAATGGATGATGAGAGATTTTCATCCGTTTGTATGTATCTACATATATCTGATTGAAAATGATATAATAATTCAGTAGTCCATTGTATTGAAATCAATTTTTGAGTGAGCTCTTTATTCCACACTTTTCTTTGAATTTTCTTTAAGTAATCATTAATACTGACAGTTTTTGACATTTTTACAACTGTTTGAAAATTGTTTTTAGTCATAAGCTTAAATATTTCTACTGAATTGTCAACGTATTTATGTGTAGTGTATGGTCGGTATTGTATCGGTGAAAGTTCTCCATGTAAAGAAGCTACAGTTAGCAAATGCTGTGTCATACATAATAATATAGCTTGTAATGTCAAGCGATATCCAATCTTTTCCTGTACTTCAACATTTTCTTTAATATAGCTATGATATATCTTTGGAAGGTAGTCTTTGATTGTGTATCTTTTTGAACTCATAATGAACTAAAATAAAATGTTAAGTATTAGTATATGATGATTAAACAGTGTTGTAAAATAATTACATTTTAACTTTTATTAAGTAATTTTTCTATTAATTCTTACCTCATCACCAAGAAATCAGCTGTAGTAGTTGATGAAATCAGTTGTAGTAGTTGATGAATCAGTTGTAGTAGTCGATGTTTTATTGCTGGAGAGAATGATTTCTATGCAGAGAGAGCTGTTCTTATATAGTATAAGCCACTCCTACTCATTTAGCTTATAGCCATTAAAAACACTCACGCGAAAACTCTATCAGAATAGTGTTATTCGCGTGAAATATCCCTGTTTTATTCGTGTGAAAATAAAAAATTTCATTCCCGCGAAAGCAACGGTTTCCATTCGCGTGAAAATAAAGTATATATTCCCGCGAAAGCATTGGTTTGTATTCGCGTGAAAATAAAATTTTTATTCCCGCGAAAGCAACGGTTTCCATTCGCGTGAAAATAAAATTATTTATTCCCGCGAAAACATTGGTTTGTATTCGCGTGAAAATAAAATGTTTATTCCCGCGAAAGCATTGGTTTGTATTCGCGTGAAAATAAATTATTTATTCCCGCGAAAACATTGGTTTGTATTCGCGTGAAAATAAAATGTTTATTCCCGCGAAAGCATTGGTTTGTATTCGCGTGAAAATAAATTATTTATTCCCGCGAAAACATTGGTTTGTATTCGCGTGAAAATGAAATTATTTATTCCCGCGAAAACATTGGTTTGTATTCGCGTGAAAATAAATTATTTATTCCCGCGAAAACATTGGTTTGTATTCGCGTGAAAATAAAATGTTTGTTCCCGCGAAAGCAACGGTTTCCATTCGTGTGAAAATAATTTATTTATTCCCGCGAAAACATTGGTTTGTATTCGCGTGAAAATAAAATGTTTATTCCCGCGAAAGCAACGGTTTCCATTCGTGTGAAAATAAATTATTTATTCCCGCGAAAACATTGGTTTGTATTCGCGTGAAAATAAAATGTTTATTCCCGCGAAAGCAACGGTTTCCATTCGCGTGAAAATAAATTATTTATTCCCGCGAAAACATTGGTTTCTATTCGCGTGAAAATAAAATGTTTATTCCCGCGAAAGCAACGGTTTCCATTCGCGTGAAAATAAATTATTTATTCCCGCGAAAACATTGGTTTGTATTCGCGTGAAAATAAAATATTTATTCTCGCGAAAGCAACGGTTTGTATTCGCGTGAAAATAAAGTATTCATTCCCGCGAAAGCAACAGTTTCCATTCGCGTGAAAATTAAATGTTTATTCCCGCGAAAGCATTGGTTTGTATTCGCGTGAAAATAAAATATTTATTCCCGCGAAAGCATTGGGTTGTATTCGCGTGAAAAAATGTTGATTCATAGGATTTAATCAGTGCAACTTTACCTATTTAAGAGCCACTGTTTTCACACAGAAAGCATCCAGTTCTACAACAACTAGCGGAGAAGCAACATCTACTAAATCTTTCATTGCAACAACTAGGAGCTCATCTTCTTTATAAAGGTAAGAGTAAAAATATTTATTTTTTGTTAGCTAACGCTACTAGCTGAAGGTATATGACCTTTATGATCTTTTAAAATTAATTACGAAAAATTAAACAAAATGTTTTGTTTTTTTAGAATGAATACTCAAGACGAAGGAAGTCAACCGATGAATGAAGAAGCAGGATCCCAGCAAACCCTTTCCCCATCACCTTCTCCTATCTTTGATATGGCAGAAAGTCAATTGGTGGTTGATGAACCAGAATCCCAACAAGATTTTACTTCATTCACATCTCCTACTAACAAGCTGTCTTCAAAAAGAACATCGATGAGGAAACGATCTTTTATTGATTTGACAAAAGATGAGAATGAAACTGGCTCGAAGTGCAAAAAACTAGTTTTGACGGATGTTGGAGATGAAACGCTTTTTCGTCACACCAGAATACCCTTTCAAGATGCTGGAAGTAATGAACTAACCACTCTCACCTACAAGAGCGCTGGGTTAATAAACTCTCTCTCTCCAGATAGTCTAGAAAAACTTGAAGAATCCATGGAAATCCGAGAACTACCAGTACCAACAGTTATGGAGGTGTTGTCTGTTGAATTTCGTGATGAATCAAAGTGCACCATGATTTACAACTACCGAAAGGATAAGAAGATAACTCGGGTGAAGAGTGATGTTTCAACCGAAATAGGACTGCTTGTTAATAAAGCTAAGCAAACACGTCCAATTGTTTTAATTTATATGGGAGAAGGAAAGACAGGAGATGCGATTTTTCGTACTGCTGAATCTCATGGATGTAATCGAAAGATCAACGATCCATTCAACTCATTGTATGGCAAGAGTTTGAGACAAATACAGGCTTATTTCAGTGTTGCTCACCTACACAATTTTCCGACAGGAAGTGTTATAGCTTATGAGAATCCTGGAATGCTAAGAAAATGTGATACTCGTTGGAACAAGACTGCTGATGTTATAGTGGCTAATTACAGATGTGTGGTGAAAGGAGAGCTATTGATTGGAGATCTTAGCATCCCTGCTCAAATAGCTTCATCTGTGGTGGCGGAAAAAAGTGGTGTAATCGTATTCAGAGGACTGAAACAAAATACGAACAACATGATTTCCTACGACATCATTCTACTCTCAGCTCTTCAAGCTTTCATTCAAGTCTCAGAACTGTTTGATACTTCGCTGCAGCACACCTGTCTCTCCTACTTTGATGAAAATGAAAAAGAGAATTGTCCAGAACAGCATATCAGAGTCTTAATCGATAACACAAAGGATGTGACTCGTCTTCTATGATGGTAAGTTTCATATGTATTTAAAGAAAGATCTGAAGTATTTTTGTAAAATTAATTCATATAACTATGTATGATAGAGTCATTAGTTACTATGTCTTTTAGATATAACTAAAGAGCGCTCCTGAGGAAGAAAATGAGAAGATCTTATTTACTTCTTGCTTGAAACATTACAAAATAATAGTTTTTATAGGTTCTGTAGTGTTTAGCACAAATAATGAGATAAGTTGTATTTTATTCATTATATTTGTTATATCAAATAAAAATCAATTATAATAATTTATTTTAACAATTTACTTAGTAAATTAGTTCCTTGTATATGTACACCATCTATTCCTTCTACTGTATTATCTTCTATGAACTCGAAGTTAGGATAGGTCTGTATGATAAATCTCCGTATTGAGTGATCTCTCATCTCACTATCTCCTATGTCTCGTAAACTTTTAACAATTTCATCCATACTCCATCCTCTACTTCTCAGTAAACAAAGGTATACACAATAGTCGCCACATACAGTTGACAAAAAACTTTGTAGTTGTGTTTCATTACTTCGTATTGTTTCATATCCTCCATGAATACTTAGTATTTCATTTACATCCGGATAAAAGGAAACAGAACGTCCAAACGAGTCAAAAAAATCCACCTCTGAATCATTAGCGTACACAGCCAACCAATGCTCTCCGGGTTGATGAGAATAATGGGTGTTGAATACGAAACATCCTGTTGGAAAATTGCAAATTTGCTTCCAAAACTGTTCTCTAGCTCCAACATGAATCCCTACGCTTTGACATAAAACGTCTGAAGATAAGATCGATCGAATTTGTATGGTATTCATCTGTAACTTTCTGTTTAAAGCACTGCGTCGCCTCCGATAGTTAATTGAAGAATGCTATCCATCTCCAACACACCGTCTTTTACAAAGTATGCTACCAGGGATAATCCATCCGTCGTGTTAGCGCTAAAACGAATTTCCACACTTGTTGTGACATTTTTCATAGAGTGAAAACCTTCTTTAAGAAAATCACCAGTCAAATCAAATCCATAAAGTGTAGTACCATCAAGGTATTGTTCTTTCGTAATACCAAGACTATCGCCTTCAAGCAAAGTTCCGGTAGCATGTAGAAACTGATGATATTCTCTTCCAAAAATTCCTCTAGCATAATTTGGTTCAAATCTCCTTCCAATTGGACAATCACCAACTCTCAATACAATACTATCAACACTAGCATGCTGCATTCTATATGGATTCAAGGCGAAACGTCCGTTCATTGCGTTGTGATTAACTAAACCTAAATAAATTTGTTTAGGTTTTTGTTTGTTTTCTTCCAAAGTGATGTCGATCTGCGCAACACCAGCACGAATTCCATATAGTTTTATCCGTTTTCGATCAACAGGATAAATGTAGTTGTGACCTTCCAATGCCAAACTGAGTTGGGAGTTTTGTATTGTAGGATTCACCTTAACTTTACAAAGATGAAGTTCAAATTTATCAATTCTAATCTTTGCCCCTCCTGCAGGCACCTCATCTGCAGCAAACAAAGCTAGTTTGGCAGAGGCGCGCTCAAACTCCAGCTGCATAGTAGGACCTGGTATTATTAGTTTTTTCTGCTGAAATAATGCGAGATGAGGTTTTCCAGTTAATTCTATTGTCTTTCCACCTATGATTAGAGCTCTCCTCTTTTTCTTATCAGCGGTTTTGTGATCAGCACCGTCTTTGCTAGTTGAATCATCATACAACCATCCTTCCATCTTACCTTGATATTTCTTTCTTTCTGCACTGTTTTCGAGTAGTTGTGAAAAGTAGGAGCGTAAACCGTAGTTGTTAGCGTATTCAACGGTGGTTCCTTCTATCGACATTTTCAACTCACTGAATAATGCATGCATTGAATCCCCCATCCACACAACTGCACTATCATCATCACCTGTAATATTGGTTCCATCATCTTGAACAACTGTGGCTTCAACTTGCAGAAACGAGTTGTAAAGATCTGTGTAATGTTCAGTGCTCCCTGACAAGGTTAACTCAATACTACCATAAGGATCTAACCTATCAGGTCTGATGACAACATATTCCGATCTTTCTACCGATATGTTTGTTGGTTCCGTAGCAAATACATCCAACGTTGGATTTATGTTGTAGGAAGAACCTTCCAACTTATTACCTGTTGTTCCATTTAGGCTAGCCATCTTTTGCGAGTGATGAATGCTTGAAGCGTTACCGCTTAATGAATATAGATATCAAGCTCAGCTGTCTTTATACCGGATTCTACTGCTATTAAAATATACCACGATTACCAACACCTCTCCTCTTCTTTCCACCTCTTGTTTTTCTCCTTTTCATTCTATCTGGACGGACTGCACTGAGCACATCTCCCCCCAGATCATTCAACTCTGCCAATCCCCTCTTCTTTGCTGACGCCGCAAAACTTTGACCATCGATGACATCACGCGCTACATTTCCACCTACAGACAATGCTCTTTTCCCCAAATTAATTGCTCCTCTTTTCAGCATTGGTGCTGCAGATTTAAGTAAACTTGAAAAAATACTACCAAGTCCATTTCCTCTCATATTAGGCATCACTCGTCGTCCACTATACACTCCAATTCCATTTCCAGCTTGCATCTTGTAGTACTCATCAAAAAAATCTTTTGAATCCTCAGGGGTGTATCGTACCAAACTCATTATAATTCTTTCTCTCTATAGTGAACCGTCAACACAACCTTTCCACCATCAAATGGTATTCGTTGACCGTCGTCACTCGTTATAAGTACTTTAATCATATCACTATTTAGTGATGAAGCGTCAACATAGTGAGGATTTTTAAATTCTTGATACACAACACTATTCTTCTTTCCTTGAACTGGAACTACTCTCAATAAAGGTACATTCGTATCTCCTACCATTCTATTATCAACAATGTTGGAATAAACATACAGGGATGTTAAACCGGAATTTATATCAGGGGGTGTGATATTATTGTATCTACCACGAGGGTATGTAGTTTTTGATTCAAATCCAAAAATATATGCTATATCTTTGGAAAAGCTTATGGCAGTATCAGGATCACTGTTAGTTAGTAAAGCGGTGTTGGTGATCTTGTTGTAGGAGATGGTGAATTTCTTGTCTAAATCCATTTCATTCATTCTCTTTCGTATAATCTCCTCCAACTCCTCTATACTATCATATCTTCCATTACCGATTAGGATGAAGGACTTTTCGCTTTTACCGGAGACATTAGTCTTTTCTAGATATATTTTCCCTTCGGTAACATTTTTCCAATTATTAGAATAAGTCATATCTAGCAGAGCTACCTCCCATTTACCGCCATTGATAACCAAATATTTATACAGTCTCACTGTAAATTCGGAATTGTTATTATCAGGAAACTCTTCACCACTAGAGTTTGAGGGTAAAGTTATCAGCATCGACATTTTCCCAACGTATGATGATTATATCAAGCGTTGTTTCCTTATAAACTATTCATCTACCCAGTCATTGAACTTTTCTCCATAACCTAACCACTTAACCAGAATCTGTCTTTTACCTCTTCTCATTCTTCTTCCCAGTATCTTTTCAATTCTGAAAATCGTGGGTTTTTTTACTTTTTGCAACTCTTTTTCGTAAAAGGTACCATCGATCATCTCCTCAGCTAAATCTTTCACCCTATATACAACAGGTTTTTCATCAATAAGTACATCGGTGATTATAAAAATCTCAATCGTCCAATTCGGGGTGTATCCTCTTTCAAACGCTCCTCTTGCCTTACTTATTCTCACATAATCCCCAACCTTTAGTTTTGCTTCTTGAGTTAAACTATGTTCACCTCCTTCATACACACGATTCCATACAAGTTCTTGATTTTGAAAATTCACATCATTTGGTCTCATACCTATAGCACCATGAATTGTGTTGTTGTATGCATTAACCATTTCTGGTAAAACATCAATGTATCCATCATCATCTTTATATGTCAAATATCTATATATCTTCTCTTTTAAAGTTCTGTTAAAACGCTCCACCATCGATGCCTTTATTGTTTCATTTTCGGTTGTAAAGCGCTTGATCTTTTTTTCCGCCAGCAGAGTCTTGACATTGACGTTGTCAAACTCTTTACCTTTATCAGATTGTAAAGCTTTATAGTTTTCCCCTTCTAGTATTCTTCTCAATCCTCTTGCTACTACCGGTCCTGATTTGTTGATGAGCGGCACAGCCCAACCTTTTCTAGATAAAGAATCAATAGCAGTCAGTAAAAATGCTGTATTATTATTTTCATCTCTTCGAGATCGAACATCCATCAAATCTACCTGTAGCTGCTCCCCTATTCCAGCTACAATTGTAGGACGACGCTTAAACTTGGTTACAACTTTTTTATGTAACGTGTAGGCATCCTCACCACTCAACCATTCACGGATTCTTTTTTCTCCCTCTCGTTTTCTACGAGCTTTCAGTAAAGCTCTAGCTCCTCGTAGAGATGTATGTAATGCAGGATTGTAATACAACTCTTTTAGCGTGTCGATGTCCATGAATTAGTACCGGGAACGACCAACTTTTTCTTCTGAGTACGTGTTCGATGCGGGGATTTTCTGACAGTTGTGATTCCTTCATTAGTTAGCAGGCTTTTAAATCTACTGTAATTGGTATTTCCCGATTGTATTTTACCTCCTTCGGTTAGAACGTCTCGTAGTAAAGTTTTGGAAGTCCTAGGATTCAACCAACGTTCTCCAATTTTCAGTCTGTTCTTCTTCGAGTCGAATCTACCAATTTTACTCAGATTTTTCAACATTCTGACAGCGATCGTTTGATCACTCTTTTTTGTTGTTAAATCAGCTGCTCTTTTTTCAAAATCTTTTAAATTTTCGCTTTCACTATCGTGCTCATCTTCTCCATCAGTAAGAAATGTACTTCCTAGTAAGGTTGTGTCTTCAGTATCAAACAACCTTCCTTTTATTAATTCCATCCCAACATCATCATCATCATCAACCACTTTCACTGATTCTAACTCATTGTCTTTATCAACATTTGGTGAAAAGACATTAGGTTTATTATCGATAACTGTGCTATTAGCCAAAGGAAAAGTAGACTCTGTCTTTTTTTTCTTAATGAGATTCCAACTATCCTTTTGTGTCTGGTTTTGGTTATTTTTAATCTTTTTGACGTCAGACAAATACCTACGTAGGTTTTCAACATTTTCATCTAACTTTTCGTATGAGGATAAGTCAGAATCATAAGCCGTTTCCAGTAGATCATTTCGCTTTCGCTTCATATTTCTCACTGTTATAGCTTCCATAGGATTATAATACAATGGAGGTCTGGTTTTCTCTTCCTTTACCACTGTTTTATCATCCTTTCTTTCCGTTAATCTATAGTATTCATCTTCAGTGAGTATAAAATTACGTCTGGAGAATGTTAAAGGTTGACGATTCATCTTTTTATTGATGATAAAACAGATACAATAGGTGTTATAATAGCATCCAAAAGATTTCCTCTACCAGTCTGAATCAAAATTTTACGCTTATCATCAACTGTCCCTCTACCACTAAGTTTATGTAGTTCCTTCTTGTAACGCTGCAACTCAATAAACTGCTCAGAATCAAGAGGAACATTACCTAATATAATATTTTTAACACTTTCTATCAATGATTGAAACAAATCTGAGTTAGCCTTTTCGACTATAGCGATTTTTCCTTTCTTACTCAGATCATCCAGAGCTAAAATCGCCATTCTATTTCGCATCATTCGTGTTGAGAGTTTCATCTTTATCTTCTCCCTCCGCCTAGCACACTTTTAAGTAACCCAGGAACTATATTGCTGATGATAGGTCCTAGTAGAGCGCCTAAAAATCCTCCTTTTTGCAATACAGCTTTCTTATCATCTAACGTTGATTTTCTTACTAAAGCGCTAATATCCTTCACGTTTCGCTGCAACTCATTATACTGAGATGATGTCAATGGTATCGTTCCATTTATAATAGCTTTAGCACATTCCATTAGAGTCATAATAAACTCCTTTTTGGCTTTGGCTATAACAGACTTTTGAATAGCAAAGGTTGTATTGTTGAGTGATAACAACACAGCTGCATTTTTTGTTAATTTTTTCTCCAAAGCTTTAGACATTATAATGCTTTCGTGTTGCGTCGTTGAATAACAAAATATGATTGAGGTGAAGTGAATAGTAATTGTATTTATATCCTTTTACTTGGGTACATATAATATCATAGGGAGAACTGATGTAAAATTTCCCAATAGTCTATATTGATCATTCGTTTGTTGAGTCGTATCTATTCGTAAATAAGAGTATGGTTTCTTTGTCGCATCTTCAAAAGCCTCTTGTACATATTTTATTTTTGATGGAAAACATTGTCGAGCCAAATAGGAAATAGAAGAAGCATCTCTAGGGTTTTTAAAAAGAAAAAAATAATGACTATTCAAGGAAATTGTACGATTTCCTTTTAAAAACAGATTCTGAACAATAAAAAACACACTTATGTTCAAATGATGACTATGTTTTGTATACAAAGCATTAGCATCAGCTTTACCAGAAACTTCATCCATGAGATCATCAATTATCAGCCATCGATTTTTACCATCTCTGGGAAAACTCACTGTTATATCTATCATGCCTTCATGAAAAATCACTCCTGATACATCATCAAAGGCTTTTTGGTAGGCTCCATAACAGTAGTGAATCTCTGTTGGTGGAGGGTGTGCTATAGTCTGACTAGCTTCAATCATTCGAAAAATCGCTTGCGTCTTTCCCGATCCAGTTGGTCCTGCAATCATTGCTGTAAAAGGAGATCGCATCGTCGGGTCATAATCTTCAGGTTTCCCATTCATCATAAAAAGATGTTCATCAATCAACAGTAGTTTCATTTATGATTCCAACAGGAGAGTTTCTCGCTTTTTGTATTTTTTCCATAGCTTCTTCATACATACTAAACTCAGTAACACCTCCAAAAGTGGAAAGCCCTACGACAAATACCAAAATTATCATAATTATCAACGCTTTACGCTTCATACTCGGTAAAACATCTATCATATCACGTTCAGCACCATCAATAGTATCAACTTCATTCATCGGTCTCATCTCAACATCATCCTCTGTCGACATCTTAACTTCCAATAACCATACAATCTTATCACGTTTTCATTTATATACAATGTTAAAACTATCAAAAAAATCAAATGCCATACATGCAAAATCTATATGTCATCTAAGTTCAAAATAAGTAAAAAAATAATCAAAAACTCAAATGCCACTTAAATGCCACTCAAATGCCACTCAAGTACCCCTCAAGTAAAATACAATATAAACTCGGCGAATTCATCCAACTTCGTAACCCATTGCATAACCTCCAAGGTCTAATCCACAAAAAAACACTTGGTAGGGAGATCTGCTCATATATTACTACTCCTGAAGCGAAATGTAGCAACAAAAGCTTCAACCAATAAACATGGCCAAAAAAGGAATGAGCTTTACTACACAGAGTGGGGCTACTGATACGGTAGCATGACTATATATGAAGTTGTACTTGATGTTAAGTATTAAATGTTTGTTGTTTGTAATGGCTTTATTAGGCATTTTCGGATCAAGAAAGTCCATGCCTTGAAAAAAATTGGTACGGGAAAGTGCTTCCGAATGTAATTTTGACGTTCGTTCCTGGCATAATTTCTGTGAGTTAAACGTTCAAAAACGCAAATTGTTATATCAGGAGTTGTGTTCTTTTGTTGTCAACTAGTCGCAAAAATCCGGAAACGAATAAAAAGATGGCCGCCCCCAAAGGACGTCAAGTTTTAATTGTTCATGCACTACAAGAACTTTCAAGCAGGTTGTTTATTATTATCAAGTTTTATGTTTAATTTTTTATTATTTTTATTATTATTTACTATAAAATATTATTTATTATTTATAACCGTGGGGTTCTGAGCTTGTTAGATCAGCCATGATGTTGCATCTAAGCAAAAATGGTAGCTGCCGTAAAAGGGTTTGTATTATGCAAAAATATTTATTATAGCAGAACTCTACGTATTCGGAGCAAGAACGTCATACAGTGAACAACCCCCTGAACGGTAAAACCACCGTTCAGCATAGAGTTCCAAAAATCAGGTTTTGTACTCGCCGAAATACAAAATATTCGCCCATTTTGGCATGAACGTTCTCGATCCGAAAATGCCTATTGTCTGTTTCAAATACGACAGTAGTTGTTATGTTGCTTTCTTTACTTGAATTCGTAAGTTATGCAGCGTCACAAATGTCTAAAACTTTGTTTTACATATAAATGAAAAATGTCTCACAAAATATATCAAGTTGATTGGGGTAAAATTTAAAAAAAAAACAGATGGTTGGGATTTGGCATAAACATGGTAGATGACTGGACTAGCAGTAGTTGCTCAGACAACTTTCTGGAAAAAAACTGAAAGAGTTATGTTTTTTTGTTTGTTTGTTTTGTTTATTTCAATTCAAGACAAAAATATAATAATGTAGATGTTGGGGCTTACGGCGCAATAGCACTGCAGCTAGTCGGGGACCAAGGCCTGGGGCCTACGGGGCAATAGCACTGCAGCTAGTTGAGAACCCAGGCCTGGGGCCTACGGCCCAATAGCAGCGCAGCTAGTCGAGGACCCAGGCCTGGTATATTGGCAGCACTCATTTCTACATCAGTTTGAGTAGATGATGCCTCAGAGTGTGCCGGAAGCAATTCTTCCCCCTAACAGATTGAATCAAACTCGGTAGCTCGTTCCACAGGGAAGCACACCGGTAACTCACTCTGCGATGTCCTGCAGCAGTGATTGATTTTGGTAGAAATAAGTCGAGTTGGGAAACATGAGTCAAGTAATTGTGATGCAAGTGAGATTGGGTAGAGTAAAAAGTTTTGTGAGCAAGTATTAGTAGTTTGTGTTTGTATATTGAATGAACAGGTAAAATTAATGAGTGTTGGAAAAGAGGTAATGTGTGAGTAGTAACAGACTTTTTATGTATTATTCATATTAATTTTTTTGTAGAAGGTGGAATTGGTTCAGGTAAATTGTTCCAGCATGTTATAAAGGATTGCTGATAGGAGTTTTCACAGGGAAGTGTTGACCCTCCGCAGTCACCAGAGATGTAGATCAAACCAGAGAAATAGTCATCTCAGATAAAAGTGACAAAACTCTTCTACAATAAGGAGATTATGTAAAACGACTTACCTCATCGTCGGTACTTGTGTTGTCCAGAACTTGTTCCACCACATTCTGGAAGTAAGCTACACTCTCGTGATCAATAACTGATAAGCCACAAGATACAAGTACTTTTAGTAAAGGCATTGGCAATGTTACTACAACAGAGATAGTAGGAAATATAGACTTTATCTCACCAGAGCAAAGTATTATACATAGCAGAGTACATATTCGATACTTACAAATAGCAAGTATGATGGCTGCCTGCTTGAACTTTGATAAGAAATTGTCCTTTCTGGGAAGTCCAAAGAATGTGCCTGCATGTTTTATGAAAGGATGATTTAGTTTGCTTTGAGCATCGATGTCCATACCAAATGCTGTACTTGCTATGACATCCATTGTGTATCCAGCAGAATAGCTAAATGAATAGAGATTATGGCCAGTGGTTGATGTGTAGTGGGTTCTGAGATCGAGTACTTATGAAACTAGTAGTAACCCCTGCTCATACAGCAGTTGTGGTGAGGTGGTCATTTACAGTACAGAAGTTCAGGATCCAATACAGTGAGCAGTTACAATTATAGCAAAAGCCTAACTGTTCTGCGCCTTTCAGAGCAGCATCAGTAGAACGGCGGCAGCAAATGCTGGAACTAAAACTAAAGTAACCAAGAAAGTAAAAAACTATGTTACTCACATCCAGAGTTTTAAAAGAAATCAGTATCACAGTGAAGAGACTTATGCAAGTGTGACCGGTGAAGTTCTGATATCATGAAAATAGCGGAAGCTCTCTAATCCATGAGTTATCAGCGACAACCAGGACTCTAACCAATCTTTTTAACAACTTACTCTTTAATTACAACTGGAGATCCATCAGCTGTGGTAAGATGTTGCACAAACTTGTCAGCGCAGTGGTTTATTGTAGAATACATCTAGAACATTCAGTACAGAAACAGTCATTTTATAACATGAGTCATAAATACTACATCGGAGTAAGGAGGAGACAACTACTGATATTCACATTTACCTGCTTTAGTTTACCAGAGGTGAAGGTTGGTGTGATCATGGATCTAACATGCTTCCAATGATCTCCTTGCAAGGCAAATATTTGTAGTCGTAGAATATTGGCTTTTTCAAAAGCAAAAACATTTCGTCGATCAGTGAATTTAGGGAACTGTTTAATGGTAACTTCTTTGATAAAGTCAACATCTGCACAGTCTATCACTGGAGTCATTCCTTGAAATGACCTAAAAATAAAAGTTGGTACTTTCACTTGCATTAAAAAAAATTGGTTTAATTTGATATTTTACTCGTAAAAATTAATCATCTGCTTTTACTTATTTTCTTAAATACACAAAAAGATTAGCTGAAAGCTTATTATTTGCAAAGAATTATCTATTTATACTTTTCTATGTATAAAAGGGAATAGCATCCGGGTGTGTGACTGTTCAGTTTTCTTCAAGTCCAGTTTACATGACCTTACGGACTTTAAAATCAGTTTTGTTGATAGCATATATGTGGAGCTTTGTGAAACATGTACCAGCATAATGGTGTACAGTGTGCTCTGTTGAAATGAAAATTAAAAATATTGTGCAGGTGAGAGAGGTGGGGCAGGGAGACAAGTAATGTTGTGGTAGATTTATGTAGACAAAACCATATAAAACCCACGTCTACTCACTCAACAGGAGGCTGTCTCTGCGGTTCAGAGGCACCTTTCTACGTTAATTAGCCCTGCAAATAGGTAGCCCTGGTAGACACTATTGTGAATAATTTATGACTGTTATTGCCATCCCGGCACTGGATACCAAGTGGACCAGCAATAAATGTTGCAGAGCCGGTATTGACCTTTGCAAGGCCAGCACAATATGGCCGTCTAACCTGAGGAACCTGAGAAAATCCTAAGAGCTACAAAAGACTATCCACAAATATTGGACCGAGGAGATTGGTCAAGCTGACCATAGGCTGTGGGTCACGCTGACCACAAGCTGTGGGTCACGCTGACCATAGGCTGTAGGTCACCCTGACTACAAGCTGTAGATCACGCTGACCACAAGCTGTAGAAGGTCTGAGAACTTACAAAGAAATAATAGTGGTATACTAGTGCCGTTCTACTCATTGAATCCATTTCTAGCCACCAGGTACCTTGACCTTTTAAATAGATGCGCTCA
The DNA here is from genome assembly GCA_945261195.1 of Cryptosula pallasiana. NCBI lineage: Eukaryota > Metazoa > Bryozoa > Gymnolaemata > Cheilostomatida > Cryptosulidae > Cryptosula > Cryptosula pallasiana. The sequence goes on along the minus strand of OX183140.1, from coordinate 23,641,737 downwards.
TCATCTTATTCGTTGGCATTTTAGCCTTATTGTATTGTTCGCAAATACTATTTTCTGTACTCTTGATTGGTTGTGGTACTTATTTTACATATCATTGGTTATAATTCTATCCTGGGCATGTGCTTCCTGTGATCCAGCCCATACAAGGCTGGGCTTTTGCTTAGTGCATTACACTTGCACTAGCATTACTTACTGCTCTTGCACCATTATATTCTAGTGCATTGCCACCTAGAGCTGTACAGAATATAAATATATATTACTGTACCACAATACCCGGACTAGTATGTCTGAGCCAAGGGCTCTGTTCTGGTTGATAGTCATTGTACATGTAGCACTGGCCATATCTGCAGTTTCCTCTCTAGATAGAGGTATAATACTAAGCATAGTGGTGTTTAATGGCTAACGAGGTTGAACTCTACTACAATACTGTGGTAGATTTTAGCAAAACTACTCAATCTTACCCTTGGCCCCTCCCACCCCTTCCCTCTCACCCACCCCCTGACTCCCCCTTATCTATTCCAATGAGATCCTTATTAGCCAACTCAGGATCCTTCCATTATAGCATGTATAACCTATCCTGATCTGGTATTCACATTCAGGGGCCAGCATATAAGGTATAAACGAGCTATACTGAATTGGGATCTCGACCTACTTAGCCAGCTTTCAACAAATGTGAAAGCCTGAGGCCCCTAGAAGTGAGAATCCCTTGTTGATTACTACTCCCTTCCTTATCTATGAGCTAGGATCACATATTGCAGAACATTTATTACCTTAAAAGGAGTGATTGCTTCTCATTATGCCTGATTGGACTAGGACCCACACTAAGCAGATGAACCATGTGTCAACAACCTGATTGGTTGCTATTGTTTACATTTTTATGTGTTACTTGTTTCTATTTGTATATTTATTGAACTGTATTGCATGATTGGCCCATTCCCCATAAGAGAATGAGTAATGTTTCTGTCTCCTATAAAAGGAACTGCACTACCTTAGAAGGCAGAAGTCTTGTGGATTTTGTATGCATTACTCATATATTGCTAAATAAATCATTATTAATCTTGACACTGGACTAATTTGTCTGAGTCTGAGACTCAATATTGTTTGATAATGTCTGTAGTTCAAGGTCGGACACTGAACACGAGGAGTGTTTGGTAATTCAAAGCTGTTGTGTCCGTAGTAATTGGTATAAAATTGTTACAATACTTGTTGCGTATTACAAAATGAAACATAAGACGGACATTTAGATAGAAGATAAATGGACTCAAATTTCTTATGCAAAAAATGTTTTCATATTAATTATTTGGTAATTGACAAAACAGGTTTTACATGTTTCAAAACAAAGCCACGGGGTGCCAGCAAAGATTACTCACCCAGATATTTTTCCAGGAAACTTCTTGTTCAATTCTTTGTCCAGTTCACATAAAGGCTACAACAACAAGCCAAACAAACATTTAAATTAATATCCTCTTGCCTGTTTATTTAAATCCATCAGCAAAATATGATTGTTTTAAATAAATCAAAAAATCTATTTTAAATTTTTTTGTTGATAACCAATAAAGGCCAAAAGCCTGAATAAAAAGTTGGTTTTATTCAACATGAATTTAAAATGCATGTACGTACCATAGAGGTGTGCATGTATGTACTATAGAGGTGTGCATTATGTGGTATCATAGTTAACCTTCCCAATATCGAGCGATGTATAATCGTCCCCCCTCCTTTCCCTCCCAACCCACCAGCAAGATTAGATGTCACAGGCTTACCTTAAAAAATAGCACATAATTTGAACCAATGAATGGCCATGGTTTCTGATATGGAATTCCCATCTTTTTGAAGATGCCATGGTTGTTTGTGCCAACCCTGTAACACAATTAAAAACTGGTGAAATGTTAATTTGATAGCAAAACCGTGAATGTAAAATGGAAAAAGAGTATATAATGTTCACACACACGCACTGATATTGTTAATTACATGCAATTTATGCACCAAGTATATCAACGCCACGGCTTTTGTTCATTATCAATTTGTTTAGAATTTTATAGAGCAAACTTGGGTAACGTACCACAAAATTCTACTTTACATCCAAGTGAAAAATCAATTGATGTGGATTAGTAAAGGAGATTACACTTGTAATGAGAACAAGTCACAGAATGATTACATTTTATATTATAGCTTCTTGTATCGGCAAAAAAACATGAAACAAAGGAAAAATCAGGAAATCTTTCGTATTGTGGTGAAATTTGGGAGCTGCCTATTCCGGTCTATACCCCTGTACTTTTCTCTTGTCTAACACCCTTGTCATCCCCTTTCTCTCCCCCTCCCCCCAAACATTTCAGCCATCCACAAGTGCCCCCCCCCCCCCCAACATTCCAGCCATCCAGAAGTGGCTACGCGAGTCTTTTTCCCCTATTCTAACTCCCAAACCATTTGGACCCTTATCGAAATAATTCTCTGCGCTCCTGCCTGTCGGTCTGCCCCTCTGCCTGCCTCATGTGTCCGTCCTTCAAACCCCCCAAAACCTGGCCCTGTGAAAATTCTTCAGTCTGAGCCCCAATACCCTCTCCTCGTAACTCCCAAGTCTCAACTTTCTAGTGTACATATAAGACCGCCTTATTTGCTGTGGAGTTTTGACAGAAACTACCAGTGACATGCCTGAGGACATGCCTGGGTTGTTTTCTTTTAGGGGGCACAACTTGACAGAAGCAGACGAGTGAAAGACACCAGAATCCAGTACGCTGCAGACTGATGTACTGAAAAAGAATGGGCACGGAGATTTGTGATAACCAGTGGCATTAGGAGAATAGTTGTAGAGAATAGTGGGAATAGTAGTGTGTGGTGTAATACATTGCTGTTTGTGCTGTTTGTTGCCAGCTTACCCCCTTTCTCCCATCCCCTAGTACCAGTTTTATATTGAACCGGAATTTTCCATTTATGCTACATACAAGCTAACGCGGCTTGTGTTGACCCTGGGTCCCACATATAAGGCAAAAAGGATTTTAGGTCACTTACCCCCTGGACACTTACCCCCCAGCCATATACCCCCGGTCATTTACCCCCTGGTCGCATACCCCCCTAGGCTATATATCCCCAGGTCAATTACCCCCATGTAACAAATAATACAGTTTAACTTAAATCAGTTAATTTTTGGTGTAAATTACATGAACCACTTGGTAACTTGTCATGATTTAATTAGCAGTGAATAATGAATAATTAAAAAGACAATTAAAAATAAATGCATTTATTTACAAACGAAGCATGAAATTGTATTCTAATACAAACAGACAGTAATTTAAATGTATTTGCAAAACATGTACATGTATTGACATTTATGTTTAGACAATCATGAAGTTACATTTGAATATTGTGTGCTATACCACGTAAGAATTCAAGAATTGGTCTATTATCATAGTCTGCAACTATTGTCTGTAGTCTCTGCGATATAGCTCGATATTTTGGCCTTTGTGGTGGTGCTGGTTCACCAGCTAGCATATGGGTGATGGCAACTTCATTTAGTGCTTGTTCTCTACGAAGTATGATCAAGAAATGCCAGAAGTTAGGATGGTAGGCACTGATGTTTGCTTGCATGTGTCTGTGCCATCCTTCAACATTATTGTTTGTGCGAGGCAAATTGTTAACAACTCTTTCGTGAATACTCCACATTGTGTGAGGAAATCTCGGATTACGTCGACCTCTACGTTGTTGTCGCCCAATATACGTGTCTTCAAAATAGTCCACAACTGGTTGGGCAACTTGAGGTATGTTATCTGAAAATGTCTCAAATGATTCCACGATGTCATTGACAGGCACGAATGCGAGAGCTGCCATAGAGCGGATGCACATATTCACATCCACATCATTCTGGTATTGGACCTGGAGGCCTTCATTTTGAACTTTCCTATAGATTGCCTGTGATAGGTGATAAAATCACCCTTGTATTGTAGTATCGGGGAATACAGTGTGAAGTGTATTTTTAATAGCATTTTCAAAGTCTAGCATTATGGACGTGGGAGATAGTTCCGGGTTGAATGCTTTAACCTGTCGAAGCAGATTTTCGTATGTTGTTTGCTGTTTGCTGTTTGCTGGGTAGTAGAGCATACACACAGGGTAGAATGCGATCTGCAGTAAGTGCATGGATTGTGAATAGCTGATAGAAGACATTTGGGACAACCTTGAATGTACCATCACAGATCCAGTGAGACGAAGTTTCGAGAACCTGGAGATTTCTGTGTGTCGAAAAGAGTAGTATACGGTTTTCATCATCACCCCCATCATACAGTAGAAAATCTTCTCCACGTGATGTTACTTTGTATTCATCAGGAATGACAATCTCCTCACGGGTCTGGGGAACTGGGTGTGGGTTGCCCGCATGCTGGCGATATCTGTGTATTCCTCTGCGTATAGTGCGAATGGCCGGGATATGTGTAGAAGCTTGCTCGGATATATGTTCAAGTTGTTGAGTGATAATTTGTTGGGCAGTTTCCTCAGTGTCTAGTGCACGTCTTTTAACTGACTGACGCAGTTTCAGAGCCTCTTGACGACCAATAGAAACGGCGTGTGTGTGTTCGTTCGTCTTTCCAATAACTTCTTCACCTTTCATTTTCAATTTAGCTTTGCATTGTTTCTCATTCCGTCTCATTTCACACTCATATGAAACAACTCCATTTGCCAAATTTTTCTGCTTCACATATACGAATCCTTCATACACTAACTCCGAACCTCCTTTAGTACTAGTAATGAACTCCATGATAAATTTTATAATACTGAGGGTACAACATATTTTTCAACTTATACATGTATGCATTAACTGTCTTAGTTCTCTACAAGTTCTGCTTCAAAGAATCTATCCAACCCAGGATCAAGGGTATATAGTACCTTTGATATGTACTCTTAGCAGTTCTATTATGCAACCTAGTCTTGGTTGCAATCTGTAGTCATTTAATCAAAGGAATCATTAATTGTCTGAATTCCTTACAAGTTCAATTTCCAAGAATATATTCAATGATTAAGGATATTGCCAATTATAATTAGTGTTTAGTGTAAACTATTCAAAGATATCATGGGGGTAATTGACCTGGGGGTATAAAGCCTAGGGGGGTATGCGACCAGGGGGTAAATGACCGAGGGTATATGGCTGGGGGGTAAGTGTCCAGGGGGTAAGTGACCTGATGGCGGCAAAAAGGACCTATACCGGGTTATCCCGTGTCAGTATCCAAGCCTATCTAAAAAAGATGGCTGGAAAAGATAGCCTAGGACATAGAGGATTAAATAACCACCGTTGGAGAATAAAGACAGAAGATACAGAGCAGGAAAATAGAGACGGAGGAACCTGGATAACCATATAAGGATCAGCTACTTCCACCACCTTTGTGAGTGGCGGGAAAGCCAACAGGAGGTGCGTGGCCATGTGCAAGTGTTGTGATTGGGTAGGATTGTTTTTATGTATTGTGTTGTATACTGTGATTTGTGCGTCACTTGTTTTATTGTGTATGATTGGCTTACCCCTAATAAAGGGGTCAGATTTGCTGATGCCCTCCTATAAAACGAGCTGCTAGACAATGATAAAACAGAAGTCTAGTGGATTTTGTATAGTACTCAAATTGTATTGCTAAACACATTTGTGCAATAAAGTATTTATCTTTTGAACATCAGTGTAGTGTGTCTGGGTCATGGACCCCGTGGAGTTGTCAGAGTCTATTTCGGAGTAGACCCCGGGTGTTTGGAGTGAGAGAGGAGTGTGTGCAAGGAGTGTATATGGAGTGGAAGCCGTTGTGTTGGTGGTAGAGGACTCAAATCTTCTACAATAATGCTGTTATTACTGCTACTACTGTTGTTACTACTACTGCTAATACTACTGCAACTGCAATTACTAATAGTACGACTACTGCTACTATTAATACAACTGCTATTGCTACTACTAATAATTCTACTACTGCTACCACTGCTACCACCTTCTACTTTTATACGTCTACAAGAGCTACCAGCAGCTGCTAATATTGCTGTTTTCTACTTGTATGACTCTCACTGCTGGAACTATTGCTGCCATCAAAAACGCTACCACTAA